>OY821521.1:7669151-8414151 GCA_963682025.1 Cordilura impudica
TTTATATTATATATATATATATATATATATATATATATATATATATATATATATATATATATATATATATATATATATATATATATATATATATATTATATATATATATATATATTATATATTATATATTATATATTATATATTATATATTATATATTATATATTATATATTATATATTATATATTATATATTATATATTATATATTATATATTATATATTATATATTATATATTATATATTATATATTATATATTATATATTATATATTATATATTATATATTATATATTATATATTATATATTATATATTATATATTATATATTATATATTATATATTATATATTATATATTATATATTATATATTATATATTATATATTATATATTATATATTATATATTATATATTATATATTATATATTATATATTATATATTATATATTATATATTATATATTATATATTATATATTATATATTATATATTATATATTATATATTATATATTATATATTATATATTATATATTATATATTATATATTATATATTATATATTATATATTATATATTATATATTATATATTATATATTATATATTATATATTATATATTATATATTATATATTATATATTATATATTATATATTATATATTATATATTATATATTATATATTATATATTATATATTTGAACGATCTGCTTGAAATCTGTATAAAAAACTTAAAAACCATTTTAAAAATTCGATTTTTTCTACAAATTCAAACCGAAACGCAAACCCAAAAGATACAAATTGAGGGCCTAAGGCTAATGGTAACTTTATTATTTATAAAACAAAAATATTTCATCGATTACAATCGGCTACAATAAATTTAAATTTCAACTAGAGGACCCCAGCTGCTCCGCAGCATTATATTATATTATATTAATTTTTATAATATAAAACCAAAATTTGCCAAGAGTAATGCCGAAATATGCCAAGAGAAATTAACGTACAGTAAAAGTAAAGTTGATTCTCCACGCATAACTTTCCTATTAAGCAGTTAATAGCTCAAAAGAAGGAGATTGATCCACTGAGTGTTCTTAGACCTATGTCAACAGCCTACGTTAATTAGAACTCTAGTTATAGAGGTTTGAGAGAAGAAAAATATTGAAAAAAATCTTGAATGCAAAGTTTATTCATAAATTCTTTTAATATATGTATAAGATTGTTAGGATATTTTCTTTGCGTTTTCATAACTCTAAATAAATTTTGATGATCAAATTTTAAGCGCTTTTAGATGACTCTAAAAATTTAAAGAAAAGTGATGATATGGCTACACCCCTGTATAGGGCTATATTTTTCAGAACAATTTACAATTTCTCAGAAACTACGGGTTCGATACTAGCAAAGCTACTACATACATATGTTATTAGAAAACTAATAAAAATATATTTTGGCAGATATACTTATAAATATTTGGTTCTCGACTGAATAACTTCAATTGAAAATATAAATTTCGTCTTTGTATTCAAATTGAAGTATTTCCTAAGTTTTTAATAAAATCATAGTCATATCGACAACCAAATAAGCTCTTACGATTATGGTTCAGGTGCCATTATACATGTTACTTAACAGATATTTTTATAACATAATTTGTAGAAATCTGAGATTCTGAAATATTAGAAGTGGTTCCAGCATAGATTGATGTATCTTTTAAACCATGTCCTCTGGGAATGGGAGGGATACATAGAAAAACAGGCTAAATATTTTAAATCTATGCTGTTTTTTCAGATATTTTTTGGGGTAGCTTTGGGATCTACTCACATTCGGGAAGTACTGACATGTACGAGTAATATAAATAATAACTTTTACTATTTAATACAGATAGAATTTATTATTACTTTTTAGTACATTGCATTAAAATTCTTTAAAAGTAAATCAATTATTTATTTTATTGTTATATTCCATTAAAATTACCAATGATAATCACATGAAAACTCACGAAATATTTTATAACGGTCATTATTATACAAAATTTTAATTAATTAACGCTAAATGACTGCTGCTTAAAATACAGGAATTTAGTAGAAACAAATGACAAAAATGTTTTTTTTTTTAATTAACCCACCCCACATACATATAAAGAAAAACTTTACACCGATTTTCAGTAAGCACACATAATTATCAAATAAAGTTAGTATTCGATAATTGTTAAATAATTTTTACTAAATATTAAAAAAGCAGTCTTTACAATTTTAAAGCAAGTGGCAAAAATAAGTAAAACTACGACATTTAGGAACTGTTAAACGTCGTCTAAATTATCTAAGTGGTTTAACATTGACGATTCTATGTAAGTGTTGTTAATGCATTTGTGTTTTTGTTTTTTTTTTTGTTTGTTCTTCTTTGTAGTGGCATGACATTACAGTACAATTAGTGATTTTTGCTATTATTGTTGTTACATATTTAAGTAGTGACTTCATTTTGAGATCTCCGTTTATGTTTTGTATTTCCTTAGAAGCATGGCCCAGACATCGGGATATTTCGTTTGTAAGAATGTTGTCAATTTCTGAGCATTTTGAGCTTGTTGTGGTGAACAGTTGCGACAATTACGTACGATTACCTCGGGTAAAGCAGCTGCATTAGTGAAATATAATTAAATTAAAAAAAAAACGGAAGTAAACATTATTGTATATTAAAACAGATAACATTTTAATGGCAAAACAAATAATATATTTATTAAAAAACTTTATTAATTATAAGATGCGATTATTGTTGTTTTAATTTATACCTATTAATTCTATATTCTAGACAAATAATTAATTCGTTCGATGAAACGAAAATTTTATGGTAAAAAAAATTTAAAAATAAACTACAACAAATGCAAGTACTACTCATATAAACATAAATGACTGGCTCAGCTTAGTCATGTGTAAAATAAATTCTTGCTAAATATCAACTAGACGTCTGTTTAGGACTATACAAGTAGATACAGATAGCGACGTTTTAAATATGTTTATAGTTTCTTTTTAAATTTCAGACACGCAACTTCAAAACGTCGTCAAATATTTAACCCTTTAACTAGCTTCTGGTAATGGATTTTTAAAATTGAATATTCATTAAAATTAAGCTTTATATTGAATTTCACTTAACAAAAAAGGAAAAAAGATAAATATTTAATTTTGAACGAACAAAGTTGAAACATCGAAAAGTCAAGTTAGAGAATTTAATTATTAAAATAAAAAAATAAAAAAAAAGTTTTTATTTTGTTTTTTAAATATTTACACCCTGATGATGGTCGCCGCTGGCAACCGAAATATCGGCAAATAAAATATACAAAAAAACAAATTTTCCTCAAGCCTTTTTAATATACGAAAATAACAACGTAACAAAATAAGTTAAAAAAGGTCGACAAAAAATCGTAACTTATTTAATTTTGACAAAAAAAAAAAAAACCTACAAAAATGAATTGTTACAGTTTTTTTTTGTTAATTTTTTTTTTATTTTTTTTTGACGTAGTAAATTTATTTTTGTTTCATAAAGGTTTTTTTATTATTTCCCAGCTATGTATAAAAACAAAAATACAAACAAAAAGCAATTGTTTATTTTTTGTTATTTTTTGTTGTTGTTATAAATGACTTGATTTTTGGAAATTTTTTATAAGATAATGTAACGACCGAAAGAGTGGTTTAACTGGCAACAAAACTGCCAAAAAATTTCACCTTAATTTGGATCAAGTTTATTGTCGACTACAACCAGAATGGACCTGACTCATTTCCGCAAATTATAGTGTATGTTAGCGTACAGCCGACTTATACTTTCACTATGTCATATTTACTGTCACGGAAAACAACTTTATATGGGGGCTATGACGAAGAAAACTCCTACATGGTTCATTTTTGGACTACTGATTAACGGGTGTAATAAACACAAACAAACCAAATTTAAACAAGATCTATATGATAATTTGGGTTTTATCATAATTTAAGTCGATCTCATAGGTGTCATTTGCATCAATATTTACCAATTTCAATAGCGTTTGTCCTATTGCTGATAAAAGCTAATATACCAATTTTCATATCGGATATCGCTAAATCGACTCAGAAAATGATTCCGAGACGATCGGTATAATAAAATGTGGGTCTAAGTCAAATATTTGGTAGTTACAAACATCAGCATAAAGTCATTATACCCTGACCACATAGTGGTATAGGGTACCCAAAAGAGTCGAAAATGATTCGCGCTTACGCTTACAAAGTGGTTTATTTTGTCTAAAATCACCTAAAGCTGCGTTCACAATACGTGTTTTGCTTGTGTTTTTCTTGGTTTTTTAACACGTGTAATTTGTACACATAGTGTGAACCCTTTCAAACATTGTTTATGTACAACACATTTTGCAAGACATATAAAAATTTTTCAATTAGAGCAGGTTCTATTTTGGCAAGACAAACATATGAAAATACAACACTGCTTGTGTCGAAAGAAAAACAGAGTAAATTATAAAGATTAATATTGAAAGAAAAATAAATTGTTTAATATTAATTAACAATTAAAATATATATAAAATATATAACTTTATTTTTAACAATAAATTTTTGTAAATTCACAAATTAAATCAGCTGTTGTTTACATTTAGAGGTTATGTCATACGGAAATATCTATGTACGTTTGAACGCAAAAATTATGAGTGGTATGTAAAACGCCAATTTTGACACACACACGGAATTACGTATGGATCGTTAAACTGAATTTACATATGGAAAATACACATAGTGTAAACACACCTTAACTGAGTTTCTTCAAGTACTTTTGATGACCAAAATATGATTTATCACTTGCGCACTCTAAACAGACTCGCAAATGATTATATCTGTAGTTGAAAATGAGTATAAAATGATCAGAATAGCGAGTAATAAAAGATAATCAATTTCATAAAATGCTGACTGAGTACTATTAAATTACAATCACTAAAAAAGACAAAACTGTTTCGAACCCAACTATATTTCATGAATACGAACAAAATTTCGATGGCGAGGAGAAAAAAGCAAGTTTCCCGAAAGTAGTAGTAGTAGTAGTTCCTTTTATCGAGTTCATAAACCATTTATTTAGTTCTATGGCGTTTGTTAAAGCCTAAAACCTTTTTAAAGTTCTTAAAAACTAAACAACAAATACCTAAATTTTCTGTGAGTAATTGTTTCGAATTTACAAACGACTTATACGATATCAATGATTTCCGCCAGCGGATATCCATAATTCAAGATGCGTATAGAGCGACTGAAAATTTATTAATAAATATCTAATTAAGACATAAACAAAACCACTGTGCGCACAAAACACGTTCACTCGACTATTGAGATACATTTTATCATTAAATATAAACAAATTTCCACTGGCAGTCGTATGTCTATGTATGATATGTACGAGTATGTATAAACCTACGTATAAAGTAATTTATGAACCCAACTACTTGGCTCTTTACAAACAGAATGACAAACATCATCACATTCATATGCAAATTTAGCTGTTTCTTCAGTTTTTTACAACTTGAAAATTTTCCATATCAATAAACACAGTTGAAATGAAATAAAAGCTTGTCCTGATTTTTACGACTTCAAAACGATTAACGAATGCATGACTGAATGCATGAATGACCTTTATCAGATTACAAAATAACTGGGATATACAAAATAAAAGAAAGAAAAAATAATAATAAAAAAAAAATAATATTTATTTTGTGTAGTTCTTCATAGTTTACCTTTTAGTTGACGTCCTAATTGATCACAAGGACTTTTTTCTAGAACACACATTATTTGACGACTAACAATGACCTGATTATTTAACAATTTATTAATATTCTTTTCATCACAGTTAACCACGACACCAGCATATAATAAGTAAATCATAAAGGATATAACTACTCGGGACATAATTGGTTTCATTATCTTTATTTTCCTCTCCGTCTCTGCTGTTTTAAATCGTTTTTCTTCTTTTTAACGATTTTTTTTTTTATTTATATTTTTGTTACTGAAAATGTTAAACGTTAAAAGATTAATATAAACATCAATTCTTACTGTGGCAATTTAGTTTAATTACGTTTATAGAATTTTTAATCAATTGTCTGCTACGGATAAGATGACACACACGTAGTACAAAGTTGGCTTGTTGTCTCAAAAATCACCGACTCTCAAATGCGAGTTAAAATTTAAATGGGATTTATTATTTTTATATATTTTTTTTATTCACACTTTATGACAGAGTATGCATGCGCATCACATACTGTCCAAAAATTCATGTATCTATCTATACTTAATGTATGCTGTGGCTGTTAACGCTGCTATTATGTTGTTTTTACATTCTAGTAGAAATTTCGTAACTTGAATCATATCTAAGGAAATGTTCCAAATTTATGGATGTGTGTGTTTTTGTTTTTAATTATTTATTTCCGTAATTAAAGATTTTTAAGTTTGTTTATTCTAAAGACAAAACCCACAATATAAATACAGCAATATTTAATTTTTTTTCCACTTCGAAATATTGTTCCTTACTCTGAGCAATGTTTCTTTGTGATCATGTGACCATAATGAGTTTGTGTTGATGTTTATAACTTTTATTATACCAATCGGGTTGGAATCACCAAAATTTCAATTGACTTTTGATTTATATTTTATAAAACGGTTTTAAACATGATGCAAATTTTCATAAAAATGGTTATTAACCTTTTAAAGCATAGAAATGACAATAAAATATAAATTCAAATTATATAATTTTTTTTCTTTATTCTTTATTTACAATCTATTTTACAATATTAAGCAAATTCGATAAAAAAAAAAAATAAAAAGAAACTAGCATAAATTATTGATCTTCATTATGATCAATAACACTAGTGTTTCACATTTCTCATCCTTTTTAATTTCTCGAGAAAAGAAAACACACATTTTTTTCTCGAGACTTCTTGAGAAAATAACTTATTAAAATAAAAATCTTATGCACTCTATAATATTAACTGAAATTCATATTTTTATTATACAACAAAATTATAAATAGTAACGTAAAAATAAATTCTTCAAGTTTTACAAAAATATATGTATAAAAAGGTTTATAAAAATATAATAAATTTAATCATTTTTGTGATTTAAAATAATGTTTTAAGAAACATAGAGCATCCAAAGTTGAATCTCCCATCCCTGTTCTTTTTTGGTAACATAATCTGTTGCAACAGAAAAATTTCGCTCATTTTGCGTAGAAGTTGGTTTAATGGTCAGAAGTGAATCCAAAAGATTCTGCAAATTTGTAGTTCTCTTCCCATTTGCTTCAAATATTTTAAATTCCTTTGTTAATGATTGATTTTTTGTAATTGCAAAATTTATTTGTTACTGTAGACTTGCTTCTTCTTCTCGATTTGGACATTCTTCAATATTTTCAGTTTCACCAGTTTCTTCAGTATTATCGTTATCACTGTTTTTAGTTTCAAAAATTCTAGATGATATAGATTTAGCCAATTTATATATCGCTTGTCGTGGTGCCATGTCAAAAAAACTATCATTTTCTTTATGTGATATACAATCCGGATTCTGTAGGAGCCTAATAACAGATACTAAAGTATAATCCCTCCTTTTAGATATTTCCTCCCTTACTGCGTTAAGGAGGTATCGACTTAAATTAGTGTTTAATTTTTCCAAAGTTGTAAACAAAAACTTGAGAGCTCCTTCAGCAGATAATAGTGTAGAATCTTCTCGGCTAAGAGTTTCAATTGTAATCCGGAGTGGTTTTAATGTTGCTAATATTATTTTTGCAACCTCAACATAGTCGTCATTCCACAAACTACCCAAGTTTAACTCAATCAATAAAGCTTTTTTGATTGGGCCGCTAATTCTTACAAATCTTTCTACCATAGCCTCCATTGTGTTCCATCTAGTAGAACAATCTAAGATTACCATTAGCTCTTTTTTCTCCTCTTCCACTACATATTTTTGTAATATAGCATTTTTAACGGGGGAGCTTTTAAACATATTTGTGATTTTTCGAATGGATTTAATAGCTTTTTCGATTTGGGGTTGCAAATAAACATCATCGTCTTCCACAACATCGATATCAGAATCATCATCAGAGTTATTATTTTGATTTTCTAAATCTTGTATTTCAGACGCGTTATCAGATTCCAGTTCCTCGATACAAGCAAAGTTATCAGGATGCCTCTTCTTGGTATAAAATACTTTCAGAACAGCCAAATGCAACCCGTGATTGTAACAAAGTTGGTGAAATTGAGAAGATAGTCTTCCAAATTTCTGCATCACAGCAGCACCATCGCTCATTGTAGCTAATATATTGTCATTAAATCGTATATATTAAAAGAATTTATGAATAAACATTGCATTCAAGATTTTTTCAATATTTTTCTTCTCTCAAACCTCTATAACTAGAGTTCTAATTAACGAAGGCTGTTGACATAGGTCTAAGAACACTCAGTGGATCAAGCTCCTTCTTTTGAGCTATTAACTGCTTAAATTCGTTGGGTTTGAGGAAAGTTATGCGTGGAGAATCAACTTTTATTTTACTGTACGTTAACTTATCTTGGCATATTTTGGCATTACTGTACGTTACCTTCTCTTGGCAAATTCGTTGAGTCTGAGGAAAGTTATGCGTGGACAATCAACTTTACTTTTACTGTACGTTAACTTCTCTTGGCATATTTTGGCATTACTGTACGTTAAGTTCTCTTGGCAAATTTTGGTATTATATTATAAAAATTAATATAATATAATATAATGCTGCGGAGCAGCAGGGGTCCTCTAGTATGATATTAAACGATTTTAATTTTGCTTTTACTAATTCCAATGCTTTTTCAGCAGGGCAACTACCAACGACAGGAACCATCCATAAATTGTCTGAATCTTTGTTATTATAGTAAAGGTGTACATCCATATATATTTTCTTCTTCATGCTGGTCCATTCATCAATAGATATGCCGAATTTTTTATCATTATCTTTGTGTTTAATTATTTTTTTAATCAGCTGTTGCTTTATATCTTCATAAAAGTTCAGCATTAATTGCATCACTTTGGTAGGGTTTCGTGGTAAATTAAATCCTGTGCCACTCATAGATGTTCTAATGAATTCACTTTTAGTAATTCTGTGAAAAGATATTCCATCAAGAGCTGCTAACTTTGAAATTATTCACCCATAGTTGTTCGTTTTAAGAAAGATTCAATTACTGAATTATCTCCGTACCTGTATATTTTTGCATTTTTTGAGGTGCTTTGACCATCATTTTTTTCTTCTCTTTTATACTCATGTACACTTTCAAGATGCCTACGCAGACCAATAGTCGCCGAACCTTTGCATGAAAGTGATTTAAGACATATCTTACATATTGCCAAATCTTTATTCCTTTCACTTTTTTTTAAATGTTCCCAACAGTCCTGGTAAATTTTCGTCATTTTATGGGTATTTGTTGGTTTCTATTTTTTAATCAAAATTATTTTAAGGTAACAAACTTCTTACCTTAAATTTTTTAAATAGGTTTATCTTACATATATGGTACTTCCTTTTTTTTAAAAATATTTTTACATACAAAAATCTTTCACAACGCAATTAGTTATAGTATTTGCTGATCGGGAATTCCCCGAATTGTATAAAACAACCACAACCACTGAAGTTTGAGACAATTATGAATAACAAAATAGAAAAATAACGGTGTTTTTAAAAAATTGTATGACAGTGATGAATAAAGCGCTGTTTAGACACTACGATTTGCATCAATATCGAAAGGAAATTGATGTGTGTAAACGCAAATTGCTTCAATTTGTGGATATTGATTCAATATTGGATGGATTCTGTTTTATATGAAAATCGAAGCAAAATCGTTGTGTCTAAACAGCGCTTAAGAAAATAAACAGAACGGCAAATTATTAAAGGTTTAAGAATTTTCCAAATTAACAAAATTTTAATTAAAAAATTCACTTAATTATAATTTTTGCATATTTTTCGAGAAATTTCGAAATTTCTCGAGAATTGTGACTTTATAATTTTATAATTTTCTCGAGAATTTCTCGAGAAAAAATTCTCGATAAGAAACACTAAATAACACTATAAGTATATACAAGAGATCAATTTCATTTATTTCTAATTAATATTTTTACAATAGTATATATTATTATTATTTTTACAATTTGTTAAAATAAAAAATGAAGTTCTGAATGGTTGATCAAGTACATTATGTTTATTTAGTCTTCTGATTTCTTCGCTTTCATCTAACAACGATATGGCTAAAGGATTAACATGATCACTTAATCTTTGTAAATATCGTTGGCTATAATTTCCTATTTCAGTTTTTACGTTCGGGATATCAAGGTCATTGTGTATAGTACTGTTAGAAACAAACCAAGGAGCGTTCATAATCATTCTTAAAGTTTGTGATTGGAATCTTTGAATAATTTCGATATCCGAATTACTTGTAGTTTCTCAGAGCTCATCCCATAAGTCCATAAAGGCTTCAAAATTGTTTTGTAAAGCACAATTTTATTTTCCGAATTCAATTCTGATTTTCGACCAAAACGCTAGTAAATTTTTTCAATTTGTTGTCAACTTTAAATTCAAATTATTCTATAGTTTTTGTAATTTTTGATTGAAAAATAATCGAATAACCGGTTTGTTTAAATTTTTTATATTTATACATCAGTGCTTGCCTTTGATTGCTTTTATATTTACTAGCAGATTCCAGCGCTCAAAATTCGAATGCAATTTCTAGGGAACTTTATTTTTCAACTTAGCCAATTCACAAACCAGTACTATTTTGGTTTATTATTATTGTGAATGAAGAAAACAAACTCATTAACAAACACATTAACAAATTTAATAATTTGTTAATGTATAATTTTATGTAGGTGTCAGTAGCAACTTTACTCAAAATAAAGAAAAAAAAATTAAAAATCCGTAAATCTGGTGAACAGCTAAAAAGAAGTACCTTTCAAATAATATACGTTTGGTAAAAATCGGGATAAAACGGTAGAACAAAACATCGATAACAAAAAATCGCCTAGCCTATTAATATTATCGATTTCTGTTTCAAATTTATGTTTTTTTCAGGGACGGAAAATAATTTTTATTTATTTTTTTTGTTTGGAAGAAAAGGTTATGCATTAATTCGATTTATTTGTTTTAGGGAAATTTAAACAATTATCGTAAGATATATAGTATTTTGGTTATATTAACCAATTTGTTTGGTTATGAATAACCATTATAGCAACCAAAACATTTTTTTTGGTTAACAATAACCATTATCGAAAATAATATTTTTGTTGTTATTCCTACCCGGATACATATCGTATTTTTGATGTAATTTGTGTGCATTTATAAGGGGTTTGTAGGGCAAGGAATTAAAATATCTTCGGTAAAGTAAACAAAACGGGCAGTTTTGTAAAAATTGTTTATTAATTTTTTAAATAAAACATTATTTAATGGAAAAGTGGATTACTAATTAAACTTTAAGTAGTTTAATTAAAGTAGTTTTATAATTAAACTACAACCCCCTTAGAAATGCATCCATTAAATCAAAAATACGATATGTATTCGGGTAGGAATAACCAAAAAAAAGAAAAAATCATGTGAGTCCGATCACAAGGAAGATGTGTAAACATCTAAAAATTAAAGCATTTTTTATTAACGTTGTGCTGAACGCTATTGAAATTGGTGAGAATCGGTCCATGTTCAGACCTAGTCCCCATACAAATGACCGGCATGTTTCCCTTAATGATCCATCGTGTGTAGTAATGTTTCATGTCCAAATTTATGTTTCAATTTTGGTTCGTCAAAAATCAAATTATTTTGATATTTTATGTTTCCAACCTGAATGTTCCACGGCTGTATCAATGTTTACTGTTTTTGCTCTATTATTTAATTGAGAGCAGTGCTGTAATGTTGTTTTGTATATCGGACTAAAGAAAATAAAAGACAAAAATGGAGAACATTTAAGATAATGAAAATTTTAAGAATTTTATTAATAATAATGAATACTGATAATTGAAATTTTAAGAATTTTATAAACTAATATAAAAATGTATAAATTTTTATAAATTTTTGAAAATTTTATAGCTGAATATAAAATTTATTTTCTTCCGCATATATTTGTTTAATATGTACTAATATATTCAATTTTAAAAATTTTATAAATAATAATGATAATGAAAATTTTAAGTATTTTTTAAACTAATATAAAAATATAGAAATTTTTATAAATTTTTGCAAATTTTATAGCTGAATATAAAATTTATTTTCTTCCACATATACTCTAGTTCTTTAGTATGTACTAATATATTCAATAAACAAACAGAATTGATGTTTCCATCGTCTGTATTAAAAAAAAATGGTAACATGTTTTTTTCGCATGTTTTTGTTTATGTTCCATCGTGGGTGCTCAGCATAATATTTGGTTAGCCTTAATTAAAAATAGTTAGTATTGGCTTATGGTAACTAAAATAAGATATATACATTTTTGACTCAACTGTATTTAAAAATCTATGGAAAACTGCATCTATAGTAGTGGAATTATTAGTTGTGGGGGTATCTGGGGAATTGCTCATACATAAAAAAATACTAATTTTAGTACAAAAATACTGCCATACTGCAAAATATAAGAACGTTTTCCAAATAAGAAAACGTATAGGAAAATCGTATCATAAAAAAATATGCAAGGGACAAATCGTCGCATTCAATATCGAATAAAATCAGTCGAAATTGCATATTTTGGTTTATTATTTAAAGAAGACGGACAATAGTCAGACCTCGTTCCACTTTTACTATTAACTATGGATAATAACTTGCTATCTGTGACAGAGTTAAATTACGCTTTGTATATTATTTGGGAAAATAAAAAAATAATTTCGATTGAAAAATTTCGATAATGAATGCGACGATTCGACCCCAGATATTTGTAAAGTGTGAAATTGGTTTAAAATCACGTGATTTTACTAAAAACCTTTTTAAACTCTACTACCTGGTTACATGTGTTTATTATTTTATTTATTTATTAAAAATAATATTAAATGCAGTGATAATTGTTAAATATATATATAATAAGTTGTAGTGTTACGAATAACTTTAAATGATTGAGAAAATTAATTATAAATTTTTATAAAAATAAATGTTTAATAAAATAGCAACATTCTATATGGAATACCGTAATTAGGCCCGTTTTAGAAAAAAAAACGTTTTTATAAAGCTATTCGCTCCCTGATTTAATCTCCTTACACTTCATTTTGTCTCCAAACACTTCCAATAAAGTGTGCCTTCATTTTATCTCCAAACACTTACTTTTGCCTAGGCTATTAATATTATAGATTTATTGTATTATTGTATTATTTAAAAAAATTTTGTTTTATTATGAAAAATAGTAATAACTACTAAAAATTTTTATTAATGAAAGTTGTCAACATATAATTGTGTCAATATTACTATGTTGAAAAAAGAAAAAAACAGAAAAAGCATTTCCAAATAGAGTAAAGACGCGGTTTTCTTTAGAACTCAAATAAAACTAAACAAAATACCGAAAGATTTTGGTGCAATTCTGGAAATCATTGTGGTTTGTGAATAAAAACATCTATTCAAGCAGTAAGCGCTAGCTACATGTGTATAGCAAGCAACTGCTATGTTTGTCATACTTGATGGTTGCAGTTGTATGCTATACATTCATGGCGCTTTCTGTTGGTTGATGAATCAGCTAAATAATTGTAGCTTCCATTTCCGTAAATAGTTCCGCTTCCGTAAGGGAAGTTTGTGATTTTTACCCCCCTGATCGCATAGATGTTTACACATCAAAAAAAAAAAAATACTTGCGATAATGGTTATTGGTAACGAAAAAAAATTTTTTGGTTGCTATAATAGTTATTCATAACCAAAAAAAAAATATTTCTCACTTCAATTGGTTACGGTAACCAAAATACTTTATATCTTACGATAGTTCTTAATTATAACCATTATTTGAATTCATCAATGTTAACATTTTTCTTATAACTGTTACGTCCCTGGTTTTTTTTAATATGGAATAGGTGAGTTCAAAAAGAATTTAAAATACTTATATATTCATCTTAGCATGTTAAGAAGAAAATTTTTGATAAAATTTTTTTTGTAAGTTTGTGTTGATGTTCTTAACAATTAATAAGACTTTATACAGTCAAATAAAAATATTTTAAAATTTGCTTTTTAAACTCTTTCTTTTAACTCGTACTCTCTGTCTGTCGGGGGTCAACCCTATTCCCCCATATCCAATTGATCTGAAACTTGGACCATAGTCTTGTTGTGATTACAGATTAATTCTGGGGTAGTCACGCATAGTCACACACAGCCACGGAGTGATCTAAATGTCATTTCCCCTCATCCAATCGATCTGAAACTTGGTCCATACACTTGCTATGAAAAAAAAGATTAACTTCGACTTAGTCACGCACAGTCACGCATAGTCACGCACCGTCTCGGAGAGATATAAAACGGACTTCCCCTCATCCAATAAATCTGAAGCTTGGTCGATAGACTTGCTGTGACCAAAGATTAATTTTAAAATAGTCACGCAAAGTCACGGACAGTCACGGAGAGATTCAAAACTCATATGCAAAACCAAAGAAAGAGTTTTAAAAAAAACTTTGGTTTTATTGGTTAGAATATTTTAAATATTAATATCTGGAAATTTTAAGCGAGGAATCATTTGATTTTTTTTTATTATCAAAACATTCTTATAGGTATCAAACTTTGGGTATAACGCCGGCTACGTTAAATAATGAATGGCATTGGTGTTCTATGAAGTAATTAGGGAACTTATAGGTTTTCTACTTTAGTGAAAGAAAAATAATGTAGTTTTTCAAATGGTAATTAATTCTTTCTATAGAACACACGATTATTGCTATCTATAACAAGAATTTTTAATAGAAACTGGCCAACAAGAAATTAAATTAATTTTACATTTAATTGGTATTCGAAGATTTCAAAATGCAATTGGTGGATTTGCAATCTATTTTCGATATGGAAACAAAAATTCATAGATTTAAGCATCAATCAGAAAAATTTCTTGTCTTAAAAAATAGCAATGGCTATTTTAACAATTTTTTCATCTACTTATTCTAGTGAAACATTGTTTTCTTCGTGGAGTTTTATTAAAACAGATATGAGAAATTGGCTCACAGACTATAAAATATTTATCATCCAGCACACAACAACAAAATCTTATTAATAATGAAATTTTTATTTATTTTTTTTTTTTTGGATAATAAAAAAAAAAACGCCTTAATTATTCTTAATTTATTTCAACGATATTTTGGCTCTAAACTTTTTTGTAATAAAAAAATAATCTATCAACACAAAAATATTTGTTATCTAGTACTGAAGTTTATTTACACAGTCATTATTCATTGGTTTTATATTATTTTTTGGCACGCGTCATTTTATTTAATAAAAAAAAGATATTTATGAAACGCAAGCTCAAAAAGGTTCTCGATCACTGGATAAGGGCGTTTCAACTCTTAAAGCGGAATATTAATTCTTACAGCCCAACAGATTTTTGTATATTTTTTCTCAGTTTTTTTGGTGTCGCTGAAATTGAATTATCCAAAATATAATGTTATGAAATATAATTTTTTTATTTTTTTAATCGCTTCTGAAGAATATTAGCCTACTTAAGGAAGTTATTTGCGGTAAAAATTATTAATTTAAGTGAATCTTTGCTGACATTGAAATTAAAAATTCAAACTACAATTAGTTGATAAATTTGAAATATTGTGAGTAAAATGAAATGCGCAATACCTTTTATTTGAACGTCATCATAAAATAAGATTATATTTTTCGAATCTAAAAATTAGATTTATTAAATCAATGTAAAAGTAGTAAAGAATTTATATTCTCTTAAAAGCTATTTTAAAACTTCCACTAAATGTGATAGAAATATTGATATTTGTTTATTGTTGCTGTACCCTCCACGCCAATGTGGAGTGGGTATATATCAGTTTGTCATTCCATTTGATCCTCATAACAACTCGATTTGATATAGCGATATCCGTCTATCCGTCCATCCATCTGTGTGTTTAAATCACACTATTTCGCCAAATATACCATTTACCTGGGTAAACTTAGAATTATATTGTTTGTCAATATTTCGAGTACATTTTTATTTAAAATGGGATAAATTGGGCATCATTGTGGCAAGATAAGGTCCAATATATAGAGACATTTGAAAAAATGCTAAAAATTCAGTATGTTTGTTGTAATAATTTAGTATTAAGTTTCTCAAATTGTTTCCTTTTTATACCCTATACCACTATGTGGTTTGGGTATAATGACTTTGTGCTGCTGTTTGTAACAACCAAAAATATTTGACCTAGACCCATCTTTAATTGTACCGATCGAATCAGAATCACTTTCTGAGTTGATTTAACAATGTCCGTCCGTCCGTCCGTCCGTCCGTCCGTCCGTCCGTCTGTGTGTCCATGTAAAGTTTGTAATCAAACTGCAGGTCGCAAATATGAATATATTTTGATGAAATTTGGTATATAAGCTTTTATCGGCCATGGGATGAACGCTATTGAAATTGGTGAGAATCGGTCCATGTTCGGACCTAGCCCCCATACAAATTACCCATATGAAATCGACATAAATTGCCATAAGATCCAAATTGTCATATAGATCTTCCTCAAATTGGGTTTGTATGCGTTCATTACATCCACTAATGAGTAGTCCAAAAATGATCCCTTTGACCCCATATAGAGCTGCTTCCCGATCTTCAGTTAAATCCATTAAAAAACAAAAATATTGCACTGATTCTTCTCAAATTTTGTTTTTACATATTTTTGCAAAATACAAGAGACTTTACCAAACATGATCAGGATCGGTCCATTTTTGGACCTAGCCCCTTTATAGATATAGCATCCGATATGAACTTTTTTATATCTGCAGCCAAAAAAATTAATAAAAATCCCACTCAAATTTGGTTTATGCCTTTTTTTTATATCCATTTAGTAGGGCCTGAGAGATAGGGTCTCTAAACGCATGGTATAGGGTATCATATAGTCGGTCTAGACCGACTATAATTTTCTTACTTGTTTAAATATATTTAAGTTGTTTTCTTCAAATTTGTGAATCCACTTTGGTCAAATTGTTTGCAATATGGTAATGAAAATGAGTAAAATGGGTTCAGGAGCTCTAAACATATGACTAAAAAATGAGAGACGTTTAAATGAATTAATATACATACGTGTCTGGTTTATCTATAATATTAATAGGCTAGGTGATTTCTTGTGACCGATGTTTTGTTCTACCGTTTTATCCCGATTTTGACCAAACGTATGTTATTTGAAAGTTATTTCTTTTTAGCCATTTTGCAGATTTACAGATTTTTAAATTTTTTCCTTATTTTGAGTAAATTGGATTTAAAGTTGCTACTAACACATACATAAAATTATTCAATGCTATGTGTGTGTTTATTAAATTTGTTAATGTGTTTTTAAAAAAATGATTTTTTTTTTTTTTTTTTGATTTGTGAATTGGCTATAATTGATTAGCATACCTTTAGGGTCTTTATTTAATGAAAAAGTAAAATTTCCTAGAATTTGCACTCGAATTTCGAGGGCTGGAATCTGCTAGTTTATATTTTTGTTTTAAAATTTTTCAAACTATGTAAATTTTTAAGTGTCAAGAATTAGTCAGTAAAAAATGGGTATGGCTTAATTTCTAATTCATATACATAATCCCTCTCTGAGGGACTTACTTTACTGAACGTATTAGTAGGAAATAAAGCAAAACGGTCCAGGGTTGGTGAATAATTTATTTTCTCTTTTTTTATTTTTTTAATAATTTATTATTCATTTTCAAGTTTCTTGCTTCAATTTTTGTTTCTGTCCGTCCGTCTGTCTGTTGAAATCACGCTTATTCACAAAATAAACCATTTACCTGTATAAACTTATGATAATATTGTATGTCATTATTACGAGCAGTTTGTTATTTAAAATGGAGTATATCGGACATCATTGTGCCAAGATATGACCTAAAATATTGAGACAGATCTAAATAATACTACAAATTCTGTGTATCTGTTGTAATAATTAAGTATTAAATTTATCAAATTATTTTAAAATATTTTGTTTATATTTGTTATAAATTGTAAGTTGAAATATTATTGTAACTGTAAAGCCCAGGTGGAGGGTATCAAAGATTCAGTATAGCCCAATTTAATACTCTTACTTTTTTTTTTTTATAATAAATAATTTTCTAATTAGAAGAACTTTCTTATCGGATTAAAAATTTGTTTTTGTGCACAATTTAATAGTTATTTAATTCTCGAGAATTTTCTAATTACAAGTTTGTAATTACAATTTTTATTAATAGGTATCATTTTTATTCCCTATATCACTATAATGAGTTTGTGCTTTTGTTATACCAATCGACTCAGAATCACTTTCTCAGAATCACTTTCTGAGTCGATTTAGATATATACGTCCGTCCGTCTGTCTGTTAGTCTGTGCGTCCATGTAAACCTTGTAATCAAGCTTCAGATCGTGAATACGAATATATTTTAATTATATTTTGTACATAAGCCATAGGACGAACTATATTGAAAATTGGTTCATGTTTAGACCTAGTCCCCATAAAAATAACCCCTATAAGGTCGACTTAAATTGCCGTAAGATGCAGATGTCGTTCAAATGTAGTCTATGAGTGTTTATTATGCAAATAAATAGAAACGAAACACTGTAGGACCATCTCTTGTCATAGTTCTTATATACAGTTGACTTCTGATATTAAGATAATGTAGAGATCCTTATCAAATTTGGTTGGTATATGGTTTTGAATAAAATAATTGACTTTACTAAATATGGTGGTGAGGGTTTAATTTTTTTACTTGGTCCCCACACACAAAAAAAAATATTTGCTAACCAATTGGTCTTAAGTGCAACAACTGTATTTTCGATTGTATCAACAGGAATTTCATATCATCTGTAAATTTTCTATTATAATAAAATATTTACTGTTAAGGCAATAGAATTGTAATCATCGTGAACCCGAAAATCGGTTATTAGCATTATCGCAATTCGGTTGGTAATAAATTCGGTAGCCACAATGAATACGTTTTCTGTGTGCAGTAAAAAAAAGTATCCGATATGCACTTTTTCATACGTGCAGGGCACAAGTTAATAACAATGCTACTCAAACTTGGTTTTTCCCTATATTATATATCCAATTATGGCTTTTGCAAATTTGGATCTAAGACCATTTCTCGAAACTCATGGTATAGGGTGTCGTATAGTTGGTCTAGACCGGCTATAATTTCCTTACTTGTTTTTTTTTTTAATTAATAGCATTTCTAATTAATTTTGTTTATTGTTGTTTATATACGAACATATAATCAATATGAGTGCCTTAAATGTAACTACAATAATTGCTGACCATTAATGAGGAACTAATTTGAGTATTTAATTGCCGGTAGGGTACGTGTAAAAAACAACTAAGTATTGAACAAAAACATGGACGTCATTTGTCATGTTTAGTAATCTCGAAAAAGGTTTTATATTAGATTCAGATTTCAGGGTTAATTATTTTTCGAGTTCAATAGCATTAACATTGTAGTTGCTTCTTGTTTTTCATTATCAGTCGATAAATCAGAAATGCTTCAACGCTTATTGGGGTCAATTTTAGTAAGATTTTCTCGTTGTTGCAGTTTAAATTGTAATTCTTATTAATCATTTAAGTACGTTATATAATTGTTACAACAACAATAAAGAATTGTTAATCAGTTTGTAAGTAATACATCAGTAATATTGTAAAAAATAATAAAAAATAAAAGTATCTGCTAATGGGGTGTTAAATGGCGTGTTATAGATCTACTAAATAATTTTTAAACATGTAAATTCAACATCAACCTATAGATATCGACGTAAAAGTGAATTTTAACCGATATAAACCAGCACTGATTCTGATCGAATTGATTTTGATGCATGTGTAAATGCATCATAACGCTTTATACAAATTCGTCATCACTTAGAAAAATATTTGTTTATTATTTATTTGTATGGAAAATACCGTTTTAACGTAATATTGTTATCATAATTCATAACAATTTGGTATTGATTTTTTATACCCTATACCACTATGTGGTTTGGGTATAATGACTTTGTGCTGCTGTTTGTAACAACCAAAAATATTTGACCTAGACCCATCTTTAATTATACCGATCGAATCAGAATCACTTTCTGAGTTGATTTAACAATGTCCGTCCGTCCGTCCGTCCGTACGTCCGTCCGTCCGTCCGTCTGTGTGTCCATGTAAAGCTTGTAATCAAACTGCAGGTCGCAAATATGAATATATTTTGATGAAATTTGGTATATAAGCTTTCATCGGCCATGGGATGAACGCTATTGAAATTGGTGAGAATCGGTCCATGTTCAGACCTAGCCCCCATACAAATTACCCATATGAAATCGACATAAATTGCCATAAGATCCAAATTGTCATATAGATCTTACTCAAATTGGGTTTGTATGCGTTCATTACGTCCACTAATGAGTAGTCCAAAAATGATCCCTTTGACCCCATATAGAGCTGCTTCCCGATCTTCAGTTAAATCTATTAAAAAACAAAAATATTGCACTGATTCTTCTCAAATTTTGTTTGTACATATTTTTGCAAAATACAAGAGACTTTACCAAACATGATCAGGATCGGTCCATTTTTGGACCTAGTCCCTTTATAGATATAGCATCCGATATGAACTTTTCATATCTGCAGCCAAAAAAATTAATAAAAATCGCACTCAAATTTGGTTTATGCTTATTTTCTATATCGAAGTAGTTGGACCGAAAGATAGGGTCTCTAAACCATGGTATAGGGTATCATATAGTCGGTCTAGACCGACTATAATTTTCTTACTTGTTTTCTATTGAAATTATACTATAGATGCTAAAATTTATTACCGCTTCTATTTATCTTTAATACAAACAAATGTTTGCCTTTTTAACAATTATTAACGGCCTGTAATTTAAGATATTATTGCTATTTGCACTTACTACATCCACATACATTTGTACATACATATGTACGAGTACATACTTATGTACATTTATACTCGTAATTATCTCCAGTACGTTTGCACATATTATTTATTTCATGTTTAAAGTCCACAGTTAGAAAAAACTTTTAATCAGCTGACACTGAGAAAAGTGTGTTACAAACCAACTAAGGTTATTGGAAAATTAAAAATGAATTATAATTTACATCGTGTTTAATTATTTTATTAAGAAAATCAATTTGTACCTAAGATTCATCTGAATCCGTCTACAGCAGTTCTAAATCATCTTTAATAATAACATGCACATGAATAATTTCAATAAAACAATTGTTTTATTCATTCATAATTATTTAATTGTTTTTATGCACAGATTCTTTAATGAATCAAACAATCAAGTAGTTCCTTTTTTAATAATAATAAGCAACTTTCAAAATTATTCATGAATATAAATTTAGTGTAATAGAAACAGAAGGGTCAGAATTTGTTAACTAATATTGGATGTGGGAAAAAATATTTTCGTTGTTTTGTATTAAAAAAAAAAATAACGCCAACAAAACTACTCGTAGAATATATTTTACAATACAACATCACATTTTTTATTTTGAAAAATTATTGAAAACGCTTAGGTAAAATGTCTTTCTCTAGATTAATTTTTTTTACGCCAGTTCTCTTTCGTGTGTTATTGTTGAAAATTTCATTACCATTAATAGACAGCTATGACACCTTAGCACTTTTCGCGTTAGATTTATTACCAATTAACCCATTTGGACCCAAATATAAACTAGAAGAAAAATTTTGAAAATAACTTTATTTCAGTAACTATTAGAAGCTAATTAAACATTTTACAGTAAAAAATAAAAAAAAAAATAAATCTTCGTTCTGGGAAAAAAATGGCTGTCCTCAAATGGGGCCAATGGGCTTATGTGTGAAAGTTTTCAAAACATCCTTTTTCGATGCAGAGTGTTTTGATGCATTTTTTACATTGCCAACGGGCTTTACTGTTTACTGTGGCATACGGCGCATCGTAGTTGGCTTGTCAGCTTTTGAGGGAAGTGCCCAACATTATCTAGATTCATACCTGACACCCCTGATGAAGGCTTGCGCCGCCTACCATCAGCTTTTTCACTGTCTAAACATCTCAAGTAATTTCTGGCTATACTTCGGCGAAACTGGAGCTGGTCCATATTATCTCCGGCAGTCAACAGATGAACACGCCAAGCATTAGCCACAGACAAATCTAGCATATATGTAAATATAACCCACCACCATTTTTTGCCTCGTACAGCTTGATCGACACCTCCCATGCCTTTGTTGTAGTTCTGGAAGACAAAAGGGATGTTCACGTCTACCTTTCATTTTTCTGAAGTGCTCCATGTTTTCACCTTGCCCAGGGGATAAACAAAATCGTAATTTGTACCCATGGTACATACGCTATTGTCAAGCCATCGCACGAACAAAATTTGATTGGCTGTATCAAATCGATAGTCAAATTCTGCTCGATCTTTCTTTTTCATATTCTTGATAGACTCAAGTGGGCATTTCTTCGTTCTGTTTTCCCTCACGGTACCGGTAGCACGATAACCAGCTTCACGTAAATCTCGCAGCAATGCATGGTTGGTGAAAAAGTTGTCGAAATATATGATATGCTCATGTGGTGCAACATTTCCTTTATTCAACAAGTTCTTGACCACTTTTGATCCTAACGGCTCATTACTTGTTTCTCCTGCTGATTTCCCACAATATACGTCGAAAGCATAACAATAACCATCTGCACTTGCAATCATCCAATTTTTGTATCCAAACCGTACAGGCTTGCCTCTTATGAATTGCTTTACTGAATGACGTCCAAAATATTTTATCATTGATTCGTCTATTGAGAGATTTTCGTGAAATACGCCCCACCGCTGGAACTTTTTGATTAGCAAATCAGCAAGAGGTCGTATTTTAAACATCTTATCGAGGGATCCGGAAGCAGCCTCATTGCCGCAGAAATGCAAAAATTTTTTTATTTTCATAAATCTGTTTCTAGACATTGCTTTTGAAATAATTGCAATACTGCAGTCTTCATCTAGACTCCAGTATAATCGCTCTCGTGGAAGTGAATGATATCCACTCAAGAGTAGAATACCAAAAAATATTTTGAGCTCATTCACACTGATTTGGAAGTTATGATTATTGTGTTGTGAAGCATACAACTTTGTGTTCAGGATGATCATGTCAAAAACTTCTTCATCAAAAAGTTTCTCAAAAATGTTGACTCGTGTTTGACCTGTGAGCTCATTTTCAATATTTTCTTTTCGCTTTTGTACGTTGTTTTCCCCTGAGGACTTGTTTGTGTAGGTACCGTCACATTTACGCCAACGGTTCCTTCGTGTCCAATTTGCAGTATCTTTGTAAAGGTTTATCATCACTGCTATCCCATTCATTATTGTTTCTATACTCAATCACTTCAACTCTCCCTGGGATGTCACGCGGAAAACCGGTTTCCTTGATGTTATCTTCATCACCTTTTTCTTCATCCGTGAGAATACTCGGGTCGGAAGGAATCGTCACTAAGTCATAACTAGCATCATAATCACAATCTTCATTAAAAATGCTGTCAATAGCTTCCTCAAGGCCTCGATAATTATTTAAGAAGTTAAACGATTGCTTCGCCATTTTTAAGAAGTCAGTAATATTACCAATATATATGAAAACCTTATGACAACTAATTATTTCTCAACTTCGAAAACTACCTTGTTATACATTCAAATCAAAGGGGATTCCCCTAACTGAAGATAACTTGCTATAATACATATGAAATATATATAGTTGCTGTTATTTACTTATAGGTGAAACACACTTGCAAAAAGTAAAGAAAAAATATTAGCTATCTGCACATTGGACCCATTCGGGGCCACCATACTAAAATATGTCCCCTTTCGGTCAAACATTGTCATATACTTTCTATTTCAGGATAATTTGAAAAAAATACTGTATGTAAATAAATCAGGCTGAAAATGTATAACAGTACCCACGGAAATATAAAAAATAATTACGTAGCTTTGGTCCATAACCTAGGTCACCAAAGAAATAAATTCAACCAACAATTTTAATCACTTTAAGCATTGAATCATAAAAGCTAATATTTTATTTTGAAGTCACACTCTTTGCCAATGCAAATTCGTTTATAAACAGAATACATCGTGCATAAACTAAATTATATGGGCATATGAAGAACCGTCCTCATATGAGTACGCCGGGTCCAAATGGGTTAACTACCCAAAAGGTGCATTTTTCTTTACTGCGGTACGAATTGGACAGGAAGGCTAGAACTACCTATCCTACCCAGCAAAACCTTGGTAATGATTAGGTATTATCATTGCATTACATGGTAATGTTAACCCCATACCTTTTGAATAATTTCGAGCTAAATGTAAGGACTTCCTCATAATGATTTATGTAAATACTTACTGGTAGTGACCACTATTTGAATTTGTAAAAACTATAAATAATGAGTTAAATTTAATGAAACAAACTATTTCGTGGCGATAGTCATGATTGGCCAAAAAACGCAGCAAAATCAATTAGATTTTACATTATATTATTTACAACATCTTGTGCGATTTTACAGAAATTTACTTTACTCCCTACATATAACAAATTACTCAAAACCCTTCTTCTTATATATAAAGTAACTAGTTATTTGTATCAGTATCTAGTAAGGTGCCGGTAAGAAGAACTTGAAGATAAGAAAATGCCCAAAATTACGGAAAAGATGAAGAGCCAGAATTGTATTCAGCAAATGCAAATTATGAACTAAAAAGGCATGCTATTTATAGTTTAATGTTTAATTAATTTATTAAATATGTAAAATAACATTTAAAAAACAAACAATTCATAAAAAATTAAAAAAGTTAACACAAGAAAAATTAGTTAGTTATTTTAATGTGAAATAAGAACTAAAATGTTAACAATTCATTAAAAAAGAAAAAAACAACCCATAAAAACCGGTATGTTTTTTTAATATGGCTATTTATCAGTGTTTTTCAGAGATATTATTTTTTTGGCCCATTAACGAGTTCACAGTTCAAGAAAAATATAGTCATGAAATAATTTTTAGTAAGAATATTTAAGAAATCGACCGGCCAATAAGTTATTGAATCGTGATTTGCAACGTGATCTTTTTTATACCAGTTTGCCATTCCATTTATAACGCATCGTAAATTGAATTTGCGACTCAATAAGGAATATATATTCTTGATCCTCATAACAACTTGATTCGATGTAGCGATGTTCGTCTATCCGTCCGTCCGTCTTGCTGTTCACACTATTTCGCAAAATAAACCATTTAGAATGATTATCTATGTCACTATTTGGAGCAGGTTGTTATTTAAAATGAGATAAATTTGGCATGATTGTGCCAAGATTAGGTCCAATATATAGAGACATCTCAAAAAATGCCTAAAATTCAGCGTGTTTGTTGTAATAATTTATTAGTAAGTTTATCAAATTGTTTCCTTTCTTAAATATTTTGTTTAAGTTGTTTTCTTCAAATCCACTTTGGTCAAATTGTTTGCAGTATGGTAATGAAAATGTACAAAATGGGTTCAGCAACTCCAGACGTCTGAATTAATTAATATACATAAATGTCTGGTTTATTTATATTTTTGCTTCAAAATTTTTTTTTTAATCTAATAAGTGTCTAATAAGTGTCAAAAATTAGTCAGTAAAAAATTTATCTGGTTCAATTTATAATTCATATTCATTTGGTGAACATATTAGTATTTTTGTAATGAAATTAAACAAAACGGTCCAGGGTTGGTGTATAATTTATTTTTCTCTTATTTAATTTTGTTAATAATTTATTATTCATTTTTAGTTTTTTTTTTTTGCTACAACTTTCGTTTCGATATAAAATTTTGTTTGCTTTATTTTTTATTTATTATACCCTTCACACCACTGGGTAGAGTGTATATATCAGTTTGTCATTCCGTTTGTAACGCATCGAAAAATTAATTTGCGTCCCCAAAATGTTTTATATTCTGGTTCCTTACTACTCGAGTCTATTGAGATGACACTCATTCACAAAATAAACCATGGTAATTTTGTTTCTCATTATTCCAAGCAGTTTGGTATTTAAAATGGAGTATATCGGGCATCATTGTGCCAAGATATGACCTAAAATATATAATGCTGTAAATTCAGTGTGTTTGTTCTAATAATTTAGTATTAAATTTATCGAATTATTTTAAAATATTTTGTTTACATTTGTTATAAATACTGCTATAAGTCCAGATATTATTGTAAATGTAAAACCTAGGTGGAGGGTATCAAAGATTCGGTATAGCCGAATTTAACACTCTCACTTTTTTTTTATAAAAACTAATTTTCTGATTAGAAGATTTTTCTTATCTTAAAAATTGTTGCCAGAATCGGATTGCAAATTTGTTTTTATGCACAATTTAATAGTTATTAAATTTTCGAGAATTTTATTATTAGAAGTTTTTAATTACGAATTGTAATAGGTATCATTTTTATACCCTATACCATTATAATCAGTTTGTGTTGATCTTTGTAACTACCAAAAATATTTACCTAGACCCTCCTTTCGGAGTCGATTTAGAGATGTCCATCCGTCCTTCTGTCTGTTGAAATCATGCTCATTCACAAAATAAACCATTTACCTGGGTAAACTTAGAATAACATTATTTGTCATCATTTCGAGCAGGTTGTTATTTAAAATGGGGTAAATCGGGTATCATTGCGCCAAGATATGAGCTAAATGTGGCCACACCTTTAAAAAATGTTAAAAATTCCGTGTGTTTGTTGTAATAATTAGGTACATATTATGTTTATCGAATTGTTTACTTTTTCAAATATTTTGTTTACACTTGATATAAATAGTGCAATAACTCCGGATCGTAAAACCAGGTGGAGGGTATCAAAGATTCGACATAGCCGAAATTATCATATTTACTTTTTTTTATGAATATGTTTAAAAAAAATCAAACTAAGTTTGCTTATAGGAAAATTTTGTATGTATATTTGGATCCGTTAGATGGCGTTGGAGTTCCAATAATAACGAATAACCAAAATAAAAAAAGCTTTGAAGGTAAATCAAGTGTTCAGCAAGTGTACGAGTATATAAAAATTACCAATTTTGAAAAAGTTGGCTTTATTTCAAAATATACACATTTAATAAACATAAAATTGTGTTTCTTTGCATGAATCCACATATATGTATGTATACTTGTGCATACGAAGGCGGTCCCAGAACAACCCGACCTGACGTATAGAAAAAATTACTTTGGTGATAAGGTTGCAACTTATAAAAATAAATGTTTTAAGTTTTAAGACGTCACGTTGTTTAGTATTTTTTTTTTTTGTGGAACCATCAAAACTAAACGATCTCAGTGAATTTTCAAACGTGGAAAAGATGGTCACCGTTATATAATTCAATACTTTCACTTGAAAGATCTCAGTCCAGTGGCCTAGCTTAAATCAGGCCGCACGTGCTGCAAAGACGAACACCGTAGTGGTCGGCCAATTGATGTGGCCAGAAATGGTTAAGAAAATCCAGAAAAATGTGTAGCATAATCGTCGGCTGAAGGTGCGTGAGCTAGCTGAGTGCTAATGCTATACATAGCATATTGACCGAAAATTTGGAGATAAGAAAGCTGTCCGCACAAAAACAGCGTTGTGAAGATGTTTAAATATAGAGTTTGGTGATGTTTCGCCGCAATAAAGCCGAGATTTTGCGTCGATTCGTAACCAAGAATGAGATATGGGTCCACCTCTTCACACCTGAGACAAAGGAACAGGGGTTTTGTTAACTATACAGAGAGAATTATGGTTTTCATTAAACGATATATATATATACAATATTTTTCCGTCATACCTATAAGGAGCATAGGTCCTCATTGAATGAAATAAATTAATATAATTCTCCAAGAATTAAAATTAAGATGTTTTTTTGCATAATAAGGTATAGTTTTTTTTTTTTTTTTTGATTAATTCTTTATCGCTAAATACGCAATATTTTGAGGATAGTTATCGTAGATTCTGAAACGTTTTCCAAAAAGATTGCTTTGTCCATTTTCAATGACTTTTTGTTAAATTCCGAAAGTTGTTCCTTCATCATTATCTGGATCATATTTTAAGTTGGCACTATTGGAACTTTTTCACTTCGTTGTGATTAAACCTAAGAAAGACTTTTTGCCGAAAGGTTATTCTGCAAAATTTATATATTTTTTTTTTCCAAAATGTTATCTCAATTCTGGGCGCATCTTATCAAGAGTAAGATCTTTCTTATGCCAAATGCCAACGTAAAATGTTCACATTCAAATATAAAAGTTTGTTTAAATATTATTTTTTTTAATAGCAAATTTTTATTTTTTTGTAAAAACATTAATTTGTTCTTCATAAGGCAAATTCTTATATTTTTTGTTTTAACTTATTTTCGTGTTTCCAAATTTTGCCTTTTCTTTTTTTATAAAAAAAAATATTTGTTCTTCATAAGGCAAATTCTTATATTTTTTGTTTTAACTTATTTTCGTGTTTCCAAATTTTGCCTTTTCTTTTTTTGTCTTGTTCTTAATAAGGCAAATTCTTATATTTTTTGTTTTAACTTATGTTCGTGTTTCCAAATTTTGTCTTTTCTTTTTTTATAAAAAAATATATTTGTTCTTCATAAGGCAAATTCTTATATTTTTTGTTTTAACTTATTTTCGTGTTTCCAAATTTTGCCTTTTCTTTTTTTATAAAAAAATATATTTGTTCTTCATAAGGCAAATTCTTATATTTTTTGTTTTAACTTATTTTCGTGTTTCCAAATTTTGCCTTTTCTTTTTTTATAAAAAAATATATTTGTTCTTCATAAGGCAAATTCTTATATTTTTTGTTTTAACTTATTTTCGTGTTTCCAAATTTTGCCTTTTCTTTTTTTGTCTTGTTCTTAATAAGGCAAATTCTTATATTTTTTGTTTTAACTTATGTTCGTGTTTCCAAATTTTGTCTTTTCTTTTTTTATAAAAAAATATATTTGTTCTTCATAAGGCAAATTCTTATATTTTTTGTTTTAACTTATTTTCGTGTTTCCAAATTTTGCCTTTTCTTTTTTTATAAAAAAATATATTTGTTCTTCATAAGGCAAATTCTTATATTTTTTGTTTTAACTTATTTTCGTGTTTCCAAATTTTGCCTTTTCTTTTTTTGTCTTTTGAAGTGGGAGAATCGTGTCCAAAGAAGGCGAAGATATTTCCTTATGCAGGCCAGGTTATGGCGTTTGTTTTTGGAATGCGTGTGGAATAATTTTCATTTTGATTATCTTCAAAAGGGAGAAACAATCAGCAGGCGAGTATTATGCTAACTTATTGCAGTGTTTGAGCGATGAATTAAGACTGCATTTGGGGAAAAAGAAAGTGTTGTTTCATCAAGGCAATGCACCGCACAGTGGACCATATTTTGAGAAGGCGGCCAAAAACCATTTTTTTTTTTTGTTACCGATTTTAAAGTTATGTCATTTATTTGAAAGTAAATACTAGTAAACCTCGGGAGCCAAAAAATTGCGACTCTATCTCAACGATATCACAGCGAACAGGGTCTTCGAAAATGGGCTTTCTCAGTATTTTGCTAAAATTAAAAATTTCTTTGTAAATTTTTATTTTTGAATGACTGTAACGTTTTTGATTTAAAAGATTTTGAAGTGAAATAAATTTTGTATAATTTTGTGGCTTCCATACTATTAACGTTGAAAATGTAAAATCACTGAGTCATTCCGAAATTTAAAAAAAAAAACATTTTTTTAAAAGGTTCCGAAAATCTCCTTCTTAATAGAGCATACATAACTCCTGCCAGTCAAAAGCAGTCAGAAAAAATCTTGCACTCTTCTATAGTCCGAACCCTCCCCTATACTCCTATACGCCATTATATACCCGCCAGTTTCCGCCCGTGTGCACCAGAACAATTTTTCTGATCCAAGGTTAGATATTTTCTGCAAAATTTATGAATGTTGAAAAGTTGTCCACTATGCGGTTAGGATATATTAAGTTTGAGGTGGTGTTTGTAACTGCCAAAAATATTGGACCTTTATCCATCTTTTATTATACGGATCGACTCAAAAACACTTTCTGAGTCGATTAAACTATGTCCGTCCGTCCGTCTGAGTGTTATGAATACAAAAGTTGGTCGTACCGGTCCACCGCGGTGGAGTTGTCAGGAGTAGTTATATACTTATAAAAAAGGGTTGAGATATAATGCGCTTAATTGTTACAGGTACATTTACATAGGTATCTTTCAAAAACATTAATAGTCTGAATTAGAGTTATATAGTTTAAATACCTGACAAAATGGGAAACAATTTAAATAACAGGTGTATGGTAAAAAAAAAAAAAAACTATTGCGACATAGCCCTTTAAGATATGAGCAGGTATGCTTCACCTTTTAAAAGTTGTTAGGGTGTGGGTTTTTTATGCTTCTAAAAGTGGTAATAAAAGATAAAAATTTGTAAATGGTAAAAAAAAACTATTGCGACATAGCCCTTTAAGATATGAGCAGGTATGCTTCACCTTTTAAAAGGGGTTAGGGTGTGGGTTTTTTATTCTTCTAAAAGTGGTAATAAAAGATAAAAATTTGTATATGGTAAAAAAAAAAACTATTGCGACATAGCCCTTTAAGATATGAGCAGGTATGCTTCACCTTTTAAAAGGGGTTAGGGTGTGGGTTTTTTATTCTTCTAAAAGTGGTAATAAAAGATAAAAATTTTTATTTTACATAATTGCAAGAAAGAGTATTTATAATAATGTTTCCGCAATTATTATTCATTACAATTTGTGCAATGGCTAAGTACTGTTACAGAGATCTGGCAGATATTTATTTTCAACGAAATGATGTAGACGATGTAATTTTGCACATAGTGAGCAACGACTTCTTTAAGAATTGTAACCTAGAAGACATTGAAATGCACAAAGGAAAATTTACTAATTTTGCATCGAATTTGAAAAGACGGTACATTGAATGCTCTCATAGCAAGGCAAAGATGTACAAACGTTACCAATCTAAAGAAGCGCAAGAAAAAAGGAACAAAGACTACAGATTCTTTCGCGAGCACAACACAAGGAAAATGTCCAGATGTTGTACTAATGAAGACCTTATCACTATTTTGTTGTGCACTTCAGATCCATATATGTCCAACATTCGACAAAAATGGAAAACTACCTCTATTGAATTAGACGAAGAAGCTAAACAACTTCTAGAAGATGAAAATCAAGGCTATTTAGAAGAAATTTTTACTAAAATTGGTTGATTTAAAGTACTTTTTCATTACACTAACAATAAGTTACACTTTTTTTTTTATATAGTTGAAAAATTTTCTTGTTTTAAAAATTTATATATTTTGTAAATTTACAATAAAAATTGTTATATTTCATAAATTTACCATAAAAATTGATATAGAAATATTTAAAAAGACAATAAAAAAAAATTGAACTAAAGCAAAAACATACGAGTTTTTCATTGAAACTTCTCTATCTTGAACCAATATAAGGTAACTTTTACGTTCGCTGCTTAATAAATTATATTTTAACTCGGGATCTTTCAAAAAAACAACCTTTGGCCCTTGTGCACATTAGGACTAAAAAGTTTACGAGGGCCAAAGTTTGGCATTTTCTGAAAAAATTAACTTAAAAAATTGATAAAAAGTATTAGTTGTAAAATTAACTGAAAAAATAAGACATATTAAAAAAAAACCTTTTTTAACTTTTAACACTTCACTTTTGTACTAAAAATCAACAACAAATGAAAATGTATTTTAAGCCCTCCGTAACTTTTTTTATTTTCGGTCGAGAATTACGTTTTATAGCAAAACTGAAAGGCTAAAGTCTCACCTACCAAACAAAAAAAAAAAACGCATATCAAAATTCCAATCCAATCAAAAGTTATAGATTTTTGACCGCCTTCTCGTCAAATGGTCCACTGTGCACCGGTTCACACATCCACCATTGCGATGGCCAAAATCCATGAATTAAAGTTCGAATGGCTTCATCGTTCAACTTATTCGCCAGATTTAGCTCTCTCGGATTATTTTCTATTTACAAACTTGAAAATATGGCTCGGTGGTAAAAGATTTGCCAACAATGAAGAGGTCTGTTTAGATAAAAAAAATCTGTTTCATCAAGGCAATGCACCAGTTCACACATCCACTATTGCGATGGCCAAAATCCATAAATTAAAGTTCGAATGGCTTCGTTACTCAACTTATTCGCCAGATTTAGGTCTCTCGGATTATTTTCTATTTACAAACTTGAAAATATGACTCGGTGGTAAAATATTTGCCAACAATGAAGAGGTCTGTTTAGATAAAAAAATCTGTTTCATCAAGGCAATGCACCAGTTCACACATCCACTATTGCGATGGCCAAAATCCATAAATTAAAGTTCGAATGGCTTCGTTACTCAACTTATTCGCCAGATTTAGGTCTCTCGGATTATTTTTTATTTACAAACTTGAATATATGGCTCGGTGGTAAAAGATTTGCCAACAATGAAGAGGTCTGTTTAGATAAAAAAAATCTGTTTCATCAAGGCAATGCACCAGTTCACACATCCACTATTGCGATGGCCAAAATCCATAAATTAAAGTTCGAATGGCTTCGTTACTCAACTTATTCGCCAGATTTAGGTCTCTCGGATTATTTTCTATTTACAAACTTGAAAATATGACTCGGTGGTAAAAGATTTGCTAACAATGAAGAGGTGGAGTCTGCGCGTATCGAAGCTATTGAATATCGCTGGGAAAAGTGTACAGAGTGAAATGGAGAATATGTTGTTGTTTTCTTTGTCAGGTCGAGTTATTCTAGATCTACCTTCGTACATATGAGTCAATCAATCCTTCACCTCAAATTTGTTTAACAAATATTATTTTTACAATTATTTACAACTAACTAAACATTATTTGATGGCAAAATATTATTTTTTTTTTAAATATTTTCATTTATATGTATGTAAGTATGTACATAAATATGTAAGTATGTATTCAAACAAAAGTAATAACTAAATTTTTGCGTTATGTATATTTTTGATGGTTCGTTTTAAATATTATCAATAATTGAGGGTATAAATGTAAAATTAATACATCCAATGGTGTTTATGATAAATTAAAAAACTATATGTATATATGTAAGTATGTATAATTGTATAAATAAACAACTTTATGTACTCGTTACCTACGTAAGTAAGTGAGTTAGTAAGTAAAGTGTGTATGTAGATTGATATCAATAGGTCGTAGAGATCACAATGTTGGGTACAACTCAAACTTCAACACAAACAACACAAACTACGTAACTTTTGGTTGTTTGTTTATTTATTTTTTTCATTGTTAAATACATTTCGAGTACAATTTTATATTGCTCAAATCTTTGATCTCAGAGCTTGTTAATGTTAACCAAGTTAACTGGCTAGCGAGCTAGCTGGGTAGCTCAATAATATAAAAGGTATAGTCGAAGCACTATAGAAGTTAGTTGTTTGCCTACTGCTTTTAACTTAACATATCTTGTCTAAACTTATTACTTTTAATAAGAAATCTGTAAGTTTTCCAAAAAAAAAAAAATTTATTTTTTAAGTGTTAAGAAAAATTTTGTTTTTCATTAAAAAAGATTTGAGAAAAAAAATTGCAATCGAAACATTTATAATATTCGAGAATTATTTAGGAGTTTTTAAATGATTACTTTTTTAATTCAAAAACTATCAATAATATGTAAAATAAAAAAATTAAAAACGCGTTTTAACAAGTTTCGTTTGATATTAATGTATTTTTTTTCGTAACGATTTTGCAATATTGTTTTTATTTATTAATTTGGTGCTTGTTTTTTAGACTTGAAAATGAAACTAATCTTCGTCGTTGTTGTTGTTGCCTTCATGGCCATAAGTGTGTCGTCTGAAGAAACTTACACTTCCAAATTCGATAACGTTAATATTGATGAAATTTTGGAATCTGATCGTTTATTCAACAACTATTACAAGTGTTTAATCGATGCAGGCAAATGTACAGCTGATGTCCGTGAATTGAAGAAACTATTGCCCGATGCTTTGAAAACCGGCTGCTCTAAATGTAGCGAAAAACAAAAGAAAAGTGCTGAAAAAGTTATTAACTTTATGATTGAAAAGAAGAAGCCCGAATGGGAAGTATTGCAACAGAAATACGATCCTGAAGGTGTCTACCTCGCCAAATACAAAGATGAGGCTAAACAACGTGGCATCAATATCTAAGAAAATGTGATTTAAAACAAAAAAAAAAGAAGTCCTAATACTCACATCAAAGTAAAGTTCTCTGCAGAATTTTAAAGGCTTTAAACACATTGTTAAAATTTTTGTATATAGTTAAATATGTATTAAACGTTTTTTCATTTTTTTTGTTGTAGTTATACATTAACTCAATGAGGAAATATGACGTTAAAAAAAATACCAAAAGGATGCACATTTTAGTTTGTAGTTTTATATATGAAATAAAAATTCATTGGCTGTTATGAAAATATTACAAAAAAAAAGAAACTGTGTTATTATTACAAAGAGCGCAAAAAAAGACTTTTCAAATGCTAAAATTTAGAACCCCGAAGATTTAATTTATGTATAATGCCTGCTATAGTATTTATTTTATAGTTTGATTTCATTCATATATTTCATCACCTCTTATTTATTTTTAACGGCTTCTAATTAGCGCTTACAAATGTGTAAAAAGAAAGCGTTTTCAAAGTTAAGTTCCTGGTATGCAGTTATCGAATTTCGAGTCAGTATTTTGTCAAAAAGAAATTTATAAAGTTCATTTAAAAAATGGTTTCTTTAAGAAATCCTTTCTACTGGTCTAGCTTCAATTGCATGGAAAAATTTTGTATTTAGCTCACAATCACCATCTCAAGCCATTATATTGAAAATGAAAAACCTACAGCCCATGTTAAAGTATTCTAGATAAAGATTGTGCAACTTCGTTGGTTTTATTTTAAACTAGTTTTTTTTTTCATTTTAATTGGCCCCATTAAGCTACAATGCAGAGAGCTGAGAAAAACAGTAAAAATTGAATTTTTAGAAATTTAATAAATAAGACTAGAGGACCCCTGCTGCTCCGCAGCATTATATTATATTATATTAATAATAATAATTTTATAATATAATACCAAAACTTGCCAAGAGAAGTTAACGTACATTAATGCCAAATGAATGCTGTTTAACAGATCACAACATAATATCTTGTATACTTAAAAGTAATGCTCCAAATTCCGATTATTTTGAAAAAGTTTACCGAATATGTAACTATGAACGTGCAAAAGAAAGTTTAACTAACTATTTAGAAGCTTTTCAAGAAACTGGTGACCCGTCTATTGATACTTCTCAAATTATATCACATATTTTAAATGCAACAATAAATTCTACTGTGGAGAAGACTGAAAAGAAATTGATAAAAAATGAGTTAACGCCTTGGCTAAATCAAAACTTACAAGCTCTTATATTATATAAGAAAAATCTTTTGAAACAGAGGAGAAAACGTGATGTAGAAAGTAGATTAAAAAGAATTAGTAATGTAATCAGAAAAGCTTGCAAGCAGTCAATGAACAACTTTTATTACAGTCATTTAAACCAAATACAACAGGAGCCAAAGAAATGTTGGAAGTTTTTAAATGAAAATCTTGGAAGAAAGTCAAAAAATGAAATAAAAGTAAGAGACGCTGACGGAGAGTTTATTTTAGATAACCATCTAAAGAGTAATTTGTTTAACCAGTACTTTCTTCAAATTCCTAAAACATTAAAACAGCAAATTGATTTTTTACCTGGTGACTCGTGTAATGCTCTTAGAACTTTAGGTCAATGTCAAAGCATCTTTAACTTTTCATATACCACAGAGCTGGAAATAGCTGAACAAATCTCAGAACTTGATGTTACAAAAAGCTCTGGGTCTGACGGGGTTTCAGCAAAAATACTTAAGGTATGTAAGGATGTTATTTGTCCATATCTTTCGAGAATTTTTAACAGAATGATTGACACCTCAACATATCCACATGATTTAAAAATAGCAAAAATTATACCAATACCAAAAGAATCTAAAGCTACACTAAAAGAAAAGTTTAGACCAATTGCATTGTTACCAATAATTGATAAGATTTTTGAAAAAATACTCTACAAACAGCTTTCTTCATATTTTGAAGTCAATAAATTATTATATAATTGTCAGTATGGCTTTAAAAAAGGATGTGGTACAGAAGAAGCGGTTATAAACGTAATTAATAATATATGTAAAGGTTTGGATGATGGGTTCAGTGGTGTTGGTGGTATTTTTTACGACTTGTCCAAAGCGTTTGATCTTGTGGATCACAATATAATGATAAATAAACTTGAATACTATGGTGTTAATGGACGAGACTTGTTATTGATACGGAGTTATTTGGAAAATAGAAAGCAGTATGTTGAAGTGAATGGTGAAAAAAGTTTTACTGGTCCCGTTGAATACGGAGTTCCTCAAGGAAGCGTATTAGGTCCACTTTTATTTAAAATTTATGTAAATGATATAAAAAATCTTCAGTTATTTGGAAAAATGTTTATGTACGCGGATGACATAAGTCTTTTTTATCCTTATAAACATGAAACTGTTTTAAAGGCTCATATGGAGTACGATGCTGCATTAATTTCAGAATATTTAAGACTTAATAGATTGAAACTAAACGCTGAAAAAACTAAAATATTGCGATTTAGGCCTTATTTAGTTCACAATCAAGTTTTTGGCATTTGGGTAGATGGAAAACAAGTAAATGAAAGTCTTTCAACAAAATACCTTGGTGTGCACTTACAGAGTAATCTTTCATGGGATACACATATTCAGAAACTTAGATCCAAAATACTATCTGTAGTTGGTCTACTATATAAGTTTAAGAATAAATTCAACACAAAAACAAAATTGGTTATATATCAAGCTTTAATACACAGCCATTTAAACTATTTGCCTATTATATATGGTTATAAAAAAACCAATGAATTTAAATCTCTACAGAGAGCTCAAAATAGAGCATTGAAAACAGTTTTTAATTTGCCTCTTACGTATTCAACAATACCTTTGTATAAGGACATAGCTTTAAACATTCTTCCTGTACATGGCTTACACAAAATGCAACTTTTACTTTATGTTTTTAAATCTTTGAATAACATTGGGCATCACACAATAACTTTTTCCAGAAATCAAACAGCTTTCAACACAAGGAATAATTCGAATTTAAGGGTAGCACGATGTCGATTGGAAACCACAAAGCAGCGCGTAGAACACATTGGTAGTTTGGAGTTTAATAACCTTCCTGAGAATACAAGAAATACTGTTCGAATCTCTATTTTCAAAACAAATGTTAAAAATTATCTTTTTCAAAATTTAGAAATGCTTCTATTGTGATTATTAGTTTGATCTCAGTTATATCTTAAAATTTTGCTTTATTTATTTTTATTATTTTAAAATTTCTTTTAAAATTTCTTTTAAATTTTTCTTTATTTTAAAATTTGTTAAATATACTTAAGTTTATATAATTTTTATTTGCCAACTCGCCTCAATAATGTCTTCAAGACGCAGAGGCACAACATATTGTTAAACAATTATTTTATGAATAAAGAATATATATATATATATATCTTAAGGTTTTTAAGTTTGCTTTGCATATCAATAAACCTGTCGTCAGCATAATCTAGGCCCTCCAGTCGAGAATCAGTTTCTAAAAGATTCCACACAATGCCACACGCTTTGTTCTCATTATTGGCAAAGTTTGTAAATAGAAAATAATCCGAGAGAACTAAATCTGGGCGAATAAGTTGAGCGACGAAGCCATTCGAACTTTAATTCATGGATTTTGGCCATCGCAATGGTGGATGTGTGAACTGGTGCATTGCCTTGATAAAACAGCACTTTCTTTTTCGCCAAATGCAGCTTTAATTTATCGCTTAAACACTGCAATAAGTTAGCATAATACTCGCCTATTGATTGTTTCTCCTTTTCGAAAATAATCAATAAAAATTATCCCACACGCATTCCTTAACCTTGCCTGCATAAGGAAATATCTTCGCCTTCTTTAGACATGATTTTCCCATTTCAATCTACTGTTCCTTTGTTTCAGGTGTCAAATGGCGGATCCATGTTTCATCCATGGTTACAAATTGACGCAAAAAATTGGCCTTATTGCGGTGAAACATCGACAAACATTCTATTGGAACATCTTCACGATGCTGTTTTTGTTCCATTTTGCGGACAGCTTTCTCAACTTCAAATTTCAAGTCAATATGTGATGTATAGCACTTTTTGAAATGCCTATCATTTCAGCCCACGATCAATCAATACCATTTTGTGGATTTTCTTAACCGTTTCTGGCGTGGCCATGTCAATTGGTCGACTAGCGCGGTGTTCGTCGTGGCAGTTCGTACGGCCTTGTTTAAACTCTGACACCCAATATTTTATAGTCGAAAACAAATGAACAGACTCGTACAGAGTAGATTCTTGCTTGGCTTTAATATTGGTTGAACTGACGTCTTTCAAATGAAAGTATTGAATTACATAACGGTGAACAATTTTTTCGATGTCTACAAATTCACTGAGATCGTTGGCTTCAAAACCAAAAACAACTTAAAACATATGTTTTATATGATTGCCACTTTTCACTAAAGAATTTTTTTTTAACTACTTGCGCCATCTATACATCAGGTCGAGTTGTTCTGGGACTGCCCTCGTACTCCTCTATGTGGCAGGTGACAACTGTTGATGTATCTGTTCAAAGCACTTTCATGTTAAAATTTACGTGAGATGTGAGATCAATATTTTTATTAGTTTTGAGTATATACTTAAATAAAACCGGAAGTAGCAACAATTATTTTAAGAGCCACCTAATTATTAATACATTTCAGCAAAGCAGACATATTTGAAATTTTTGTACGCAATTAGTTTTGACCTTTCTGTACTAGTTCCTTGAAAACAATTGAAACATACTTCCTGTTTAGACAAGACGATCTCGATCGATAAACTCAAAAATGTTTATGGAAATAAATATCAAAATAATATTTTCCAATCAATATTTTCGCTATACCTTTTCGTCTCGTCTATCCTTCGTGTTACATAAATATGTAAGCCCAGAATAAAATGTCGGAAAAAGTGAGTCACTTTAAAAATTAATATTTTTTAAATTTATATAACCCCTCGATTTATGGGAAAAAGGAAATTTATAAAGCGAATATTTTGAAAATAGTTATGTAAATCTAATGGTTTTTAAATTCATAAAATTATCGGTTCTATAAGTTACTGATGCTTTGATTTTTTCATCGTTAATAGCCTAACTTTGAAAGACCATTGTATTTAGCAAACTCGATTTTGTGTTACCATCTGTGTTTAAATTTTCGATTAGCACAGTGTTGTCGGATCGATACATTATTATAAACTCTTTTTTTATACATCTATATATCTGTGGTCACAAGCATTAACCGCTTAATTCGAAAATCGTGCTTTCGAGAAAAATTACTTTTTATATATGTAAGCCCCATTACGACTTAGGTCAGTATATTTTTTATTAATAATTTAAAGCGTTGTTAGTAGGATATGATAGCATACAAAACTAAAATCATTCTTATGTCGACTTAGGCGGTTATCGCTTGTGACCACAGATATATAAAAGCGAAAGTTGTATATATTTTAAGCTTATAGGAGGCTAAACCATTGGACCGATCTTCCTGAAATTTTTACAGAGTCCTACTGTGTATCTGGACGGAACTACAGGTTATAAATTTTTTTTAGTGGGCGTGGCACCTCTCATACAAAGTGAATTTTTTATATTATATATATTGAGTACTACGACAGGAAGAGCTTTGCAAATTTAAATGAGGTCACCTATTATTAATGTTAGTAGCCACGACGAAAATGGGCGAGATCGGATAAGTGGGCGTGGTAGCTCATATACAAAGTAATTATTCAAAATCATATATCTCGAGTTCTATTACAGGGCAGTCGGACAAAAATTGAGCGGGATCGAACCAATGGGCGTGCCGCCCTCCATACAAAGTAAATATTAAATATCATATATCTGGAGTATTGTAACAGTAAGAGCCTTGGGACTTTGTGTGAGTCGATAAGTTATTCATGTGATTAGTCGAACAATAAACGTGCGTGGCACCCCCCATATAAAGTAAATATATAATATCATACAACTGGAGCACTATAAAAGGGAAAACCTTGACACTTTGTACGAGTCCATCAGATATTATGTGAGTAGTCAGATAAAAAATGGGTGGATAGTATTAGTGGGCGCCGTACATCCTATATAAAAAATATGAAGTTCTATGAGAGCGTTAGTCTAGAAATCTTTGACAGGTACATTAATTACCAATGTGAGTATAGTGGAAAATATGGGCGGAATTGCCAAATTTAAAAATGGCCAAATTCAAAAATCGCTAAAATTAAAAATTGCGAAAAACAAAAATCGCCAAAAACAAAAATTTTCAAAATCAAGTCAACAAAAATCAAAAAATAGCCAAATCAAAAATTCAAGGCCAACCGTTAAGTATTGCCGGATATAATTTGGAATATCCATGTTTTTCTTATAAGCAGCTACATATATGCAGCTTGCTCCAGAGTAGGAACGAATGAAAAAACCAAAAATAATGTATAGCAGCAAGCATTCAAATAAAAAAAATTAAATGATTTAATTGTGCAATACAAACTTCGTAGGAAAAATTGATTAGATAACGTACATGTCGATAAGCCTTGGGAAGTCGTAGCGAAGCACGACAGGGCATACTAGTATAATATATAAGTACTAGCATATTCCAGCGCTCGAAATTCGAGTGCAATTTCTAGGCAAATTTATTTCTCAACTTAGCCAATTCACAAACCAACACTTTTTTGGTTTATTATTATTGTGCATGAAAATAAAAAGCTCATTAACAAATACATCAACAAATTTAATAAACACACACATCCCAGTATGCATTGAAATATTATTTCTCCAATGTTGGAGAAAAGTTAAGTTCTCAAATTGATGTCAAATGTAATTCTCAACTTGAGTTGAACAATTTTTCTCCTTGTTTGCTTTCAACTTGACATCAATTTGAGAATTAACATTTTTTCCAATCTTTGAGAAACATTTTTACTCTCAATTGGATATCCAGCACTTTTCTCCGCTTGATACCAAACATTTTTTCTACTTGAATACGATTTGTGTTAAGTTTGAGATATTATTTAAATATGTAATAAATAATAAATTAAATTAAAAAATGCCAAAAAAGTACAAATAATTAATTGATATATTTTTAATTATTTCTGCTTTTTGTCTAATTTTTCAATTTAAATTCTTATTTATGACATATTTAATATTAATATTCATAAAATGTACAAATAATTAATTCATTTATTTTTAATTCTAGATTTTAAAAAATGTACATAATATGTACATTTAATGTTAAATATGTACATAATAATGTTAAATATGTAATGAAATTAAATTGAAACATTAAAAAAAGTACATTGTTTTCATTTCTAAAATTAGTATATTTTTTTTAATATGGCAATTCCGTACCTTCCATTTGATACCGATTGGAGAAATTTCTTTGCTATCAAGTTGAGAATCACAAATTTCTCAATTTGATAACTAAGAAAATCACCATATAAAAAATGTGCCTTCTAAGTTGAGAAGACTATAATCGGACTATTGAGGTGCATTTGAGAATTAACGTTGGAGATTTGAGAAATGTGTTTGATCTCAATTGCACCTCAAGTTGATAGCAAGCAAAAATGTTTATTGGGATATCATATGTATAATTTTATGTATGTTTTAGTAGCAACTTTAAATGCAATTTACTCAAAATAAACAAGAAAAAATCATGTGAGTCCGATCACAGGGAAGATATGTAAACATCTAGTAAATAAAGATTTTTTATTTCATTTTTTAAAATCAAACAGAAAGCGTCATCTATGTATCACTTATAGCAAAAACTGTTTCAGCTAATTCAACAACCCTTTGCTGTAAAACGTTAAAAATATCCCAATATAAACGTATATAAGTGATACATAGATGACGCTTTTAAAAAAATGGCATAAAAACCAATGTTATATCACAATCTTTTCACCAATACAATGGTAACTCACACAGCGTTATGTGTCAGCTCTCACCTATTACGTGTAACACTGTTTTTCTGATTGTATTGTGAAATAGAAATTTACCCCCCTGCACGTATAGATGTTTACACATCAAAAATTTTAAAATCTGTAAATCTGGTGAACAGCTAAAAAAAATACCTTTGAAATAATATACGTTTGGTCAAAATCGGGATAAAACAGTAGAACAAAACATCGGTAACAAGAAATCGCCTAGCCTATTAATATTATAGATATATAAATATTTATAAATATCATACATACTAATTTATACATATTAATTTAAAAAACAACAAAATTTTACTAACTTCAAGTTTTGAATTTCAAATCCTTTTTTACGATTGAAAAACTTCAAAATAAATTTGCAAAATTTTTTTTTAATCTATTAAATTTTTGTATCCTCAACCATCTTATGTTGATATATGTATGTAGATCAACTCTAGCGAATAGAAGAAGCCATTTTTTATTATTATTTAATAATGTTTCTTTGCAAGATAAATGTGTAGTCTCATGGATTGTCCCGTTTATCTTGAAGGTAAGAATTTTCAGTTACCAGATATTATTTTACTGAGCAATAATTATACTATGCAACATCCTACTTATCGCTCTTTAAATGAATTCAATAGATTAGTTTTCATTTCTGTTATATTTTAGTGATTCATTATACATATCGCACCTGTACCTCTAAAGTGAGTCAACTCAAAAATTTACAAATTTTCAGTAGAGGCAAAAAACGTTTTTTTTTATATTTACTATAAAACTTAAAAACAGTTGTTTCATTGTAAAGAATTGCGAATAATAAGTATACAACAGTGGTTATTTTTGCGATTTCTTTAGTGATCATCAAAAATAACAAGTTTTTTGGGTGCAACTCAAAATATGTCTAATTAGGGGATTCTAAAGAAGCTACTCTTATTACAGTAAAGAGGATTGCGACTGTATTTTTTTTTTGCGAAAGACTACAAAAACCGATTTAAGATTTTTACAGTGGATAGATATGACTGACCACTGTGTACCGTTTTCTTGCAATAAGTGAAAATTCAAAAATTTTGAGTTGACTCACTTTAGAGGTACAGGTGCGATATATGTTTTGTAATACGCTAGATTCAATTTATTTTCAGGTTAAGCTTTAGTCTGTAATTAAATTGTTTTCAATAGACTAAATATATAAATAAAATATGTTTAAATGCAAAACGAGTACAAACCATTCAACCACTATATCATATACGAGTATTTCTACGAATTCATTTCAATATCTTACGAAAAAAAAAACAAACTTAATAAATTTTTATTTAAATTTTTTCTTTATATTGTGTATAAAAAATGGCCTTTATTTTTTTCTTATTAATAAAAAGTGGTAAAAAAAAATATACGAGTATATTAAAAAAATTTGTCATTACAATAAAAATATGTAATAATAGTAATCAGCATGACAATGCAGATTTTCCTTTCTACTTAAATCTCACTTAAATATACAGTACGAAATTCCTATTTGACTTATTTTCTATAGAGTTTCTGTGTTTTTTTTTTATTTTATTAAAAAAAAATTATGATTGGATTTGAGACAAACTAACCGATGACAAATGTATGCTATGTAGTGCCCGTAATTCAGCATTCAAAAACTTTTCATCTTGCATCAGATATTCTTCGCGTTTACGGGCCAAATAATAGAAACCTGCTACTATTAAACCGAATGTTACCAAACTCATCAACAAAGTGCCGTATTTGAGAGAATATTGTATGAGATTGAGACCAAATGTACTGGCGTAGAGTGTGTCGATAACTTCGTCCGTAAATTCTCCAGAAGTTATTTCAATCCATATCAAGGGTAATATCATGCCATGATCAATGCGTTTGATCTTATCTAGAAATAAAAAGTAACAAACATTAAACATAAATCAATGCGATATATCAACAATAATCTTGTATAGAGACAGAATTGAGTCTGGCTTTATTTGAGAAATAATCGGTGTAAAAAAATAACATTCAGTTTTTTTTTTATTAAGTTGAACTATAAAATTATTTTTAATTTTGTCTTTATAAATTTAGTGTGTTAAAAAGTAATGTTAAACAATAAAGAAGGTAAAATAAAATCCACTGTAAATACGAATATATCGTAGGTATAAAGGTAAAACTCATTAAAAAATTAAAAAAAATAACAATATAATTTTTTTTATGAGTTTTACCTTTATATCGACAATATAATAGGACTAAACATTTTTTTCACTCTTAACCCTTCACCGCACAATATGTCGTTTTACATGCAGTAAACCATATATCTACGCTCACCACGACCACAAAAATGACACAAAATAGAATAACAACGATAACAAGAGCAACATAGAAAATCATATTTTTTCAAGCCTTTTTTTAATTTTTCATTGATATCTCGGGTCTTAAAGAACTGATTATAATGGTTTTTATGTGGCAACCTTCGCAAGATGCAATAAATCAATTTCAATAAAACTGAGCAACCCACCTGACAGACAGACGGACATCGCTATATCAACTACGCTTGTTATAAGGATCACGAACACTGGTGTGGAGGGGAGGGTATAAGAATTAAGTTATGGAGTAAAAATTTGTATGTTTGTAACTATAAAAAATGTTTTTGATGTGTAAACATCTATACGCGCAGGGGGGTAAATTTCTATTTCACAATACAATCACAACAAGTAAGAAAATTATAGTCGGTCTAGACCGACTATACGATACCCTATACCATTCGTTTAGAGACCCTATCTCTCAGGCCCAACTAATTGGATATATAAAATAAGCATAAACCAAATTTGAGTGGGATTTTTATTAATTTTTTCGGCTGCAGATATGAAAAAGTTCATATCGGATGATATATCTATATGGGGACTAGGCCCAAAAATGGACCGATCCTGACCATGTTTGGTAAAGTCTCTTTTATTTTGCAAAAATATACACAAACAAAGTTTGAGAAGAATCAGTGCAATATTTTTGTTTTTGATAGATTTAGGTGAAGATCGGGAAGCAGCTCTATATGGGGCCTATGACTAAGATTTGTCCCATAGTGATCATTTTTGATATACTGATTAATGGATGTAATAAACACATACAAACCTAATTTGACTGATTTATGTGATAACTTAAATCGAATCAAATAGTGATTCTGATTCGATCGGTATAATAAAATATGGGTCTAGGTCAAATATTTTTGGTAGTTACAAACAGCAGCACATAGTCATTATACCCAAACCAGATAGTGGTATAGGGTATAAAAACAGCGTACCATGTGAGTCGTAAGACAAAATCGGTGTGACTTATGATTGTATTGGTGAAAAAATTTTGATATGTAATAACCTGTTTGAAAATTAAAAATAAAAAATTAAAAGTAAAGATGAAATATGAAAAATAAAAAATGAAAAATTAAAAATAAAAATGAAAAATAAAAACTGAAAAATAAAGATGAAAAATAAAAAATTAAAAATGAAAAACGAAAAATGAGAAATAAAAAATGAAAAATTAAAAATAAAATATGTATGAAAAATAAAAAATGAAAAATGAAAAATGAGAAATGGAAAATAAAAAATGGAAAATAAAAAATTAAAAATGAAGAATAAAAAATGAAAAATAAAAAATGAAAAATAAGAAATGGAAAATGAAAATCGAAAAATTAAAAATGAAATATAAAAAATGAAAAATAAAAAATAAAAAAATTAAAAAAAAAAAATTAAAAATAAACAAGTGCCATAAAAAAAAGCTTTAATTACTAGATGTTTACACATCTCCCCTGTGATCGGACTCACATGATTTATATATCCTATACCACTATGTGGTTTGGGTAGAATGACTGTGCTGCTGTTTGTACCTACCAAAAATATTTGACCTAGACCCTTCTTTTGCAATACCGATCGAATCAGAATCACTAGCTGATTCGATTTAACGATGTCCGTCCGTCCGTCCGTCTGTGTGTCCATGTAAACATTGCAATAAAACAATAGGTCGCATATATGAATATATTTTGATGAAATTTGAATTTTTTGCAATTGGTGAAAATCGGTATATGTTCAGACGTAGTCCCCATACAAATGACCCCTATGAGATTGACTTAAATTGCCATAAGATCCAAATTATCATATAGATCTCGAAAAAATTAGGTTTATGTGTGTTTATTACACCCACTAATCAGTAGTCCATGTAAAGCTGCTTCCCGTTCTTCCTCTTAAACCCATCAAAAACAAAAATATTGCATAGATTTTTCTCAAATTGGGTTTGTATATATCTTTGCGAAAAATAACTGACTTTAACATATATGATCAGGATTGGTCCATTTTTCAATTTTGTCCCTATATAAATATAACATCCGATATGAACTTTTTCAGATCTGCAGGTAATAAAATTAACAAAAATTCCACTCAGATTTGGTTTATGCTTTTTTTCTATAACCAATTAGTTGGACCTAAATCCATAGGGTATCGCATTGTAGGTCTTGATCGACTATAATTTTCTTACTTGTTTTATTCTTCATTTCTGGTGGTTTGTTTTCACAAGGTAATATTAAATACACTTCTGAAGAGCACCAAAATAACTGTGGCAAAAAATATTTTTTTAAGGGACCTTAAACTTAATAATTTAGGTTTTCCTATTTCATGCGTAAGATAGGACTTCTTTCATTTGAACCCTATCATGAAATTTGCATATTTTGGTACAAATCTTATTTTTGGGGGGAATGCAATGGGATAAAAAATGTTTTTGATTTAGTTCATTTATTTTTTAATATTCCTCCTTAATTTTGAGGTTTTCAAAGATCCGCTTAAAATATGATTTTTTTTCTGGGAATGATATTCTTTATTTAGTAGCCTCATATCGTTCAGAAGTCCTATTCTGGTTTTGTGAAAGTAAAGCACAAGAGAAACAAATAAAAACAAGTAAGAACGTTAAATTCGGCTATTGCCGAATCTTTTACGTTTACATTAATATCTAGTATTTGGAAAAGTAAGCAATTTGATCAACTTTATAATAATCTATAATATTAATAGGCTAGGCGATTTCTTGTGACCGATGTTTTGTTCCACCGTTTTATCCCGATTTTGACCACACGTATATTATTTGAAAGGTATTTCTTTTTAGCCGTTTTGCAGATTTACAGATTTTTAAATTTTTTCCTTTATTTTGATTAAATTGCATTTAAAGTTGCTAATAACAAATACATAAAATTATACAATGCTATGTGTGTGTTTATTAAATTTGTTAATGTGTTTGTAATAAAAATGAGTTTTCTTTTTTGTGTTGATTTGTGAATTGGCTATAATTGATTAGCATACCTTTAGGGTCTTTATTTAATGAAAAAAAACTTTACACAGGTAAATCGTTTTTTTGCGAATAAGCGTGATTTCAACAGCCAGACGGACGGACGGACAGATGGACGGACGCTAGGTCGGACTGACAGACGGACATCGCTTTATCGACTCGAGTTGTTATAAGTATCAACTTTATGGAGTTGCAAATTCATTTTTTGATGCGTTACAAACGGAATGACAAACTGATATATACCCTTTGCACAGTGGTGTGGAAGGTATAAAAATTTATGTTTCATAACCTTATTTCTTGGATAAAATCGATTAGACACCAAAAGAATTTCTAAAATCTTTTGGGCTGTTAGAATTCATATTCCGCTTTAATAGTTCAATAATAACAAGTAAGAAAATTATTGTCGGTCTAGATCGACTATACGATACCCAATACCATGCGTTTAGAGACCCTATCTCTCAGGCCCAACTAACTGGATATAGAAAATAAGCATAAACCAAATTTGAGTGGGATTTTTATTAATTTTTTCGGCTGCAAATATTACCATCTTTACAGCTTAAGGTTTTTATTTCAAGATTTACTTGGTGTTTAAGTGTACCTAAAGCAATCAATATTTACTAAACTTATTTTTAACTTATTTATTTATTATGCATGATCAATATTGAGAACAAAAGTCTCTATTCATTAAACAACCTTCAAGCAATCAAATTTACCAGAGCTTTTTTGATGTGTTGATTTATCATTTAGCGATGCTACAAACTCACCTTTAACTAGTGAGCCCTTATGAACAGCCAGATTTATTTGTATGCGTGACGCACCGCTGATAGGAAATCCAAACCTGGGATGAACATCAGCATATGTCTGATGTTGTTCTTGTTTTGGTTCGATGCCCTCAAATTCTTTGTAGATTATTGGATCACCGGAAAAGAAATGAGGAAAGGAAGGAAAAATTGGAGCACCATCGTAACATTTAGTTGCATTTATAACACCACTGGGCAAGCAAGTTTGAGTATTTTTACAATAACAGGTGTTATTGGAATTCTCTTCAGGCTTCGCAAACACATCTAAGGGTGTACGGTAACGCAAAGCATTAATATTATTGAAAATGGTAACTTCTTTTTCGAAATGTAACGGTATTTTACGGCACAAGACTTGTAGGAATACATTCAGTGTTTCCCGTGTCTCCACCAGATGCGGTGGAAACATTGAAGGATCCGAACCATCAATACGATTGCATTCATCATCAGACCAAAAATCCAAAGATGGTTTCCCATTGAACTGGGTAATTGTGCTAAATTTGCGAATATCATCTTCACCGGTGTTGATTTGTAAAGAATCTACACTGGTACCATTACGCTGGAAATTAATTAAGTTTATCTATTAAGTAATAATATAATGTATGTATGTATGTATGTATGTATGTATGTATGTATTCCAATAAATGGAAAAGCCTAAATGTTGGAACACAATAAAAACGGGACGGTTAGCGTTTTCTTTTGTGAAAGAAATTGTTAAGAATAATAGCGGGTACTGCGACGTTCAAATATAGCTCTGTGCAACTATTTAGTAACACTATGCTAATATGTGAGCTTCAAGCATATAAAACAAAATATACTATTATTTTGGTACAATTTGCCCTAGTTTAGTTAATTTATATTCTTATCTTGGAAAATAAATGCTAATTGTATCAAATAAATTAATATTGAGAAAGTTGTGACCCAAATTTTCAGATATAAACTGATATCAATTATAACTTTTATAAAAAAAAACAAACTTCTTATATATTAAAACAATTTATGAATAAACTTTGCATTCAAGATTTTTTTCAATATTTTTCTTCTCTCAAACCTATATAACTAGAGTTCTAATTAACGTAGGCTGTTGATATAAGTCTAAGAACACTCAGTGGATCAAGCTCCCACTTTTGAGCTATTAACTGCTTAAATTCGTTGGGTTTGAGGAAAGTTATGCGTGGAGAATCAACTTTGCTTTTACTGTACGTTGACTTCTGTTGACAAAATTTGATATTACTGTACGTTAACTTCTCTTGGCAAATTTTGGTATTCCTGTACGTTAACTTCTCTTGGCATATTTTGGTATTACTGTACGTTAACTTCTCTTGGCAAATTTTGGTATTATATTATAAAAATTAATATAACATAATGCTGCGGAGCAGCAGGGGTCCTCTAGTTTCTTTTAAAAAAATTAAAATTTTGTTGCGAAAACTTTGTTATTGATAACTGCTTTACATCGGCGAGGAATTCAAGCCACCAAATTTTTTCATGCACTGGTTGGAATCGCTTTTTTGTCGCGGTGCAGGAATTATCACGCTTGCTTTTCTTTAACAAGCTGACTTTTGTTTTTACAACTTGCTGTAAATTTACAATCGGGCTGAGAACTAGACTACATGAAGGTAAATCAAGAATAGTAACCGAATAGTTTGCAAACCATGGCTTGACGTATTTTATCGTTAAGAATTCTTGAATACTGGAACTTGTCCATAATACCTCGTGACTAGACAGCAGCCAATAGCATGATGGAATCTTCTCCATGCTCAAATGACGCAAGGGTGTACTTTGGATCAAATTCCTTGGACTTTGGACGGCGAACATATATTTTCCCAACGGGTAAGACCCCATTAATTTTTGTTTAATACGAAAATAATACTCTGTTCCATTCCATAACGCACCAATGGCAGTACTTTCTTGCAAACTGTAGTCTCTTTCAGATACGCTCAGTTAATAGTGACTTCTTTCGGGAAACTCTTCTAGAGTCCAAGTTCTCGCAATCGTCATTTTACTGTATCTATAGATGTTTTTGTTTCATTTTCAGAAAAGACTGCAACCTGAATCTCTTATATGGATTTATGCGAATGTTTTTTTAATCGCGGACAATTTAGGCATTTTCTCGAGCTGTTGTAATTCGGTTGCTTTGTTTACCGGTGGACGGTAACAATGAATTTATAAACTTCTAAGGCTGCTGCGATGTCCCCGGTAAGTGTTTCCATACTGTTGCTTTTGTTCATTAATCTTCGGAGTACTGAGAACACAAATTTTGTAATTACCCATGCCAAACGAGTGGTAATGGTTTTCAAACACTGAAAAACACTCCATGTAATCACAATCCATTAAATTTAACTTCCAAAATTTACCTGAATAGAGATAAAATTTATCACTGCTCCAAATTTGGTGCACAATTAATTTTTTTCACGCATTTTAAAAAACACCACAAAGAAAAAATAACGGTAACCATTGGTTTATTTTATATGGACAGAGTACAATTATCTAAACAGTGTCAAGTTTCAGCGTTTTATTTAATGAATACTAACTTTAATATGACGATTTAATTATTGGATGCTAGTGTTTCTAATCAGTTGCACGTAGCTGTATGTGTGTTTATATATTTTGTTTATAAGAAAAACAACAGTATACAAATTTTGCTTACAAAAATAACAAAATTAGAGAGCTCTGGGCAGAGTGTATGCGAGAAAAACTGTGAGCATAAGAAAAATCCGTTCTCAAAATAAAATGAAATCTATCACACGACGGAAATGATCGTCGGATTTTATTTTTGTATTCCAACACGAACTCCGTGAAATATCAAATTATTTTCAATAAATTCGTACTTACATTCATTAATAAGCCAAATTTCGAATTAGCCCCGCTTGAAAACAAGTTCTTTAATGATAAAATTTTGTCGGTATAACCCCAAAGAAAATCTTTCGCTAATAGCTTCTTGAAAGGTTGTTCTCCGGTGTTTCTAACAGCATTGAAGGTAATGGTTTTTGTGATAAAACTTTTAATTTTATCAACTTCCAAAGCAGCTGCTAAAAATGGAACATTTGGCACTATAATAGAGAAGATTTCATCATGCGATGATTTATCACGTAAGAATTCATAGCTACGATGATCCTACGACAGAAGAACTATTATAAAAATATATAATTTTGTTTAAATTAAATTTATGAAACTTACTCGGAATGTAACTGTATAATTATGATTAAAGATAACATTGACTTTTGTCGTATGCTCTTTGTAGACCAAAGGACCAATGTCAACTACTTGTATCTTATCAGCCTTGTACTCCAAATAGTCTTGAATATTCGTATAATTGAAAACATGAACTTTAAGTAATGTGTCATATTTTGGATTTGGATTTATCCATGATTTAGCTGTTTCCGAATTATTGGCTAATACGAGACTCTGTCACAAAAAATATAGATAATAGATTAATTTAAATTACATAAAATAATTTGAATTCAAAATGTACCTCTAACATTGTGTTATTGTAATACTCGGTGAACCACATTACAAAAAATCCGGTCAAACTAATGATGAATAAGAGAAACATAAGACCTAAAACTATAAAACATATAAAAAAAAATTATAACCAGGTTAAATTCAATTGCAAAAAAAGTATTATTAAAAACTATGCAAAAATATCGAAACGAATCAAAATGTCTGGTAATTTTAAAAAATTATATATTCATATTCAGACCAAGTCCTCTTAAATACCCTAAGATCCAAATTATGATATAGATATATCTTGTCAAATTTCGTATATTACGTCCATAAATCGCTTTTTCCCGATATTCAACTAAATCTACCAAATGGCATTCAAACAACGTGGATTACACAGGGCAACACTAAATTTTGCTACATATGCTGATGAAGACCTAAGCCTATAATTCACTTTTTGTGGATTGACTCTGGTTTTCGCGATAAATTGCTATTTAAAAAATGAAAGAGGCTTCACCACATATTTTAGCATAACTCAAGAACGGTTCGTCCGATTTAGTTAAATAAAAAAATACGAAAATCCACAGCTAAATTACCTCCAAGTTATGTCTACACAATTTTTCAATTAGGGCAACAGTTTCGGAAATATTCATAAAGTTTTTCCGATTAATTATTTTTTTTGACGTAAAATTTAAATATTTTTGTTGTTTAAAATTCATAAAAAATCAAAAACATCAAAATTGCTTTTTTTTAATCTAAGGTTAAAAACATAGATATGTTGCAAATAAAACAAGCCATATTTAATTAAAATCGATTAATAAGTTTTGATTTAATTTACAATTTAGTGATGGTATCTCATTTTGATAAAAAATTTCTAAATGAAAATTTGTATGGGATTTCCATCAAGAACAAACATTACTGCAGAAACAGTTTATAATATTGAACAAAATTAATTCTAGAAATTTTATTGGAAGAGGTTTAAATAGTATAACTTTTGCTTGAATTCTCATTTGGTTGTTTTCAGCAAATATATATGAATTTAACTTTTTACCAAACAAACTATCTACTGCTTTTGGTTACTGATGAGGGTTGGTGACTCTTCCCGAAACAGCTGTATAACCTATCTTGCAGAATATAGATCAATTTTTGAAACAAATGTGATAATGCTTTTGCTTTATTTAAAGTAAAAACATTTGATCTTGAGCCTGAACAATTTCAAACTCAATCATTAAATTGATAAAGATCGAAAATAAGATTTTTTATTTTTATAAAAAAATAATAAAATTAAAAATACGGAGGGCACGCCGTTAACGCTAAATGTAAGTTTAGCAAAAACAAATTGTTTTTCTTGTTTTTTTAAGACAAAAACAAACATGTATATTGTAGTATGCAATGTGTACTCGTATACAATCATATTTGTTTCAAAGTTGTTCTATATTTTAGTTTGTTTATTGGAAGAGGCTTAAATAGTATAATTTTTGCTTGAATTCTCATTTGGTTGTTTTCAGCAAATATATATGAATTTTACTTTTTACCAAACAAACTATCTACTGCTTTTGGTTACTGATGTTTCTTCCCGAAACAGCTGTATAACCTGTCATGCAGCAGAATATAGATCAATTTTTGAAACAAATGTGCTAATGCTTTTGCTTTATTTAAAGTAAAAACATTTGATCTTGAGCCTGAACAATTTCAAAATCAATCATTAAATTGATAAAGATAAAAAAAAGTATATGCATACTGTGTATGTCTAATACAAGTGTTTGCAAAAACCATTAACAAAATAACTGCCGCAGATTTTTTTATTTTTTTTGTTCCGCAGTGTTATTTTTAAATGTGGGTTTCATATAACTTTAGAACATATGGTAACAATTGGACCGTTTATAGACCTAGTGTATGGAGGCTTTATTCACATCCTATATGGCTTTATTCAATTTCTCAACAGTGGTCTGGAGCATTTGCTATATCTTGGCGAGTTTTTATTCGATTTTGAAGTTATATAGCTTTTTGAAAAGATAATTTAGCACTGATATCGACTCCTATAACACTTGTCGAAAAAATTAAACTATAGAGGGAAATTTTCTTAAAATCTGAAAAGTCATATTTTCCCCATATAAACACACTTGAAATTTTAAGTTGATTTCCGGCGCGACTTTCCTTTATCCGATTGTCCCCAAACTTCATATTTATTAGTTTTATATAGAAAGGAAACAAACTGAATCCTAAAATCGCATTTTCATTTTTAAGGACCACTCTAAAAAACATTTATTATAAAAATAATTCGACTTTTTTCTTCATATATCATATTTGCTAAAAAACGGTGAGTTTGGCAACTATTTATCTGAATTTATAACTTTATTATTGGTTGGCCGATTGTTATGACTTTGGGCATTTTAAATAGGTACTAAACAATAGAATTTATTTGCAATCTGAATTGGGCAAGGGAGGCTGATAAATGGAGATCCGGGTCCAACAAAATAAAAAATGGCAAAAATCGTAATTTTTCATAATTTAAGTCGCATTGATTGACCCAAAACTTTTTAGTTCTCATTTTTTTGCTATTCGCATATTTCTAGAGGGTGAGACGGAGAGTTTGAACACTTTTTTTTAGTTAGGGCCATCCTAATGTATATATCTGGATCTTTGGTATATTACATCTATAAATCCCCAATCCCGAAATAAACCGCATACGTCCATTAGTCTAAGTCCACAAACAAAGCTTTTTCCCGACATTTAACAAAAACTATCTTATGACATTCAAACACCATTAAACATATATTATTTTCAAATATGGTTGGCATATGATTTTCGAACTCACATAATGTGGTCACACTCAGACCATTTTTAGACCTAGTGTATGGGGACTATATTCACATCCGATATGACTTCAAACATATCCAGGGCTTAAATTTAAAAAGTGCTATCGGCATCAATAATTATTTTAAAGAGAGCGTGTAAAACCAATTTATTAATAAGATCTGAAAGTATTTGTCGATCGATTTGCTACAATATCTATTAAGAAATAGTCGTACAAATCATGTATGATATCGGAATTAATATTATATTTGACAGTTATATCACAGAGCAGTTTGAAATTAAAAATTAATCTTGCTGTCAAATGTAGATAGCACTTTTTGTAGATAGCACTCGATATATTCGACCAAAAATATGCTGTAGATTAAAGAAATTTTAGAAATTCAATGTTTCAGTTTTGTAAAATTTTTCTTAAAATGAAAAAAAATTTTTTCTAAAACTAAGATTTCCTTAGATAAAAATAAATTTTACTTATTTTAAGAATTTCTGAACTTTAAGAAAGTAAAATTTTACTTAATATCCTTAAATTAAGAAAATTGTCCCTAAAAATAATTAAAATTTCTTTAATAATCTAACCCATAATAACAAAATTTTTTACTAAAACTCTTTCTTGCCTTATACATATGAGTTTTGAATCTCTCCGTGACTGTGCGTGACTTTGCGTGACTTTCTTAAAATTAATCTTTGACATCAACAAGTCTATGGACAAAGCTTCAGATCGATCAGATGAGGGGAAGAGAGGTTTTAATCTCTCCGTGACTGTGCTGACTATGTCAAAGTTAATCTTTTTTCACAGAAAGTCTATCGACCAAGTTTGAGATTGATTGTATGAAGGGAAATCCGTTTTAAATCTCTCCGTGACTGTGCGTAACCATGCGCGACTGTGCGTGACTAAGACAAAGTTAATCTTTTTTCACAGCAAGTGTATGGACCAAGTTTCAGATCGATCGAATGAGGGGAAATGACATTTAGATCACTTCGTGACTGTGCGTGACTATGCGTGACTGTGTGTGACTATCTTAACATTAATCTTTGGCCACAACAAGTGTATGGACAAAGTATCAGATCGATCGGATGAGGGTAAATAACTTTTAGATCACTCCGTGACTATGTTTGACTATGCGTGACAAACCCAAAATTAATCTATAGTCACAACTATGGGCCAAGTTTCAGATCAATTGGATGAGGGGGAACGGGGTTGCCCCATGGCAGACAGACAGACAGTATGAGTTAAAAGAAAGAGTTTAAAAATGGCTCAAGCTGTCGGTTGCTTACACAAATTTAAAAACAACTTTAATAAAGAAACAAAATTGTTAATTTATATAATGATCTAATTCAAAGTCATTTGAAATATTTTACTATTTCGTATGGTTATAGGAAGACTAATGAATTAAAATCATTTCAACGAATGCAGAATATATCCTTCAAAGTGGTATTTCACTATATGCTAATAGGAAAATGTTACCAATTAATGCTCTTTTTAAAATGCAGCTTTTATTATATGTCTACAACTGCCTGCACAATATTGGACGTCACACGATATAATTTCGAAGAAATCAATATCCAATCAATACAAGAAGTCATGGGAATTTAACTTTGGATAGTCGCGAGTATAATGAGTTACCTCAAAATTTAAAAACGAAAAATAGAATTTCAATATTTAAAAAATTACTAAAAGAATTTATATTGCAAAGCATAAATGAACTTTTAATGTAAAGTGATCTCAAACTTAACCTATATTATTTTTATATTATAATTTATATTTTTTGTTCGTTTTTTTTTTTTTTTTGTTAATTATATTTATAAATTGGAATTATAGTTAGTAATTTTTGCCAATTCGCCTCAACAATGCCTTTAAGCGCTGAGGCAATAAACCATTGTAAATGAGTTTTTATTTGAAATTAATTTGCAATTAAGAAAAATATTGTCGTAAGTTGGCCTAGCCAAACTAAAATATTCTTATTTAATTTCTTTTGAAGTTAATGAAATACAAGAGCATACTAAATGCATAATCCTACAAAAGTCAGAGCTTTATTTCGAAAAGTTTGAAAAAATTATGATTTAAACTTCAAACTATAATTTTTTATTTGCTAATAAAGATGTTAAACCAGTCCAATGATCTTGTGTTAAGTTATCTTTTCCATTGACATGTATGTATGTATGTACAGTGGCGGTCAAAAAATAGCACCAATGACATAGTCTGGTTCATGCTATTGAAAAAATATTTTGTGCGTATTATTTGAAAGTAAGTATGCAATACTATTATATTATGTATATTAGGGCGGGTCGATTTAAAAATGGCCCAAGTGACAAGGCAAATCGTATTCTAGGGATCAAAATAAGAAACTTTGCCCGAGGAACCATACCTCCAAAACGAATTCTGATGTCCCGACTTTTGACCTGTCTGTCTGTCTGTCCCATTTAGAGTGCCCCAATCGAGTCCAAATGTATGATCGACTCCCACCAACTTTGGAGGGGCGACCCACCCATGCCAGTGGCACACCCCATACAAACATTTAAAAAAATTACCCTTTTCTGTTTAGAATCATACGCATACGTATATGTATCTGCTGACTATGTTATGTTATTTAAAAAGATCGATCGGATGAGGGTAAATAACTTTTAGATCACTCCGTAACTATGCGTGACTCTGCGTGACTAACCCAAAATTAATCTGTAGTCACAACAAGACTATGGGCCACGTTTCAGATCAATTGCATGAGGGGGAATGGGGTTGCCCCATGGCAGACAGACAGACAGACAGATCAAAAGTCGGGACATCAGATCTCGTTTTAGAGGTATGGTTCCTTGGGCAAAGTTTCTTATTTTGATCCCTAGAATATGATTTTCCTTGTCACTTGAGCGACTTTTTTGCCTCCCTACAAATCGACCTGCCCTAATGTATATTCTCTCTAACGTACTTACTTTTTCCAAAAAAGTTAATTGTTCTTTTCCAATGATCGAAATATAATGACAAAAATTTAAAAAAAAAATTAATCTATAATATTAATAGGCTAGGCGATTTCTTGTGACCGATGTTTTGTTCCACCGTTTTATCCCGATTTTGACCAAACGTATATTATTTGAAAGGTATTTCTTTTTAGCCGTTTTGCAGATTTACAGATTTTTAAATTTTTTCCTTTATTTTGAGTAAATTGCATTTCAAGTTGCTTCTAACACATACATAAAATTATACAATACTATGTGTGTGTTTATTATATTTGTTAATGTGTTTGTAATAAGAGTGAGTTTGTTTTTTTATGCTGATTTGTGAATTTGTGGGTCTTTATTTAATGAAAAACCAAAATTTCCTAGAAGTTGCACTCGAATTTCGAGGGCTGGAATCTGCTAGAAGTGATTTAATAGTTGAAATTAAAGGATCAAAAACTGAAGGTAAGATGTTATTTATTAAAAATAAAATAATTCATCACATATTTTATTATTATTTTTTATAGAAATGGGACGTTGAAAGCATGGTACACCTGAAAAACGTTCTATTACAAAAAAAAAAAAAAGGTTTGGGTGCTCTAAAAAAATTATTGTAAATGCAATAAAATATACTCAAAAATCTGAAACACGTGGTCGCAAGCGAGTTTTGTCACCATTAATGGTTAGGCGTTTGGTCAGGCAATGCAAGAAGACCCTATTTATGCCAGCTACAGAGCTAAAAAGGAGCTATGTGAGTCCGCAAATGTTGAAACTATTCGTCGGAGATTGCGAGGCATGTTGCATGTTGCAAGGCGTTTGGAGTTTGCTAGAATTCATTTGGAGTGGCCAGCTGAAATGTTGAGAAATGTTCTTTGCATAGATGAATCCAAAGTTGTTTTATTTGGATGCAAAACATCGTGTTCTTACGTCAGAAGACCCCCTAACGATGACTTCAATTCAAAAGTCACAACAAAAACCATGAAACATGGTGGTTTCAAAATTATGGTATGGGGGCGATTTTCTTACTATGGAGTAGGACCCATATATTGGATCAGAACAATCATGGATAATAAGACAGTTTACGTTAATATCCTCCAGGAAGTAATGCTACCATATGTTTCTAAGGAAATGCCGCTAGTTTTGGTCTTGCAGCAAGACAATGATCCGAAGCATACCAAAATAGTGGTTTCAAGACAATAAAATAAACGTAATGGAATGGCTCAGTGCTCAGATCTAAATCCAATCGAGAAATTATGGACAGATATAAAGAAGGGAGTATCCCAAATACAGGCAACCAGTAATGAAGCCCTTTGGATGGCTGTTCAGTAAATCTGGAACACAATTTCGAAGGAGAGTTGTCTAAATCTGGTGAAATCGACGAAAAAACGTTGTGTATTGCCAATAATGGGCACGCAACAAAATATTAATTTCAATATGAGAAGATATCATAAAAATACTGAATTCAAAATCATTAATTTATTTTTATTTATCTTTAGTTTAAGTATCTATAATATTAATAGGTTAGGCGATTTCTTGTGACTGATCTTTTGTTCTACCGTTTTCTCCCGATTTTGACCAAACGTATATTATTTGAAAGATATTTCTTTTTTGCCGATTTGCAGATTTACAGATTTTTAAATTTTTTCCTTTATTTTGAGTAAATTGCATTTAAAGCTGCTACTAACACATACATAAAATTATACAATGCTATGTGTGTGTTTATTAAATTTGTTAATGTGTTTGTAATAAAAATTAGTTTGTTTTTTGTGTTGATTTGTGAATAGGCTATAATTGATTAGCATACTTTTAGGGTCTTTATTTAATGAAAAAATAAAATTTCCTAGAATTTGCACTCGAATTTCGAGGGCTGGAATCTGCTAGTTTATTTTTAATACAATAAGAACTGCAGCGCTAATTTTTTGACTGAGTGTTTTTCAAGTTGTTTTACAAAAGTTGAAAATTTATAACCAAATAAAAAATCAAATCAACAGCTTGTTACTTAATATGGTTTCAGAGTCTTGTAAGTATCTTATGAGAAGTATTCAATGAAATCAGTTTGACCTATTTACGAATATCTAACGAAGAACTTTTTTTATCTGGTGCTATTTTTTTGATCGCAGCTATATGCAAAAGATCTAATTTTCCTTTCTTTTGCAAGTCAGGCCTTAAGGCTCTGATTGTAGGGCATTTGAAATGCATTCATTCTTACGTTAGGCTTTGTTTATTATGTTGTTTTTTTCATTATTTTATTATTATTATTATTTTGATACCAAAAATATCATTTTTATTATCATTATCATGTGTGCCTTGTTAATGTTGTTGTGGTTATGGTTTTCTGTTGTTGTTTTTGTTTATATACTCTCATGCACTTACGTATCAGTGTTCCCATTTCTTTTGTACGTTGTTCTTTTTCTCCAATTATTTCATAAACCAATTCGAATAGACTTTGTGTTTTTCTACTCTCGCTGCGACTGTATTTAACAATGACGACGGCAGCAGTATCGACATTGCAATGTTCCGCCGATTTATAGTGTTTTTCATTGTTGAAATAAAGTTGTTCTTCTTGTTGTTCGGTGTCATCTTTTTTATTGTAATCATCATTTGTTGTTGTTGTTGTGTCTGTTCTTAATGGTACATCAGATTCTGTTTTATCACAATTTAGTTGCTGTTGCTGATATTGTTCTTCTTGCTTTTGCTGCCCTAAAGCCATATTTGATTTAGAGAATTATCACTTCTGTTCTCTGAAATTACACAAGAAAAAAAGAGAGGAAAAATAATTATCTAAATGTTATTCTTAACAATAAGGGATAACTAACAAATACTAAGCATTTATTCAAACACATAAATATGTACGACTTCAATATACGGAAGTATTGAAAAAAAATCTCATCTCTAAAATTTTGCCACATGCACAAACAATAACAACAAAGTATGTACTAATGAACTGATAATACATTTAGATTGCTGATTTCTGTGAACATATTGCATTTGATATGGATGGAGGGAGCCTTTGGCTATATACTCGTACTACACTGATAAGAAGACTCTTGCTAACACTACTCGTGTTATAGGTTTAAATTGAAACAAACTTTGTAGTTCAATGAAATTGATACTTACACACGAGTAGTTTTTGAATGAATGCCAATCATCGTAAAACATTTCAAATTAAACTTTAAATTAGTTAAATTTTAAATTACAGATGGTAAAAAAGATTTTGTGTAATCGTAAAAATTTCTTTATTCGATATATTCTCTTTAAACTATAATAAGTGAAACAAGTTAAAAAATTTAATCGGTCTAGACCGATTATACGTTTAGAGAGGGAGTCTCAAGTCCAACTGATTGGGTAAAGATAATAAGTATAAAGAAATTTGAGTGGCATTGCTATTAATTTTTTTGCCTGCAGATATGAAAAAGATCATATCGGATGCGATATTTATATGGGCACTAGATCGAAAAATGGACCAATCCGGACCATATTGTTGAGAAAAATCTGTGCAATATTTTTGCTTTTGATATTTTTAATGGAGATAGGGAAGCAGCTTTATATGTATGTATATTTTGTATATGATATTTTGGGTCTTATAGCAATTTAAGTCGATCTCATAGCGGTCATTTATTTGTATAGGGACTAGGTCTCAACATGCACCGATTTTTAGCAATTTCAATAGCGTTCGTCCTATGGGCAATAAAAGCTTATATACCAAATTTAATCAAAATATATTCATATTTGTGACCTGTAATTAAATCGAGTCAGAAAGTGATTCTGAGTAAATCGGTATAAAAAAAGATGGGTCTAGGTCAAATATTTTTGATAGTTACAAACATCAGCACAAATTCATTATACCCTGACCACATGGGGTATAAAAATTGTTGAGCTGGATTTTCGAAGAACAAATTTTGGCGTTTGGTAAAAAAGTATCGCAGTTATAAATATTGGTGTTTTCTTCGACCTTTTTATTGTTATTAACTTATAAATTTATTGAGCTTGTACATTTTGTACAATATGGAGTTATATCGCAGTTATATTTTATTTTATATCCAACTACAGTCGAAACTCTCTATAACGAACTCCTATATAACGAAGTTTTCTTTATTGCGAAGCAATTATAAGAACACTGTGTTTTGGCTCTACTTTGAGTGTATTATAATCTCCGTATAACGAATTTCCCTATAGCGAATATTTACATCAGTATTTTGGGGAACCACCGAACTATGTAAGTGACAACTGCAATCATTACCATCTCTTACATTTCTTGCAGTCGCTATCAGTTTGCCTTTGCATTCGCGATAGTAAGTTGTAAAATGACTCCGCGCATAAGTATTACTGTGGAAAAAAAGCTATTGATCATAAAAGAAGTTGAAAAGGGAAAAGCTTCAAAAAAAAACATTGCTAAGCAATTTGGAATTCCTTCCAGTAGCTTATCTACGATTTTAAAAAACATGGATAAGCTTTTAACCAGTGTCACAGATAATGCATCCAGTATTAAACGCAAGAAGCTTCGAACTTGTTTCTTTGAGGATATTGACGAAGCAATGCTGGAATGGGTATTCGCCACACGTGGTAGGAATCTTCCTCTGTCTGGACCAATACTGAGAGAAAAAGCAAAACAATTCGCTGAAGCATTGGGCCACGGAGAATTTGAAGCAAGTGTAGGCTGGCTTGAAAAATTTAAAAATCGTCACGGCATTGTTCAAAAAACATTGTGTGGTGAAAGTGCTGCTGCCAACATCCCAACTCGAGATGAATGGGTGACGAATGTCTTACCAAAATTGTTAGAAAAATATGACGAAAACGACATCTTTAACGCCGATGAGACGGGTTTGTATTTTAAGTGCTTACCAAATAAAACGATGGCGTTTAAAAATGAGAAGTGCTTTGGGGGGAAAAACAGCAAAGAGAGGATTACTGTTATGGTGGCATGCAATATGACCAGATCGGAGAAAGTTAAATTGCTTATCATAGGAAATGCCAAGAATCCGAGATGCTTCAAAGGAATCAAATCTCTAGACGTGGATTATGAATTTAATACGAAAGCATGGATGACAAGCGAGATTTTCTTGAAATGGCTCTTGAAATTGGACCGAAAGTTAGCTTCTCAACAAAGAAATGTTTTGGTTTTTGTTGACAACTGCGCTGCGCACCCTAGGGATGTAAAGGACCAATTGAAAAATATTGAAATTGCTTATTTCCCACCCAACATGACTTCGTTACTTCAGCCAATGGATCAAGGCATAATTTGTAACATTAAAACGCATTACAGAAAACGCATTTCGACAAAAATTTTGTTACAAATGGAGGAGAAAGAACCTCCCACGCCCATAAATTTGCTGGATGCCATACGAAACTTAAGCAAAGTGTGGAATGTCAACGTAAAATCCGAGACAATTGCAAACTGTTTTAGAAAAGCAGGATTTGTAAAAGTTGGCACCACAACGAACAACAGTATGCCTTGGCACGTAGAAGACTATCTACCACTATCCCACTTCGCCTTTTTAGAGTCTTCATTTAAAACAGTTGCTAATATTAATGCAACATTTAAAGATACTTCAATGTTGACTGTGATGTCATTTCTGATGTACATTATTATTTCTCTTTTAACAGATTCAGATGAATACGAAGAAGAATCTGCCGATATTGCGAAACCGTTACCCACATATGGACAACTTTCTTCATCAGTTGAAGGTTTCCGTACCTATTTGGAAATGAAAACCAACGTACCAAATACTATGTTTACTTCTCTAAGTGTATTAGAAAATTATATTGAAGAAGAAAAGTGGAAAAATGTACTTCAAACCAAAATAACTGACTACTACAAATAAAAAATGTTAGAAGGAACAAAATTGTTTTTCTTTTCTATATAGCGAACTTTCTTTATAGCGAATTAGATATCCAGTCCCTTGGAATTCATTATAGAGAGTTTCGACTGTATATGTTAAGTATATAAACTCACTAAGAATGCGCACTTAAAGCGGGGGTAAGGTTTTAAAGGCGAAAAAATGGCGTATTTTCATAATTTTTTTGGAGGATACGAATAATGTTGGATTATTTATTTCATATAAATATTATAGTATAACATTTGAAGTATCCAAAGAGGAAAGCTCTGTTTAAAGACCTGCAAATACTTTCAGATTTTAATCCTCATAAAATGCTACACCCTTCAAAACCACGTTGGCTTTCGCTAGAAGCTACAATTAACAAACTTTTAAGTCGATTTGATGTTCTAAAGTTATTTTTTATACCCTAAACCACTTTGTGCTGATGTTTGTTACTACCAAAAAAAAAGTTGACCGAGACCCATATTTTAATATACGGATCGACTCAGAGTCACTTTCTGAGTCGATTTATCGATGTCCGTCCGTCCGTCCGTCTGTCTGTCTGTCTGTGTGTCCATGAAAACTTCGTAATCAAACTACAGGTCGCAAATATGATATATTTTCATGAAATTTAGTATATAAGCTTCTATCGGCCATAGCATGAACGCTATTGAAATTGGTGAAAATGGTGCATGTTCAGACCTATTCCCCCTACAAATGACCCGACAAATGAAATCGACTTAAATTGTCATAAAATCCAAATTATCTTATAGATCTCGGTCAAATTGGGTTTGCGTATGTTTATTTCTCCCATTAGTAAGTAGTCCAAAAATAAACTCTATAGCACAATTCTTAGTCATAGCCCCCATATAAAGCTGCTTCTCGATCGTCACTTAAATCTATTAAAAAACAAAGAAATTGCACAGTTTTTTCTCAAATTTGGTATTTATATATTTGTGCAAAAAATAAGTGACCTTGCCAAATGTGGTCAGGATTGGTCCATTTCACGACCTAGGCCCCATATAAATATAACATCCGATATGAACTTTTTCATATTCAAAGGCAACAAAGTGAATAACAATGTCACTCAAATTTGGTTTATGCTTATTTTCTACATCCAATTAGTTGGACCTAAGAGATAAGGTCTCTAAACTTGTTTATGTTAGGTTTCAATAAAATTGAGTTAAAAATGGATATACACATGTGATTTTATTGTTATTGTAATTTTTTTTAAAACGGTTTTTTTTTTTAATTTTTTTTCAGAAATTGTCAGTTTTTCTAAAAAAAAAATATGGCAGCACTGGGGTGAATACAAAATACTGGAAATTGAAAAGTGATTTACTCAGTCTAGCCTACAACCTACGCTAGTTTTTTTTAAAGTATATTTTCACTGTAACACCGTCTAGTTAATCGCCTAATATTTGTTACCTCCCGACCTGCTTCCTAATAAAATTTGATGTGAACACAAATAAATCTTTAAAACACATTTTGAAGTGTTAAAATGATTTTGAGGTAAAATCAAAATGATAACCTCCATCAAGTGAATACAATAGAAAGTCATAAATGTGTAGCAGACATTACTAAATATTATGTATTAAAATATTTCATTTTATAGGAACCCCTATATTGCAGTTAGATTTTTCGTGCGCATTTAAGATTCACCAAAGTTGTTTGCTGTTTCAATTTTGTGTAAATATTTTGATAAAAGATACTCAAATTAATAGAAATCAATCAAGTCAACATCAAGAATGACATCAAGTAAAAGTAAAAGCTTTTTACATTTTCGTAATCGAAAATTATATTTTCAAAAAATGCGCTGTAAGGGCTCTGTTACACGTTCAATATATATTGACCGCGATCCAAATATCACAATACTGTATATTGAACGTGTAGCATGCATTATTGATGGATCACGAAGCATTTTAATGGATTTCACAGTAAGAGGTCATTCTGCGATATGGATTGCAATCCAAATATCACAATGTATATTGAAAGTGTAACAGTGACCTTAGGTTAATATATCTACATGCTGATAAAATTCGTAGTATCCTCAAAAATGAACTCTATTAGAAAAAGTTTCATCACTAAATGTAAATTTACTACATCGAGTGAATAGTATGTGGCCTATCATAGAGATGGCACGAAAATGTCAAATTTATTTTATGTTTATGCAGCAGGTCCCAAAAGTTGCATCACAATTTCGTGACATTTCAATAATTAGAAAAAAGTCACCGTTATAATAATTATGCTGCTTTTAAAGTTTGCGAAAAAACGGATTGGAAAGTTTCGTGTTTAGATTAAACATTGTTTTTTCGAGGGACAAAATGCGCAGTATGGATTGATAAATATTATGGTGAATCTTCGCCGTCATATTCAATGATTAAAAGGTGATATTCTGAATTTACACGTGATCATACGAGCGCAAATAATGCACATCACATTGTTTTGGTCGTCCAAATGTGGCAGTTACCGAAGAAAACATAAAAAAAGTACATCAGGTTATATTGGATGATCGAAAGATTGATATGAGTGGGATTACGGGCATCATAAAGATATCAACAGAGCGAGTTCGGCATATACTGCATGATCATTTGAATATTAAAAAGCTTTCCGCTTGATGAGTGCTTCGATTTTTAACAGCTGGTTACAAAAGTGCGAAAGAGACACAACAATCGGTTTTGGAAAGGTAATGGTCAGTATTTTTTGGGATGCACATGGTATAATATTTATTGATGACGTGGAGAAAGGAAAAACAGTAACGGCCAAGTATTATGTTGATTTATTGGACAATTTAGATGATGAAATTAAGAAAAAACGATCCCACTTAAATAAGAACAAAATTGTGTACCATCATGACAATGCACCAGCGCATTCAGCTGCTTTGACTTTAGAAAAATGGAAGTCTATACAATACGAATTGCTTCCCCACCCCCCTTATTCTTCAGATCTGTCCCCCAGCGATTATTATTTGTTCCCAAACTTGAAAAGGTGGTTCCAGGGAAAGAGATTTTCCACAAATGAAGAAGTTATATCAAAGACGGAAGCCTGTTTTAAAGAGTTTGACAAATCCTATTTTTTTCAAAGGTATCAAGATGTTAGAGGATCGTTGCAAGAAGTAGAATAAACTTGATTTAAAATCCAAAAAACTGGTTTTTCATTGTTAGGCCATGGACTTTTCACTCCATGTAGTACTTCGACGAAATATAGCACTTCCATAAAATATATAAAAAATTATTTTCTTAAGTGGATAATGCTGGATAACGCTATTTTAGTAGAAGCCGAAACTAGAAATATTTTTGCATACGAAACTTATGCAGCCACGTCCCCATGATCAATGTTTAAGAGTGTTAATTTACTTAAGAAAGTGAAAGTAAATAATTTTACTAATCTATAATAAATATTAATAGGCTAGGCGATTTCTTGTGACTGATGTTTTGTTCTACCGTTATATCCCGATTTTGGTCAAACGTATATTTGAAAGGTACTTCTTTTTAGCCGTTTTGCAGATTTATAGATTTTTAAATGTTTTCCTTTATTTTGAGTAAATTGCATTTAAAGTTGCTACTAACATATGCATACATAAATAAAATTATAGAATACTATGTGTGTGTTTATTAAATTTGTTAATGGGTTTGTAATAAAAATCAGTTTGTTTTTTGTGTTGATTTATGAATTGGCTATAATTGATTAGCATACTTTTAGGTTCTCTATATAATGAAAAAATAAAATTTCCTAGAATTTGCGCTCGAATTTCGATGGCTGGAATCTGCTAGTTTATTTTATTACGTGATATTTTTATATGATACTCGTATTTTATATTTTACTCGCGGTATTTACTAAATATAAATAAGAAAAGTAAATCTATGAAATTGCCTGAATTATTAAAAATATAGATTACGCACTTTATAAGTATCAATTAAAACAGTAACAAGTAAAGGTGTCAAATTGATTATGTCGAATTTTTGTTACCCTCCACCTATGTTTTACGTTTACATTGATTTCTGGCCTTATAGCACTATTTATAACAAATGTTAACAAAATATTTGAAAAAGTAAACAATTTGATAAATTTAATACTAAATTATTTTAGAGGTGTCTCCATATATTAGGTCATATTTGGACGCAATGATATCCAATTTACCCCATTTTAAATATCAATCTGTTCAAAATAATGATAAGCGATATTATTTTAACCCGCCAGTTACACAGGCCACTGCCAGTTCGTAAAACTGAATACACTCACAATTTTTTACTAATACACTCATATTTTTTGCAGTGGTAACACAAATGGCACCAAATTTTTCGTGTGAGTAATTACTACCACAAATTGAAAATTGAAACAGGAGAATATTTTAAAAATAATTAATTTATACCATTTTTAGTTTGTAGGAAGGATCAATTAAGCCGCCCGTTTTCATGCGAGTAATTACTGCCACTAACGATGATTAATGTTACCCTGTTCAAAATTTAATAAAAATTTACTGGATTACTGCAAAATTATAATTAAAGTTTTAATTTGTTAAATGTATTATTATGATCTATTTCTTGAAATGCGCATATAAAAACGCAAATTTGTTAATTATTGAGCATAAATATTATTTAAAAAATACTAATAATAATAAATGTTAACCTCTTCCATCAAAATGTGGCTATATTATGAACTCGGTAATTTTATTTTGTAAACAAAACAAAAAGTGAATATGGACGCCAAATTGGAAAAGCAGAACATTTTAAATTTAATTAATTTATACCATTCCCACCCTTTGCTGTGGGATATGACCAATAAATCTTAACGATTTAAAGAACAAAGTCTACGAAAATATAGCAAAAGAGATGGTATGACGGTGGAAGTTGATGCTTCGAAAACATTTTCAAAATGAAATACGTATACAACGTGGCAGTGGCAGTGATCTGTGTAGTAGACGGGTAATGGCGAGGGATTCGACTAACTCAAACAATTTTTCGTTGATAATACGTACACAACTGAGTGGCAGCGGCCTGTGTAAGACGGGTGTAAGTTTACCCAGGTATATGGTTAATTTTCTGAACGAGCTTGATTTTAACAGACAGACAGGCATACGGACAGATGGACATTGCTATATCGACTCGATCTGTTATAAGTATCAAAACAATATGGGGTCGCAAAATCATATTTCGATGTTGTACATACGGAATGACAAACTGATATATATACAGTGGTGTGGAGGGTATAAAAATAATAAATATTTAGCTTTATGTTATCATGTGTTGACACTTTTATTCCGTGGAACTTATTACTCACTGTGCCGGTGTAAATAAAAACAAGCTGGAAGCTTACATTGAGTTTTTTATGTGTAAACATCTACGCGCGGGGGGAGGGGGGGGGGGTTATAAATTTCTATTTATAAATACAATCACAAAGACAGCGTAACATGTAAGACGTATGACAAAATCGGTGTGACATATGATTTTATTGGTGAAAAAATTATGATATGTAATAACCTGTTTGAAAATGAAAAATGAAAAATAAAAAATGAATTTGAAAAATAAAAAATGAAAAATAAAAATGAAACATGAAAAACAAAAATGAAAAATGAAAAACAAAAACGAAAAATAAAAAATTAAAGATTAAAAATAAAAAATGAAAAAAGAAAAATAAAGAATGAAAAATAAAAAATGGAAAATAAAATATGAGAAACGAAAAATAAAAAATGAAAAATAAAATATTAAAAGTTAAGAATTAAAAATTAAAAATTCACAATTAAAAATTCAAAATTAAAAATTAAAAATTAATAATTAAAAATTAAAAATTAAAAATTAAAAATTAAAAATTAATAATTAAAAATTAAAAATTAAAAATTAAAAATTAAAAATTAAAAATTAAAAATTAAAAATTAAAAATTAAAAATTAAAAATTAAAAATTAAAAATTAAAAATTAAAAATTAAAAATTAAAAATTAAAAATTAAAAATTAAAAATTAAAAATTAAAAATTAAAAATTAAAAATTAAAAATTAAAAATTAAAAATTAAAAATTAAAAATTAAAAATTAAAAATTAAAAATTAAAAATTAAAAATTAAAAATTAAAAATTAAAAATTAAAAATTAAAAATTAAAAATTAAAAATTAAAAATTAAAAATTAAAAATTAAAAATTAAAAATTAAAAATTAAAAATTAAAAATTAAAAATTAAAAATTAAAAATTAAAAATTAAAAATTAAAAATTAAAAATTAAAAATTAAAAATTAAAAATTAAAAATTAAAAATTAAAAATTAAAAATTAAAAATTAAAAATTAAAAATTAAAAATTAAAAATTAAAAATTAAAAATTAAAAATTAAAAATTAAAAATTAAAAATTAAAAATTAAAAATTAAAAATTAAAAATTCAAAATTCAAAATTCAAAATTAAAAATTAAAAATTAAAAATTAAAAATTAAAAATTAAAAATTAAAAATTAAAAATTAAAAATTAATGAAAAATAAACAATCAAAAATGAAAAATGAATAAAGAAAAATAAAAAATGAAAAATAAAAAATGAAAAATAAAAAATTAAAAATAAAAAATGAGAAATGAAAAATTAAAAATATAAAATGAAAAATAAAAAAAGAATAAAGAAAAATAAAAAATAAAAATGAAAAATGAAAAATAAGAACTAAAAAAAAATTAATAATGAAAAATGAAAAACGAAAAACGAAAAATGAAAAAGGAAAAAATGAAAAGTGAAATACGAAAAATGAAAAATAAAAAATGAAAAACGAAAAATGAGAAATAAAAAAAGAATAATTAAAATTTAACCGGTTGAAATAATAAATAATAATAAATATTTTTTTATAAGCAGAGCTCTTGCAGTTGATTGTTTTAAGTGATACCAAAAGGACGCTTTCTGTTTGATTTTAAAAAAGTGTCATACAAAATCTTTAATTTCTAGATGTTTACACATCTCCCCTGTGATCGGACTCACATGATTTTTTTATATTAATTGTGCTTAACACTTAAGGTAATATAATAAATAATAAGCTTAAGTAAATAATCAATTTTTTAAAATTTTCTATCATTAATTGACCATAATCAGATTTTAGTTAAATTCTTCTGAAATGTTAAGAATTTACAGTACAATAAAATTGTTGCATTTTAAATACCAAAATTTTTATTCATATTTTTCATATGAATGAATTAACTAAGTTTATGCCTGATTAACATGTAGGGTATGCATAACAAGAGATAACAACTAACACATGTAAATTGCCTCATATCGCCAGTTTTCAAAATGCTAAATATTAAGAAACAAAACTTCGATGCGCGTTTTTACTATATTTGACCCAAAGTGTATTCTTATTTTCAATAAAAATTGGCTCCCAATAACAAAAAACACACAGTCAACCAGACATCGTTTGATTGATTAAGCGTGTTATAAGAATCAATAATGTCTACATTTCCGTTTTGGGGTCACAGATCATATTTGGATGAAATCTTTTTATGCCGACTAATAAGTCCTTATTTTAAATACACCGCGTTAGAAATCGTAATAGTACAATCAATATGGATTTTTTTTAAATTTTAAAAATTTTGCATTGTAACAAATATTCAAACATAAAACGTTCTTTGTTGAAAAGTCCTTGTTTACAGCAGTTATAAGATTTGAATTAATTGTTTATTTTTACACTTTCATATGATTTTTTTTTGTATATTTGCGAATTTTTTTTTTTTCATTAATATACATTTAATACTGAAAACATGAAATATTCATAGTCCGGCTTACGTTTGGTATTATTTTTTATTGCACATGTTTTTGTTTCAAAAAAAATCTCTTAAATTTTGATAAGAATATAGGGATATATAGTATATTTGAACGACCTTTAGAATTTCAATTGATAGGCATTGTTTTTTAAATTATACCACCAAATATGGAAACATAACATATTTCACTTTTTTTTTTAAATATTATTTATATTCTTATTAATCTGAATATAATACATACATTTATACCAATTATTAATCAAAAGTAAAACTAAATAAAATTTATATGTTGTAGTCCTAGTTGAAACGTATGCACTTTGATTGGATTTCTTTAGCTTTAGAATTTCGCTTTAAAGGACTTTTTTTTTAATTTTCTACACTTTTTAAAATTTTTAATTGTTTCAACTTGATTAAAAACACTCAAATTTAACGCGTAATTGAATTAGTATTATTAATGTTTTTTATTTAGAGCATATTTTATTATTTTAAGCGGTACGAGCTCTGCGATAAGGTAACGGCAACTGACTGACAACTTAATAACTTTTACCCATATCGGTACTACTAGGCAATGGGTAAAAAAAAAAATCTAAAGATCACAATAATAATCGCAATCGTCAAAAAAAAAAGAAAAAATAATAATTAACACAGAACAATGTGTACGATGATGATTTTAAATGAAATACATGAATATTCCACTAATATGTATTATATATATTTCTTTTTATTTTGTTTATTATAATCACTGTGATGCCTTTTTGCCTACAAATAACAAAAGCCTTATCTACACCGCCAGAAATTACAGACAATAATAATAGTTGATAAATTGGGTAGAAGAGAAAACTCAGTAGGTTAGTACGAGCATGAAAGAATGAGACAATTTTATGAAAATGTGAAATTTCTTTGTTTTTGCAGATTTCCTCTTGTCTTTTATGTTGTTGTAATTAAATTGACTACACAGGTCGACAATGTACTATAATTGTTCTTGTTGCCAGGCGTAAAAAAATTATTATGGCATTATTAACAGGTAGATCCGAACGTAATGCAAGATTAAATTCTAATGAATGGTGAATTCCCTACTAAATTGAATAAGCCCAATGGCATTTAAAACAAAACGTTAAAAACATTAAATATTGTATTTAATGAATTCATTTATTCCCTGAAAGAACCATGGTCCAAACAGCTTTCTGTAATTTTTTTTAAATGCTGCAGAAACTTTATGGTTAATAACAACACAATATTTTTTTTTTTGGATTTTACAAGCGATGCGCTTTTAAAAAAATTGCTAAATTGACGCTTTAAAATACAACAATTCATGTTAAATAAAATTCTACATGAACAACTTCCCTCCAAATTTGAACAGGTCAAAAATATTCAAAATTGATTCTCTCATTCGTCAGAAAGACAAAAATTATTTAACCAGATATTAAAGTTGATTAACAATGATTCCGATGGTGGCACCACACGGATGGCTTTCTATAGAATGATCTATTGAAGCAATTTTGATAAACTTGAGTTGAAAACTCATTTTAACGTTGTTAACCGTAGTCCTACCTTGGTGCAGAAAACTACATTTTTTTTTTTCAAAAATCTCTAAAACTGTTAAAGTTGGTTTACCCAATTTTCTTCTTCAAATCATACATGGATCAATTTGATATGCTTGGTGTAGTTTTCTACTCGGCATAGAAAAGTTGAATGAAAATAGTACCTTGTACGCCAAGTGTAAAAATAATGCAAGAAACTAAACAATTATACGTATTTTGTAAATGGTAGTCTGTGGTAGGAAATCGAACCGCTAATGTGTTGAGACTAAGCCATCGCACGTGAATATTATCAAGGACGCTTTGTTGATATTTTTTCCACCGCATATTGAGAAAATCATTTTGGAAAATGTATGCATTTAGCAGGCTAAAGTATGAAAACCATTAGGAATTCAATGCTTCAGTAATACTAAGTTGAATGTTATTTAATATATATGAATATTCGATATCACTTTCGGTCCGCCTATTTTCAGAAAAATTATAAGTACTTGACCAAAATTATTCGCTTCGGTGATAAAATTAGTAGTCGAGAAAACAGATCTGCGGACAAACTAGCTCCAATTCGTCATCTGTGGGATATGTGATCTGAAATGTTACCAATGCTTTTCAACCCTTACATCACTGTAGATGAACTGCTATCTGGTTTCCATGGAGGTTGTGTATTTAGAAAAAACAAACCAGAGAGATATGATTTGAAACTTGGATACTCGTATGTGCAAAACTTCTATGTCTGAAAAATACAACCATGCCTTGGGAAAGCTGCTGAAGCTGCTCCGGAAGAAATCAAGGCCAACGAGTTTTATTGCATCTGGTCGAGGGCCTAATGATGTACAATTTCTACACGTTTTATGAGTTGGGTCAAAAATTACTACAAAACAACTTGATCATGGTTGGAACAATGCATATGATTCCACCAATGCAAAAGGATCCACATTTTTAGTGTACATTCCAATTTATAAAACATATTACACTTGTTTCTTAGGCCGGAAAAAAATTTAAATGACAGTGTTGCAGAGTACTTTTCACAACATGCCAGAAGTCGAGACTGTTGAAAAGGAGCTACCAGAAATAATATCATATTACAACCGAACTAAGGGTGAAGTTGACAAAGTTGACAAAATTATTTCTGGATATAGCTGTAAACAGAAAACTAACAGGCGGCCGGTCAATGGTTGTATTTAGTAACATGATTGACATATCAGCCTTGAATGCAACTTTTTATTGAACTTAGTACATTACTTTTAGAATTAATCCTTATTAGTCAAAAAAAAAAAAAAAAAAAAAATAACAAAAACATGCAAAGTATCGTTTGTTTTTGCGTGTTTTGGGACTTGCTCTTCCCCAACCGTACATGGCGCAGAGAAAACGAGGTATATGTGCTACATTAGTGTAGTAGAATATACCTGAACTAAACTCTGCCTAGTTCTATTACTGAAAAAAAGAGACAGATTCGTATGTTACGTGCAAGAAAAGAACGAGAAACAAATAACTATTAGCAGATTCCAGCGCTTGAAATTCGAGTGCAATTTCTAGGCAGCTTTATTTTTCAACTTAGCCAATTCACAAACCAACACTTTTATTGTTTCTTAATATTGTGAATGAAGATAACAAATACATTAACAAATTTAATAAAACAAACATAACAAATGTATAATTTTATGTAAGTGTTAGTAGCAACTTTAAATGCAATTTACTCTAAATAAATATCTGCGCCCTGCAGATATGAAAATGTTCATGGGTATAAGGGAACCATGTCAAAAAATGTACCGATCATTACCATATATAGTAAAGTCATTTGTATTTTGTATAAATATATATCATCCGATATGAACTATTTCATATCTGCAGGTCAAAAAATTAATAACAATTTAATCCCTTTCTCTAAACGCATGGTATAGGGTAACGTATTATAATTTTACTATAATTTTTTTACTTGTTGCCATTGAATTGTACTCAGGGCCGGCTCCAGGGATGTGCGAACTGTGCCACCGCCTAGGGCGGCAGATTTTAGAGGGCGGAAAAATTTGCAACAGCAAAATAAAAAAAATGCAAATAACCTTTTGAGTGCTAACTAAACTTGTAGGCTGTAAGAAGAGGCTCTTTATAATCGTAATTTTTCTCTTCTACTGATTCACTAGCGACAAATTGACGTAGAGGTATTAAAAGCTGTATATTTATTAGAAAGCACAAAAAAATCTTTTTTCATGTCTGAGAAACGATTTAAAATTTCATGGGTGTTTAGTAGGCGCCAAGGATCTTGCTTCTAAAATTGAAATGGAAAACCCAAACATTGGTGCCACTGTAGAAAAACAGGCTAGAGGAGAAACACTGAGGCCCAATTTGATTATGAATGATGATTTGAATCTATAGACGACCCAGAAATGCGGTACAAAGTTGATTTTTAATACAGAGTTTTAGACATCTCCATTAGTGCGTCAAGTGTAAGATTTCAACAAATTAAAAGCCATAGTGAACTTTTTGGTTTTCTATATGATGTAAGCAAAATTCCTTCAACTATTGTTACATCTAAGAGTAGACCTATAGAGGCTTTAAAAATAACAAGAGGGTATGGGTTTGTGGCTAATGTTAGTATTGCTTTACGAATATTGTTGACACTACCTGTCACAGTGGCCACCGGGAAAAGAAGTTTTTCGAAACTGAAACTCATAAAAACGTATCTAAGATCAACGATTCCGAATCATAAATATATAAACATAATAAGCATTATAAAAAATTTTCAATTTTTAATCTTTGTCTTTTAAAAATATTTTTGAACATTTTATTTGATGCTTTTCTGGGGGCGGCGAACGTAAATCCGCTCGGGGCGGCAGAACTACTGAAGCCGGCCCTGATTGTACTTTTAGTATTTTATTAAATATATTTTAATAAAAAAGACGAAATCGCTCAATTAGTTACGGACCATTTGGAGGATTAAGATTCTTAGGTGCAAAGTTAATGTTATTGGCTTTATAACATTCCAAAAACCACTTACTATAACGGCAGCTAGCCAAGTATGGCCAGAAAGGAGGAGGCGTGGCGCCCGATTTTGAAGTCATCATTATGAAAAAACACGTTTATAGAAGAAATGTTACAAATCCGGTGTAATATTTTTCTGAAATTCAATTGATATTTTGTAAGATTCAATTGTTATTAAACTCTTTCTTTTAACTCATACTCTCTATCTGTCTGTCGTGGGGCAACCCCATTCCCCCTTATCCAATAGATCTGAAACTTGGCCCATAGTCTTGTTGTGATTATAGATTAATTTTGGGGTAGTCACGCATAGTCACAGAGTGATCTATATGTCATTTCCCCTTATCCGATCGATCTGAAACTTGGTCTATGCACTTGCTACGAAAAAAATATTAACTTTGACTCAGTCACACACAGTCACGCATATTCACGCACCGTCACGGAGTGATTTAAACCCATATCCCCTTTCGATAGACTTGCTGTACAAAAAGATAAACTTTAACATAATCATGCATAGTCACGCAAAGTCACGGAGAGATTAAAACCTCACTTCCTCTCATCCGATTGATCTGAAACTTTGTCTATAGACTTGTTGTGGCCGAAGATAAATTTTAACATAGTCACACACAGTCACGTACAGTCACGGAAGAGATTCAAAACTCATATGAATAAGGAAAGAACTAGTTTTAATAAAAAGTTTGTTTTTATGGGTTAGATTATTTTATTTTCTGAAATACATTTGATATTTTCTGAAATAATTTGATATTTTCTGAAATACATTTGATATTTTTTGAAATATATTTGTAATTTTTGAAATTCAATTATGTTTTCTGAAATACATTTGATACATTCTGAAATACAATTGATATTTTCTGAAATACAATTGAAACTTTCTGAAATTCAATACTCGTAGATGTTTAATATTTACAAACCTTTTAGAGGATAAAAATAATTATTTTTGTAAAATCCTCAAAATGGTTTTAAAAAAAAGTAAAGATCGGAGAGTCTGAAGTTTGATGGAAAACCACATTAAATATATTTATTATATTATTTTCATATTATTCACCGTGTATAAATTTAATTCTCAGTTCGAGTTTATGATGTTGATACATATTAATTATTGAGTACTTTTTATTTAATTATTCTTTTTTATCTCTCTTTATGTATGTACATATACGATTTCATATTATTTCTTTTTTATATCGGCCATTCCATGAGAGATCGGCCGAAAATTACTCTTTTTGACAATATTTTACACCCAATTACTCTGTGGGATTATTTAGAGTTTTCATTTATAATACCCGATTTTATTTGTTTCGTATTTTTTTTTTTTTTTGAAAATCAAAACAGAACGCAAAAATGTGAAAAGTAAATTTTTTAAATATTTTGCAGTTTATATTGAAATTTTTTAAAGAAGTAATAAATATTGCAACACCAAAAAAATTAAAATTTAATGTAAAAATTCCATATTTTCTAAAAATGCTGAGAAATTAGAAATTGGAGAAATTAGAAAAATGCATATTAAAAGTGCAATTGTTTTATTATGTGGTCAAAGTCTAAAGGTCATATCACACGATGTGTTTTTTTACATATGTACTGTTACTTTTTTTTATCCATATGTATGTATGTCGTTCAAAATTATCATTTTACATACGATTCATAATTTTTGCATCACACTTGCATATGTATTTCCGTATGACATAACCTCTTAATGTAAACAACAGCTGAATTAATTTGCGAACTTACAAAAATTTTTTGTTAAAAATAAAGTTATATATTTGATAAATTTTTTAAATGTTAATATTAAACAATTTATTTTTCTTTCAATATTAATCTTTATAATTTAATCTGTTTTTCTTTCGTCACAAGCAGTGTAATTAAAAAATGTACTTGTGGCTTTCCTCATGTATAGTACATAAACAATATTTCATATACATATATCACATGATGTTTACAACTTTTGTTGTGGGAAAATTTGACAATACATATGCAAAAAAAACACATCGTGTGATAGTACCTTAAAGAGTTTGTACAGATGTTTGTAAGTAGCAAACATATTTGACCTAGACCCATCTTTTATTATAACGAACGACTCAGAATCACTTTCTGAGTCAGAGTCAAACTACAGGTCGCAAATATGAATATATTTTGGAAGAAATTTGGCTTTTGTCGGCCATAGGACGAACGCCATTGAAATTGGTGAAAGTTCGTTGAATGCCCATTCAAATAGCTCCTATCAGACCGACTAAAATTGTCGTAAGATCCAGATTATCATATATATACATATGTCAATAAAATTTATGTGTGAATTATACCTGTTTACCGGTCTTCACTTAAATCTATCAAAAAATAAAAATAAGTATTTCACAGATTTTTTTTCAAATTTTGTTTCTACATGTTTTAGTGAAAAGTGACTAAATATGATCATCCATTTTCTAACCTAGTCCTCATATAAAATAGCACAGATATATAATTGTTCATATCAGCACACCATAAATTAATAACAGTAGCACTAAAATTTAGTATATGCTTATTTTCAATATCCAGTTATTGCCTCAGCATAGATGGATCCAAGACCCTCTCTCGAAACGCATAGGGTATCTGAAAGTCGTTTTATACCGACTATAATTTTTACCTGTTTTTATTATTTTTCTACTTTGCTTTATTTTCATAAAACTAGATAAATCACTTCTAGAGAGTACCGCGCTATCCATGGTAAAAATTATTAGTTGTGGACATTTGATGACCTTAAAAAATTAAAAAAATTTAATGATTTTCTTTAATTTTTTTTATAAATATTTTTGTTTTAAATATTTATTCTAAAGTGAGAAGAAACTTATTATTTTAAAATGAAACGAAGACCTATCTAACAAATATTCCATAAATTCTCGAGGCTGGCACGTAGGAAATACTGAATTTTAAATTTTAAGTTTCCCTTAAGCAAATAGCTTCAGAAGCGATTTATACGATTTTGTAAAAATAAATCACGAGAAAAAATTAAATTTTTTTTTTTTCATAACCTCAATTTTTGGATAAAATCGATTTCAGCGTTAAAAAATTCTCAAAAATCTTTTGGTCTACAAGAGCTTCAAAAATAAAAAAAAAACAAAAACATTTTATGAAATTTAATAGTCCATCGGTCGGACCTCGGCCGATCTCTCGTTGACTGGCCGATATACATACATACATATTTAATTAATCAATTATTTCCATGTGCAGATTGCTGTTTCCAATTGCTTTTATATTTGGACTTTTACAACAAGATTTTCGAGCCTAAAAGAAATTTTAATTTTAAATAAATTTCCTATTTAACACAAAAATCAACATGAAGTTTGTATGTGCGATCTCTAATCGAAGATAATAAATTTTTTTGCACAGAATGTAGACCATGGGAGGAGTTGTTTAAATTGTTTATAAATGAAAAAAACATTTTAACTTTTGCCTACTACTACCAACTAAGTGATTATTGTAGTCAAGTTAATGAACTCTCTGCTTTGTATAGGATTGTTTGTTGTTGCTTGCATATACTTAGAGGAGTCGTGTTATCAGCTCCTTTATTTTTATTTTTGCAAATAACAACAAAATAAAGTAGGTACATATTACTTTAACAATATTTTGTAGATATGAGTAGGTTTTATTTCTCAGATATAATTTATATCTACTAGAATTATTTTGTTTTACAATAATAAATGAAATATATAATTATTTACTTTAGTTCATTTGGAACAATAAACATTTTTTAATAATCGCATTCGTATATGTATGAATATGACTATGAATGAGGAGATGATAGCCTTTGGTGAACCTAATATTTACGTAAAAAAATCAAAACGATTATATATGTGTTTGCCATTATGGAACTGATATAGATAATATATGTACATACATGCAGAGATCTATAGAATCAATGATTAGTTTTTTCAATTGGCAAAAAAAAATCGATTTGGTGCATTTGTTCAGTAGAAATTACTAGAGCAGAATATTTTGGGTGAACTTCAAAATGTTTTAATTTTTATATAGAAATTTCAAACATTCGTTACGATTTCTTTTCTGCATCTTTAAAAAATAATAAAAAACATTTTTAAAAGAATTTCGACTAGAAATTGTGGCGTTAAAGTTATATATAGAATTTAAATTTTAATTTTTATGAAATAACACAAAAAAATAATAAATTTTTTTATTGAACTTCATCTTACCATCTGTTATTTAGTTAGTTAATTTGTGATTTAAACCCAATTGGTATATAAAACATTTCAGTTAAACGAAATTAAACGAAACGATCTCGTTAAAGATACAAAATTAGGTTCTAAAGGTTTGCAGCACTATTAAGTAAAAATGTAAAGTTCCTGTTTTTATTGGACTATATTTATGTAATAGTCAATATTATATAGACCTCACACTGTACAACTTCGTTATTTGCTAATATGGCTGCAAACAACGATTTCTTACGTATTAATATTCAAAATCGATGTTTGTCGTTTGATTTATTTACATAAAAGTGTGTTTACATAAAATCAAAAAAAAAATATATTGTATAAAAAAACTTCTTTTGTCAAGTGTGAAAGAGGTTTAGTGATTCTTATTGTTATTTTTACAGAATTATTACTATAATATTATTTTAATTTTCGTTTTAATAAAATAAACTAAATATTTTCTTTATAATTTTCTTTTGAAATTTATTGAATGTTAACAAAAAAGTTTGAATTTATAATTCAAAATATTGTTGCTACCGTTTTGGTCCAACTGGAATGAAACATAAAAAGTTATGTAGGGGACCGTTACCATTCCTACACAACTATGTGTAACCATTATTCTTGCTATATGGCAAATGTTTATTAAAATGACGGGAACGCTCTGTTACATTAAAATCCATTTAGATTTAAGTCGTCTTGAAACGCCCTGTAGTTTCATATATTAACCACAGTTGCAAATCTGAACATTATAATTGACAGGTTAGTATAGCTGAATCGCAAACAATAAAATTAATAATAATAATTTTATTGATACAAAGATATATATTTTTTACAAATTTACTTTGTAGTTAATGTTCTGACATAAAGTTATATAAATATATATTATATATAAATAAATAGATTATATCGTTTATGTAAATAAATATATATTTATTCCAATTATACTTTAAAAAGTTAATTTAAAAAATATATAATTTAGAAAAATAATATTTCTTAAATTATTTTTAGTGTTACACTTTCTTTTGTATTATTTTTATTCTGAAAAAACAATTATTTTATTTATAAAGCACAAACGCTGTAATGATAAAAACTTATATTATATTACATTTAATAAAATGGAATAATTGTAAAACATAAAAATTACAACAGATACTTTCTTGACATCAATTATGTTGCACATTAACGCTATTTCTCATTATGACACTAGTAATTATACCTGTCAAATTGTATTGGGATATTGTAAGCAATTTGTGATGAGAGAGAAACAAATATAATATGAAGAAAAAATTCTGACAACCAAATGACGTTCTCTATTTCCTGAAATTTTTCTACAAATTATCATTTTTATTAGATCAAGGATGTATTTATTTCGGTTTTATTTTATTCTAATGGTGTAAAAACACCACACAAACAAATTACACTCTCTTATTTAAAATCCATATCGAATAACGACTGGAATTTCCGTATTTGCTTATGACAATTCTAGTGGTTATCAGTCACCCTGTTTTGTTTATTTTTTAAAAATATCGTTGTTTGTTTTCTAGATGCCATATAGAATGAAATACAACTCTGTTTGATTTTTATTCAACTACTGATTACTAATACAACACTCTTAAAAATTTAATATATAAAAAAAAGGTGAACATCAAGTGCGTATAAAATTATCAGGAATTATTTCAGCAAATTAATCATCAAATCTAAAAATTGACATTATAGTAAAAGTTGAATATTAAAGCATAAACAAGCTAATTAACTAAGTGAAAACGAACTATTTGAATCGATTAAAAAATTGTGTGTCCTTGAACAATTACATTACATATTTGCAAATATATAATAAAATACAAAGATCACGTCGACATTAGACAACCAGATACTTAAAAACCAGTTGCAAAGAAAATATATAAAAAAAAAAATTACCCAACACACATGTTCACGTGAATAATACAGTGCTTGTGGTATAAAAATTGTATACGAGACAAAGAAGAGAACGTAAAATATACACACAAACATATTGTATTTTACTTTATTTTGATAACAAAGTCATAAAGACAATTGCAATTGCTAGGGCATTGCTTTCATCATCAAATTTTCCATTACAAGGAGAAAAAGTTTTTCTCAACTTAAACTTTATTTTCTGAGAAACTAATGTTATTCGTTGTCCATAATTACAATGTACAATCTAATGCAAACGGAATGAAAATCATGGAGCAACGCTGCCACAACAGCCCGCTACCAACATGTGGGACTATTAAAACAACTACAACTACTGAAGAACTACAAAAACAACGACAATACTATGTTTGTGAATCCTTGCAAGTTTTGGAAAATTTTACCAACACATTTGTATTGAATCGCATTAGTGTTAACGTAGACACTTTTCAAACCAAGAACGATATTTGCGCTTCACCTTTTTACTCTAAAAATTTGCGATTATCTTTGCGCCATCGCTCGTTATTTAAAAATAAGCTTAAAAGACATCGCTATAACAATCATAAGACCCCTCGGCTAAATTGGCGTTATATATCAGCCATATGATTTCAAATAGTAAAATAAACACATTACACAAACCAAAACAATCACAGCTCACCACCTGCCTTTTTAAATCCATAAAACCAAAATCACCATTAGATAGTAAAGTATCATCTTTGGATAGCATAACATTAGGAGCCACAATGTCGTCCATGACAGCGGATCTTCGTGCAGTGGCAGCAGCTGCGACAGCTGCAAAAACATCTACTCGAAAACCTCCTATGGAGGCTGTAGTTGTTAACAGCATAATTTATTCGAAACCCTCATTTTGCAGTATTGTCGTAGATCTAGGGGGTTCTGTGGCGGGAGATATCCCCACCATAAAAGACAAACTGCCTAAATTGCAGAATGGTGCTTGCCCAGATAAAACATGTAGCAATGCGGGCTTTAACACAATGTCTATGGGTTTAAAACAGTTTCCTGTAGCATTTGCTTCAGCCTGCTTGGCAGGCTTTTCTTCTCCGCCCCCATCAGTAGCAGCTCAACAAGATGCGCAATTGTATCGAATGTGTACCACCATGAACGGTTCAATACAACACCAAATTTCGGATTTATGTGATAACCTCTTAGCCATGGCTGGATTTTTCGATGTAGCCACTGATGAACACGATGATGATGATGATGACGATCTCGTTGAATTCGTATACGATGATGGGCACTACGTAGAAGAAGATGAATTTAATACTGAGGATGAACATGAATCGGATGATGAAGGGACTGATGATGATGATGATGATATCGATGTTGAATACCATAACAACAATGATGATGATTGTCTAGATGCCGATATTGACACAGTCGATTTCACATATAAATTTTCGACCATAAATCCACCAAAATTAAATTGTGATAAAGGAAAAAAGGTAATCGCCCATGTTCTGTAATTTACATTACCATGAAAGTCAAAACCAATACGAATTAATTGGTTTTAAAAATTCGTATTGGTTTTGACTTTCATGGTAATGTAAATTACAGAACATGGGCGAATGTAAAACTTTGAACAAAGCTCTCGAAATATTTCCATAATCTATAAAAAAAAACGGACCAAGTCTAGTTTACGGGCGACACCCCGATTTTTTTAATTTTTTTGGAGGGGCTTTTGGGTAATTTCGGAGAAATAATTTTTTTTTTTCGGACGGACCTATTTTCGGAGTTATGAACCGACAAAGCTTTGACTTTCATTTGCATATAACTTTGTTATTTATTATCGGATTTTAGCAATATATATATCATTGGAAAGTTTACTTAAGTAAATTTATATGGTATTTCAAAATCTGAAATCAATTAACCCGTTATGAACCTATTGCAGTTTTTGTGTTTTTTAACTTTTTTGGAAAATGTGGTATTATTTCGAAAAATGACGTAATTAATGTATGTAGTTACCAAAAACAGGGTAACAACAGTGACCATAAGCTTCATTTTAATGTACTTAATGTCCTTGTAACTGTTTAACTTTTGGAAATATTAGGGGCTAAATTTGGATATTCTGAAAATTGAAATATATATGGCACTATTGCTAAAAAAATATGGTAAAGCGTTATTTACTACTTTGCTGGTACATTTTTTGAATTAAAGAGTAGGCTATAGATTTTTTCCAATAAAATTTCATAACAGGACGGATAAATAAAGTAGAATAATAGTATAATTAGTTATGGGTTAATTCCATAGGAAAAAAAGTGCAGCGGAGTATATATAAGAAATTAAAAAAAAGTGAAAAGTGTAGGTAAAGTTTCTAATATATCCGGTCCTGAAAGGGTTAATGGGTCAAACCTACATCAAAATGAAGCTAGTAGACCAACCTTTCATTCAGTTATTGTAAATACCACCATTATATACATGATTTTATGAGATAATACGTCATTTTCAAAAAAAAAAAAAATGTTAAAAAAACAAAAACTGCAATAGGTTCATAACGGGTTAATCTATTTTTCGGATTTTGAAACACTATATAAAAAGTACTCAAGTAAGCTTTCCAATGATATATACATTGCTAAAATCCGATAATAAATAACAAAGTTATATGCAAATGAAAGTCAAAGCTTTGTCGGTCCATAACTCCGAAAATAGGTCCGTCCGAAAAAAAATGTATTTCCCTAGAATCGCAATAACAAGTTCTATAAGTGGTAAAAACGGAACGGATCGGGGTGTCGCCTGTAAACTAGACTTAAGCCAAAAAAAAACAATCGACTAATTTTCTAAATTAAGTATAATTCTTTACTATTTGAAAAAAAAAAAAACATTTTTCTTTTTTGCTAATGGAACTAAGTTACACTTTTACGTACCAAAAAGTTTTCAAGATTTTTATTTTCTTTTATAATATTTTAAGGTTTGTTATAGAGGTTATTTAATTAACATTTGTGTATTAACATTCATTGCAGGTACGCTTTAATACTAAGCCCACAGTACATGTTATGCATACATGGGATTATGCTTATAGGGCTGCTCGTAAAGGTCAATGGGAAATGTATGCTCGTGATCGTGAACGTTTCAGATTGCGTGTACAACGAGCTTCAATTACACTTAATCCCATATTAAATCAGGAACATCGACAGAAAATTTACGAAAAACGATTTGTTACTACATTCGATACTAATGATAATGATGATGATGGCCAAACACCAATTAACGTTAATGATGATATAATGGCAGCAGTCGATGTTAAAAAAATTAAAAATGAATCCTCTCATACCGAATCCAAAAACTCGTACCAAAAAAAGAAACGCAAAAGAAGAAGAAAATTTTGCAAAATGGGAAATAAGCATTATTTTTAAATGGTATTTGTTTTGTTACTGTTCATTGGTTAACTTAACTCTATTTTCTAAAACACGATTGATAATATTTTTGTATATAAACTAAATCAAAATCTAAGTATAATGAAATTTGAAATATTTCTAAGAATTTACTTCGTTTTTTTTTTTTTTTGTTTTAATAGGTATTGTATAAGAGTTATTTAAAGAAAATAAAAATGGAAATTTGTATATGAAACAATGGTTGGAAAAAATTATTTAAAACTATTCAAATTACATGACTAGAAATTTGCATCGTTCGTAAAGTTTCGTTTTTTGTTTCATTGTTGAGTCATGGAAATAACACGTTTTTATTATTTACGTATATAAAGATTTATTTTTTTCAAGCCCTCATTTTATAACTAGAACGTTACTTTGGCCTACAAAATTTTTATTGAAGAAATTTAATAAAAACGCATAAAAAATATTTATACACTGAATATCTGCAAATTCCGTGTATTTGGGAAAGTTATTTTAATTGACATCGCGGTTTTGGTGTAATTGACCTTTATAAATATCTTAAGGTTCAAATTTATTTCATCGAATTATTTATTCATAATGTAATATAAAATCCACATATTTTGTTGAATCATTTACCCTCTAAAGTTAATTTTTAATTTCATTTGTATTTGATACGCCCTGTGGTGTTCACTTCGTATGAGTCATTGTCTTTTATTTATTTACATATTCGCAATTGGCAATATTACGATTATTTGTTTGTTTACATTTTAACCGCCTGTGCTATAAATATTTCAATGTAATAAGATTTTAAAAATGGAAATAGTGTGGTCAGATTTTAGTGAAACATGCCCTATACTAAAGGAATGCGTTAGTATGACTACAATCTCTGGAAATTTATAAAAAATGAATTATATTTCCTTTTTAGTTGGACTCGCATGATTTGAGCAGCGAAGATTTTACTACTTTGGAATATATTTATGATATATTATGGATGGAAATCGGTTCATTTGTACGTGCCAAACTAACACCCAAATTTTGGTCCTGCTTCAATCACAATCAAAGAATCGAAAAATTCTACCGCGATGGAGAATCATCAGATGATGTACAGCTGCAATATAAACTATTTACAAATTTTGTTAATGCTGTTAAAACCCTGGATGCTTACTACCAATTTACCAAAACCAGTTTGGAACGATTGGGTGGTATTCACAAATTAAATCATGCAAAGTCTTTGGAAAAATTGAATGAACTTTTAAGAGCTTCCCTGTTGGCGCAGTTGCCTACATATTTTAATAATGTGATTTTCTCGTTTTATAGCGTTTCATTTAGAGTCTTTTTTAATTTACATCAAAGTACAAGTGGCGGAGGACAAGGTAAGTTTGCAAAAAAAAAGTAACAATTCTTTAAAGTTTCGATATCGTTTGTGATAACTTTTACGTTCTTAGTTTTTGAAAAAAAAAAATTTAAAAAAAGCATTAAAACCAAAAAACATCCAATCATAGTATTTATGCATGGTACTGTATTATTGATACTAGCAGATTCCAGCGCTCGAAATTCGAGTGCAATTTCTAGACATCTTTATTTATCAACTTAGCCAATTCACAAATTTAATAAACACACATATAGCATATATATAATTTTATGTATGTGTTAGTAGCAACTTTAAATGCAATTTACTCAAAATAAAGAAAAAAATTTAAAAATCTGTAAATCTGGTGACCAGCTAAAAAGAAATACCTTTCAAATAACATACGTTTGGTCAAAATCGGGATAAAACGGTAGCCTATTAATATTATAGAATATAACAAGAATTTTCTTCTGTGGTTAGTCGACTTCCTATACAACATTGATGTTAATATAGAATGCTGGTTATAAAATCGTATCACATATGAAAAGTTATCATTCAAAACGATATCGTTTGATTTGTTGGGTATTAGAATATTAAAATTCTATCCAAAGCACTGCATTATGTGTTGCGATATTGGTGAATTACATAGACAATGATATTTGTGCTTCACCCTATGATAATCTAAATAATGTTGAAAGTTATTAAGATAGAAAATAAGATAAGGTCTGATCATATGCCAATAACTCTGAAGATAAATGTATATGGGAAAAATTTAGAACATGCACTGAAATTGCTACCAGAACTAAAATGGGATAAATGAAAATTATAAAAGAAGACTCCAGTTCCAATCTACTTTCCAACGAAAAAAACAGCGTTTTCGTCGTGTCAAATCTTTCGGGTAAAAGAAAACTCGTTGCGGTTTTTATTTTTTGAGCCTCGTGGTTACTGCCGGGAATGCAGTTGGGTTATGTTGCATGCTTTCTGCAGTAATTTACGTTTCAACGAATAAACTTCGTTTTCGTCGCTTCTATTATTTCCGGATGAGGGATTATTTTTTATCCTCGTCGTTGTTAATGAGCATGCAGTTGGGTTATGAAGCTAAGTGCATGCTTTCTGGTTATGTTACATAACCTTTCAGTTTGATAGTTTTAAGGATTATTTAGGGATCTATGTGTCGTATAACCTGGAATTTTGTCTAGCTGGAGCTAGCGCCAACCTAACTTAAATCACAAAAAAATAAATAAATAAATAAGACTCAATCAACAAGTCCCTCTCAAACCCAACTACAAATAATAATGAAATCCTATGTATGTACAAAAAATAAATGGTTTAATTTTAGGTGTCAAAAAATGACAAGGAGAAATATGCAGTGGAAAAAAACAATACAAGGACATATGCGAAAGAAGTAAAATAGAATATTATAGAAGAATGGCAACGCAAATCTATCTGGTGAAAAATAATAAAGATTGATGGAATCGAGTGAAAGAATTTAAATCAAACAATACTTTTTTCGAGTTACTAAATTCCATTCAGAACTTTAAACGATATGAAAAATAAATATGATTTAGATAGACCTATAAAGGTGCTATTACATGATTTGTTTTTTACATATGTACTGTCAAATTTTCCCACAACAAAAGTTGTACACATCGTGTGATACATATGAAACATTGTTTTTGTACAATACATGAGGAAAGTCACATGCACATTTTTCAATTAGAACAGGTTCTATTTTTGCATGACAAACAAATGAAAATACAACACTGCTTGTGGCGAAAGAAAAACAGAGTAAATTTTAAAGATTAATATTGAAAGAAAAATAAATTGTTTAGTATTAATTAACAGTTAAAAAATACATAACCTTTTTTTTAACAACAAATTTTTGTAAATTCACAAATTAAATCAGGAAATACATACGCACGTGTGATAACAAAAATTATGAATCGTATGTAAAAGACAATTTTGACAGACATGAAGAATTTCATATGGATAAAAAAAGTGACAGTACATACATATGTAAAAAACACTTCGTGTAATAGCACCTTAACAGTAACCGATATTATACATGTAAAAAACGACATATGTATGTGTAACAAGGATCCAGGAGAAAATCGTGTTCGTTACGAATTCTTTATGCTGCCTACAGACGAGGCAACCGGTTGAAGCAATGGTTGTATCAACAATGATATACACGTAGCAACGGTTGGTTGCCTCAATCAACGAAAAATATCAAAACTTTTTGATATTTCTGGCTAATTGAGGCAACCGTTGCTACGTGTATATCATTGTTGATACAACCATTGCTTCAACCGGTTGCCTCGTGTGTAGGCAGCATTAAGAACGCATCGAAGAACTAGCAAAATCGTACATCATATTTGAATCCGCTGAACTAGACGAGAAATTCACGACAGGCATAATTTACCAAATTTATAACAAAATGTGGCAAAGGACTTGCAAATAATTATAGTGAAATATCTTTTATTAATACAGTTGTAAAGATTTTCATGGGCATACTAAATAAAATACTAAGTTTTTGGCTAAACAAACATAACATCCTTACCAAGCAGGATTCAGAGAAGGTTATTTAACTGTCGTTAATACTTTATGCTTTTTTTTTTGTATACTTCAGAGCGGCGTTTGATAATGTATCAGGAAAATTTGTTATCTATAAACTTACTTTATAGTACTATATTATCAACAAAAATTATAAAAATGATTGAATGGTGAGGAAATATCTGACGAGCTTAATACAGGATCTGAAGTAAAATAAAAATGTTTTCTTTCTCCAACTCTCATCTATATATCTTAATGAGTTGCACTTATTTATAGGATGCGGTGTAAACGATTATTAGATTTTTAATATATGCGGATTATATTGTGATCTTAGCTGATGATGTTGTAACAATACAGAATATGATAAATAAACTTGAGAGCAATGTGGGATCTGGAATAAATCTGAGTTAATCAGAAATTATGTTTTTTCAAAGTGGAGGTAAAATCTCTGCATGTGAAAAATGGATATTAAATGGAGAGTCTATAAGAAGTGCAAAGAGTAAACATATTTGGGTGTCACCAAAAATGTCTTTTAAAAAAACATTTAGATAGAAGAGACTTGTTTGAAAAAAATTGCATACATGCAACGTGGAAATACTTTCTGGCAAAAAGGGATATATGTAGGTCTGAATGCAAAGTGGAATTTGTTTGAATCGGTATGAGGACTCACCTTAATTGAAGACGTAGATAAACTACAACGATATTGTCTTTAAAAAATCTGAAATTACCACCATTTACTCCCACATATGCATTGATGCTGGAAACTGGTGTAGATAATAATTTTATATATACATTTGATTTGCATCTACGATATCTATAATCTTAATAGGCTAGGCGATTTCTTGTGACCGATGTTTTGTTCTACCGTTTTATCTCGATTTTGACAAAACGTATATTTTTTGAAAGGTATTTCTTTTTAACTGTTCACCACACTTACAAATTTTTAAATTTTTGACTTTATTTTGAGTGAATTGCATTTTAAGTTGCTACTAACACATACATAAAATTATACAATGCTATGTATGTGTTTATTAAATTTGTTAATGTGTTTGTAGGTTTGTTTTCTTCGGTCTCAATAATAATAAACCAAAAATGTGTTGGTTTGTAAATTGGCTAAGTTAAAAAAAAAAAATTGCCTAGAGTTTGCACTCAAATTTCGAGCGCTGGAATCTGTTAGTATTATTAAAACCGGCTACCAAAGCAGCTTACAAAACTGATAATGAGTGGCATGAATATATTGACTCGTTATCTAGAGACGTTAACTCAAGTCGAATTTCAGAATCCTCAACTAGGCAGGGTTGAGAACTTTTACGAATAAATGTTATAACTGATTTAAAAATCAAAAAGAAACAGTTGTACCTAGATAGGGCAGCTAATACAGACCGTTTTTAAACTCTTTCTTTTAACTCATACTCTCTGTCTGTCTGTCTCCCATGGGCAACCCCATTCCCCTCATCCAATTGATCTGAAACTTGGCCCATAGTCGTGTTGTGACTATAGATTAATTTTGGAGTAGTCAAGCACAGTCACGGAGTGCATTAAAACCAATTTCCCTTATCCGATCGATCTGAAACTTGTTGTCGATTGACTTGCCCTGAAAAAAGATTAACTTTGACATAGTCACACACAGTCACGCTTAGTCACAGAGTGACTAAATTTGAAACTTTGTCCTTAAACTTTTTATGGCCAAAGATTAATTTTAAGATAGTCACGGATCAATCAATCTCAAACTTGGTCCATAGACTTGTTGTGACCAAAGATTAATTTTAAAATAGTCACTCAAGGTTACGGAGTGATACAAAACTCATATGCATAAGGAAAGAAAGAGTTTTCATAAAAACTTTATTTTAATGGGTTAGATTATTATAAAACTAAATTACGGAGAGCCGCAATCCTATTTTGAAAACAGTAATATAATACCATTAAGTTATATATTCAAAACCAGATGTGGTTTAATTGAATGTTACATAATATACACCGTATACGCTCGCTATGCAATTTAAACGAAATAGAAAATATCCTGCATATTAAGACGCATAACTTTAAAAACCTATCTTAACAGAAAATGAGTTGATTGATATTTTAAACGCCAAAGAAAATTTTCAAGATTTATCACGCTATATTATAAATGCGATAGGTTAAAGGAATATGATAATAAATTAATTTAATTATTAATTTAAATGCAACATAAAACACTATTTGTTATTTATCCACTTTGTATGACATAGTCATATGTTCTAAAATTTATATTTTATTTATTTATACCCTCCACTCCAGTGTGCAGAGGGTATATATAAGTTTGTCATTCCGTTTGTAATAATTAAAAAAAAAATTTTAGACCCCATAAAATATATATATTTGTGATCCTTATAACAACCGGAGTTGATATAGCGATGTCCGTCTGTCCGTCTGTGGAAATCACGATGACGGCATCAATCGGGCAGCTAGGGTGCTCATTGACATAAAAAATGATTCATTAACATCCTGAGAAGTTTGCTATTTAAAATCGTCCAAATCGGTCGATTAGGGCCCGAGATTTGAATGAAGAACTAAAAAAAGTCTTGAAAAAATATAATTTTCTATGTTGTTCTTGTCACGATCACGCACTCAATAGGATAGCTAAGGTGATCATTTTCAGTGAGAATGATTCACCAAATTCGTGGGAAGATTCCTATTTCAAAAATCATTAAAATCGGTGGAACAGGTCCAGGGAAATCTCTGAAAAATTAAAAAAAAAAAGAAAAATATGATGTTTCTATACTGTTCTTGTTGTTATTTTAAATGTTGTATTGTTGTCATAGCTGGACTTGTTGTTTTGGTGGTCATTGTGGTAATAATATAATAAAAACTAACCCTTTGTACATTTTTTTTATCAACTCTGGTAGAAAAATTTAACAGTTTCCATTGTTTTGGCATCACTAAAAAAATTTATTAGACCATTTCTGTCATTGCCACGAGCCTGCCTTCAAACTTTCAGATCGATTGGGTCAGGGGAAAGGGGTTAAAATCGATCCAAAATTTTTCCGACAAGCAGACACTACGTGTTAATATAAAGGGAGTAAAAATTCACCAGCATCTACAGCAAATAATGCTAAAATACCTAGTTGTCAATAAAAAAACAATGTAAATTTAGCGAAAAAAATTTTATGTATTAATTTATTTAAAGAGAACAAGTAAGCAAATTAGAGTCGGTCTAGCCCGACTATACGATACCCTATACCATGGTTAAGAGACCCTATTCGGTCCAACTAATTGGATATAGCAAATAAGCATAAACCAAATTTGAGTGGCATTTTTATTAATTTTTTTCGCTGCAGATATGAAAAAGTTCATATCGGATATTATATTTATATGGGGACTAGGTCGAAAAATGGACCGATCCTGACCATATTTGGTAAAGTCACTTATACTTTGAAAAAATATATACAAACCAAATTTGAGAAAAATCTGTGAAATATTTTTGTTTTTTGATAGATTTAAGTGAAGATCGGGAAGCAGCTCTATATGGGGCCTATGACTAAGAATTTTCCTATAGGGAGTATTTTTGAACTACTGATTAATGGATGTAATAAGCACATACAAACCCAATTTGACTGAGATCTATATGATAATTTGGAACTTATGGCAATTTATGTCGATTCCATAGGGGTCATTTGTATGGGGGCTAGGTCTAAACATAGACCGATTCTCACCAATTTCAATAGCGTTCATCCCGATGGAAGCTTATATACCAAATTTCATCAAAATATATTCATATTTGCGACCTGTAGTTTGATTACAAGCTTTACATGGACACACAGACGGACGGACGGACGGACGGACATTGCTATTTCGACTCAAAAAGTGATTCTGAGTCGATCGGTATAATTAAAGATGGGTCTAGGACGAATATTTTTGGTTGTTACAAACAGCAGCACAAAGTCATTATACCCAAACCACATAGTGGTATAGGGTATAAAAACTCAAAAATAACGTTTGATGTTGTATTTTTTGTGTGTAATATTTACATACATATACATATGTACATACATACACATATTAAATAATACAAATAATATACATATATTCTATATATTTATATCCATAATAACTGCATGTTAGAAATAAATCGGTATATTATTTTATTTACATAAATTTCTGCAATATTTTGTTGTGGGGAAAATACATTTCTTTTGCATTAACAGAGTGTCACTTCATTTTGCTCAGCGTGACTATGCCACAGTAGATGGTGCCACAATTTTTGTTCTAATTAGCTTTGCAATACATAGTTATTTCTATTTTAACATGAATGTCAATATTTTCAAATAGATATCATACAGCACAATGTTAAGAGTATACACGGACTGGTCATTTATTTCATACGTTTTTACAAATATGAACATAAGTTTAGCATATTAACTTTTTGTTGTCTACAAAATAGAGTTACCTAGTTATCAATGAGTTTTTTGCTTTCAAAACAGTTCTACATAGTTATATAGAATTATTATTCTGCTTTACCTACAAAATATCTGATTGCGATTACATCTAATTTTTAAAAATTGTTTATAATTACTAAAGCAGTATTATTCACATAAATACAAAATTGCACTTTTTAAATTTTCCATTCAAATTTTAGAAAATATCAATTCTAAAATTTCCAACTATAAATTAGAAAATATTAACTGAATTTCAGAAAATCATATCAAAACGTCGGAAATAATAATTTTAAATTTAGAAGACATAAATTGCATCTTTAATATATAAATTTTAATCGTTAAACACAAATTGAAATTCCAAAGAAAACACCAAATATGTTTACATTTAAAAAATGTTTACATTTAAAAAAAATATTGGCATTGGCATAATAGCTTTTCAGTAACTTCTTTTAACGATAGTCAATCGTTAAAAAAAGAAAATTGCAAAATTATCAGTAAAATTTTTAAACGATATTCGCTATTGTTAAAGTCAGCTGTTGTTGTTATCTAAACGACAACCATTTTTGTGTTGTTTATTCAATCGAGAAAAACTTAAATTTTTAGGTTGAAATGTCGTCATACATAAATAAAAATCATAAAATAGTGAAAATATTTTGCTTCTATTAAAAAACTTTTTTATATAAATAAAAAAATTAAATAGCATATTCAATTCATTATTTCATTTTCAAATAAATAAACAGAAATATTAGTAAAAAAAATAAAGATACCAAACATAAAGATAAAATCATCCTGTCAAACACGAAGTAATTTGTTTTTTTCTATTCTTTGTGTTTTTCGCTTATTTTGACAGAGATGCCACTCGTTTAGAATTTAAATAAATAGAAAAATAGAGATGTCGACTGTCGTTAAGATGTCTGTACTTAGTGAATCACTTAATCCTTAGTGCAAACAACAATAGCTGTTTATATATTTTGCGATTGTCGGATCATTGAAATTTACAAAATCGGACTACAGAAAACATTGATTTAAATTCAATGAATTTTAGAAAACCTCAGCCACAACCATTACCTTTGCAATGGAGGTTAGAGCGAGCTATTTAATTAGAAAAAACTAAACGAGAAGTTATGTCATATAACCGGAAACGCATGCATATAGGTATATAAGGTAAATGCATGCCGATCAGCAACCGCAATGACCAAAAAGCAAACACCGAAATAAATCCGAAATAATAGAAAAGACGAAAACCAACCCAAAGAATTTGCTGAAATAATTTGGTATTAAGTTTAACAAATTGTTTACTTTTTCCAATATTTTGTTTACATTTATTATCATTACTCAAACCGAGGAGGAGGGTATCAAAGATTCGGCACATCCGAATTTAACACTCTTGTTTTTATTTTATTTTACTAAATTTATATTTTATAACGTTGTAATACCGAAAAAAATTTTAAATACAGAATGTACAATTTAAGTGGATTAAATTTCGGAATAATAGAAAATTTAATTTTTTTAAAAATAGTTTTTCTATCATAAATTATTTTAGAGAAAATGTATTTTAAAATTTTTTTAGATAATGAAGATTTAGATGAGAGTGGCATGCCCTGTAAAGGTTGCAATCAAGAATTGGAAAAGTGCCAATGCCTAACTCTATTGCAAACCATTAATGAAGTTAACCAGAAATTGTTGGATTTGGAATTATTAGATCGTCTGGCTGGACAATCTATGACTTTTTTGGTGCAAATAAGAATTAAAGAACATATCAAGAATACTTGTCTTGGCATTTTCGATAGATCTCATTTGAAAGCCTTATTAACGGTAAGTTTTAAGATTCGAAACAAAATGTATTTTAAGCAAAAAAAAAAAATTAATTTCTTCAGTGGTTGGACGCAGTGGTTATTAAATGGTTAATGCAAATATTTCATGCTAAAGAAGATGAAATGCATATGGAAGATGAATCAAATTCGAAGAATTCCGATGTTATACAAAGTTTGAAAGTGAAATTAACTTTTTATGTGTATGAAAATTTTGCTCTAAGCGTAATTGATCAATTTTTTAGTATTATTATAGGTAATGTAATTATAGATGAAGAAATTTATTTTGAGAGTTTTTATTTATATTAATATTCTACATATATCAGACTTTCCAGATTCTATACCGGCTATAGAAGATCTTAAAATATGCATGGAAAAAATAAATTTAAGACGTCAAATCATTAATACATTAAAGACTTCGTTAGAGGCGCGTATATTACATCCAGGTGTCAATACTATGGATATTTTAATAGGCTATGTGGCTGCCATTAAAGCCATACGCTATTTGGACAATAGTGGTGTTATATTGGAAACTGTTACGGCTCCAATTAAAGAGTATTTAAGAAAACGTAGCGATACCGTAAGATGTGTGGTAACCAGTCTAACCGAAGAAGGTCCCACTGACTTATCGGAAGAATTAGCCAAAGGTGATGCTATCAAAGAAGTCGCGGGCAGTAACGTTAATGATGAATTAAGTAACTGGGAAAATTGGCAGCCTGATCCTTTTGGTTTGGATTCATCGTCTTTACATATGCGTGCGGTTAAGACGACAAGATGTGCCGATATTATATCAATGGTGGTGGATATATATGGTAGCAAAGAATTGTTTATGAGCGAATATCGCAATCTCTTGGCCGATCGTTTATTGACTCAATTAGAGTTCAATCCAGAGAAGGAAATTCGAAATTTAGAGTTATTGAAACTAAGATTTGGTGAATCTCTATTACATAACTGTGAAGTTATGCTTAAAGATATAGCCGATTCAAAACGTATAAATACTCATATTCACAGTGATCCTAAATATGTAGACAGTAAGAGTGTTTGTTTTTATTTTTCTTTAAAAAAGAAATGATTTATAATTACTGTTTATTTCTATATCATTTTTAGATAAACAATTTGACATTTCTTCTTTAATAATATCAGCCCAATTTTGGCCTTCATTTAACAAAGAAAGTGTGGAATTGCCCGAAGAAATTGCTAACGAATTCCAAAAATATACTAAATCCTATGAGGATTATAAAGGCAATCGTACTCTGAATTGGCGTACAGTAACTGGAAAGGTTAACATTTCTATTGAGTTGGGAGACAGGGTTATAGACATGACCGTGGCTCCTACTCAAGCCGTGATTATATATCATTTTCAAAACAAAAGTAAGTACAACTTTCTGAGATTTTTTCTTATTCATTAAAGAAAAACATTTAATTAAAAAGGAAGAATTTAGTACTAAATTTTTTATAAAATATTTTGTACAAATTTTTTTAAGTACCAAAAATTTAGAAAAAAAAAAGTCATGTGAATCCGATCACAGGGGAGATGTGTAAACATCTAGTAATTAAAGACTTTTTAATGCACTTTTTTAAAATCAAACAGAAAGCGTCACCTATGTATCACTTATAGCAATCAACTGCAGGGTCTCTGCTAATATAAAATATTTATTATTATTATTTCAACCGGTTATTTTTTAATTTTTCGTTTTTTATTTTTCATTTTTGATTTTTAATTTTTAATTTTTTTGATTTTTCATTTTTCGTTTTTAATTTTTTATTTTTCATTTCTTTGTTTTTATACCCTCCACACCTCAGTGGCAGAGGGTATATATAGGTTTGTCATTCCGTTTGTAACGCATCGAAATAAATTCCTGAGATCCCAAAAAAATATATTTTCTTGATCCTTATAACAAGGGAAGTTGATTTACCGATGACCGTCTGTCCATCTGTCTGTGGAAATCACGATCACGCCGTTAATATCTAAGCTAGACCGTTCGTTTTTGTATAAAATCGTTTATTAAAATCTCAAAGGAGTTGCTATTTAAAATCGTCAAAATCGGTCAAAGGATTCACGAGCTATGAATGAAACTTTGAAAAAACTCTTGAAAAAATAAAATTTTTCAATGTGTTTGTTGTTTTTCTTAAGATATGTTGTATATGTTGTAATTCTTCGTATTGTTGAAGTCATTACAGTTGTGTGTATATTAATACTGCACGTGTCACATTGGCCTAAGCAAGTTTTACCACATATTTTTTTTATCATTAAAATTAAATATTAAAAATTAAAAATTAATAAAAATAAAAAATGGAAAATGGAAAATGAAAAATGGAAAACGGAAAATGAAATATGAAAGATTGGAAATGGAAAATGAAAAATGGAAAATGAATAATGAAAATTGAAAATTTGGAAAATGAAAATTGAAAATTGAAAAATTAAAAATGAAAAATGGAAAATGAAAAATGAAAATTGGAAAATGAAAAATGGAAAATGGAAAATGAAAAATGGAAAATGAAAAATGAAAAATGAAAAATGAAAATTGAAAAATGAAAAATGGAAAATGAAAAATCGAAAATGGAAAATGAAAAGTGGAAAATTGAAAATGGAAAATGGAAAATAGAAATTAAAAATGAAAAAAAAAATTAAAAACGAAATATGAAAATTGAAAAATGGAAAATGATAAAAAAAATTAAAATTGAAAATGAAAAAGGTGGAGGGTATCAAAGATTCCGCCCAGCCGAATTTAACACTTGTTTATTTTCATTTTTTATTTTTTATTTTTATTTTTCATTTTTTATTTTTTATGGAAAATGAAAAATGAAAATTGGAAAATGAAAAATGGAAAATGGAAAATGAAAAATGGAAAATGAAAAATGAAAAATGAAAAATGAAAATTGAAAAATGAAAAATGGAAAATGAAAAATCGAAAATGGAAAATGAAAAGTGGAAAATTGAAAATGGAAAATGGAAAATAGTAATTAAAAATGAAAAAAAAAATTAAAAACGAAATATGAAAATTGAAAAATGGAAAATGATAAAAAAAATTAAAATTGAAAATGAAAAAGGTGGAGGGTATCAAAGATTCCGCCCAGCCGAATTTAACACTTGTTTATTTTCATTTTTTATTTTTTATTTTTATTTTTCATTATTCAGTTTTCATTTTTTATTTTTCTTTTTTTATTTTAACAATTTTTTATTTTTCTTTTTTGATTTTTCATTTTTTATTTTTTTTTTAAATTTTTCATTTTTATTTTTCATTCTCATTTTTATTTTTCATTTTTCGTTTTTCATTTTTTATTTTTAATTTTTTATTTTTTTTTTTTTAATTTTTCATTTTCATTTTTATTTTTCATTCTTAATTTTTTATTTTTCATTTTTCATTCTCAAACAGGTTTTACATATCATAATTTTTTCACCAAAACAATCATAACTCACACCGATTTTGTATTACGTCTTACATCTTACGCTGTTTTTGTGATTGTATAGTGAATAGAAATTTTCCTATGCCAAACCAAACTCTAAAACTTTGTAAATTTTATTAATTTCCAACTTAGGTGAATGGTCGCTTGATGATTTAAGTTCCCTGGTTAAAATTCCTCCATCTGTTTTAAGACGTCGCATGGCTTTTTGGCAATCTCACGGCATTTTAGTTGAGTCTCAATCGGGTGTATTTAAATTAATTGAAGAAGATTTACCTAAATCACAATTGGAAAAATTACCCATAAATGAAATTATAACCGAGGATGAAGATAATGAATCAGCCATGGCCAGTGCCAGCGATCAAAGAGAAGAAGAGTTACAGGTAAAATTCCTGTAGTGTCTCATATATTTTATACACATTATTTACTATTTACTTTGAAATCATCAGGTCTTTTGGTCATATATTGTTGGTATGCTTACCAACTTGGACTCTCTACCGATTGAACGTATTCATCAAATGCTGAAACTATTCGCCTCCAATGGTTTGGGTATAGAATTTACACAAGACGATCTTAAAGATTTCTTGCAACGTAAAGTACGTGATCATAAGTTGATATATTCTGGCGGTGTATATCAATTAGCCAAGTGATAAGTGGAAGTCATTTCTTGGCTATTAAAATGAATTCTTTTAAATCAACTAATATAACAAATGAGTTGGAAAAATTTTTTAGAATGAAATAAAAAGATATTCGCTACTATAAACTAATTTTCCATTTTGTATAGTTGTAGATAACTACTATTGTTAATGATTGTTCGGCTATCAATCTACAGTATGCGAAATTTGTATAAACGCATATCGACTTTGTGCATAATTGACTAAAATTAAATTGATTAATTTTCTCTGTTTCTAAAAAGTTTATTCATTTAATTTTTTTAAACTGAACAGAAAAATAAATTATAACAAACAATTTGGGAATGCACTTCATAAAAAATTAAAACTATTTCATTCATACTACCTAAAAATTTATATAATTAATGAGTTAATATTAGAGGACGACATTTTTATAATAGTTTTTAAAAGGTTCAATTCGAATCAGATCTTAAAATTTCTCCATCCAACCTAAAAATTAAAAAAAAAAATAATTTTTGTTATATTTGGAACTGAATCTGTTAAGGCATCTGAGACTACTACTCCTCACCTTCAATACTTTTTAATGGTCTTTGGGGGCGCTGAATCCCAATCAAACCTAAAAATTTGTTTTTATTTTAATTTTTAGGTTAGGATTATTCGGAAAACTTATGCGATGGCACAATTCTCAGGTTTTTGTCGTTTTTGTATCAATTTTTTGACAAGATTTGTTCGACTGAACATTTCACAACAAGAAGATTATAATTGTAAATTTATATTTAATTTTTCTTGTTGTTTTTCAAAAACGTTCGTATTTAATATTCGGATCTTCTATTAGTCATAGATAGTTCTCTCTTAGAGTACCATTGTCCAAATAAAATCAGTACTTAAATTTAATTTAATATTCATATTTTTTTGTTTCCCATGATTTCAAGATTAAAACTTTCAAACTTTAACTTTACACCAACTTTTATAACGTAAAAAAAAATAATTTACTGCTAGCATTTATTAAAATTTTACACAAATTTCAATAATCTCAAAGAAAAAGAACGTTCATTATTTTATATACAGTGAGTAACAATTCAATTGGAACTGTTAACAAAATATATATTTGACGACTTGAACGGTCAATACCAAAAAATTGCATCATAAAATTATAAACACTTTTTTTTATTAATTTAAAATTTTGTAATTTTACTTATTTATAAAAAAGAAAAAAATATTAACATAAAATAGTTTAACTTCAGAAACAGTAAAACTTCAGTTTTCAGCTGTTGACAAAACATTGGAAAACTTTACTATACCAAAATTGCAAAATTTCTCTCATTTTTGGTTTAAATATTTTTTAGTACTGGAGTCAACGAAACTGCCGATGATATCCAATGAAATTTTTTTGCCACTCTGAATTAACTGCCTCTATGAGATCTGTCTTGTTTGCGTAATTTCCTGTCCTTATTTTTCGATATACAATTTCCCATACATTTTTTTATGGAGTTAATATCTGGTGATTAGGCTGGTCATTCAAAATTACCTCCGCGTATATTAAGAATTTGCCTTATCCAATTTCATCCCATAATATTACCACCGTCAAACTTAACAGGGGCCAAATCACCGCATTCGTTAACGAAATTTTTCGATCGAAATTATTTTTTTATTTTCCAAAATAATATACTAAAAATAATTTTACTCTGTCACAGTTAACGAATTATGGCCCCTAGTTAAGAGAGTAAAAATTAAAATATGGAATTTCGATTGATTTTACTCGATATCGAATGCGATGATTTGGCCCCAGTTCTATTTGTATATTTTGGGTCTAGTCTTTTTCCCTTTGGTTATCGTACAAACGTTCTTCCATCATGGCATCTTAAATTATACTTGGACCCATACGAAAAGAGAACAGATTAAAATTCCGTCTTGACTGAATTAACTGTGTTCTTTAGCAAAATTTATGCGAGCCAGACGATTTTTCTCTGATGTCAGTGGTTCTTCACAGGACGATAAAAACCAACATCAGTCTCTATTGTTGGTCGGGAAACAGTTCGAACACATATGTTTAGCTTCAAATTATTAATGACCTCTTTAGGAAGGATTTTTAGATATTTTTTCAACTTTCTTCCTATTAAATTATCCTGTCTTTGACTCTTTTACGGGGTTTGCCGATGTTTCTTGATAAATTTTCTTTTGCTTAAAACCACCAGTAAAATCATCTATTATTCTGGTTTTTAACTCTTCACGATTATTGCAGTTATTTTATAATAATTAATTATAAGATCAAAAAATTGGAAAATGGAATTATTTTTTATAAAACAGTTGAAAGAAAACTTCAGAAATTATAAATATTTAAATAACGGTTAAGATTTGATACATTTTCTTTCATAAAATTTTATTATTTTAATCAATTCAGGTGCAGAGTTTTAAAAGTTTCCATTGTTTTGGCATCACTAAAAAACTTTTTTGTTTATCTATTTTTTATATAATGAATTTGTGCTGATGTTTGTAACTACCAAAAATATTTGACCTATTATACCGATCGACTCAGAATCACTTTCTGAGTGGATTTAGCGATGTCCGTCCATCCGTCTTGTAATCAAACTTCAGGTCGCAAATATACATAAATATATTTTGATGAAATTTAGTACATAAGCTGCCATCGGCCATAGGATGAACGCTATTGAAATTGGTGAACATCGGTCCATGTTCGGACCTAGTCCCCATACAAATGACCCCTATGAGATCGACTTAAGTTGCCATAATATCCAAATTATCATATAGATCTCGGCAAAATTGGATTTGTGTATACTTATTACATCCATTTATCAGTAGTCCAAAAATAACCTATATAGGGCAATACTTTGTCATAGCCCCCACGTGAAGCTGAATCCCGATCTTCTCTTAAATCTATTAAAAAACAAAAATATTGCACAGATTTTTCTCAAACTAGGTTTGTATATGTTTTCGCAAAAACTAAGTGATCTTACCAAATATGGTTAAGATCGATCCATTTTTCGACCAAGTCCCCATATAAATATAGCATCCGTTATGCACTTTGTCATATCTGAATGTAAAAAAAGTTAAATGACAATGCCACTCAAATTTGGTTTATGCTTATTTTCTATATCTAGTTAGATGGATCTAAGAGATAGGGTCTCTAAACGCATGGTATAGGGTATCGTATAGTCGGCCTTGACCGACTATAAATTTTTTACTTGTTTTAAATTGTATTTTTTTTAAACAAAAAAAAAAAACAACTTTAGGGCTTAACGCGAAATTATTGAAAAACAAAATTGGCAAATTTAGAATCTTGTAAAAGTTGTTTATGAAAAAATTGTTTATGAAAAATTGAAATTCAGAAAGAATGAAAATTTAATACTAAATACAAAAATTAAAAAATTATAAGCATTATTTTGGCGTTTATCAAAATTTCGCTTACTGTATGCGAATTTGAAGTATGTTGAGTAGGTGAGAATGAGTTCCAATGGTATTATCACTTACATAAATCATTTAATAAAAAAAAGCGATAAAGTATTTAGTCGGAAAAAAGTGTATTAACTGAAATATTTAATTAAATAACTATGGTTTGTTATACTAAATTTTAGATTCAAAAAACCAAGACTTTTTTTGAACAAAAATATAAGAACTGTGATTAATTAATTAAATGAAAAATTATTATTTGAAAAAAAAAAAACTAAAGGGATTTAGTGACAGAAATAAAGAAAGAAACACAATCTTTATTCATTGTTGAGTTACAGATTAGATAATAATAGATATAAACCATTTGAACCACTGACAAAATACTTGGGAAAAATCCCATATATTCTGAAAGAGGATCTGAGTCTCCTAGTTTATATTGAACAATCATATTCCATAAGAAACTACTCATACGCACCGTATTCTACTTAGAGTAAGTTTTTGGCAAATTGATTAATTTTAATTATAAGTTAACAATAGCTTAAACTTGTTATGGTGTTTTTGAGTTCTTTAAGCTAGTAATGTTTTCCGCTTAAACTCTAGTAAGCACGTTCAAACAGAAAATAAAACAAAGATAAAGCAAAATTTTAAAACAACTTTATTATTTTGCATTAAATCCATTTTTAATTAAAAATTTAAAATGAAAAATCGAAATATTTATGTTTGAAAATTAAAAACAAATGCGAAAGATCAGTTAGAAACTGAAACATACTTTCCAACGTTTGTAATAATGTGCAATAATTGTTTTTGCTTGAAAATCAAATTAATAACAGACCACCTTCCCCCTCCCACCAGCCAGCTTTTAACGTTCAGTAGATTATATTCAATTTTTATTATTAAATTGAATTTAGCCTTATCAATGTTGTTTAAGTGTATGACGTTAACTCTCCCATACTATTAATGTACAATTAGGTGTAGATAATGTTGGTTGTTGTGGCCGCGTATTGTATTTGTTTTCATATTTTATACGTTCTCATGTTTGTATAAAGAGTTAGTGGCTCAATTATTGTGTACGACCGACGAGTATATTTAATTCAATGACAAATCTGACATTACAGCAAAAATGAAAATTAAACATGTAAACAAGAAACATTTGAATGGCCAGTCAAAAGAATAGCACGCATCCAGTGCGCACAATCATCAAATGTATGCAAAGAAATGTCGTAAATATTTATCATTAAGGGTTGAGTTTTAAGTTTAGCTAAGTTAAATTGAATTGAGTTTGAGACAGAGCAATCACAAATATTCGATACATAGCAGAACAGAGCAGAACGGAACAGAGAACAAACTAGTACTAGTAGAGAAATCAATAATAATGTTTTTCTTACAAATAACTTTACATCATTTGTGAAGCAAGTGAAAGAAAAAAAAAAAATAAACAAAAACGAGGGAAGAATCGAGTCTTGATGTAGTAGCAATTGTTTTAGTTTAAAATTTGTGTGTTCGCTTAAAATTCAATTTGGAAAATTTAGTTTAAAATGGACTCTAGTCATCATGTGACAGTGCCACTACGATATGGCATTAAAAAAATGAGAAAGCGTCGAGATTTAGATGCTTTATTATCGCAAAGTCTCAGCAAGAGTGGTGGCAATGGCAGTGGTGGTGGCGGCGGTAGCGGTGGATGTGGTGGCGGAGCCTTAAGGCGTTGTAATAACAATAGAGGAGCTGTATATTCACAAGATAAATTATTAAATAATGCCTCAACAGATGATCAAGAGGATTATACCTGGGTAAAGTATCTTGGTGGATTCAATTAAAAGTGTACATTAATAAAATTACCGTTTCTTTGTAGCAACCCAAAATTAAACAACCTCTTCATCACTGTGGCCATACAAAACAAATGTTATTTCGTTTGTATGGCATACTGCTATTTGTGATTACCTTATCAATATTTGTTGGATTTACCTATTGGTTAAATTTCAATTTACAGCAACAAATTTATGAATATAGACAAAAAGTTGAACAAGGTGTGTTGTGTCCAAATTCTCATTCCATTTACAAATAATATTTTAATGAATTTTTTTCAGTTTCTGCCGCTAGTCAAATTTTACCCGATACTTTACAGGCCTGGCATGAAACATCGAAAAATTTAATAAAAAATCAAACTTCAATGTCACTGAAAATCACAGAACTGCAACAGTCGTTGCAGGAGTTATGGAAAAATTTCAGTGAATATCGTTCATCACAGGAGGCCCAAAAAACGTATGAGAAAGAGGAAAAGATAGTGGCTGATTTTGGTGCCAAAATTGAAGCTATAGCCACTGATGTGGAAAGTATGAAGGACCATTATAATACGGTGAAAGAGAAACAGAATAATTTGCAACAAATTTTTGAAAATTTGAGGGTAAGCTTAATCATGTTTAAAAATCTTTATATTTCAATTCACTTTTTTTTAAATTAGTTTGAAAAAGTTTATAAGGTCATAGTTTGGTATTTTATAAATGCTATTATTTTCTGAAATTCATGAAAATATTAAATTTTATACATCTTTTTACATATATTAAATTGTAGTGGATACCGAATGTTGTTTTACATTAGTAAATAGTTTTTCGTGTGCGTTCAAAATATTCCGTTTACATAAACAATTATTTAGCAATATGTTTATGATCTCGCTCATTAATCCGTTACCGCTCATTTTTATTTAGACTACGCTCTTCTATAACTAATGAACTTACAGAAAGTTTCTATGCTCGTTATTATAGTGCTCTACACAATTAAAATAGAGAACTTTTCAAATTAAATTGAGAAAATTCCATTGAAATGGGGAAAATTACAAATGAAGTTGAGATTTTTCATTTGAAACAGAGAACACTTCGAATGAAATCGGGAATTTTTCATTTGAAATTGAGAAAATTACAAATGAAATTGAGAATTTTTTACAAAGGAAATTTGTTTTATTATATATCTCAATTTTTTTTCAAATATCGCATTACCTTATATAATCTAATTTCCTATAATCATAATCATAATCATAAACATAATCTCAATTTTAATTTAATTTAATCTTCACAAAAAAATTTAAAAAATCGTTTGTTATTTTCTCAATTTCAATTGGAATTTTCACAATTTCAAATAAAAATCCCAATTTTAAATGGAAAATCTCAATTTCAAATGGAAAACCTCTATTTCAATTTCATTTGGAATTTGAAGTTGGGAAAATTTCAATTGAAAAATCTTATGCCGTTTTCATTTCAGACAAAACATGTCGCATTTTATTTGGCCTTTTTTTCAAAAGTGTATTTTTTTTTATATATTTTGAATTAAGAGCTACATTATCTTATACATCAATCGAAAGGGCTCAAAGTGCTGTGTTTGAGTATTATCTTCTTTGAAGTCATAGGGCGAAAATATTAAAAACAAGTAAGAGTGTTAAATTCGTCTGGGCCGAATCGTCGATACCCTCCACCTGCATCTTAAACTCAATATTACAACCAATATTGGGTACGGCTACCACTTTAAAACTGTGGACGGTACTGAAATTTTAATTTCGAATACCAATTAAATTTAAAGTTAATTGCTTTTCTTGCTGGCCAGTTTCTATTATAATTCCTTGTTATAAAAAACAATGATCATGTCTTCTATAGACATTAATGACATTATTTTTCTTTTAATAGAGTAGAAAACCCCTAATGAAATTCATTATATAACGCAGCCAGCGTTATAACGCCCAAAGTTTGATCGCTATAAGAAAGTATTGAGATAATTAAAAAAAAAAAAAAAAAAATCAACTGATTCTTAGCAAAAATTTTCAGATTTTAATATTAAAAAAAAGAAGTAATTTTGAAATATTTTTATTTTAATTTTTAATATTTAATATTTAATTTTTAAATTTAAATTTTTAATTTTTAAATTTAAATTTTTAATTTTTAATATTTAATTTTTAGTTTTTAATTTTTAATTTTTAATTTTTAATTTTTAATTTTTAATTTTTAATTTTTAATTTTTAATTTTTAATTTTTAATTTTTAATTTTTAATTTTTAATTTTTAATTTTTAATTTTTAATTTTTAATTTTTAATTTTTAATTTTTAATTTTTAATTTTTAATTTTTAATTTTTAATTTTTAATTTTTAATTTTTAATTTTTAATTTTTAATTTTTAATTTTTAATTTTTAATTTTTAATTTTTAATTTTTAATTTTTAATTTTTAATTTTTAATTTTTAATTTTTAATTTTTAATTTTTAATTTTTAATTTTTAATTTTTAATTTTTAATTTTTAATTTTTAATTTTTAATTTTTAATTTTTAATTTTTAATTTTTAATTTTTAATTTTTAATTTTTAATTTTTAATTTTTAATTTTTAATTTTTAATTTTTAATTTTTAATTTTTAATTTTTAATTTTTAATTTTTAATTTTTAATTTTTAATTTTTAATTTTTAATTTTTAATTTTTAAATTTTAATTTTTAATTTGTAATTTTTAAATTTTAATTTTTTAATTTTTAAAATTAAAATTTTAATTTTTAATTTTGAATTTTTAACTTTTATTTTTAATTTTTAATTTTTAATTTTTAATTTTTAATTTTTAATTTTTAATTTTTAATTTTTAATTTTTAATTTTTAATTTTTAATTTTTAATTTTTAATTTTTAATTTTTAATTTTTAATTTTTAATTTTTAATTTTTAATTTTTAATTTTTAATTTTTAATTTTTAATTTTTAATTTTTAATTTTTAATTTTTAATTTTTAATTTTTAATTTTTAATTTTTAATTTTTAATTTTTAATTTTTAATTTTTAATTTTTAATTTTTAATTTTTAATTTTTAATTTTTAATTTTTAATTTTTAATTTTTAATTTTTAATTTTTAATTTTTAATTTTTAATTTTTAATTTTTAATTTTTAATTTTTAATTTTAAATTTTTAATTTTTAATTTTTAATTTTTAATTTTTAATTTTTAATTTTTAAATTTTAATTTTTTATTTTAAATTTTTAATTTTTAATTTTTAATTTATAATTTATAATTTTTAATATTTAATTTTTAATTTTTGATTTTTAATTTTTAATTTTTAATTTTTAATTTTTAATTTTTTATTTTTTAATTTTTGATTTTTAATTTTTAATTTTTAATTTTTTATTTTTAATTTTTAATTTTTAATTTTTAATTTTTAATTTTTAATATTTAATTTTTAGTTTTTAATTTTTAATTCTTAGTTTTTAATTTTTAATTCTCAATTTTTAATTTTTAACCTTTTCTTACAAAAAATGTCGTATTTTGTTTGGCCTTTTTTCAAGTGTATTTTTTTATATATTCTGAATTAAGAGCAATCTTATCTTACACATCAATCGAAAGGTCTCAAAATGCTGTGTTCATAAAATGCAAACAAAAAAGGGGAACAATTAGGAAATATTCTCACACTATGACCTGAAAGCAGTCATGGCTGCAATTTTTGCGATTTACGAGGGCTCGACTTTGGGACCTTGCGATAGATGTTTAAGTTGCTCTTAATTCAGAACATATAAAAAAATACACATTTCGAGAAAAGTGCAAATAAAACGTGATATTTCTTGCCAGAAAAGAAAACGGTATTAATTTCGTTTGGAATTTTCTCAATTACAAAAGGAAATAATTTCAAATGGAGTTTTCTCAATTTCAATTGGAAATGGTGTAGATATGTCATGATAAATGCTTACTTCGTTTGGGAGATGTTACACCCACTAATCCTAAGGGGTCCAAAATATAAAAACCCAGAAAAGCTTGAAGCGAAAAAATGGTGTCAATCTTAGTTCTTATAGTTCGAGAGATCTTTCGTTACAAACAAACGCACCAACGATTTTAAATATAAAGGTTGTTGTACTATTTCTTCGACCATTATCGTATGATTCTGTATTACAAAACAATTTTTTGAAAGAAATGCATTACAGTTAGTTCTCTTTCGAAGCTCAAGTCGTTCACATCGCGCGGTTAAGAAAACAACAAATTTGAGAAATTTTTTTTTTATTTCTTAACATAATCTCTTTTTAGCTCAAGTTTGGAAATTTAAAACAAATCTGGTGAATAATGTACGTGATGAAGCCATTCGAAATTTAATTCATGGATTTTGGACATGTGAACTGATGCATTGTCTTGATAACACAATACTTTCTTTTTCGCCAAATGCGGTCATTTTCCCCTAATTTCATCACTTAAACGCTGCAATACATTACCATAATAATCGCCGTTGATTGTTTTTCCTTTTTCAAGATAATCCAAAAAAAAAAAAAAATTATCCCACGCACATCCCAAAAAACTGACTGCCTTCGCCTTCTTTGGACGCGATTATCCCATTTGCGTCCACTGGTTGATAGTTCTTTTGCCTCAGGTGTGAAGTGGTGGACCCATGTCTCGTACATGATTACATGATTACGAATTGACTTCGCTCTGTTGCGGTGAAACATCGCCAATCGCTCTATTGACACATAATCACGACGTACAGTGCTTCGTTACCATATAACGAATGGACAAAAATAGAAGGAGTTATCGTAGATTAATGAAATTTGGTACACTACTGTAAATAGCGCCCATTAGAAAAAATGCGCAATTTTAAAAAAATCGATACGAGGATTCTCATACTTCACATATATCCTGAATCTTTTAAATGTAATTATAGCATCCTAAATGGTCAGAATAAGACGAATATTAATTTTCGTAATAGAAGCGCATGTATAAATGCAAAATTAAAAAGGACTATAACAAGGCTAAATACAAAATGTTAACAAAATTTTTGCAAGGACATGTATACCTCTCATATATCCTGGAAATACAAATCATAGTTAAAGCTATAAAAATAGTCAAAACATGTCATAAACATAAAAAAATTACTGTATTAACATATTTTTATTTCAATCAATGATAGGATTTGTCTACCTGTCATATGTCCTTCATCGTAAAAACGCTATATATCGTATAAAAAATATCCAATTTTCGTAAAGTAATGTAAATATGTTGAAAGACATATGTATATTCAAAACCATTAGAATATCCTTTTTGATAATTTGTTACCATTATTGAAATATAAAAACAGTTATGTCACCTTCTCACCTCTAATTTAAAATCTATAAATAAAGGAAAATTAAATATGAAAACAAAACAAAAATAAAAAACATTGAAATAAGTGGGTCGTTCTAAAATGAATCGAAACATACTTACGATAAATACAGCACTTTGTGAAATATGTATAATACATGTATAGAGTCCTTCCAAAATGAATCGATGTTTTTTCAACCGAATATCAATATATTTCGGTAAAACTTTGCGTATGAATTTACATGACTCTTACGACATTCCGTGATAAATTTTTCTTATCAAAATTAATTTTATTTGGCGTTTTATCGCTGCAAAAAGTTGATTTTTTTTTAACAATTATACCTGATTTTCAAGCAAGTGTAACTCTTTAACACGACATCTAATTGTAGCAAAATAAATCCCCGTATAAAACTTATATCGTCTAATTTCAAATACCATTTTAATTTAATTTATATTGAATAGTTAATTTTAATAATTTTTTAGCTTCATGTGAATGTTAAACGCTCTTAAATGACTGAAATTTTAGTAAAAATCACGAATTTAGTCATTTTTGTAAATAGTTTTTTTATATAATTTTTGGCAAAAATAGGCATTAATTTTGTTAAAGTCTATTTGATAACAACGGTACATACTTACTAAATCCAAAATAAATATAAGTGTTTTTAGAATAAGTGTTTTTCCAACGAAAAAAGAAATTTTTCGAAATAATAAGAAATGATTATATTGAAAACGGATATTAAAAACTTTATCAAGTACCTTAATATAGTACTTGAAAAAAAACTTCAAACCATTTTTTCCATAAATAAATTTTTGACAATTATTTTCGTGCAACAATTAAAATCCATTAATCTGTTCATTAATTTTTGTTTTAAATTCTCTGAGTTTGGCGCCCTCTTGTGACGTAAAACGGAATCAAACCAAATTATTTTATATTCATATGGGATACTTTACTGGCTATCAAATAATGTATGTTTCAATATAATCTGTGTTGAGTTGGTATTTCATATGACCTCGTTTGAACTTTGCCACCTAATATTTTATAGTAGTAGAATCTAACTCCGTTTTAATATTGGTTGGACTGAGACCTTTTGAACGACATTTAAATAACGGTGGTCAATTCCAAGCTTACAAATTCACTAAGATAGTTCTTATGATGGCTCAAAAAAAAAAAAAAAAAACAAACATGTTTTATAAGGTTGCCTTTTCACTGAAGTAATTTTTTTCAAACTTCTACCGCTATCCATATGTCAGGTCATACAAAGTATACATAATTTGAATGATTATTGAAGTGCCTTTTATTTGATATATAAATGTTACTAATCCACAAATCCTATCAAAGATAATTTTATCTGCAGTTTTATTAAAAACCCTTCGTTAAATCAAAATATTTCTTTTTAAATGTACAAAAATGTATATATTTACTAGACAACAATAAAAGCAAGGTACCACAAGTTATTATTTGCATACACTTAAGCTTTTGAAAATTTTATATATTTTATTTTTTTCACATATAAATAATGATAAAAAAAAAACAAAAAATTAAATAAAATCGAACACTGTACAGTAGGGTGTCCAAAAAAAAAAAAATGACTCGGAATTTATCCACCTTTTAAACTGCGTCATTAGTTTTTTTAACTTTGATAGAAATTTTAAAAGTTGCAGAGCATTACTTTCAAAATGTATGCAAAATTTACGAAAAACTGTCATTAAGGGTACCCAAATGAGCAAAAATTTACCGAAACTTATGATTTCTACGCAGAAAAGTAAAGTTTGAACATTTTTCTTTTAAAATATTGACTTCATTACAAAGAAAATCGTGGTTATGGGCCAAGTAATAAGTAAAACCCAAAAAATTTCCGGAAAACCCGATTTTTGGATAAAATTCGACTTTAGCTATCTCTAAACCTCTTCCGAAAAATCTGAAAAAAAATCACAAAAATACTTTACCCTATAAGCTTTCAAAAAATGCTGGGGGACACATGAAAATCGCAAAACTACATTATTTGGGACACCCTACTGTACAGACACCAAAAGAAATTACGCTTATATCAGAAACAAGAGTTGTTCCAATATTTTTCATTATTTCTTTTCATATTAATAAACATTTTCTTCTTAATTTTCAGTCCAATTTCAGTGATGGTCTTAAAAACATGGCTTTACCTGTTAACTACACAGAAGAATTGAAGTCATTGAGAACCGATCTACAATCGAAAATTGATAAATTAGATTCTAATACGTCCTACATCAATGATACTTTAACACAAAAGTCAATTATTATGCAAGAAGAGTTAGTGAAACACAAGGTAATCATAAATAAATTCTAAATTTATTTAAATAATCACTAAAAAATTTTTTTTCTTAAGACCAAATTGGATGAATTATTTGATCGCAGTGCCAATATAACATCTCATGTCACATCATTGGAAAATTCTTGGCCAGAATACAAACAAAAAGTCATAAATCTTGGTAATGATGTACCAAGATTAGAAAAAGACGTAAGATAAATTTGCTTAAACCACAACTAAGAAAGGTTTTAATTTAAAATTTTTTTTTATTTTAGATTTCAAAATTAACCCTTAACAGCCAAAAAATGGAAATTTCCTTTAAAAATATTTGTAAAGAATGTCAAAATTCTTATATCGAAGCCTTACAGCACAATATTGTAAATGATAAGCCCGAGGAGAACGTTATATTATCTGAAACTAAAACGGTATTTAAAAGCCATTTTTAAACGTTGTTCAAAATATAATTATCGTTATAAAATAATTCTTTTTTGTGTACTTTTTTAGACAACGACCACTTTGCGCCCAGTTAATGTGTAGTATGTTTAAACGTCTTATGGATATCATTTTATTAAATAAAATAAATAATGGTAGCATTTTTTCAAAAATAAACAAAATTTAAACTTAATTTTTATTCATTACTAAAATACGATTTTAAAAATACAAATTAATTGGCCGCCATAGTTGATAATTTTATTGCAATGTTTTAACTTAAATGATAATTAAACAAATTTTTTTGTTTATATAAATAATAAAAAAACGAGTGTATGTTTTCAATAAAAAAAAAATCTTGTTTCTTTTGTTAAATTTTGAACCATAGATGAAAATAAATAAATACGAGTATTAGGAAAAAAGGGAACAAACATGGCAAGGGTAAATAAAAAAATAATGAATACATAAACAAATAAAATAATGTTCGTTGAAAGAAGAATTAAATTAATATATCCACATATAGTGATTTTAAAAAAATATTTTCACGGCTGCTATCACCTCTTCTAACAAATGTTAAAAATGTTTTACTGAATCGGGAGGAAAATATTTTTTAATTAATACACTGCACTCGTGAAAATGTGAACAAATTAAAACCGAAAGTGATCACGTTTGTTCACATTTTTGTAAACAAATAACGAGAAAATTTATTGAAATTTCTTATAAAACTCCTAGGGATGCTTATCCCTTTCAGACCTGAGTAGTAAAACGATTGATTTTGTAAAATCATCAATATAAGAATTCTTCTTAGCAAAGCCTACTTTCTTCTTTTTATAATTTTCTTTTGTGTAAAGAGCACGCAAGAGAACTCACATTCACTGAATACCGGTAAAAAAAACCAACAAAAAGATATTGGTTTATATTTTAAGCACCTTAAACCCAGCGCCGTCCTATAACTTTTTGGGGCCCTGTGCAGACACTTGACATTTTTTTTTATTTTATTGAATTCATTTTTTATTGATTAAAAAAAAAAAAAAAATTACACAAAGAAATTATAAAGCAATTTTTCTAGTTTTTTTGCGTGCAAATTCGTCAATTATATCATTGTAATAAATTGTTCTGGCCGTTGCATTTTCAATCGACAGTATTCTAATCCAGACAGTCTTTCCTGTAGACCATATCTAATTTTCCTTTAATTTTAGTTTTAAAAAAGAACGTTCACAATATACGTTACATATATTCGGATATAATTCTTTCAAATTCCTTTCTAAAGTGAATTCCACATTTTCCACAATAATATAGTAATTTTTTAAAATATATCTTAAAATAGCAAGTTCATTTTTAAATTCCACCTCTTCAACATCGGCTTCTAAGTGTTTGACCAGATTTATAGAATTAGTATTGAATTCATTTGTATTCATAATTTTTAGCTTCTTATTACCGAAAAAAATATATATAATTATACGATTCACATTGTTCTTGAAATTAATCTTTCAAAATATAGATTAATTTATTAAAATTTATATTTATTTTAAATTTATATTCAGTAGTTAGAGTTAGATAGCTCACATGTCTGTGCTTTTCTGGAATAACCGCGTATGTCCATTTTTGTCAGTTTTGAGTTAACGATGCCAAGTGTATTAATTTTTAACGCTCTTTACATGTGCTAAATTTTTTTAAAAAAAATATCGACCATTTCTGAGTTTTTTCTTTAAATAACGATGTAACTTTAATTTGCAGCACTAACGACGTATGTAAACCTACGTTTGATCGCTGACAAATTATTTTCTCAGAAAACGACACATAGCGACATACGTTGTTATTAATGAAAAAAAATGTAAAATGATTTTGGATTATTTTTCAGTTTATAACCACTTATAAAAACTTGTGTGTTTACTTCTGTTATTTTTTGTCACTATTATTCTTGATACGTTGTTATATTCTCATCCTAAGTCCCGTTAACTTTTTGTTGACGAACAAAAAAAATCAATTTTTCAAGCAACAACAACTTATGTCTACATGGGTGGTTGCATTGGTAGTTTTATTTTTCAAAGAAAACGACGTTTGTCGACATAAGTTGTTTTATCTGCACTCACTTCAAGTGTAATTTACATATTGTTTTTTCGTCCTTCTCTAGGATCTATTCCTCTCAAGATTTTTGACTCAAAATTTTATATAAAGTATTTATTGCCCAATATCTACAGGACTGTTAAATAAAAAGCTCTAAAATCTTTATATCGAGCCCATAATTTCAAATATAACGTTTTTTGGCTCCCCTGAATATTTTGATTTTATGACATACGCGGTTATTCTAGAAAACCACAGATATATCAATATCAATAAGGATGTTTGCTAAATTTTTTCCAGTTGAAGGCATTATATTTACAAAGCTTAAGAAACTTTCTTGAACACTTGGATTTTGGTCCGCTATTTTAACATACCGAATAATGATGGACAACTGGTCATTATGGAAAAGTATTTTGATGAATTAATATTAATTACTATTTTATGTAAAACTCTTGAAGCTAGTTGTAAGATAATTTCGTTTTATATTTTCGGATAAAAATATAATGTAACTCTTTTTTCCGTTTCAGTTATTGAATTTAGATGCATTTTCAGTTCTGGAACAAAATCAGAAAGCAATTTAATTACTCCCAAAAATTACCATTATTCGATTCAAAGAGGTTTTCGTTGCTGTCTCTGGAAGCTAAATTTCATCCACTTAAAAACAATACCGTTTTTAAGATACATATCAAAATTATTCGCCGTCTTCGTTTTTTTTTATTGAACACAACTTCATTGAGATGCTCTATTCCTGTTCTGCGTTGAAAACACTAATGTGGAAGAAAATGTCAATGAGCCAAAACTTCAAAATATTGATAACCATAACGAAAATGTAGATTTGAAGCAAAACAAGTAAGAGTGTTAAATTCGGCTATGCCGAATTTTTGATACCCTCCACCCAATATTGGTTACCACTTTTAAACTGTTGCCGATACCGAAACATTAAATCCGAATACCAATTAAATTTAGCCAATTTCTATTATAAAAAACAATGATCCTTAAAAAGAAAAAAATTACTATTTGAAAAATTTATTATTTTTCTTATAATAGAGTAGAAAACACCTAAGTACTTCATAGAAAACCAATGAAATTCATTATTTAACGCAACCGGCATCATAATACCCAAAGTTTGATCCCTATAAGCCTGTTTTGAGACCTTAGAAGTCACGATAATTTAAAAAAAAAAAAAATTCGAATGATTCTTGGCTACAAATTATTAATATTTAAAAACGAAATTTTAAAATAATTTTATTTAATACAAAAAATCAAAAATAATAAAAACCAGTTAAGGAACTAAAGAATGGAACTAAAATTTTTAATTTTTATTTTATAAATTTTAATTTTGAAATTTGAATTTTTATTTTTTGTTTTTCAATTTTAATTGTTAAATTTCCATTTTTCGTTTTTCATTTTTCATTTTTAATTTTTCATTTTACATTTTACATTTTTAATTATTCTTTTCTAAATTTTAATATTTAATTTTTATTTATTTATTTAATTTTTAGTTTTAATGTTAAAAAATATGTGGTAATACTTGTTTAGGCCAATGTGACATGTGCATTATTAATATACACACAACTGCAATGACTTCAACAATAAGAAGAATTACAACATATACAACATATCTTAAGAAAAACAACAAACACAAAGTTTTGTTTCAAAGTTTCTTTCATATCTCGTGACCCCTTTAACCGATTTTGACGATTTTAAATCGCAACTCCTTTGGGATGTTAATAAACGATTTTATGCAAAAACGAAGGGTCTAGCGTAGATATTGGCGGCATGATCATGATAGCCACAGACAGACGGACAGACGGTTATCGTTAAATCAACCTCCCTTGTTATAATGTTCAAGAAAATATATGGTTTTGGGTTCTCCGGAATTTATTTCGATGCGTTACAAACGGAATGACAAACCTATATATACACTCTGCCACTGAGGTGTGGAGGGTATAAAAACAACTGAATTATTAAGTATATTTGTTTCAAATTTAATCGTAGCCAACTAGATTTGTTTGAAAGATAATCGAATTTTGAATTTTCATCTTTGTTTTTATACCCTATACCACTATGTGGTTTGGGTATAATTACTTTGTGCTGCTGTTTGTAACAACCAAAAATATTTGACCTACACCCATCTCTAATTATACCGCTCGAATCAGAATCACCATCTGATTCGATTTAACGATGTCCGTCCGTCCGTCCGTCTGTGTGTCCATGTAAAGCTTGTAATCAAACTGCAGGTCGCAAATATGAATATATTTTGATGAAATTTGGTATTTAATCTTATATCGGCCATGGGATGAACGCTATTGAAATTGGAGAGAATCGGTCCATGTTCAGACCTAGCCCCCATACAAATGACCCCTATGAAATCAACATATATTGCCATAAGATCCAAATTATCATACAAATCTTAGTCAAATTGGGTTTGTATGTATATATTACATCCATTAATCAGTAGTCTAAAAATGATCCCTATTGGACAACTCATAATCATAGGCCCCATATAGAGCTGCTTCCCGATTTTCACTTAAATCTATCAAAAAACAAAAATATTGCACTGATTCCTCTCAAATTTTGCTTGTATATATTTTTGCAAAATACAAGAGACTTTACCAAACATGGTCAGGATCGGTCCATTTTTGGGCCTAGTCCCTAGATATAGCATTCGATTGAACTTTTTCATATCTGCAGCCGAAAAAATTAATAAAAATCCCACTCGAATTTGGTTTATGCTTATTTACTATATCCAGTTAGTTGGGCCTGAGAGATAGGGTCTCTAAACGCATGGTATAGGGTATCGTGTAGTCGGTCTAGACCGACTATAATTTTCTTACTTGTTTTTTTTTTCAATTCGTGGTATTTTTTTGTTATTGGAGAAGTTTTTCTAATATATTTAATATTTGGGGGCCCCTCAAAAATCGGGGGCCCAGTGCGATTGCACTTGCGTTAGTACGGCACTGTTTAAACCAGTTCTAATAATCGGGATAGCTAGGTCTGAAGGGGTTATTTTTGAACTCATTAATAATAACAGGGGGCAAATCGTCGCATTCGATATCGAGTAAAATCAATCGAAATTCCACAATATGATTTATTATTTAAAGAAGACGGACAATCGTCAGACCTCGTTTCACTCTTACTATTATATATGGATCATAACTCGTTAGCTATGACAGAGTAAAATTACTCTTAATATTTTATTTTGGAAAATGAAAAAATAATTTCGATAGAAAAATTTCGATAACGAATGCGACGATTCGACCCCAGATATGTATGCGTATGAATTGTGATTTGAAAAAATCGTCAATCTTTTTCTTTTCAAAAAATTTAAGGTTCAATAATGTGGCTTCCTATTGTTCTATTTCCTCGTTCTTACTTAAGCCATATACATATAGTAATGATCTTCATTCTAATCTTGAACAGTTGATAATGTACACTCAGTCTGCAAACAAAAATTAAATACATTCGATATTAATAAATAAAAACTGCCTTTCACTGTATATGCTTAAAAATACAAACCTGCCACGAAGCAGAGCAACTGTGCATTCCATCAATTTCCGCATTCAACTTATTTTTTAATATGTTTAATTATATATCATCTTCAGGATATTCTTCATTACCCACAAGGTTGCCGCTATCGAAATTAAAAAACTGTTTCTGTAATACATTTGTGTAAATTACTTGTTCACATTTTAGAGCTTTCTGACTTTGTTCATCTTTTTGAGTAGTCAATGCAAAATAAAACTTGTGCACGGTTTATACTAGTTTAAAAATGTATGTTTAAAATTTCTTTAACTGGCTGATATACACATGAATTAGTAAAATATAGTCAAATAATATTTAAAAAATTCGTTTAAATATGTTTGTGTTATGAAAATTTAAAAAAATTTGTTAACTTAAAAAATCTTCAATATATCCTCAATAACAATAACTTAGGCAACTGCCAATTATTTGCGAATTAATATGTATATAAATTTGTAGTTTTCCAGTTTCCATATCATTCCCTATACTATGTTATTGTTAACACTAACCACGTCACAGTAAATTTTTCGTTTCATTCCTCTTTGCTTAGAGCAGCACTAATATGAAGTGCGTGTTTTACTTGATACTTTTAGTTTAGTTCCCATCAAACTCTTCACGTTTCTTTGCGAACCAAAAAAAAACAGGCAGCCACCAGTGTTAGAAATAAATAAATTTCTATAAAGAAAAAAAAATGGCACCAAACGCAGCACAACCAATTCCACAATCACGTTATGAACCAGAAATGGGAATCAATGCCATTTTAATGGGTCCTCCTGGTTCCGGCAAAGGAACACAAGTAAGTTTTGGTGTGTTCTTTTTTTTTATCGAAATACATGGGCAAATACTTAATAAATATAATGACTGACTTAAAGACAGACTATCTAAAAGGGCACAAGACCAAAGTGAAAATATTGAATATAATTACATAACTGTAAATGGAAAGAACAAAAGAAAACATTGCTAAAGAAACTAATGTAAAGACTATGAACTTTGCTATTTGTTTTAAACATACTTTCATCATTGGCACAATGTCCACTTTGGCTTAAAAGATTATAGATACCTTCTATTACGGTCAGTTCAAGGTCGCCGCTTTTAGGATGTAAAGTGGAATTGTTGATTTTGAATAGCTCTTCTCATGTTGAGTTTCAAGTCCTAAATTAAGACGTTTCATTTTTCATAGGCATCATTATTTTTCAAGCACAATTCTTTGGCCTTGAAGTATTTTTTTTTAATTTTTGCGATAAATTATTTTTTTTTTAAACATCGACCGAAAACTGTTAATTGATAATGAATTCTTATCGCTTCAAAAATACCTATATATCACAGCTCATTATTATTGCGAAATTGTTGCAAAATATAATTACACTTGCTAGAAAAAGTATCCGTAAACTTGAAGATGATAAATATTAATAAAAAAAATTTTGAATTACGAACTTTTTACTAATGACCAATTAGGATTTTATTTTTAGTTTTTCAAAAAACGCAGTATGGCAACTATAAGTGCAAGAAAAAGTATTCGTACATTTTCAATTAAGTGAATCGCACGAATTATAAAACGACATACAGGGGGCAAATCGTCGCATTCGATATCGAGTAAAATCAATCGAAATTCTATATTTTGGTTTATTATTTAAAGAAGACGGACAATCTTCAGACCTCGTTTCACTTTTACTATTAACTATGGGCCATAACTCGTTAGCTATGACAGAGTAAAATTACTCTTAGTACTTTATTTTGGAAAACAAAAAAATAATTTCGATCGAAAAATTTCGATAACGAATGCGACGATTCGACCCCAGGGCTGTTACAGCGATTTTATTTTTGTAGAAGATAAAATTGTTTGAATGCAATTGATATGACTTATGTGTACCCAACTCAAAGAAATCGGTGCTGACGAGAGGAAAATTATCCTAAAGTTTAAAAATGAGCTTAAAAACTACAAATCCACTAATTTAATGTGTCAAAATCTCACTCTGGTCGCCCCTCCAAACTAACTGAGCATGAAAAACGGATTATGTTGGCGTCAGAAAAAAGAATTCCGGAATTATTGCTTCCGAAATTAGTTCTGACATCAAAGAATCCTTTTGCAACGTCCATGAAGATACCGTTCCCAAAATATTAAAAAAAACTATCATGGTCGAGTAGCATGTCAATAGAAAAAACTTTGGAAATGAGTATATAAGCAAAACTCCAGAATTTTGGGAGCGTGCTTTATTTTCAGATGAAAGCAAGTTTTTTATTTTCGGCACTAAAGGAGAAAATCTGATTTGGCGAAATAGTGGAAATGCATGAAATAAAGAAAATCTTTAGCCAACGGTTAAACACGGTTGAGATAGCATTATGATTTGGGTTGGTAAAATCGAGTCTGTAATGGATCAAATTGGATATATAAATATTTTAAAACAAAATTTAAAACAAAGCGCACAAAAACTGGGAATTGCAAAAGATTTTTGGTTCCAACAGAATAATGATTCAAAACATACAACGCACCATGTCAAGCTGCGGTTGCTCTACAATACATAAAATCAAATGACCACATAAAATCACCCGATCCTAATCCTATAGAGCGATTGTGGTATTTACTGGAACGCAGAGTCCGTCAACATAAAATAACCTTAAAGAAATATAAACAAGCTTCATTTTGGACATACTATAAGTTACTGACTTGCAATATTCAATGTTAATTTAGTTTTTGTATTAATAATTGAAATGTACGAATACTTTTACCTACGGGTTTTTCTTTTTTACGTTTTTTTTTTGCCTAAAATTTGTAAAAGCCAATAAACATTAAATACATTTAAAAGAAAACTAACAAATGCTTAATAATTTATTAGAAAAAAATAATTCAACTTAGTTAATTCTTTCTTACTTTTTTTTCGTAGCATGACATTTTTACTTTTAGGTGTACGGATATTTTTTCTAGCAAGTGTATACATACATTCATATAATGCAACTCATAATTAAAATTTCGAAAGGTTTTTGATCCAATAATTTTAATAGATTTAAAATCTATATATATATCTATGTATGTATATTTCGTTCAATTTAAAAACATAATTCTAAGACTTGTTTAAGACAACTTAAATAATTTATTTAAAAAACTTTATGGCTACAAACTTAATCTTTCTTGCTTTATTGGCTGATTCTTAAAAATTAAGAGTTTAAAATTTATATAAAAAAATTATAAAATTTTTAAAACTTTTAAATTGTTTACATAAATTTTTATCGTTTCTTTAAGTTTCCTTTTATAGAGCCCCTTATAATATTATAAAATAATTATTTTCCACAAGAATTTGTTGCGATTAGATAAAAGTATTTCGACCCGTTAAAAAAGAATTTGTAAATAAATTAGTATTATTGATATTTTATTTTTTTCTGTAGATTATTAAAATAAACTCTGATATTATAAAACTATTTTCGGTATAAAACCTTTTACCATAAATTTATTGACATTTTACTACTATACTTGCTTAATCCAAGCATGATAATTAAATGAATTAAAGCTCAAATTCGAAATCTAAGTCTTTAAGTCTTATTATATAACAATAAAAATGTTGTCTTTTCCTTAAGGCTCCTTTGTTAAAGGAGAAATACTGCGTTTGCCATTTGTCCACTGGTGACATGTTGCGTGCTGAAATCAATTCGGGTTCGGAATTGGGAGCCACCTTGAAAAAGGTCATGGATGATGGCAAATTAGTGTCTGATGATTTGGTGGTGAATATGATTGATAAGAATTTGGACAAACCTGAATGTAAACGTGGTTTTTTATTAGATGGCTTCCCACGTACGGTAGTACAAGCTGAGAAGGTAATGCATGAAAAAATCTATATATATTTTTTTAAACTCATTTATATTTATTATAAATCCACTTGCAGTTAGATGAATTATTGGCCAAAAGAAAAACTGAATTGGATGCTGTTATTGAATTTGCCATTGATGATAACTTGTTGGTGCGTCGCATAACAGGTCGTTTAATACACACCAGTAGTGGTCGTTCATATCATGAAGAATTTGCACCGCCTAAAGTATTCATGAAGGATGATGTAGGTTTGATGTAGAAATATTAAAAGTGTTTTATTTAAATTAACTTTGTGCTATTTCATATACAGGTTACCGGTGAACCTTTGATCAGACGAAGCGATGACAATGCTGAAGCTTTAAAAAAACGCTTGGAATCGTATCATAGACAAACTAAACCTTTGGTGGACTATTATGCCTTACGAGGTTTACATTTCAGAGTTGATGCCGCCCGTAAATCTAGTGATGTTTTTGCCAATATTGATCAAATCTTTTTGCATCAACGTAAACAAAAAATGCAATCTTGATTCGGATTGTTTTTAAGTAATTTATTTGATAGAACTTTTACTTGATTTTGTTTGATTCCCTTTATCATTTCATTTGACTGCCAGAGATTAAAAAGAACCCTTTAATATTATATAAAGTTTTGTAAATTTAAATTTATAAACTTTATTATCAAAATGAAAAAAATTGAAAATTTCACAACTACAAAAAAAAAAAAAAAAAAAATAATAGAATAAAAACAAAAAACTAAAAACCTTTATTATAAGCTCACTAATTCTTGTAAATGTGTAAAAAAAAAACTTTTTAAAAAATATACAAACATATATTTAAGTATATGTAAATAAATTTAAAGAAAGTCCATTTATTCTTCTTAAACATATCCGCAAAATGGAAATTGCATTATATTTGCATCCAAAAGATATTGCTACAATGCATTTACACAATTATTTCCTAGGCATCCGTGTTAATTGATATTTTAGCTTTATGACCAAATGAGTGTGTATGTGTTTTAGAAAAACAAGTTATTGATTTTAATAAAATATTTCATGTTAACAATTAAAAAAAAACAAATCTTTTTTCAAATCATCATGAATTGGAACGGATTGAAAGTGGTCCGTTTGATAATTTCTCATAAGTTAGATATATAGTGATAACATGCAAAAAATAATATAAAAAATTTAGTGAAAAAGATCCATCCATTATATATTTTTTTTTTATTAATTATTTATTTAATTAGATGCTGAATAAATAACATTACAATAAAAGTAGCTTAAAACAAATTTTTTTTTTGATAAATAATTCTTTAATTTTTAATTATTTTATTCCTTTCATTTATTTATTTTCCTTTAATTTTTAATTATTTTCTTCCTTTTATTAATTTTCTACTTTTTTTATTTTCGCTCATTACTAACTCACTGACTGTGAAACGCCATATAAGCATTTGGAATTTTTGATGCGTGACATCACATAAATGGTGTATATGAAACCGGTATAACAAAATAAAGTACTTATGAATGCGATGAAATAAAACTATATTACATACTGTGCGCAATGGACGAACTACTTACTGATGATATATATGAAAAAATATATAAAAATATAACTACTATTACATTTTAATAATATTTAAAACTAATTTGAAAATAAAGTTTTTACCGAGCTATAAAAATCATAATTTATATAAAAGTTGAGTTTTTGAAGTATAAAACACAGTCAATTTAAAAATAACAAAAATTCATTTGGATCATTCTATTTTATGAAAAAAAAAATTAAAAAATCTTTTCCGTCAGCAGACAACAAACAGAAAATCATGAGCAAGAGAATATACATTTTACTCTCACAGGTGTATTTCATACGATTGTATATGACTAAATTCAAAAATATGTTTGTTTACAAAGTTCCGCTAATGAATTTTTACCTCATAGTCATTATCGTCATATTTTCAAAATTTTTGGCAACCAGAACTACAAATCTATACAGTATACAATATACAATTCGAAAAAAAAATTTCCATGGTTGCAGAAAACAACGACAATTATTTGAAATAAATAAAATGTTAAATTTGTATGGTTTAGAGACTTCCGCTAAAAAGACAAGGACATAAAAATGTATTGAAACAAATGTAAATGTACAAAAAAAAAATATATATATATATATATATATACATACATACATTTACATATATATCCGAAACAAAATAAATTAGAAGATTACAAGTTTTAACTTGACATTTTCTAAACATGTTGTTTTAAAATTATTAAGATGTAAATGACATACATTTGTAGAAAAATGCCAAAATTTTGTAATGTGGGACTTCATAAATTCATGATACGAGTATTTAAGATCATTTTCAAAATCTATCTACACTTAAAATTATTCTTGTTAGGAATATAGTAAAGGAAACATCAACATCAAAAAAATTAACTGAAAAACAATAAAAATATTTTGGGATTGAGTAAGAGACCGAATAGATGCTACAAAATTTGAAAATTTTTTGCACATGTATGCATTACCAACCAAAAAGCAAAAAAAAAAATAAGAAAAAAATAAATAAATATAAAACACACAATACATATATTTAGCTATAAATAACTTAAAAAAAGAAACTACAAATTTCGTAAAAATCGACCGACTTTACTCAACAGGCACTCTGATGTTTATTGTAATACGGGTTGTGTCTCGTTCATGTCGTTGGGTGATTTAGTGTAGCCAACAATTGACGATTTTTATTTTTGAAAATTTCGAATAAAAATTAAAAAAAAAGCAAAAAACAACAGCAATTGTGATAAAATATCAATCAGCGAATCGAACGAAGTAGTGATCGACTGGCACACAATTAATTTTGTTCACATTTAAACGTCGCAGTAGATTTCGTATACATCGGCTGATCCCATTAGTACGTTCATCGATCGGGTGGTCGTTATAATAGTTTCGCCGTAAGAAAAAATATTAAAATTCAAATTTGCAATAATTCATAGACAATTCCGACTGCAAGCCCATGCAAAAAATTGACAAACAAACGGAATATTACAAATTAAATACAAATAACAGAAAACACCTTGTTGGAATTAATAAAGCAAAACGGCCAACACAATAAAAAAATATATATATTCTTACTAAAAAAAAAAATAGTTACATAATGTATAGAAAATTTTTATGAAACTAAAAAATTTAAAAAAAAAAATCTTGTTAAAAATCAAAAAAAAATTTTTTGCTATTTTTGCTAATAATAATTTTTATATTTTTCAGTTTAAGTGAAATTAAATAAAAAAAAATAATATTTACAACTAAAATGTAAAGAAAAAATTTAAAAATTAAAAACAAAACGAAAAAAAAAAATTTTTAAATAAATATGGAAACGGTGAGTTTTGACAAAAAAATGATTAATATAACAAAAAAAAAAAAAAAATATATATATATATATACATATATATCTTTAAACCAACAATGTGCAAAATATTTAAAAAAAATCTTCTATTTTATGGGATGTTACCAATACAACTTTACGAAATTGTTATCGATAAATAGTGTTCAAATTTCATATATATCGAGAAAAACTTAAATAAATCGTTAACTATGCTAAAAACATAGTTAATTAAAACGAAATCAAAGCAATCAAATAAATTATAAATTTAAAAATATATTAAAAGGAATGCATACACTGAGAGAAAAAGCAAAGCAATCAAATAAATTATATATTTAAAACTATATTAAAAAGAATACATACACTGAGATAAATTTAAAATATTTTAATACTAAGAAAAAGAAAAGAAAATAGATTTTATTTAAGAAAAAATTAAATGTAAATGAGTAAAAAATAATAAAAATTTTTACATTATAAAAATTAAATTATTTGAATCATAAATAAACTTATTTATATAAAATAATATAAATTCCTATATAACAATGTATAGCTGTTAAAAACTTCGATTTTAAATTAAATTTTCACAATCTTTGGCTACATAAAACAATGTCACTTATAATAAAATAAAAATAATTTGTTATAAAATATTTAAATTTTTAACTCTTCTATGCAAAAAACAATAAAACTCAATTAATATTAATTCATTCAATCAAAACTCTACTTAGTTTAATGTTAAATAAAAAACTCTAGAACTGAATTTAAAGTGAATGTTTTAAAAATATACAAAAACAAATATAAATATATGAAGGAAAATAAACAAATAACTAAATTTTGTAATAATAATTGTTGCCAAAATAGTTCAAATGAAAAACAAAAACCTAATATATATTACGTGCAATAAATAATAATTTTTTTTTGTTCAAAACAGTGCAATAAAAATGTCAACATTACAAAATATACACTATAAACACTTGAAATGTTAAAAATTCATTCATATTGTGTTTAAAAAAAAGAGATATTTATCTAATTAATAAATCAATTTTTTTTAGCACAGTTAGTGAAAACTGTATAATTTAAAATTTTATAATTTATAGCAGTTCTCTCATTTTTGTCATAAAAAATTTTTGTTTATTTTTTTTTTCAAATTTCAAAATCGCTGCAAATCGAAACTTTAAGTGGAAATATTAAAAATTAATAATAACATTCTCTAACCGATTATATTTGTTTAAATTTAAATAACTTAAAAATATACAAATAAAAATGGCAAATCATAAAATTATTTATTGTGTGAAATTAAGTGACATTTAACAGTTAATATAACAAGTTTTGAACAAAACTGAAAATGTAGAAAATAAATTTGTCTTTGTCATGCTTAAAATCCAGCCATAAAGGTGGACTCAGATCTTATTGATTTTGAGATATATCTCCTACAAGCTCACACACCCACCTTTAGCCTTGGCCGAAAGCTAAAATTGGCACATAGATTTCTTCCGCTTGGCAATTTAATTCAACAACATTTTTTTTTAATGGAAAATCTCTGAAAAACGGGAGAAAACATTGAAAATTTTTTAATTGAAACATTTTCCGACTAACAAAATTTTTAAACTGTGCGGAATAAAATTCTCTGGCAATTGCCCAAAAAAACTGTCGACAACCATGGAGATAAATTTGAATTTCAAAAAAAAAAAAAAAAAAAGTGTTAAATTCGGCTATGCCGATCTTTGATATCCTCCATCAGGGTTTTAAGTTTACAGTAATGTTTGGACCTATTGTAATATTTATGAGAAACGTAAACAAAATAGTGTAAAAAGTAAACAATTTGATAACTTAATAATAATACTAAATTATTACAACAAACACACTGAATTTTTAAAATGTTTTAGGGATGTCTCCATATTTTAGGCCATATCTGTGCACAGTGATGTCCGATTAACCCCATTTTAATTATCAACCTGATCGCTATAATGGCAAATAATATAACCCCAAGTTTATCCAGGTAAATTGTTTATTTTATGAATGAGCGTGTTTTCAACAGACAGACGGACGGACGATGCATTACAAACGGTCCGAAAAACTGATATATACCCTCTGCAATGTTATGTGGAAGGTATAATAAATTTTAGAAACCCACATAAAAAAGTAGAAAATATTTTTATTTTATCACATTCAGACAGATTGACTCAGATTTTATTTGATAGCCATCACTGCAATGCTAAATATCTTATCGAAAGTTTAGTTTAATACGCAGATGGAGAAACAACATTCTAGGCAAATGTCCAAATCAAAACAATTAAGAAAATTATAGTCGACGGACGGACTAACGGACATATATTGTTAAATCGACTCAGAAAATGATTCTGAGTCAATCGTTATAACAAAAGATGGGTCTAGGTGAATTATTTTTGGTAGTTACCTGACCACATAGTGGTATAGGGTATACAAATTTGTCACCACATCTGTTAGTGTGAGAAAAAAAAATATTAAATTAGTTTTGTTCGAAGACTGGGGACTAATCGCCACATTCAATATCGAGTAAAATCAATTAAGATTCCATATTTTGGTTTATTATTTAAACAAAACGGACAAACGTCTTAACCAAGGGCCATAATTCGTTACCTATGACAGAGTAAAACTATTATTAGTAAATAATAGTAATATTTTTATTTTATCACATTCAGACAGACTGACTCAGATTTTATTTGATAGCCATCACTGCAATGCTAAATATCTTATCGAAAGTTTAGTTTAATACGCAGATGGAGAAACAACATTCTAGGCAAATGTCCAAATCAAAACAATTAAGAAAATTATAGTCGACGGACGGACTAACGGACATATATTGTTAAATCGACTCAGAAAATGATTCTGAGTCAATCGTTATAACAAAAGATGGGTCTAGGTGAATTATTTTTGGTAGTTACCTGACCACATAGTGGTATAGGGTATACAAATTTGTCACCACATCTGTTAGTGTGAGAAAAAAAATATTAAATTAGTTTTGTTCGAAGACTGGGGACTAATCGCCACATTCAATATCGAGTAAAATCAATTAAGATTCCATATTTTGGTTTATTATTTAAACAAAACGGACAAACGTCTTAACCAAGGGCCATAATTCGTTACCTATGACAGAGTAAAACTATTATTAGTAAATAATTTCGATAGCGAGTGCGAATATTAAACCCCTGGGGTCGAATCGAATTTTTCGATCGAAATTATTTTTTTATTTTCCAAAATAAAATACTAAAAGTAATTTTACTCTGTCACAGCTAACGAGTTAAGAGCTGTATGCAGCTTGTTAAGGAATCTTAGCAGAAAATTTTCATATATTTCTTAAAGAAAAGAAAAAAGCACAAAAGTACCTTTCAGTGCAACAGTAGCAATCAGCTGTTTTCTGTCAATTATTAAGAATTGTGAAATTGAAATTGAAAACAACCATGTTTGCAACTGAAAAAGAACTTCTAATTTTTTAAGCTTATTACATTTTGTTTATGTTTACCTCTCCTGTCAAAATTCCGTTCAGAAAGAACGAAAAATTTGATATTCCTGTTCAAAGCCTGGCTTGCCTAACTTAATTTACGTAAAAAAAAGTGGTATAAACAATGCTACTTTTTTAAAAAGCTGCAGACTAACAACAGAAATTTTTAGACAGAAAAATTCCTTAAGCATTTCTGAAGCGTTTTTTTTTGTATGAAGTTTTTGATTCCTTAGCAAGCTGCATACAGCTCTTTAATAGTAAAAGTGAAACGAGGTATGACGATAGTCCGTCTTCTGTAAATAATAAACCAAAATATGGAATCTCCATTAATTTTACTCAATATTGAATGTGGCGATTTGCCCCCTTGTTTCAACTTATTTTAGTTTGTTTTAACTAAAACTAATTTGGCTTTTGGTATAACACTAACTTATAGAAATATAACATTAAAAAAAAGTTGAAAATACCGGTAACGGTCTCAAATATAACAAATCTCATAATAAAAATGTAAACATTGAGATGAACAATAAATTTCAATAATAAAATTATTTAATAGTTTCGATATTAAAAAAAAGGTTTCTGAAACGATATTTAATTCACTATTTACTGGGATATTGTTCTGAGTGTATTTGCTTAACTTATAAAAAAAAAAAATATATTTATATCAAATTCACATACAATTGAATTGGCTTTTATTTTACAATATAAACCAATGACACAGTGAGGCAGAAACAAAAATCTAAAATAAAATCATTAAGGAATTTATTCAACTTGCTCGTGTAAAGAGGGGCGTTAAAAACAATTTTGAAATTAAGAAAAAAAAAAATTAATGACATCTTTAGTGTCCCGAAAATATCGCTTCGTATTGTTTATATATAAATGTAATTTTAATGCTATAGTCAATTTTAATTATCCCATCAGCAAACTGCTGACAGATGGTTTGACAGATTTGCACTTTCGTTTATATGTATACATATCTCTCTCTCTCTCTTAACATAGTTTGGCGCCTTACTCTCTCTTTCTTTGAGAGGGGGCGTTCGTTCTGTTTATAATTTTCAAAAATGCGTAAATATTTTCAACATTATGAAATAAAAAACAAAATTAACCTTCAATTTTACAAGATTTATTAAGTGTAAATTTCTTAGGCAAGGTAACATCCCATATAAATTAGTAAATTAATTAAGTGTAACGAGAAAATATGTCAAAGAATATATCAAAAGAATTTTATAATTTAAAATAAAGCATTTTGGTTTATTATTAGAATGCCCCACTTGAAAAATTGTTATTTTTTATTCAATATGATAGATATCAAGCGCTTTCATTTGACTCCTAACTTTTTATATTTAAACAAATTTCTCGAATAATAAAGTGGTATTAATGGTGTTAATCCTTATCATTAGAAAAATTCGTTTTGAATATAAAAATTTAGGCGTTATTCAAAACAACAAGTGACAAGTGAGGCATTCATTTGATTATTAAGTTTAAACGTAAAACATTTTGGTAGGGCTTTGAGTGACATTTAATTGATTGTTCACATTTTCCAGGCATTTGATATATTAGTGGTAAATCAAGATTTCAAAGCGGAAACATCGGATTCTGTTTCTCTTGCTCGTGGTGATATCGTGGAAGTGTTAAAAACAACTGAAACAAACAGCGGCTTAACTAAGTATGTTCACTTTTTTAAATAATAATGTTTTGAGAATCGATCGAGCGTTTTGGTTTTCAGCCAAACAACATTTTAAGATTTTTCGTTTATGGATCTTGTTTTGTTTTTAACACATATTAATAATTCTCATGTTTTATTGCATTAAAACACATTTTGTCAAAGAATTATTATATGTAAGACAACCAGTAACTCATCCCGACAATTTTAGATTAAAATAAAACTTCGTGACATAAATAAAAATATATTTTATATACACAAAAAAAAAAATAAATTCACCAGCCGAATTTTTCCAAAGCTTAATAACTATATTTTCGATTATATCAACAGAAATTTAAAACATTTACTGTTATGAGAGCAGAATTTTATTCATAATTAACTCGAAAATCGGTTATAGCATCATCGCAGTTCGATTTGCAGTAAATTCGGTAGCTACAATGAATCTGTTTTATATGTACATATACAGTGGCTAACAATGCTTTGAAAACTTTTACAAAATTCTAAGTCCTAAAATTATGTTTTTTTTTGAGAAAAATAACAAATTTGTTAAAAAAATACAACAAAAAAAAAAAAAATAGTTAAACAAAAAAAAGTATTTTTTAGTGAAGACAAAACAATGAAAACTCTTAAGCTTCTGTACCAGAGTTGATTAAAACAATAATCTAACCCATAAAAACAAAGTTTTTATTAAAACTCTTTCCCTCTTTATGCATATGAGTTTTGAATCTATCCGTGACTGTGCGTGACTTTGTGTTACTATTTTAAAATTAATCTTTGGTCACAACAAGTCTATGGACCAAGTTTGAGATTGATCGAATGAGGGGAAGTGAGGTTTTAGTCTCTCCGTGACTGTGCGTGACTATGCGTGACTGTGCGTGACTATTTCAAAGTTAATCTTTTTTCACGGCAAGTCTATAGACCAAGTTTCATATCGATCGGATAAGGGGAAATGGGGTTTAAATCACTCCGTGACTGTGCGTGACTATCCTAAAATTAATCTTTGGGCACAATAAGTCTATGGACAAAGTTTCAGATCGATCGAATGAGGGGAAGTGAGGTTTTAATCTCTCCGTGACTGCGCGTGACTATGCATGACTGTGCGTGACTATGTCAAAATTAATCTATAGTCACCGCAAGACTATGGGCGGAGTTTCAGATCAATTGAATGGGGGAATGGAGTTGCCCCATGGCAGACAGACAGACAGATAGACACACAGACAGACAGAGAGTATGAGTTAAAATAAAGAGTTTAAAAAGAGAAGATGTTTTTTAAATGCAATTGCATTTATTTTTCATTGTTTTTATCTTATCTAAAGGGTCCGCCAAATTATTATTTTTTTTTTGAAAATGCTAATAAAAAAACTACTGAATATTATCTCAAATTTTTTATTTGCGGCTGATAATGCGATCTTCAAAAACAGGGCGCAAAACATCGAGTGTAGCTCCGGCTGTGTGGCACGTAGCGCCGTCCTGTTGAAACCAAATGTTGCCAATATCCTCCTTTTCAATTTTTGTGAACAAAAATTCGTTCAACATGGCCCGATAACGATCGCCATTGACTGTAACGGCCACTCCTTGCTCATTTTCGAAGAAAAATGGCCCAATTATGCCTCTGGACCAAAATCCGCACCAAACAGTGACTCCTTTTGGGTGTATCGGCTTTTCAATGTATGCGTGCGGGTTTTCTGTGCCCCAAATGCGACAATTTTGCTTGTTTACATACCCGCCAAGATCAAAATGAGCTTCATCTGAAAAGTTGATCTTCTGTAAGTCGATCGCAGGCCCATTTAGCGAAGCGAAAACGCATTGGATGGTCAGTTGACTTCAACTCCTGAACCAATTGGACTTTGTATGGCGTCATACCATACTTTGGCTTTTCACGCTTTGGTTTATCGATGAGGATGCCTGTTTCTTTCACTTTTTTCACAAGATAACGAACATACGGAGCTGACGGCGCTTCTCTTCTTCCAAAATCCGTACGCAATTTTCGCACACATTCTGCAACATTACCATGATTTTCAAAGTAATGTCGCAATATTTCCCAGCGTTGTTCAAGTGTATACACAACCATATTCGTTCAGCGGAAGGATAAAACCAATTATCTGTCAAATCAGACATGAGCTAAGTGTTACCATTCACGAAATAAGCACTAGTTGAAAAAAAAAAACGTCAGATGGCGGACCCTTTATAATATTAATAGACTAGGCGATTTCTTGTGACCGATGTTTTGTTCTACCATTTTATCCCGATCTTGACCAAACGTATATTATTTGAAAGGTATTTCTTTTTAGCCGCTTTGCAGATTTACAGATTTTTAAATTTTTTGCTTTATTTTAAGTAAATTGCATTTAAATTTGCTACTAACATATACATAAAATTATACATATGCTATGTGTGTTTTATTAAATTTGTTATTGTGTTTATTAATGAGTTTGTTATCTTCATTCGGAATAATAATAAACCATAAAAGTGTTGATTTAAGAATTGGCTAAGTTGAAAAATAAAGCTGCCTAGAAATTGCACTCGAGTTTCGAGCGCTAGAATCTGCTAGTAATTAATTATTATAAAATAATGGCCAGAACAAAGTTATGTAGTTTTGTGAAGCGTTAAAAACCAGAATAATAGATTATTTCACTGATGGTCTTCAGCAGGAGATAAAGAGAAATATTCTATGAATAAATCCATAACTTCAAAAGCTATCAAGAAATATTGTTAAAGAGGCGACAGGTCGCGTAAAACGAGTCAAAGACAGGTTAATTTAATAGCAAGAGAACTTAAGGGTAGACGTTACATTCGCGGGAAAACAGACCTTTTTTCAAAAATTCATAACTCAGTTAAAAACAAACCTTTTCCCAAAATTTTTCACTCCAACATGGTTTTATAGAGCTCCAAACTGGCGGCAGAGAAAAAACGGGGCCTCGTGGTTGCAGCGCTGGGAGTCGCAAAAATTTTCCGATCTGGAAAAAAATGACTTTTTTAAATCTTAACAAAATTGGTTATCGTATGACATGAGCTTTTTTTTAAATTTTTTTTAATTTTTGGTGATGTTCCAAATTTAAAAGTGTGTTTTTTCGAAAAAAAATATTGACTTTAAAAATTCATGAAAACTCGAAAAAAATGTAAAAAAAAGCTCGTGTCATACGATAGCGAATCAAGTTTAAAAAAATACAAAAAAAAATTCATCAAAAAATGAACCCGCTAGTGCCGCAACCAGTACGAAAAACATGGTTTCGAGATAAACGCGTTCAAAAAAAAAAAAGGTTACCTTCAATCTGCCATGCCTGCTTCGTACTGTATGCCTTCGTCATCTTGTGTTGTGCTGTTTCTTACAGTTTTTTGCAATCGTTTACGCGAAAATTAAAAATGCGCTCTCACTAATCCGGCTGTAACTTTTGAACCCGTAGGAATTTTTCCATGAATCTTAAGAATGTTTACTAAAATACAAAATTATAAAACAAATAAGTTTGATCTAAAATCAATATTCTAAAAAAAGTCGATTTTAAAAACCGGCCAATGTCATGTCTTCCTTAAAAAATGGTACCTAAAGAGGTAATTAACAATCTGAAACTAAAAATATGTGCTCGAACTGTTACCCAACGAGTAATTGAGGCTGAAGATCATGGTTGTTATCGTCCTGTAAAAAAACACAGATGTCACAGACAAATCGTCTGGCTCGCATATATTTTGCTAAAGAACACATGAATTGGTCAAGACGGAATTTGTATATGTTCTCTTTTCGTATTAGTCCAAGTTTAATTTAAGAGGCCGTGATGGAAGAACGTTTGTACGATGACCAAAGGGAAAAAGACTAGACCCAGAATATACAAATAAAATTGTTAAGTTTGGCGGTGACAAAAAAATTCAATGGATATCATCAATAAATTAATTGACTGCAGTACTAAGAAATAATGGATACCCAACAACATATTGAAACCAAAAATAGAGAAAACGTTTCCAATTATTGTATAGTAAAGGTTTCCATTGTTTTGTCAACAGCAATAAAAATGAATACTTTTAAGTTTTGTTATTTTTTTTTCGAAAGTTAAGCTATTTATATTAACTAGCAGATTCCAGCGCTCGAAATTAGAGTGCAAATTCTAGGCAGCTTTATTTTTCAACTTAGCCAATTCACAAACCAACACTTTTATGGTTTATTATTATCGTGAATGAAGATAACAAACTCATTAACAAATACATTAACAAATTTAATAAAACACACAGCATATGTATAACTTTATTTATATGTTAGTAGCAATGTAGTTAAATGCAATTTACTCAAAAAAAAAAGAAAAAAATTAAAAAATCTGTAAATCTGCAAACCGGCTAAATAATATACGTTTGGTCAAAATAGGGATAAAACGGTAGAACAAAACATCGGTCACAAGAAATCGCCAAGCCTAATAATATTATAGATATTTTTCTATTTTAAATAAATCAAACATACAAATTTTTGAATTAATTAGTTTTTAATTGACCATTCAAGTCATCAAATATATATTTTGTTAAAAGTTTCCATTGTATTGTCATTCACTGTTTTTATATAATTAGATTTTACAATTTGAAAAAAATCTAAATTTTTTAGCTTGCATAAAAATTATCAATCTTAAATTTTCCAAGTTTTAAAGGGAATTTTTTAATTATTTAATTTATAAATTGTAACATTAAAGACTTTATAACCTGAAATTTTTAGAGTGGAATATCGATAGGATCTGGGGTTATGATCCTATAACCTTTAAGGATTAAATTAAAAAAAAAATATCCATTTTTGTCCATAACTTCTGGTGCCATTAAAAATCACTCAATAGACTATAAATTTTCCAATCAAAAAAATCATATTTGACATTTACTAAAACCTTATGAAATATCGCTTATAAATTGGAAATGTTTATTTATTAATTAATAATATAAAAAACTCAATGAGATAAAGAAATTCTAAAAGTATCGCCTTATCGTCACCATGATAAATGATTGCTAACAGTTTTATTAAAATCTAAAATGATCGGCTGAATGATTTGGTTTGGAAAAGCCCAATATTAAATTGTAATTTATTTAATTACATAAATTGTTTGCAAAATATTTTTACGTATTTACGTATTTACATATTTAACTTTTCATAACTTTAACTAAAGTTTTTAATCGTTTAAAAATCCACATAATTTTTGGAAACGATAATCAAAACACGATTCAAAACATAACCTTAAATATTTTCCATGCCGATCGTTTTGTAAATCGCCCATTTTTATTGCTTTAGAAGTGTAACAGAAACAGATTCAACTACAAAATGGTTGGTGCGCATATTTGGCGAAAATAAAGAAGGATGGGTGCCGAAAAATATTTTAGATGCCGGTTTGACAGCCATTTCAAATGGCAACGAAAAAGAAAATGCTGATTTCCAGAAAAAGTACTTATAAATTGTTTAAAATTTAATTATTATTACTATTATTTTGTTATAAACTTTAAAGGGCCGTTATTCGTGAACTAATAGAAACTGAGGAAGAATTTCATCGAGATTTAGAAAATGTCGTCAATCGTTATATCAAAGCCGTTGATGGTCCTTCGGCACCTCGTAACGTACGTGATAGTAAGGATATTATATTTGGAAATTTTCAACAAATTGCTGAATTCCACAATATGTAAGTTTAAAATATTATTTTTTTTTTTAAATTTTATTTTGTTTTAATTTTGAATATTGTCTGTTTTTTTTTTTTTTTTGTTATCAAAGGGTTTTCATTGATGGTGTTAAGTACTATGCGGATAAACCGAATATGGTGGTGAAAACTTTTCTACGTTTAGAAAGAGATTTCGATATGCATGTTAAATATTGTAAAACCGAACCATTGGCTCAGGAATATTTAGCATCGAACAAAGAGGCCTTTACATTTTTTCAGGTAAATAATGTTCAAATAAATAAAGAATTTTTCACATTTTTATTGATGTCGTGGGGAGAGTATTTAAATAACATTTTCATTAGCTCATCTCGTACAAAAAAAATCGATTTTATTTTTGAAAAAATTGGTCTCAAACTTTTCGTACTGTAGAGTTTATTAAAGGCCAGTTTACACTATCACACTTTGTAATACGACCTGTCAAAAAGTCGAGTATTACGTATGAAAAAGTCGTATCACGTAAAAAGCTTATGTTATGAAATTGACAGTCTGTATGATTTTATTTTCATTTTTAGAAACATTTCTAGAAACCTGTCATTTACATCAGACCACAGTTTTTTTGGTAATATAAAAAAAAGGTAAACAAGAGGAAGGAAAGTGAAAATAAAATATAAATTTCAAAATAAATTTGTTTGTTATTCTAAACAGCTGTTTTCATAAGACTGAGTGGTAAATGGGCTTTAAGTGAAACATTTTTATATAATTTTCATGAAGTTTGTTGCACTGCATCTTTAAATTTTATATAAAAAAAATTGATATAAAATCTATAAATAGCGACATTATTTAAAAAAATCATTGATACAGTTTTTAAGATATTTTTGGGGATATATTAAGTTTTTTCGTAATGCTTCAAATATCAGGTTTTAATTTTTATTTATCATTTTCATACAAAATCATTCAAATTTAGTTTATTGTCCAGTAATCTTCAAATCTAAAAATTAATTAATAATATTTATTATCTTAGAATGTACAGTCATGAAAAAAATAATAGAAACTACTAGATCCTTTATATTTCTGCAAATAACTTTTAATCAAATCAAATTTATTTTCATAACGAAATTTTTTTAACATTAATTGAAGAAGGTTTCATATAAAAATAGTAAATAAAAAGAAAAAATAACAAAACTTAAACATTCTTTTGAAAATAAAAATGGAAACAAATTACTTCAAGCTATAGTATTTATAAATAACTAGCAGATTCCAGCCCTCGAAATTCGTGCGCACATTCTAGGAAATTTTATTTTTTCATTAAATAAAGACCCTAAAAGTATGCTAATCAATTATAGCCAATTCACAAATCAACACGAAAAACAAACTCATTTTTATTACAAACAGATTAACAAATTTATTGTATAATTGTATAATTTTATGTATATGTTAGTAGCAACTTTAAATGCAATTTACTCAAAATAAAGGAAAAAATTTAAAAATCTGTAAATCTGAAAATCGGCTAAAAAGAAATATCTTTCAAATACTATACGTTTGGTCAAAATCGGGATAAAACGGTAGAACAAAGCATCAGTTACAAGAAATCGTCTAGCCTATTAATATTATAGATTAATTTTATATTTGGCTGTGGCACCATGAGTTTTTAAGACTTCGGTGCACCGTCGTTCCATTGAATCCCCATAAATCTTCCTTGTTTATGTATTTAAAGCCGGCCAATCCCTTTTTTGAAATCCACCAGAGGTTTTCTTTTAGGTTAAGGTGCGGTGACTAAGAAGATCGTTCCAATAAAATAACTTTATTATCCTGGAACCATTTTTTACCCAGTTTAGAAGAGTGTTTGAGGTTGTTGTTTAGCATAAACTCCCACTTCAGAGGCAGCATGGTGATGCTCAATATGTTGACGTAGTCGGTGGCGCACATTTAGACCATTACCAAATGTGTTGGACTAAAACCCAATGGTGAAAAGCAACCCCATAGGGTTTAAATTGTGTATTTATTTCTGACTTGCCTTGCCTTTGGAAAAACGAGACCAAAGCACGTTTCTCCTTAGCAAATGTATCTTTACAAACGCTTTTCGGTTTCGAATGTATTGTTCTTGCTTTGAAGTGATATATTCCTTGAGGAATATTTTTTTGCTATCAGCCTATTTCGTATTGTTCGACTCATCTGACTTTTTGGGTACGGCCCTTAGGGGAGTATCATGGTGGTTGTGGTTTATACCCAAAAACAGCAGAGGTGTTTATATAGGCCTCGACTCCTCACCAAAGAGTGGGATTTGTTGCCCAAATAAATAACTTAGTACAAGTGGAAATTTTGCATAAATACACGCAAAAGCGAGAGCAAAATAAGGATCCGTTATCCAACTGTCTGAAACAGCGTGCACATAATTTGCTCTTAAAATAAATAATAGCGTTCTGTATATTGATATGTTTGCTGTTTCTATTTTTCTTTCCATCACTGCATGTATATATTAGGGCGGGTCGATTTGTAGGGAGGCAAAAAAAAATCGCTCAAGTGACAAGGAAAATCATATTCTAGGGATCAAAATAAGAAACTTTGCCCAGGGAAGCATACCTCTAAAACGATGTCCCGACATTTGACCGGTCTGTCTGTCTGCCATGGGGCAACCCCATTCCCCCTCATGCAATTGATCTGAAACTTGGCCCATAGTCTTGTTGTGACTACAGATTAATTTTGGGGTAGTCATGCAGAGTCACGCATATTCATGGAGTGATCTAAAAGTTATTTATTTACCCTCATCCGATCGATCTTTTTGAATAACATAGCATAGTCAAGGCGTATGATTATTATTTATTAGCAGAGTAGAAGATACGTATACGTGTTACGTAATTTTAATATTAAATCAAACATAGTCAGCCCAATTCAAAACAAAAAATGGTGATTTTTTTAAATGTTTGTATGGGGGTGTGCCACTGGCATGGGTGGGTCGGACCTCCGAAGTTAGTGTGAGTCGATCATACATTTGGACTCGATTGGGGCACTCTAAATGGGTCAAAGTGAGACAGACAGACAGACAGCTCAATAGTCGGAACATCACACTTCGTTTTAGAGGTATGGTTCCTCGGGCAAAGTTTCTTATTTTGATCCCTAGAATACGACTTTCCTTGCCACTTGGGCATTTTTTAAATCGTCCCGCCCTAGTATATATGTATGTATATTAACATACGTACATATATATAGAATAACCGTTGCATAGTTCTTCATCCTACATTTTTTGTTTGTTTTTATTTTGACAAACCATCATCACCTACATTTTCATATACATACATACATACATATACATATGTACGTATATATGAATAAAATCATCAAAAGTTTTTTTTCTGGTACAAGTTCAAGTTCAGTTTTCATTGAAATAACTAAACTAATAAAAAATTCGTTCTACACATTTAAATTTTCCACCTTTACCAAAAGATTGACCTACAAACTCTTTACTTCATTATGTTTTTTGCTTCCAATTTTTTTTTCCGAAAAATTTTTCTAAATGTGTTGACTGTTTAAATTATCTAGATGATATTGAAAATGTTTTTTATTTCAAAATGTTTTTGTTGGTTTTAAAAAAAAATTTTTTTTTTGATTTTATTTATTGTTTTCTTAAAATGTTTGTATTACAAATAAACAAATGTGTGTGTGGAAAATTTTTCTTGTCTTTAGCTGTGTCAAATCATGGCCATTTAACTCTATATGATATAGAAATTTTTGTTTAAGATTTGTGTTTGATGTACCTGATTGATATCTGTTTTTTTATTCCAGCTAAATATCTAGAGAATTCAGTTTACCGCATTTTTTTTTTTTTTTAAATGTTGGTCAGTGTACTTTTGTATGTTAAAAGCTTTCATTTCCGCTCGAAAAACGAGAATATTTTTTTGTGATCTATAGAGCTTTTTTTTTTTAAGAAAAATTTCATAACTGTGGGGGTTTTTCGAGTTGACTTTTATTACACATAAATTAAATTTGTGTTTTTGTTTCTGTGGTCAACCCAATTTATATTAACCAGGCTGACAAATAACATAGAAATTGAACACTAGACTTCATATAATTAAAGATACTAGCAGATTCCAGCCCTCGAAATTCGAGTGCAAATTCTAGGAAATTTTATTTTTTCATTAAATAAATACCCTAAAGGTATGCTAATCAATTATAGCCAATTTAGAAATCAACACAAAAAACAAACTCATTTTTATTACAAACAAATACATTAACAAATTTAATAAACACACACAATGCATTGTATAATTTTATGTATATGTCAGTAGCAACTTTAAATGCAATTTACTCAAAATAAAGGAAAAAATTTAAAAATCTGTAAATCTGCAAAACGGGTAAAAAGAAATACCTTTCAAATAAATCGGTATAAAACGGTAGAACAAAACATCGGTCACAAGAAATCGCCTAGCCATTAATATTATAGATAAGATAATTTACAAAAAACTTAGGTATTGTCGTGCTTTATTAATTGAAAGCAATTACTAAATGCAATGAGCATAAATGTCAACACATACAATTACATTTTAGATTGTCTGTTAATTAGCGATGACTGTATATGAACGTTCACATGTACAAACAAAGACAAAAACAACTTTTACAAAATTCTGAAATTGCCAATTTTGACGTAAAATAATTTCCCGTTAAGTCCTATAATTATGTAATTTTTTGGCGCTAAATAATTCTTTCTTATGTTCTCTATCGAAATATAACAAATTTGTTACAAAAAATACAATTAAAAAATATATAAACGAAAAAAAAAAAGTATTTTTTTGTGATGACAAAACAATGGAAACTTTTAAACTACTGCACCAGAGTTGATTATATCAATAAAAATAGAAGATGGTATGAAAGAAAGTGTGTAAAACCTTAACTATTTCTTAAACACAATTGTATTTTTCAATTTCTAATTTTGTAATTAATTATTATAAAATAATGGCAAGTAAAAAGTTTTTTGAAGTGTTAAAAATCAGAATAATAGATGATTTTACTGATGGCCTTAAGTTAAAGAAAATTTATGAGAAATATTCTATGAATAAATGGATAATTTCAAAAATTGTTAAGAAATATTGTGAAAGAGGTACGGTAACGACTCAACATTTAGGCAGCGGCAGGCCCCGTAAATTGAGTCAACGACCATAAATACTACATACAGAGGTCATTAACAATTTGAAACTAAAAATATGTGCTCGAACTGTTTCCTGAAGAGCAATTGAGGCTGATCTTGATTGTTATCGTCGTGTGAAAATTGACTGGCTCTATAAATTTTGCTAAAGAACACAAAGACGGAATCGGAATACTATTCTCTTTTTAGATCCCTCCAAGTTTAATTAAAGAGCCCATGATCGAAAAACGTTTGTACGAGGACCCAAGGGAAAAAGACTAAACCCACAATATACAAATAAAACTTTGGGCCAAGGAATGAGTCCAATTCATGTAGTAAAAGATACGCTAACTGGAATTGGATACAGGAAAATTCTTAATGACGAAATGTATCCAAACGCGGAGGAAAACATGCCCTTGGTCTGGAATTCCGACATGAGTCAGATGGTTACAATCTAATGTAGTTAGTGTTTTGGAATGGCCAGCCCAATTACCAGATCTCAATCCCATAGAAAAACTATAGGAAATTGTAGATCGAATAATGCGGACACGAAATTATACAAACAAGAAAGATCTCATAGAGGCAGTTAAATAAGAGTGGCTCAGGGGTTGTGAAGCAGTACTAAAAAATAATGGATGCCCAACAAAATATTGCAACTAAAAATAGAGGGAAGATTTTCAGTTATTGTATCGTAAAGGTTTCCAATGTTTTGTCAATAGCATAAAAATTAATACATTTAAGTTTTGTTATTTTTTTTCTGAAGTTAAGCTATTTTATGTTAACTAGCAGATTTCAGCACTCGAAATTCGAGTGCACATTCTAGGAAATTTAATTTTTTCATATAATAAAGACCCTAAAGGTAAGCTTCACAATTCAACTCATTTTAAATGAAGAAAACAAATTCAACACATTAACACAAACACATTAACAAATTTAATAAACACACACATAGCATTGTATAATTTTATGTATGTGTTAGTATCAACTTTAAACGATCATAACTCCAAAAAAATATTGCAGATGATAAAAATCTGTAAAACTGGGTAACAGCTAAAAAGAAATACCTTTCAAATGATAAATTTTTTGTCAAAATCGGAGTAAAACTGTATAACTTACATCGGTCACAAGACATCGCCTTGCTATTAATATTATAGATATTTTTTTTTTTTAATAATTAAAATATACAAATTTGTAAACGAATAAAAGCGTTTTTTTTATTTTATGATCCAATTTTTTGCTACAAGGAGTCAAAAATATATATTTTGTTAAAAGTTTCCATTGTGTTGTCACTCACTGTATATAGTTTAAACGATTGAGTGTCAAACGGATTGACAGATTGATATATACCGTCTGCATAGTGGCATGGAGAGTATAAAAAGTTATTTATATATATATACAAGCAGATTCCAGCCCTCGAAATTCGAGTGCAAATTCTAGCATACCCTAAAGGTATGATAATCAATTTTAGACAATTCAACACTTTTTTTGATTTATGTCCAAATTAATTTTTAAATTCAACACAATTATTATTGTTAATGAAGAAAACAAACTCGTTTTTTTTGCGAACACATTAACAAATTTAATAAACACACACATAGCATTGTATAATTTTATGTATGTGTTAGTAGCAACTTTAAATAAGCATAACTCCAAAAAAACTTAAAAATCTGTAAGCCTGGTGGGCAGCTAAAAGGAAATACCTTTCAAATAAGATACGTTTGGTCAAAATCGTTAGAAAACTGTTGAACAAATCATCGGTCACAGGAAATCGGTTTACCTATTAATATTATAGATATCTCAAAAGATTTATAATTATTTCTAGACTTTGTATGACTTATGTCTTAAAAGTCATTTACACGTTACAATAACATTTCTATCAAAATCATGAACGTCGAATACTAACTACATTTTTAGTGAATTTTTAAAAACTACCAGACATTTTAGGTACCAATAAAATTTTTCCCGTAAAATAAATAAAGCACAACAAAATATTATTGCAAAAATAACTGCAAATCGGTAGTCAAACCAGTCCAGATGACACCTGTGGTAGTTCTGATGTTAATAAGTTAACATTTTGGGATTGAAAAAAAGCAGCGACTTCAATTCCTATTTAATTTCTTTGTCATAAAGTATTTCGTGAACATAAGAAATTTATATTGTAAAAACTGTATTAACAAATGTGCTACATTTTTGTAATAAACTTTGTAGACCTGTGTAAAATGCATTTGTCTCCTAAACGCCACTGACAGCTAATGAATTATGATTATGCTTGTTTGTACATATCGTACGTACACAAGCATCACATAAAATAAAAACATACTGATCCTTTTTGTAAACAACAAAACAACACTTGTTGCCACAATTTAATTTGTAAGAAAAAAAAAATTAAATAATATTTATGTAAATGTTATTACAGACAAATTAAAAGCTTTTCGTTTAAAATTGTTGAAAAGTGAGTGAGTGAATAGATCAAAACCCTAATGGTTGGATATAATTACCGAACAAGTGTAATATAAAAATTTTGAATTTTTATCGAGAAATAATTGCGATGAAAAACATTTGAATTTTTTTAGCAAAAGAAGAGAGATCAAATTTTTCTTTTTGGCCGTTTCTTTAATAATTATTTCAAATGTAGCTAAAGACACATAATATTTATATTTAGATTTCCACCAAAAACTAAATAAAAAAAAAAAATCATACAGAAGCTTTTTTTCAAAGTTCCTTTAGAGCATTTTAGTCACTCTTTAGACGTTCTAGTGTACGTGTCGCGCTAAAACACAAAAGTCTATTTCAATATTACGTGGTGGATTTCTTTTTTTCTTCTATAATTTTGAGTTACTTTCAGAAAGCATATACATCTATCTATATTTTCTGAACAAGATATATCTATATATTCATAATAGAATATTTTTTTTGTATAAGTAAAATTGTATATGTGTTTTTGTGTGTGTAGTTTAAAGTAGTGAAAATATATTTAAAAAAATTATATAAATTCATTTAAAAATTCGACAAAAAAAATCAAGATAATTTTGAAGTAAAAAGTGAATTTTGTAAATTTGTTATATATGCATATCAAGCAGATATATACAAGTTAATTTACACAAAAAATTCAGAATAAAAAGTGAGTGAAAGCATTAAAGAAACAAGTATAAAAATATTTAAAAAAATTTGCAAACTACATATCATTAGCATTGAACATATACTCTATATATTTATATATATATATAAATTATTATTATATATCAATTATATATAAAAACAAATCATCTTTAAAAAAAAAATTTTTTTTTTCTAAAATCATTTTAGAGTCAATAGTGAGTGTATCAATTCATGGAATTTTTTTTATGGACTTTATTTAAAAAGATACATATCTATATTATTGGTGAAAAAGTGTTGATTTAAAAAAATGTTATACCCACATATTTATAAAATCTGCTCAAATTAAATGGCGATATATATTTTGTACAGTAATTGCTGAAATAACTGGACTCTTTCTTAGCCGGTCTCTATATGCTATAGAATATTTTGCAAGTGTCCAGCTGTTGAAGCGTTCACTGTGGTGATATTTAAAAAGTTTTTTATTCGTTTGTATGTTTGAATATGATTTTATTATTTTGTTCTTTTTTTAAATACTGTCTAATATTATTTGCTAGTTTTATTCTCAAAACGCCCACTAAATTTCAAAACGATTATTCTAGGCCAAGACTTTCTTTCGTAAACAAATCACATAGATGCCATATTTTTGTAAACAACAAGCTAATTTGGGGGGGATTAATATTAAACAGGGCTGTAACTTCGATAAAGGAAGAGAAAAAGTGGAAAAAACTATCTTTTATTTAAAAGAAATTGGGTCCAAAATTATAAATGTCCCCCAGAACAACCCGACCTGATAAAGAAAACACAACAAATTTGGGAAAGATATTATTTATTTCTCAACATAATCTCCTTGTAGCTCGATACACTTTTTCCAACGATATTCAATAGCTTCGATACCCTGTTTATAGCAAGAACACTGCCTAGCTCCTTAAAATAGTTATCATTGTTGGCAAATCCTTTATCATCGAGCCATTTATTCAACTTTGGAAATAGAAAATAATCCGAGCGAGCTAAATGTGGCGAATGAGGTGCGTGATGAAGCAATTCGAATTTTAATTCATGGATTTTGGCCAGCGGAATAGAGGATGTATGAACTGGCGCATTATCTTGATAAAATAACTTTTTCTTTTTTTTTCCAAATGTACTCTTTTTTCCTTAATTTCATCACTGCAATAAGTTAGCAATATACTCGAGTTGATTGATTTTCCTTTTTGAGGTTAATCAATAAAAATTATACCACGCGCATCCTTGCCTGTTGATGGAACTGTCGTCGCCTTTTTTGAGCACGACTCTCCCATTTTAGTCGACTGTTTTGACTGTTGCCTTCTCTTAGGTGTGAAGTGAGGGACCCATGTCTTTATTGCGGTGACATATCGCCAAATACTCTACTGAAACATCTTCACGATGCTGTTTTTGTTCTATTGAGAGCAATCGCGACACCCAGTTTTCTCATCTCAAAATGTTCGGTTAATATGCGATGTATAGCACTTTTTTAAGTGTCTGACATTTCAGGTAGCTCACGCACCATCACCCGACGATCCATTTTGGGTACATTCTTAACCGTTTTCGGCATGGCCACCTCAATTGGTCGATCACTACGGCCTCGTTTAAACTCTGCCACCCAAAATTTTATAGTCATAAATGAAGAAGCAGACTCGCTCAGAGTAGAATATAGCTGGGCTTTAATATTGTTTGGACTGATACCTTTCAAATGAAAGTATTGACTAATTATTTCCATGTTTACAAATTCAATGAGATCTTTTTCTTTTGATGCCTCAAAAAAAAAAACACTAAACAACGTGGCACCTTCAAACTTTACACATATGTTTTATGATGTGGCCACTTTTCACCAAATAATTTTTTTCAAACTACTGCTGCCATCTATACGTTAGGTCGGGTATATAAGACATATAATTATAGCAATTCCACATGCTAATACTGGGCTCCACTTAACAACTGAAAGGAATGTGTTTCATAGCGACTCAGGTTAAAACTTTATATACAATTTATTTATTATCTTTAACGGACTTTTTAGTTCACGGATGTTACATTCCCATAGTTTTATACATGGCTAAAACTTGGCTACAATACTCAAGATAATTTTTATAGTGTGAATTACACAATAATAGTGCGTTTACATTTGGTTTTAAATCTAGCAAAAAAACTTTTTTAAAATCTAGTACCTTCCAATTTTGAGAATTTGTTTGAAACAGCGGCTATAAGCAGCTGATTTTTGAAAACCAAGGATTTGTAAAAACATAAATTTTTTTTAAACAAATATGTTCTCTTGATAAAAAGAAGAGTCAATTTTTACTTAAAATTTAAATTTTTCTTTTACTTTTAACTCTTCATCTTTAAATTTTTGTTTACACTTCTTTTTCTGAATTTGACTTTAAGGCCAAAACTAAAAAATGTCACAAACGAATTCTTGATTCGCTAGATTTTGATTCGCTAGAATATAGTAAGGTTTTCATCGAAATCTAATTTTTGAGATTTAATGTCAACTCACTATAAGACATACAGTCAGCAAAGTTCCTTTTTTTTTGTGATATAATTAGGTTGGCGCTAGCTCCAGCTAGTCATAATACCAGGTTTTTTCGAGGTATGGATCCCTACACAATCTATGCCTTCGCAGCCATTTGATTTCAATCCTTAAAACTATCAAAACGACCGGTATTGTAAAATTACCAGAAAGCATGCATTTCGGTACATAACCTAAAGGCTTGCTGATCAGCAACTGCTCGGATCATAAAACAGCCACCAAAACGTGTTATCCCTCATCCGGAAATAAAAGAAATAAAAAACCGCAACGTTTTTCCCTTTACCCGGAGGATTGAGGCGACGAAAACGATGTTTGTTCGTTGAAGAGTAAATTACTAATGTCAGCAAACTTCCAACTAAAAGAGCTTTACTGTATTTTAACCATTTTTTCCGCTATCTCTAATTCTTAGGAAAATGCTTTGATATTGAAAATTAAAATCATTATAGAATAATCAATCCAATAAGAAACCGAAACATTTAGGCGAAAGAGAAATCTTCGACGGATAGGGGGGTTTAAAAAAAAAAACTACAAATATAAGAGTAGTTAATTTTTATCTATCTCTATCACTCTCTCAATTTAGCATGCCTTATGGAAATATGTCATTCAAAGCCGCAAACAGTGGTAAATCATCTGTTTTACAATTTGACGTCACATTGTGGCCGAATTTTAAAAGCTATCGATTTTAGAATATTGAAAGACAAATTGTGAAAAAATTACAATTAATTATGACAAATTGCTAAAATTTTATAAAATTATCTTCTGTATGGTTACTATAAATATTTTCTTAAGGTATAAAACTTTAAAAAAAAATTTAAATTCAACACAATTATTATTGTGAATGAAGAAAACAAACTCATTTTTTTTTGCAAACATAACATAACTCCAAAAAAGTGTAAAAATTTAAAAAATCTGTAAGTCTGGTGGACAACTAAAAAGAAATACCTTTCAAATAAGATAAGTTTGGTCAAAATCGGGAGAAATTTGTTTAACAAATCATTGGTCACAAGAACTCGCCTGACCTATTAATATTATAGATTATGTATTTAAAATAGAAAACATGATTTTTCGCATAAAAAAATTAATTGGGAAATTCGTATATAAACCAACAAAGACTTTTAATTATAAGAAAACGAAAGATGGGAAGAAATATTTTATTTTATTTTTATAATTTTTAATATATGTACATAATTTGTTAACTTGAAATGAAATGAACAATAAATTTAATACCTTTAAATGTGCCCATAATTGTGAAAGTCAAAATAAAAAAACTATAAAAGTTAAATTCGGTTATGCCGAATCTTTGATGCACTCCACTGGATTTTACGTTTACATTAATATTTGGACTTATTGCACTATTTATAACAAATGTAAGCAAAATATTTGAAAAAGTAAACAATTTGATAAACTTAATATCTAATTATAACAACAAATACACTGTATTTTTAAAATTTTTACCCATTTTAATTACCGACCTGCTCGAAATGATGACAAACAATATTATTCTAAGTTTACCCAGGTGAATAGTTAATCTTGTGAATGAGACAGACGGACATCGCTATATCGACTCCAGTTGTTATAAGAATCAAGAGTATATATTTTATGGGGTCCCAAATTCATTTTTCGATGCGTCACAAACGCAATGACAAACAGGTGTGGAGGGTATAACTAATTATTTATAAGTTATTTTAAAATTAATGTTATTTATTTAATGAAAATTTAAATTTAAAAATGGAGAGATTCCAACAATATTTAACATACATAACATATTTTTCATTAATCAAGACTAATTAAATTATACATTTAAATACACGATGATATAAAGATATATTTATTATATATTTAAATGCAAATGTTTCGAAACAAGAAATATTTATATCTGTGACATGTAGATCAATTTCGTAATTATGGGCACAAGTATGGCGCTTTTAAAAATTTTTCATATATTTAAAACTTACAAAAATGATAATATCATGCCTTTAAATATAACTGACATCGTTATACACGTATTTTAAATTAGCAGTTGAACTATAAAAAATAATTAGGAAAACTCCAAAACTTATTGCGAACCTATACATACGAGTATACTATAATTTGATAGAATTCTTCATATCAAGTTTAAATTTAGCTAATTAAGTATAGCTAATTACCTTTAACATTTCTTTTAAATCTGTCCCAAATTTTGTTTTTATTTATATTTCATATTAATTACAATAAATATAATATAATAAAAATTGATTTATTTTTATACTTTTTAAACTTTTTTAATCTGGCATCTCCTTTGCAGAGTTTACTGTTTTTGACGACATTCAAAAATAAGTTTTTGAAAAAATATTTAAAAAGAAAAATGTTTATTTATTTTATTTAAAATGTTTGTCTAAATATTTTTAGCAGTTGTTTGTTATCTAATGAAGACTAGTGAAGCTTTACTGGCATACACATTTTATTTTGCCTCAATATAATATTTAAAAAAATATATTTTATATAGTTATATATATTCAAAAAAACAAAAAAAAAAAAAAAAAAACAATATATATTATTTTAAGAGTGTTAAATTAGGCTATGCCGAATCTTTGATACCCTCCACCTGAGTTTTACGTCTACATTAATATCTGGACTTATTGCACTATTTATAACAAATCTAAACAAAATATTTGAAAAAGTCAACAATTTGCAAACTAAATCATTACAAAAAACACACTGAATTTTTCAGTATTTTTTTATTAGTATTTTTTAATTTTAAATTTTTTATTTTTAATTTGTAATTTGTAATTTTTAATTCTTAATTCTTAATTTTTAATTTTTACTTTTAACTTGTTAATTTTTAATTTTTAATTTTTAATAAAATTATGTTTTAATTTTTAATTTTAATTTTAATTTTTAACTATTAATTTTTAATTATTAATTTTAATTTTTAATTTTTAATTTTTAATTTTTAATTTTTAATTTTTAATTTTTAATTTTTAATTTTTAATTTTTAATTTTTAATTTTTAATTTTTAATTTTTAATTTTTAATTTTTAATTTTTAATTTTTAATTTTTAATTTTTAATTTTTAATTTTTAATTTTTAATTTTTAATTTTTAATTTTTAATTTTTAATTTTTAATTTTTAATTTTTAATTTTTAATTTTTAATTTTTAATTTTTAATTTTTAATTTTTAATTTTTAATTTTTAATTTTTAATTTTTAATTTTTAATTTTTAATTTTTAATTTTTAATTTTTAATTTTTAATTTTTAATTTTTAATTTTTTTAATTTTTAATTTTTAATTTTTAATTTTTAATTTTTAATTTTTAATTTTTAATTTTTAATTTTTAATTTTCAATTTTTAATTTTTAATTTTTAATTTTTAATTTTTAATTTTTAATTTTTAATTTTTAATTTTTAATTTTTAATTTTTAATTTTAAATTTTTAATTTTTAATTTTTAATTTTTAATTTTTAATTTTTAATTTTTAATTTTTAATTTTTAATTTTTAATTTTTAATTTTTAATTTTTAATTTTTAATTTTTAATTTTTAATTTTTAATTTTTAATTTTTAATTTTTAATTTTTGATTTTTAATTTTTAATTTTTAATTTTTAATTTTTAATTTTTAATTTTTAATTTTTAATTTTTAATTTTTAATTTTGAATTTTTAATTTTTAATTTTTAATTTTTCATTTTTAATTTTTAATTTTTAATTTTAAAAGTGTACTTTTTTCAAAGAGTGTACTTTTTCTTTTACTTTTTTTGGGATTATATATTTTCTATCATATTGGAAATTCTCATTATTATGTCGTGATAACGGTAGAAAATATGTTATTACAGCGATTTATCAATAAATCGAACGCATGTTGTAAATCACTTTGTGGAATGGCATGCCTCAAAGCTTCTTGTATAGTCGAATTATCCTTAAAACAACACTCTTTTAACTTCATTATAAGTTTTGGAAATAAGAAGTAGGCACAGTGTGCTAAATCAGGTGAATACGGTAGATGCTTTGAGTCATTCTCAGTGATGCGCAGCTAATCGTTTGTTACGAAATTTCGTACTTTTTCAATAAGTGTCCTAGATGAAATTGGTCTTCTACTACGCTGATCATCTTCTACCGTATGTCTTCCTTCCAAAAAATGTTTATGCCACACAAAAATATTTGATCTACTTAAACAACAGTCACCGTAGGCTTGTTTCATGAATTTAGTATGTTTCCGCAGCACTTTTACCAAGTTTAGCGTGAAATTTAATTACTGCTTTGGTCCATCTTAAAAAACCAACATAAAAAATATTCACTACTGCAATATACTCGCCTACACTCAACTACTTAACGAAATGTGCACTACTTGTTGGCAGTGTGCTAGCAGACAATGGACGTTATAACGCATGCGCATTTACACTTACTGCGCCATTACAACCAGCACGCTGGAACGAGTCTTAAAACTTATTTGACTTACTGTGTACATAAAATAGAAGTAGTGGATAATTGCATTTAGTTTAAGTTCACGAATTATGTATCTCAAAATTTTAAATGATATCGGGTAAAAAAATAAGCAACTTTAAATTTAATTTACTTAAGACTATTTTTTTAATATTTCTTTATAAGAAAACAAAGCCGTTAAAAGTGTCGAGAATCTATATGAACAATACCGAATAGTATTCAGAATTGTAAAGTAATCGAATTAACCACAGACAAAAATATATAAATATAAAAAACAAAAAAGAAAATATGTTGAAATACTTAAATCCGGTCAACTACAATACGATTTGTATAAATGTTGTACACATTTCATAAAATGACAAAGTACATTTGTTTATAATTATATATTTATAAACCAACAAGCTTAAATTGTTGATATCAGTAAATTGCATTTCGGATGTGCACTATTTGTTAAATTAATTAGGAATAAATTTTTCATTACAAATTGTCAAATCATTTTATAATTTCAAAAAATGAAATTTTGTAATTTGACATTTTTCACCTAACATCAATTAGCCAAATGCTAAGAGACGTTTTTTAGTGTACCTATTGGTCTAACCGAACGAACGGAAAATTAGATTTGGGAAATTTTTGACTTTCGCTCAGTTTAATACTTATAAAATACAAGCATTCCTATAATCTTTATAGTCTATACAACACTGGTCAAAGTATAAAGTCTCTAGGACGATGTCTATTGAAATTGGAAAAAATTGGTATCAGTTTAAAATTTGGCATATACAAGGGCGATGCGAGAACAACCCCAACTGACGTACAGATGGTGGCAGTAGTTTGAAAAAAATTACTTTGGTGAAAAATGGCAACCCTATAAAACATAGGTTTTAGTATTTTTTTAGAGTCATCAAAAGAAAACGATCTCAGCCAATTTGTAAACTTTGAAAAAATTGTTCACCGTTATGTAATTCAATACTTTCATTCGAAAGGTCCCAGTCCAACCAATATTACCACCAAGCTAGATTCTACGCTGGGGAGTCTGCTTTTTCGATTACGACTATAAAATATTGGGTGGCAGAATCTAAGCCAAGATGAACACCGTAGCGGTCGACCAATCGTGGTGGTCACGTCAGAAACGTTTAAGAAAATCTACAAAATGGTACTGGATGATCGTTGACTGAAGGTGAGTGAGCTAGCTGAAATGATGATGAGAAAGCTGTCCGTTAGCCGGGTGCCGCGTTTTCTGACAATAGAATAAAAACAGCATCGTGAAGATGTTTAAATAGTGTTTGGCAATGTTTCACATCAATAAAGCCGCGTTTTTGCTTGAATTTGTAACCATGGGTGAGACATGGATCCACCACTTGACACCTAAAACAAAGGAACAGTCGAAACAGTGGACTGAAATGGTAAAATTGTTCCCCAAAGCAGACAGTTCCATTTGCATGCATGGTTATGGCGTCTGTTTTTTGCAATGCGAGTGAGATGATTTTTATTGTTTATCTTCAAAAAGGAAAAACAATCAACAGGTGAGTATTATGCTGACTTATTGCAGCGTTTAAGTGATGAAGTTGTGGAAAATGGTCGCATTTGGCGAAAAAGAAAGGGTTGTTTCCAGCAAGACAATGTATCAGTTCACACATCCCCTATTGCGATGGCCAAAATCCATGAATTTAAGTCATCACGCACCTTATCCGCCAGATTTAGCTCCCGTGGATTATTTGCTATTTCCAAACTTGCAAAATTGGCTCGGTAATGAAAGATTTGCCAACAATGATGGCTATTTTAAGGAACTAGACAGTTCTTACTATAAACATGGTATCGAAGTTTATCGAGCCAAAAGGAGATTATGTTGAGAAATAAGGAATATTTTTCCCAAAATTGCTTTCTTTGTCAGGTCGTTTTGTTCTGTGACCACCCTTGTATGGGTTCATTACGTCTGTAAAACATCAGTCCAAAAGTAAACTGTATAGGAACATTTCTGAATCTATCAACAAAATAGATTATTTTCAAATTTGGTTGGTATAAGATTTTAATATCCTCCCCATATAAACACATCCCATATGAACTACACTTATGTATCTACAGACAACAAATAAATGACAATTTCCTTGATATTTGGTTTATGATTAATGACCTCTTCCAGCATGGTTGGTGCTAAGACTTTTTCCCAAAACACATAATCTTAATTTCAGTAGAATGTGTTTTACAAATATTATTTTTATGAGTGTACAATTGTTTTTGCCAAAAAATATTTATATATTTAATATTACGAAATATTTCAGAACCTACCGCAACAGTCACATTTATACTATACAGACAGAGTATAATTTCAATGTGTAATCGCCAATATTCTCTATCGGTTTTAAACAAATTTACAGAACTTTGTGTTAGAACATTTTTTTTTTTTTTGATTAGCTTTTTCCTTTTTTTAATAAACCATTAATTAGTTAATTAGTATTAATTAAAATAAATATTTAGAGCTACTTGACGTTGCTGTTAATAAAGACGAAGTTTGGTTGCATTTTCAACCAACTAACAGGAGGTCCGTTACGATACCATAGGCAGAATAGATTTTGAGATTTGTTATTCCAATATATGAATCGGGATTAGATGTAAATATATACAATGGCTGACAATACATTGGAAACTTTTACAAACTTTTGAATTTGCCAATTATGTTTTATAATTATTTCGTGTTAAGTCCTAAAATTATGTATTTTTTTTTTGCGAAATCACTCTTCGGTGTGTTCTCTATCGAAAGGTAACAAATTTGTTACAAAAAAATAGATAAACGAAAAAAAATATTTTTTTAGTGATTGCAAAACAATGGAAACTTTTAAACATCTGTACCAGAATCGATTATATTAGTAAAATCTTAACCGTAGTTTAAATGTTTATAGTTACCCCGACGTTTGCTTTCAACTATTTCTCAAACACAATTTTATTTTGCAATTTTTTAATCTTATAGTTAAAATAACGGTTAGAATAAAGTTTTGTGAAGAGTTCAAAACCAGTAAAGGAAAATTTGTGATATCAAGAAATATCGTGAAAGATGACTGCGACGACGGTGACGACCCAACATTTAGACGGCAGAACCCAGTAAAGACCCCAAATACAGGATAATTTTATAGCAAGAGAGTATAAAAATTTTCCAAAAATGCTACCTAAAGAGGTTATTAACAATCTGAAACTAAAAGAAGTAAGAAAATTATGGTCGGTCTAGACCGACTAGGTCCAACTATTTGGATATATACATTGATAATAATTTTTTTTGGCTGCAGATATGAAAAACTTCATATCGGATGCTATATTTGTATGGGGACTAGTTTGAAAAATGGACTGATCCTGACCATATTTGTTAAAATAACTTATATTTTGCAAAAACATATACAAACCAAATTTGAGAAAAATCTATGGAATATTTTTATTTTTTGATAGATTTAAGTGAAGATCGGGAAGCAGCTTTATATGGGGGCTATGACTAAGAATTGTCCTATACGGTTTCTTTTTGCTATTGATAAATGGATGTAATGAACATACACAAACCCAATTTGACCAAGATCTATAACATAATTTGGATTTTATGCTAATTGAAGTATTCATAAGGGTCGTTTGTATAGGGACTAGGTCTGAACATGCACCGATTTCTACCAATTTCAATAGCGTTCATACTTTGGCCGATGGAAGCTTATATACCAATTTTCATCAAAATATATTCGTATTTGCGACCTGTAGTTTGACTACAAGGTTTACATGGACACACAGACGGTCAGACGGACGGACGGATATTGCTAAATCCACTCAGAAAGTGATTCTTGGTAGTTACAAACATCAACACAAAGTCATTATACCGAGATCACATAATGGTATAGGGTATAAATATATGCTCCAACTGTTTCCCGGCGAGCAATTGAGACTGATCTTGGTTGTTATCGTCCTGTAAAGAAACCACTACTATCAAAGAAAAATCGTCTGGCTCACATAAATTTTGCTAAAGAACACATAAACTGGTTAGGACGAAATTGGAATACTGTTTTTTTTCAAATGAGTCCAAGTTTAATTTAAGAGAGCATGATGGAAGAGCTTTTGTACGACGAAAAAGACTGAACCCAAAATATAAAAATAAAACTAAAATTTTAAAAGTTTTAAGTTCCGCGGTGACAATATTATGATTGCTTTTCGGGCCAAGGAAAGGGTCCAGGAAAATATGCCCCTGCTCTGTACCAATGACCCAAAACACACAACTAAAGTTGTAACCGAATGGCTACAATCTAATGCAGTTAGTGTTTTGGAATGGCCATCCTAATGACCAGATCTCAATCACATAAAAAATTTGTGAGAAATTGTAGATAAAAAAATATGGACTCGAAATTAAACAAACAAGGCATAACTCATAGTGGCAGTTAATTCAGAGTGCCTAAAAATTTCAATGGATATCATCACAATTTAATTGACTCCATGGTCCATGGTATTGACCGTTCAAGTCATCAAACATATATCTTGGTAAAATTTCCATTGTATTGTCACTCACTGTATATGAACAAATTTAGTTTTTCGAATCTAAAGGAGCGCCGGGGGGAATTTGGTGACACTTGGTCTAAAAGGTGTTTCCTGCAAGTTTGGGCCAAATCGGACATCGTTAACACAAGGCGCAACGAGGTCAAAGGTCAAGTCATACAGAATATTCGAAAATATATGAAAATTATATAATAAATAGCTTTAATTTATTTCGTGTATCGTGAAAATTGCTAGAAAATGTAATTTAAAATATTTTTTGTAATTAACCCAAAATATACCAGGGGGTCAAATTGACCCACTCAAAATTTTTGACTTTATTGTCATTTTAGACATTTTATTCTTACTAACATATTCTTCATGTACATAATCTGGACAGAAGAATATAAAAAAAATCCAAAAAATTAAGTTAACACTATTGCTTCCACTAGATCAAAATGACCCACAAAATTTATTTTTTGAAAGAACTTTTATATTAATTTAAAGGCTGGTTTTTACTTTTATTTATAATAAATTACATATTAAATCACAGTATTAAAAAATTAGGGAATTCATTAGTTTATGACAAGTTTTAAAAACAATTTAAAATTTTTAATAAATTTTAGAAAATTATTTTATAGTTCAAAATCTCTAGTTAAAAACTGTAAAACGGCATGTTTGGAATATTGTTTTCTGTACCACCTTTGTACCACCTGAAAAATTAAAAAAAAAAAATAAATATTAGTACAATTAATAACAAAACAAAATAAATTCAAAAATTACTTTTAGTAAGTGTTGCTTTTGCTCCTCATCCTTCGTGATTTTACAATGGTATTCCTGAATAAGTTTAATACCTCTTTCAGCACAATCGTTGACAACACTTAAACTTTTAACAATTTCTTTTCCTCTTTTAAATTCTTCATTAAATCCCATATACGCGGGTCTTCTTTAATGAAACCAGTGGATATTTTAAATCGCTTAAAGACGTTTTTTGTGTTAAATGAGAAAAGATCTTCTAAAATTACAGAACATTCTTTGGAAATGAAATCCTTAAAAGTTTCTTTTCTTAGGGGAAGCTTTTTTGGGATTTCTTCTTGCTCATCTCCAGGGTCACCAATAGACATTTTTGCCAATTGTTCTCTATTAAGTTTGGTGACACATTTTTATAATTGTTGAAAAAAATGTTAAAAATTTGTATATAAACTGCTAAATGTGATAGAAAAGTATTTAAAAACTTTTTACTAACACCTTTTTTGATTGTTATATTTAAAGAAAAAATCACCTCTGATTTGCAGCTTCAAATTTATCAGCAAGTTTTATCGAAATCCTTCAGCAAATATATATTATTTCGATATTTTGTTTAAAAAAAATGTGAATCTCCTTAAATTTGACTTTTGACCTTAAAGAGGGACATTTTATAGTCTTTCGATAAACCCTTAACTTCCAAGATTGAGAACTTAAATCAAGTAGTATAATATTTTGATAAAAGCTTTTTGAGATATGAAAACACCAAAAAGATGTAGCCTAAAAATCACATTTTTCTTCAAATCCGCTGAAATAAAAACGCTGCCCTCGCCAAATTAAGAACAGGATACATACAATATTTTGCGTATTTAATCGCATATATTTTGCTAATAAGACCTTGAAGTCCAATCGTTGATTTCGGTAAATTTCTTGAACAAAATTTTTTAAAAAGTAAAATTTGAGATTTTGAAATAGTGCTAAAAAATACGTACCGTTTTGGCATTAATTTAGAACGGCATAACAATAGACGAGATGCAAAATACTTTACATAAGATCATTTTGGGATCAGGAGAATGCAAAAATGTTATTGCTGTAAATTATTTCAATGTCTTTAAAAATGTGAGCTCGATTTTCTTAATCAAGTGGTCTGCGGCGCATATATTGCCTGGGGAGCTTGATATAACTTGGCTCTTTTTCAACCGATAATAGATTTTGTTGTTTTATTAGAAAGATAATTTACTCTAGATTATGGTTTATTTATTAATTTAATTGAAGCGCTATTATTAATATCAAAATTTTTGTGAAAAATGTTTTTTTTTTTTGATAATTTTCCCATATAAATGCACTTTTGAACTTTGAACTCAATGCTCGCCCAGAAAGCATTGTCCGATTTGTCATAATAATCCGACCCGCGCGTCTTGAAATTAAAAAAAAAATGGCTGTCACCCTAATATACATACATACATATTAGGGCGGGTCGATTTGTAAGGAGGCAAAAAAATCGCTCATGTGACTAGGAAAATCATATTTTAGGGATCAAAATAAGAAACTTTGCCCAAAGAACCATACCTCTAAAACGAATTCTGATGTCCCGACTTTTGACCTATCTGTCTGCCATTGGGCAACCCCATTCCCCCTCATGCAATTGATCTGAAACTTGGCCCATAGTCTTGTTGCGACTACAGATTAATTTTGGGGTAGTCACGCAGAGTCACGCATAGTCACGGAGTGATCTAAAAGTTATTTACCCTCATCCGATCGATCTTTTTGAATAACATAACATAGTCAAGGCGTATGATTATTATTTATTAGCAGAGTAGAAGATACTTAAACGTATGAGTGTTAATTTTAATATTAAATCAAACATAGTCAGCCCAATTCTAAACTAAAAATGGTGATTTTTTGAAATGTTTGTATGGGGAACCCCCAGGGGGTTCCAAGGGGTGTGCCACTGGCATGGGTGGGTTGGCCCTTCAAAGTTAGTGGCGGTCGATCATACATTTGGACTCGATTGGGGCACTCTAAATGGGTCAAAGTGAGACAGACAGACAGACAGGTAAAAAGACGGAACATCAGACTTCGTTTTAGAGGTATGGTTCCTCGGGCAAAGTTTCTTATTTTGATCCCTAGAATACGACTTTCCTTGTCAATTGGGCGATTTCTAAATCGACCCGCCCTATATTATATATAAAGGGTGATTTTTTAAGAGATATAGGAAAGTTTTCAAAAAAAAAAAAACACATAAAATTCTGAAAAATGCATGAAATCTTTATTTGAATCGATAGTACGGTCCATATAATTTAATGTTTGAAGATTATTTCATGCAAATGTTGACCGTGACTGCGCCTCAAATGGTCCATCCGTCCAATTTTGGCATACTCTTTCCAACATTTCGGCCGGTATCTCACGAATAAATGCTTCAATGTTGTCTTCCAATGCGTCAATTGAAGCGGGATTGTCTGTATAGACATGAACTTTAACATAGCCACACAAAAAATAGTCTAAAGGCGTTTAATCGCACGATCTAGGCGGCCAATTGACCGGTCCCGAACGTGAAATAAAATGTTCACCGAACTCGCCACTCAATAAGTCCATTGTTGCGAGTGCTGTGTGGCATGTGGCACCGTCTTGTTGAATCCACATGTCATGCAAGTCAAGCTCTTGCATTTTGGGCAAAAAAAAGTTGGATATCATCTCTCGTTAGCGCTCACCATTCACAGTTACGTTACGATTCGCATCATCTTTGAAGAAGTACGGTCCAATGATGCCACAGCCCATAAACCGCACCAAACTGTGACTTTTTCTGGATGCATTGGTAGCTCTTCCAATGCTTCTGGCTGATATTCACTCCAAAATCGACAATTCTGCTTCGTCGCTGAACAAAATTTTTCGGTAAAAAAGTGGATCTTCGGCCAACTTTCCAAGAGCCCATTCACCAAAAATTCTACGTTGCGGTAGGTCGTTCGGCTTCAATTCTTGCACCAGCTGTATTTTGAAAGGCTTCACACCTAAATCCTTCCGCAAAATTTTCCGCGTTGTTGAGTAACAGAGGCCCAATTGCTGCGAACGGCGACGAATCGATAATTGATGGTCATCATTAACACTGGCCGATACAGCTGCGATATTTTCGCACTCTACGTAAGCGTGTTGGTGGTTTAATGTCCAACAATGTAAATTTCGTGCGAAATTTAGTCACAATAGCCCGAATAGCCGCTTCAGTGGGTCGATTAAACTGACCATAAAATGGAAGAAGCGCGCGATGAACTTTCTGAACAGAGCACGCATTTTGATAATAAAATTCAATAACTTGCAAGCGTTGTTCGTTTGTAAGACGATTCATGGTTAAATTATAGACCAAACTGAAGATGTTTGACAATGAAACAAAACACGAAACGTGCGTCAGCTGTTTAAACCAGTATTGCCAAAAAGATAATAGCTAAAAAATCACCCTTTATATATATGTACCATATATCAGCCACCTCAACTATTGTTGGAATTTATAATGCTTGTAAAAAGAAGGGTATAATAAATTCGTCAAAGTCGAACATGCGATTACTACATGGCTGGTAATTCTCAATTTATTTTACACATTTATTAAATATTTATAAATAGAACGTTTTATTTCAAAAAGTTAATTTTTATACATATATATGTATGTATGTACAGATATTCTCTATGGATGGGTGTAGAAAATCATAAACAATATTAAAAATAAAACTTAGTGTGGGCGGTAATATTTGATCGTCATTATTATTCATGCATCATGCATCATTATTTTGTTACAGTTAACACTTACGATTAAATAAAGGAATTTTATAAATTAAAATTTTAAAAAATTATTTTTCAGGAAATTTCGAATAGATATAAAGACGAAAAGACTTTAAGTGAGCATCTTAAACTGCCAATACAACGAATTAACGATTATCAACTTTTATTAAAGGTCAGTATTGAGGCTGCAGTAGTTTCTAATATTTTTTCTTACAATCAAAGAACAAAGAAAATCAAAAAAAAAAAAAAGAAAGAAAAAACATCATCTAATTGCACTGAGGTAAAAAGGAATATAAAAAAATATTTTAATAAATTAATTAAAGTAAAAACTTGTTGAATTAATTCACAATAGAATTGATGTATTACTCAATTAACAATAAAGTTAATTAATGATTGACTTAAAAAATATCTTATCCAGTTAATTTTTATGTGTAAAGAAAAATTTATTTACTTTTGAAGAATTCCTTTTTATCTCAGTGTAATAACATAAACAATATACAACAAACATACTTGGTACAATTTCTCAATAAATTTATTAATTTAAGTATTATTAAATTACCTTTCGAATATTTCCTCCAAGAGAATCCTAAAAGCACAAATAAATCACTTAATAAAAACATTATTACAGATAATAACGTACTAAACACAAAGTAGTATGAAATGCTTTTATGCTTGAAAGACTTTAACAACAATCCTTTACTTTCTTTGAAAGCAAAAAAACACAACACTGATAGAACACTTCTTCTTTGCACCGTATCTGCAATATCTAAGTACACTGTCCAAAACTCAAATTCAAACACTCAAAAACGCCTATAAACACTTGTACTCTTAATATTTCTTATTTGTCATAAGGATTAATCCACCATCCAACTGGCTGTGTATTAATTTTTGTTTTCAAATTCTAATGTTTCCAAAAAAAAAAAAAAAAAACGACCAAAAACTTTGTTTTATTTCACAGGATTTGCTTAAATTTTCACTAAGCTTAAAAGAAAATATTAAAGATATCCAAAAGGCTTTAGAGCTAATGCTTAGTGTTCCCAGCAGAGCCTATGATAATATATTTTTGAATAGCATTGAGGGATATCGCGGTAATATAAGTAAAATTGGACGTCTGTTGCTACACGAATGGTGGACTGTCATCGATAAGGAGGGAAAGGCTCATGAACGTTATTTGTTCCTATTTAAATCACGCATCTTAATATGCAAAGTTCGAAAGATCATTGAGAAAAGGTCAATATTTGTGCTGCAGGATATTATTAAGTTACCCGAGTGTGTAGTTGAGGAGGATACTGCCAATAATCTTATACAACTTTCTGCTAAACCAAATGCCAAAGATGCACAGAACTTGCCTATGAGCTTGAAGCCCCATAGCGAACATAATGATTTGATACGAAAGTGGTATACAGAAATTTGTACTCATTTTGATAAAGAAGTTACTTTGCAGGAGCATAGAGCCGATGATTTACGTATAGATTCTTCACAGATATTGCAAGACACAACATTGAATTTGCCACAAAAAGCCGAAGCCTATAATCCGGATACAGGCGTGAAAGCCTCAGATGTGGCCAAGGATTATTTCTTGACGAAAGAAGAGAAAGAACGTTATCAAGTAGAATATCAAGAATTATTACGTTTAGAACAGGAATCTATAGATCGGTTTAATCAAACTAAAGTGGACGGTTTTCAGAGTGTACAAAAATCTGTGGTAACTTCTCATGAAAGTACTCAACAATCTGAGATACAACAAAGATCACAGATTGTATCCAAGATATCGCAAAGATCTGAAAGCATAGGACAACAGACTACAACACAAACACAAAGCGTAGCTAAACAAGAGCGAGTTGTAGTGAAGAACGATAGTGTAGTTGAAGCTCAGAGAGTGACAAATCTTTCATCATCGTTAGAAACAAATGTAGAAGTTGGAAATAAAGAATCATTAAAAGAGAAGTTGGTAGAATCGTCAAATAAGGCGGCCGATACTAAACCAGAAATCATTGCGAGACAAACGCCAGAACCTAAGAGAGAATCTCCCAAACCGGCTAGAGAATCACCTAAGCTTACTAAAGAGCCTACTAGGGAATCTCCTAAGCCTAAGAAAGACTCTCCGAAACCCAACAGAGAATCTCCAAAGCTTGCAAAGGAATCTGCCAAATCATTAGCATCTGATGTAAAACCACCAGTGGCACATCAAACTATTGAAACATCTAAAGTCGAAGAGGTATGCAAAACTACAACAAGTACTACAGCTGAGAGTTCAATTAATACTTTAACAGCACCACAACCACCACCCTCATCCCAAGTTGAGGAAAGTAACGAAGAGCCTGGTAAGAATGTAACGCCTTTGAAAATTCCCACCGCTTTAACGCCTGAACCATTGCCATTTCCACAAATCACAGTTACACAAGATATTATACCAAGAATACACAAACCCATAGAGCTTAAAGACATTGCTGGCTATCAAGAGTCCCTTAAACAAGCGGCCGGCAATGAACAGAACCCAGGAGGATCCGGTGGCCAACAACAAAATGTATATAATATATCAGACAATGCTTCGCTTATGCAATGGAATAATCGCCTTAGTACCATACAAATGGGACGTGATGGCTTTGGAGATGGTTCGGCACCACCTCCTCCACCCTTGCCCCCGCATTCTGTGCGCATGCCCGGCTTTTTTCAGCCATTACCACGCATTTCATATGAAACATCTATTGAAATATTGATCGTCAAAGCTAGACCTCCTTCTCCTCCCCCACCCATTACCCTTATACCGCGCGTTGTTGTCAACAATGAAGCATTAGAGATGAAATCGCAAAATTTCCTCGAGGGTATTTACGAAACTGACAGCTTAGATACTTCGCTACGTACGGCCAAAAAAAAGATAAGATCCATTAAATCGACCGTATTAAAATCAAAAGATTCCACCAAATATGCTGTGGATACAGTAAAAAAGGCCTCTGCTAGAGATTTTCTTCACATTTTTACACCACCCATCAAGCAAAAGAGACCAATTTATGAAATTGTTGAGGAACCTTCAAGGTTAAGCGACGTAGAGGATGACTATTCCGAATCGTTTTATGGTGATCTTCACTCTGAAGTTTCGGTGGCCTCAAGAAGACGTTATGACAGTAAGAACACCAATAATATGTCTTCTAAATGTTGAGTGTTATTTACATATCCTTTGCTGTTAAGTGTTTGTAATAGTCCTTACGTTCTTAAAAGATCGTCGATATTCTAAAGATTTTGAAATTTTTGTTATTCAACTTTTTAATACTTTTTTTGTGATTGGAAAATGATTAAATTTATATGTCAAGACCCATTCTGTGTCTCTTGTGTCTCATCCCTTGATCTCATCCTTGAGCTGTGCTATCGTTTCTTCTAATCCAAATTTCTTTTAAACTGAAAATTAATATATATATGTATATATTTTCGAATAAATAAACCTGTATGTTTGTTTCAAAATTTTTCAAATGTTTAGCTGTATGTGTAAATTAAAATTATACAAAATGTCTATATCGAAACATCTAACATTAAGCCTTTTCTCTTCTTCTTATTATTTTCCTTCTAAAAATCCTCCATATAAAAATCTTATATTACACATGCTAAATCATGATCATCATCATTGTCATCATGTACACTGATTTGCCATTACTGCTGCTGCTGCTACTGCTGCCGAAATTGCCAAAAATGGGAAAATGCTTGCTCGGCTGCCTTGTTGAAAATAATCTTCTTAGGCAGTAGAGCTCGCGATTTCTCGAGAGGCACCTCTTATGATAGTATTGCTGATGTAGATGCACTTAAACCATCAAGAAATGTTTTAGTTGGCAGCACTAGTACACTACTACGTCCTGACAGTCAATACGAAGAACGTTCTTATTCCCGTCAATCAATAGCATCCGTTCGAACTCTCGGAGCACGCTCCACCACATCCTTAATGATGGAGGGCCGTGCACCTAAATCAATAGATAAACCTGTCGTTTTGAAAATGCTTAGATGTGCGCAGGTTCAACGTAAGTGGTTTGAAAAATATAAAAAAAAAAAAATTATGCTAAATATAATAACAAAACTGCTCAAAATTAGTTACAGTAGTAGCGTAAAATAATTTTATTATTATGACTGCTTTAATAAAGTTTAATTTCCTGCCATTTCATTTAGCTGGTGAACCCGCTCACTTCGAAATACAATATAAAGAAAATCCTGGCTTGGTAGTTTGGTTAAAAGATAATAAGCCCTTGGATGACGAACTAGCGGATCGCATCACTCAAACTGAAGCCGCGATGAGTTCTTATCGTTTGGATATTAAAAATTGCAGTGAACGTGATACTGCCGCCTACACTGCCAAGGCAACAACTGGTGCTGAGGTCACTACTTGCACCGCGCAATTAGTAGTAGGTCAAAGTAAGCAACCTAATGTGACGGCACGAGTTTATTTTACATTTTTTTTTTCATTTTATTCACTGATATTTATGAGTACACTTTATTTTCAGCCTCTGATCATGATGAAAGCAAAACTAATGTGGCGCCCATCTTTTTGGTCAGCCTTAAAGATGCCGAGATGTTGGAGAATACCATGTTCCGTTTCTTGATCAAGATAATGGGAGATCCAAAACCTAAAGTTGAATTGTATGTATTTTTTTGTTTTATTTTGTTACCAAAAGAAAAAGTTGAGAAATAGTTTTTCTTATCTGCAGCATGAAAGATAATAAAGAAATTTTGGATTCTGATGCCAGACGTCACATTATCCGCGAAAAAGACTATTTGGGTTACTATGAGTTAGTAATCAATGAAGTTACCAAAGACGATGCTGGCATTTACCAATGTAAGGCCGTTAATAAGTTTGGTGAGGCTTTTTGTGAGGCTAGAGTAACAACAGTAGAAGATAAAAATCCCTTCGGCTCATTAGCTGGTCAAATTTTACCAGCCGGCGAGAAACCCGTTTTCCAGTGGAAACGAAATGGTGCCGATTTTGATCCGGAAGAACGTTTCAAAGTATTGTTTGGCGAAGATGAAGACTCATTGGCTTTGGTCTTTCAACACGTTAAACCAGAAGATGCTGGCATTTATACTTGTGTAGCTCAAACAAGTACCGGTAACATCTCGTGCAGTGCTGAACTTTCTGTTCAGGGAGCCATACAAACATTGAATAGAGAACCGGAGAAGCCCACATTGGTAATTGAACATCGTGTAGCGAATACACATGTTGGCGGTACGGCCATTTTGGAAATGCAATGCAAAGGTTTCCCTAAACCGGCTGTGCAAGTGAAACATGAAGGTGAAATTATCCAGGTCGATGAGAGACACAAATTTCTCTACGAAGATGATGAAACCATGTCTTTGTTAATTAAAAATGCCACCACTGATGATGCTGGTATTTACACAATTCATGCTATGAATGAATTGGGTGAGGCAAGTTCAGAAATTAGTTTGGTTGTCAAGGCTGCACCGAAAATCAAAAAAGTCCAAGACATCACTTGCCATGTAAGTGAAACCGTCAGGATTGAGGTGGAAGTTGAAGGCTTTCCCAAACCAACTTTGAACTTGACGACTAATGGCAAAGACATTACTACTGAGAAGTTCGTTAAAATCACTGAAGAATCAATTGGCAAAAGTACCGAAATGATACATATTGAAATTGTCGATATACAATTATCTCATTCTGGTAATTTCTCTTTGAGAGCCACTAACGACTTAAGTCAAACATCAGAATATTGGAATTGTACGGTGCACTCAAAGCCTGTATTTGTCAAACAACTCGAGGAGGAGTACGTTCATGGTGAAAAGGAAACTGTGATCATGACATGTAGAATTGATGCATACCCCGAAGCCAAGCTTACCTGGTATCAAGAGGGCAAAGAAATCAATTTGAAAAATACCAAATATTCGGTGTCCAGTGATGGTAATGCCTATACTCTGAAGATCAATGGCGTCACTAGAGTTGATGCTGGTTCATATTCGGTTAAAGCTGAAAATGAACATGGTAGCGCAACTAGCACGACCAACTTATTAATTAAATGTACCCCTGAATTGAGTAAGCCTTTGAAGAATATCATCGTAACCGAGGGTGATACTAACTGTATGCTTAATATTGCCATTGATGCCTATCCCAAACCAAGTGTTAAATGGTATATTGATGGCATTGAAATTGACGAAAAACGTAATGAATTTAGACGTCAAGAAGAGGGCAATGATTACAAATTGATTATAAAGGAAGCCACAGTCGCCTTACAAGGAACTTACTGTGCCATGATAATGAACGATTATGGAAAAATCCAAAATGAATGTGTTGTGACTGTACAATGTAAGTTATGTCTTCATATTGAGTTGGAAAAAGGGAGCTAAAATATTATAATTCATATTTGTGTGTAACAGGCAAACCTAAAATCAAGAAGCAATTAAAGGAAGTTGAATTGGAGGAAGGCTTGACGTTAACCTTGGAAACTGAGATCTATTCTGAACCCGAAGCCACTGTTAAATGGTTCAAGGATGATGCAGAATGTAGTGCAGACGCTCGTTTGAAAATTCATCATGACTCCAAACGTTATGAGGAATACAGTATGACTTTGAATTTGTGCAGGCCTGCCGACTCTGGTACCTATGAAGTCAGAGCTAAAAATCTTGTGGGTGAAAGTGTTTCCAAGTGCCAAGTTAATGTATTGAGTAGGTATAGTTAGCATTTCGATCTGACATAATTAATATATAAATTGTTTACTTAGCCAAACCTGAAATTGATCATGTGGATATCTTTGAGCAACATAGCTTTGAATCAGTTCCACTTAAATATGAAGTTATTGCTCATGGTATACCAAAGCCAGAAGCTATTTGGTATAAGGATGGTAATGAAATTAAACCTGATACCAATACCGCTATTATTGTGGAAGGAGAAAAATACCGCCTGGAAAAGAAATCTCTAAAATTGGAAGATGCTGGCAACTATAAAGTTATTATCAAAAACAAATGCGGTGAAAAGACTCACCAAGGTGTTTTGTCTTTATCTGGTAAGTTTGCTACTATTACGGTATTAAAAACAGGAAATTATTGAAAGTTCTTCTACTATTTTCTTTAAGGCGTGGCTGAATATAGGAAACCCATCTTGAAGAAGGGTTTGAGCGACATTACCACTTACAAAGGGAAGCCTTTGTCATTGCCTGTTGTTTTTACTGCTGATCCTGAACCAAAAATGGTTTGGCTTAAAGATGGCAAGCCCATACAAGGAGATAATCATGTTAAATTGAGTGTGGTTAAGAAGGAATTGGAACATGGTTTGGTGGAATATACTTGTACTTTAAATATTGATGAAAGTAAGTACAGAATCTTAATAGGATCTATTGAGCATTTTGTAGTAAATTTCAAACTTTTAGCTGTTCATTCTGATAATGGCCGTTATGAACTGCAACTGGAAAATAAATACGGTCAGTTGAGTACGAGTTGCTTTGCTGACGTGTTATCCAAGCCCGAGATTATTGGACTTAAAGATCAAGGTTGCATGCCTGGTCAAACTGTATGCTATGATGTCATTGTACAAGCGAATCCTAAACCGAAGGTCACTTGGAGTCGCGGCAATGAAAACCTATGCAACAATGAGAATTGTGAAGTTATTGCCGATGTAGATGCTGATAAATATAGACTGGTTTTCCAAACTGTAGGCTCTACAGATGGCGGTAACTACACATTGACGGCTGTGAATAGTGAAGGCACTACCAGCCAAGATTTCAAACTCAATGTTCATAGTAAGTGTATTGGAAAATCCTTTAGAAAAGATTTTTCTTAATTATATGATTTTTTTTTTGTTAGTTGAGAAACCCACGTTCATAACACCACCCGAAGATCAAGTTATCCATGACTATAAACCAGCATTGACTAAGGTTTTGGTACATGGTGTTCCTTTGCCCAAGGTGGAATGGCTTAAGGATGGTAAGCCCATTGATATCAATGCTACCGATAAGGTTTCAGGAGAACCGTTGTACCGTGTCCAAAACAATGTCATATCCAACGACCAAATTGCCAGCGAACTAGAAGTTTTGCATTTCAGATTAGCAGATATCGCCAAGGTATAGAGAATAATAATTTCGATTTATTGAGGATTATTTAATGGCATTCAAATTTCAGTGTAAGTAAAATAACATTAAACAATTTTTTTTCTACTTTAAGTACGCTGCATTGGCCACGAATGATGTTGGTAAAGCTGAGGCTCCATTCAAGCTTACTATGCAAGCTTTGTCACCCACATTTATTAAGAATTTGGAACCCACCCAAGAGGTTATCGAAAAAGAACCACTTATTTTACAATGTGTTGTGGATGGCAGTCCTCTGCCTGTGGTCCAATGGTTTAAGGACAATGAAGAAATCAAACCAACTGAACAGTAAGTTTTAGTTCTTTCCTTTCAATTATTCTGATCATAAAATTTGATTTCTGTTTTTTAGTATTAAAATCACTACTACTCCTGAGGGTCTTATTAAATTGGAAATTGAAGAGTGTCAACCGAATGATTCAGGTGCCTACAAGTTGGCTGTTACTAATGAACATGGCAAAAAAGTGGCTTTGTGTGCTGTGGCTGTGAATCGTAGGTGTTGTGTAATTTCCGTTTTTCATTTGAGAATTTATTCTTATCACTGTTTACAGCCAAACCGGTCAGTCCTACATTTGTTAAATCTATTGGTGATCAAAAGATCACTGTTGGTGAACCTTTGAAATTAGAAGCCACAGTTATAGGTTTCCCTGCTCCCGAAATCAAATGGTATAAGGATGAGGTTCAATTGCGGCCTAGTAAAGCCATTAATTTCATTAACAATCCTAATGGCCAGATTGGTATTGCGTAAGTTTTCCTTTAACCAGCCACTTTCCCATACTTATTTGGTTGAAAAATTATATTTCATAGGATTGATTGTTGTACTCCTCATGATGCTGGTATTTACAAGTGCATTATTAGTAATCCGGGTGGTGAAGTTAAGGGTGTGGCTAAAATTGAGGTAGTGCCCAAAGAAACTAAACCGGAATTTGTGGCAGAATTGCAAGATGGCAGAAGCATTGAAGGTTATCCCGTTAAAATGGATGTTAAGATTGTAGCTAATCCTTTACCCGATGTCAAATGGTTCCATAATGGTCAAGAGCTATTGCCCGAGAATAAGCACTGTGCTGTGTTACAAAATCCCGATAATACCTATAGTATGATTATCGAAAAACCCACTCCAGCAGACTCAGGTCTTTATGAAGTTATAGCTACCAATGATAAAGGCAGCGCTGCTTCTAAAGCTAAATTGTATGTGGCGCCTGTAACCGATGAAAATTCTGCCGAAGAACCACCAAGCTTTGTGTCCGCTTTGTGCGATGCTAATGCTGATGAAGGCCAGGCACTAAATATCTCAGCTCCCTTTGTTGGTAATCCCATGCCAGAATGCATATGGAGTAAGGATGGTGTGCCACTTACACCCAATGAACGTACTTTGATGACATGTGATGGCAAACATGTGGGTTTGATCATTAGTCCTGCCGAAACAGCTGATTCTGGTGTTTACACTTGTCTGTTGGCCAATCCTTTGGGCGAAGATACATCCAAATGTGCTGCCAATGTAAGGAAGATTTATAAGAAACCCATTTTTACCCAGAAGATCACCGATCAACAACAAGTTTATGGCGGAGATGCTAAGATCTCTGTATCCGTTTCGGGTGTTCCTTATCCTCAACTGCAATGGTATTTCAATGATAAACCTATTGATGATGGCGATAAGTACTATATGAAAAATGATGGTGATCATCATACGTTAACTGTTAGAGATTGTGGTGATGCTGATAAGGGTACCTACAAGTGCATAGCCACCAATAGGGAAGGCAAGGATATTACTCAAGGACGTTTGGATATTGTTAATGAAATGTAAGTATAGATACAGAAAGACGTAATGTTTTTCTTTAATATGGGGTTTATTTTAGCAAAAAACATACTCGCTCTGAGCCTCCAGTATTTCTAAAGAAAATTGGAGATTGTGATATCTATGCTGGTATGGCAGCCAAATTTACAGCAATGGCTACTGGATATCCCAAACCCGAAGTGGAATGGTTTAAGAATGGCCAGAAACTCTTCCCCACCGATAAGATTCTCATTGAAAACGAACCCAACGGTTTGATGCGTTTGTCCATCAAGGATGCCAATGAATCGGATGTTGGTCGTTACAGTTGCCGTGTTTTCAATCCTCATGGCGATGATCAATGTGAAGCTGAACTATTGTTTGATAGTAAATATTTCTCTTAACTCTCCCTTGCGTAACTCAGGGAATTTTAACGATATCTTTATAATTTCAGCCCTTGATGGTCCTACTCAAGCTCCTTTGGGAGATCAGTATAGTGATTACAAGAAGTACAAACATACTGGTGCACCTAATCCCCTATCTGAAGCTCCATTTATATTGAAGATGACCGATCACAATCTACAATTGGCTTGGAGACCTTCTGTACCTTCTACACCCCGTTATCCGGTTACCTATCAAGTAGAAATGATGGATCTACCAGAAGGTGATTGGCGTACTGTACGCTCTAGTGTTCGTAACTGTTCATGCAATATCAAGGACTTGGAACCCCTTAGAGATTACAGATTTAGAGTGCGCGTAGAAAATAAATATGGTGTTAGTGATCCTAGTCCTTATGCTCAAACATATAGGTAATTTAGTGCCAATAGTTTATTCCACAATTAGCAAATAAATTATTCTGTTTTAATTGTAGATCGAAATTGGTACCAGATCCACCAAAGACTTATACATATTTGGCTCCTGGTGTCGATTTCAGACCAGAAACTTCTCCCTATTTCCCTAAGGACTTCGATATAGAATGTCCACCCCATGATGGTATGGCTCAAGCCCCTCAGTAAGTTTTTTTTTTTTTAATATTTTTCATTAAGATGAATTTAATGAAATTTCTTAATTAGATTTTTGCGTCGTGAAAAGGATATTACTTACGGTGTTAAGGGTCATAATACCGAGCTTATGTGGTTTGTGTATGGTTATCCAAAGCCAAAGATGACATATTACTTTGATGATATGATAGTTGAACCTGGCGGCAGATTTGATTACAGCTATACCCGTAATGGTCAAGCCACTCTGTTTGTTAATAAGTAAATTTTACAAAGTTTTTTAGATTTGTTCTTTTATTAATTTGCAATTCTCGATTAAATAGAATGTTGGATCGAGATGTAGGCTGGTATGAAGCTGTTGCCAGCAATGAACATGGCGAAGCAAGACAACGTGTCAGATTAGAAATTGCTGAATATCCACGATTTACGAAACGTCCTGATGAAACCTTTATTATGGCCCGTAAAAATGGCCGAATTGAAGCTCACGTTGTAGGTGTGCCACATCCCGAAATACGCTGGTATAAGGATTGGATGCCATTGGCTGAAACTACACGTATCAAGATGCGTCATATTGAACCCAATATTTATATTCTATCACTTAGTGATACGATCATTAAAGATGCCGGTCTCTATTCGATTAGTGCCCGTAATGTTGCCGGTTCAGTAAGTTCCTCCGTAATGGTCCATATCGAAGAAAGTGAAGATCAATATACTTATAATACCTACGGTAGACATCCGTATATTCGTACCAAACAAACACGTTACGAAGATAAATACGATTTTGGTGATGAATTGGGTCGTGGTACTCAGGGAATAACATATCATGCTGTGGAGCGCTATACCGGAAACAGTTATGCTGGTAAGATTATGTATGGTAAGCCTGAGATCAGACCATTTATGCTGAATGAAATGGAAATGATGAACATAATGAATCATAAGAACTTGATACGACTACATGATGCCTACGATACTGATCGTAATGTGACTTTGATAATGGAATTGGCTGCCGGTGGACAATTGGTTCGAGACAACTTGTTGATGAGAGATTACTTCAGAGAACGTGATATTGCCAACTATATGAGACAAGCCTTGTGGGGCTTAGAACATATGCATGAATCTGGTTTGGGTCATATGGGTTTGACGGTAAGTTTTAATCCGCTATACCGAATATATAATATTTATTTATTTTTTTCTTCATTTTAAAGATTAAAGATCTATTGATTTCTGTGGTGGGCGGCGATTATTTGAAAATCTCCGATTTCGGTTTAACGCGCCGCATTCACACTCATGCCTTAACTACTTTGGATTATGGCGTGCCAGAATATGTTTCTCCTGAGGTTGTCAACAAAGAAGGAGTCGGTTATGCCCATGATATGTGGACTGTTGGTGTAATAACGTATGTTCTACTTTCCGGTCACAATCCATTCCGCGGTGCTAATGATCGTGAAACATTACAACGGATTAAAGAAGGTCATTGGGACTTTAGTGACTCCATATGGACTCATATCACCGACGAAGGTCGTGATTTCATTAAACGTTTATTAATTTATAGTCCGGAGGAACGTATGGATGTTAAGACGGCTCTGAGACATCCTTGGTTCTTCATGCTGGATAGAAAAGTATCCGAAGATGAATATCGCATCAATACTGATCGTTTGAGAAACTATTATAACGACTTTAGAGATTGGTATGGTAATGCTTCGTGCAAGCATTATTTCAGACGTAGACGTTTAAGTGGTTGTTGGACTCATCCGTCAAAGATGGTATATCCACCTGGTTTGATTTATACACCCGAAGCAACACCAGAACCATTGCCTGAGCCTAAAACACGAAACAAGAGGATGGAACCTTATTCGAAATATTTGCATCCTGACTATGAATTAGGTCTCATACAATCTGAGAGTCAGTAAGTATCTCAAATGGTTCAAATGGTTTAAAGTAGATATTTGAATTACTATACGAATGATTCGAAAAACAATTTTAATAGACTTTTTAACATGGTCAAATTTTAAAATTGACTTTATAGTTAAATCTCTGACGTAATAATTATTAATATTTTTTTTAGTTACCAATATGGTCCTGATACTTATTTACTGCAATTGCGTGATGTTAACTTCCCTGTACGCTTGCGCGAATACATGAAGGTGGCTCACAGAAGGTCACCTTCTTTCGCTTTAAACGAAACACTGGATTGGTCTCTACCAATTATTCGTGAACGCCGTCGTTTCACCGATATTATGGACGAAGAAATTGACGATGAACGTACCCGTAGCCGCATTAGTATGTATAGCACAAATGACTCATACACCATCCGTAGATTGCGTACCGAGTTGGGACCACGTTTGGATGAATATACCGAAGCAGACGCCCAAATCGAAACCAAACGTGAAGGTTATCCGCCCTTCTTTAGAGAGAAGCCACAAGCTTTAGCTATTACTGAAGGACAACCGGCCCATATTCATTGTTTTGCTGTGGGTGATCCTAAACCTTGTGTTCAATGGTTCAAAAATGATATGGTATTGAGTGAAAGTAATCGCATTAAGTTCCATACCGATGAAGATGGCCGCTCAATTTTACGCTTCGAGCCTGCTATGCAATTCGATGTCGGTGTTTATAAGGCTGTGGCCCGCAATAAGGTTGGTCAAACTTCGGCCAGAAGTCGCGTGGTAATAGCTACCTTACCAGATGCACCCGATTCACCCGAAATATCTGCTGCCAGTGGAAGTGAGATTCTGTTGCGTTGGAAACAACCACGTGACGATGGTCACACTGTAGTTTTATGCTATAGCTTGGAATACAAGCGCTTAGATGGTGATGCCTGGATCAATATTGCCGATAATATTGATCATGAATTCTATTTAGTTCATGATCTTCAGCCCAACACGCAATATCAATTTAGATTGGCTTCTAGAAATCGCATAGGCTGGAGTGATATGGGTATACCTATTACTGGTTCTACTATTGCCCATGATGCCCCTAAGATTCATATTACCAAAGCCATGAAACATTTACAACAACTTACGGAGAATGGTCAAGTTATACTGCCTGAGGAGGAACGTGTTCATACCGATTATCATTGTGAACGTGAACCTCCCAACTGGGTTACTGATCATTCGGTGAATGAGAAGTACAGCTTCATTTCAGAAATAGCACGCGGTGAGTTCAGTACTATAGTCAAAGGTATTCAAAAATCGTCCGATGCTGTAGTAGTAGCCAAAATATTCGAAGTCACCGAAGAAAATGAAGAAGATATTGTGGCTGAGTTTGATAATTTCAAGACGCTGAGGCACGAACGTATTCCCGCCTTATTTGCTGCCTATAAGCCCCTAAATGTACCCATAGCCATTTTCATCATGGAGAAATTACAAGGTGCTGATGTTTTGACCTATTTCAGCAGTCGCCATCAATACACCGAACAAATGGTAGCCACAGTTATTGTCCAACTTTTGGATGCCCTACAGTATCTCCACTGGCGTGGCTTTTGCCACTTGAACATACAACCCGATAATATTGTTATGGCTTCAGTCCGTTCGATGCAAATTAAATTAATTGATTTCGGTTGTACCAAGAAAGTTAACAAATTAGGTGTCCAAGTTAAACCATGTGGTATGTTAGATTTTCAAGCTCCCGAAATGGTTATGGAGGAACCGGTATTCCCCCACTCTGATGTGTGGTCCGTTGGTGTTCTAACGTATTTATTATTGTCGGGATCAAGTCCTTTCAGAGGTGAAAATGAACACGAGACTAAACAGAATATAGCCTATGTCCGCTATAGATTTGAAAATCTCTACAAGGAAGTAACACCCGAAGCAACAAGATTTATAATGTTCTTGTTCAAGCGCCATCCACAGTAAGTCCTAAGCATTGAATCACACTCCAATTAGCATATACATAATTTTATTATTTTCGCTATTCTTACAGAAAACGTCCTTACACCGAAGACTGTCAAGAGCACAGATGGCTTATGGCCTCCGATTATATGGTTAGGAAACGTGAAAGAGCTATCTTCTTAGGCAATCGTCTTAAGGTAGAAAAATTAATGGGAACTATGTCAGAATTTCTATCTAAACTGACAATTTTTCTTTATAGGAATTCTCCGATGACTATCACTCTCAAAAATCTTCCAAAGCTGCTCCCAAAATATCTTTTGAGGGTGGCCCAACTCCATCTCAACTCTTAAGATCCAATAGCATACAAGAAGAATTATTTACCACATATTAAAATAAATGCATTATTTCGAATTCTAACCATCATCGTTTAAAACAACAACAACAAAAAACATCTCTAGAATAATATCTCACTTTCTCATTGAAAACATATTAAACGAAATTTTATTTATTTTTTTTTAATCATACTGCGAAACGACTTATTTTCATTGTAAAGAGAATTAGCATAGAAAAATTTTAAAAAATTGGTTGCAAATTTTTTTTTTAATATTTTTAGAAAATTCAATATAATTATATAAAAAAAAACTCAAAATTGTATATTTATTTAATAAATATAAAATTAAACAAAATACATATTTTAGTTTATACGTTAGAGTTCTTTTAGGTGAAGGTAGGGCGAATTAAAGTAAAATAACTACATACATCATAATTATCTGGTTAACATCATCTGCATTCTCCTTAATTTCAGTAGAGAAAATTTTCAAATATTTTTCAAATGTTTATGGCCAATAATTTAAATTTTAAACAAATTCATCTATTGAAATTTTAAAGTTCACCATTTTGGGTTCAAATAAAACTTTTCAAGCTAATCAAAATTTATGAAGTAGAAAAATTATAAAAAATGATACTATTTAATAAAATTTAATTAAATTATTTTCTTCAAAATCTATTATATGTTTTAAACTTTACAAATTTTAAAACTTTATAAAGTAAAAGTAATTAATTTAATTTAATTGTATAGTATAATTTGTATGTATAGTATAACATATGGTGTAATTTACACCTATAATAGTAGGTTACAGAGAAGTAAAATATTCTGAAATTAGAGACTAAAAATTTATTTTCTTTTTCTTTTCAGTAAAAAACAAGTAAGAGTGTTAAATTCGGCTATGCCGAATCTTTGATACCCTCCACCTAGGTTTTACATTAATATATGGACTTATTATTTTAGGTCATATATTATTACAATGATACACGATCTATATACTATTTTAAAAACTTACCTGTTCCAGATAACGACAACTATACAACAAATAAGCGGAAAGGTTACAGATGGATATATATCGACTCGAGTTGTTATAAAGATCAGGAATATATGTATATACTTTATGGTTTTGCAAATTAATATTTTGATGCATCGCAAATGGAATAACAAACTGCACAGTAGTGTGAAGGTCATAAAAATTTTGAATAACAGCTATAACAAGAACAACATAGAAAAATCTTATTTTCCATTGTCAAGTTTACTAAACCGATTTTTACGATTTAAAATAGCAACCCACTAAAAGCAAGCTACGCAGCAGATCTATTGAGGGCGTGATCGTGATATCCACAGAGTTTGAAAGTATATGAAATAAATCCATATCTCCTATATAGGAGAGTTTGCATACTAGCTATTGTTAATTTGGTGAGATTTTGAAAATGATTTAAGCAATTTCCCAAATTGATTAAACAATGTAATCCTCCTAGTTCTTAAACTTTACAGGGATGTATTACCTCTTAACCTCCTTCGACAGCTCATAACCACCACGACGGACGCATATTGTTATTTGTTAAAGTTTTAATTTCATTATGTTCATAGTAACTGGATTAGCTTCATAGTAAGGATTATTAAAATAATTATGAATTCCGTTTTCAACTTCGAAATGTTTTATTGTTTTGATATTTCGTATTTTTTTTTACTGTAATATCATATCCCAATTGAAGAGATACTCTTTCTGAGGTTACACAATTTATTAAAGATAAGTTTTCCAATTGTGGACAAAAGATGGACAGCTTATCTAAACTATCATTCATTATTATGTCACCGACAAATGTCAAAGAAGTCAATTTGAAATTTATATTTAATATCAAAATGTGCAGAAACATACATATAATTTATCTTGTAAATGATGTCTGAACCAAAGTTTCAATACATTGTTTGCATTTAAATTTAAAAACTCATCTCACTCGTTGTAGTTCAATGCTATTCGTGTTCTTTCCAATACTTCCAATTCTAATGAATTATTATTATTTATTCTATTTGTTAAGACAAAATAATTTCGTGCTCGCATACTTCTAATTCTTTATATTTTTTATTTTTTTTTTTATTTAGTTTGGAGTTACTTCGTCCTTCTTTAGCTCAGTAAATTCTTTATATTTTAGTTTCCATAGATAATAAACGATGACATCTTGAAATGCACTACAGACACGGGTTAATTTTAATTGTTCGCGAAAGTTAAAATATTGAAATGTATTATTGAGAATTTGAACGCTGTTCAAAATGATTTCTTCAACTTCCATATTGCTATATAACAATTTAATTAAACAAACTGAATTTTTTGTAATTTTCTTTTAGTTTTATTTTTTTTTGTTTGATCAGCTTAGCAGCTGATTGTTGATTATAGCAACAGTTGGTTTAAAAAGATCTCTCAATCTTTTTGCTGCAATATTACCATATTTGGGAAAGTCGCGGTTCACACAAGACAATTTTTGTTGCGCAACTTTTTTTTAATGCTCTTTTATATTCGCCTTAATGTTCACATAGAGAAATTTGTTGCAGCAACTTTTCGTTACGATGGGAGTCTCTAATGGAGTCCAAACAATATTTAAAAATAAAGCCCCTCATATATTCACTAACGCCTTTATGTGCCATATTTTAAATTTAATTTCTGCTGCATAAAAATTTGGAATTCCAGAGGACATTGACAAAGCAGCAAGCAAACAGAGGGGAGTACTTCCAGGAGTACTTTGGAATAGAAACACATATCATATTTAAATATTCTACGACAAGGTGGCTTTCCAGAGAAGAAGTAGTAATTAGAACTCTTGAGCAATGGGAATCTTTAAAATTCTATTTTACATTAAATGATTTTAAAATTGATTCAAGAAATGAAATAATCCAATTTTAAAATCGGGATTTATGAACCCATTTTTTAAAATTATCTTTTTGTTCCTTCAAGGCGAAATGGGTTTTTTTATATATGTATATATATATATTTTTTTTTTTGAAAATATGAATAATGTTGGATTATTTATTTCATATAAAAGTTTCGCTCACAAACTTTGATAAATAAGTTAGTGACAGCGAATCTCCGGAGGTGTCTCGAAAAAAGTTGTTTGGTGTTGAACATCATAACTCGTTACTGGATCATGTAAAATAAAAAAAATCGAAATGCGTTTAAAAGGTGATGTGTTTCCTGAGGTAATAACGAAGTTTTTTATTTTTGGCTGCATTTTGAAGTGAAAAAATAATACAAAAAAAGGTTTTAAACCAATCAAGGACTGATTTGTTGATATTTTCATATACTGGGTTTCTAATCCTTTAATCCAAATCCAAACAACGTGATAATTGATTCCATATTTTTAAAAATCGTTGAGACATTGCCATACTTTTCAGCTGCTTCAACCTTCGACTTTTTTGATAAGTTTATATTTCTCTTCAATCGACAAAGATCATAAAACACGTTTAGTTGCCATGATAGTAAAAAAATTCGATTTTATTTACTGGCACTTCCACAGACACTTACGCAAACAAAAAGAAGTATTCAACGTACAAAAAGGGATTTCTCCGAATAAAAAAGAGAGAAAAAAAAATTGAAAATAAACAAGCAATTAATGGCTCTTTAGAAATATGTTATAAATAGAATTCATTATGAACATACAATAGAGAACTTCGAGTTACGGTAGGAGAATTATACACCATTTATTACTGCCAACCGATTTAGTTCGGGATAGGGAAAATTCGTCTTATGGGCATTATTTAAAAATTAGTCAAAATTTTGTTCAAATTTCAATTAAGTTTAAAGGTGTTATTAGAACACAAAAAATTCAGAATTTTAATATTAATATACATATTTAATTTTATTATTTATAAGAAAATATATTTTATAGGTCGCAATCTATTTAAGATTTATCTCCAACTTTCGTTTCGACAATACACTATTTTCAATTAACTGTAAACTGTAAACCTTTGCTATAAAATTGAAAAAAAAAATCTTTAGCGGTAACAGATAAGTATATAAATAATGTTAAATGTTAATGTTATAATGTTAAAAACATCCTACATACTGTTACTTAAAACAGCTGTTGTGATGCTTACATGAGTTCACCCTATTGATTTTTCTTGTTATGTGAAACGAAACATCTGTGTCTGTTTCATTTCTCAAAAAGTACTCTGTCGCAAATTTCAATTCTCTCCGTGTTTCTACACACATCAACATCACGATTATCATTTTTGGCGCACACACAACAAGAACAATAAATACATTTTTCTTGGTAGATGTAAAATTTTAAAAACTTCGAAAAGCACAGTAAAAAAACATTCACCAGAATATTTAGTTGTTTGAAACTAAAAGAAAATATAAATAAATACAAGTTCGATAAATTATAAAAAAATAACGCATAAATATGTTAAGAATTTCCTCAGGAATGGCTTTTAAGAGGCCACAAGTGTTAACTGTATTAGTACTTATTGTTTGGCTAAAATTAACATATGGAATCATAGATGATGATGAATACAATAGCATCTACAACCTACAGATGCAGGAACAACAAAATAATGAATTCGGCAGATTTCCTTTCCTAATGCCAAATGTTAGACCGAAAACAGTAAGTTTGGAATAATATAGTGAATTTGTTTGTGATAATTCAAAAGGATATCGATGTCTACGTATAAAACCTACATAAAATACTTATAAATACGTCAATATTAAAAATTTAACAGGTGGCAATTTTTAGTTTTACACAAAAAGTTTTTTGTGTTAAACATACAATTCTAAGTCAATACTTGTGTAGATGTAAAAACAACCAATTGTACAAACAGAAAAAAAAAATATAAAAACTAAGAGCAAACAAACCCTACATACTTACTCCTCTTACCCTCACCCACAACGTAGTATTTCGAAGTACCTGCTGTTTTTATGTATCTGTGCCTACGTGTTTTTACTTAAAATTAGACAGTTTTAACTTCATATTTAACACAACTAACAAAATCTCAAGAATATAATTAACATATTAGAAATGCTTTATTGCACTTATTTTAAATTATGGGTCATTTAGTATTTAAAGAACACATATGACCTTGATAATTTTACATTTAGTCGGGGTTTTTTTTTTAAATAATGTCACGCACACACTCACGCCTAAAGAAAATCCCTGTGTTTTATAGAATTTTAAGGGGATTTTTATTTTTGTTTTAGGGATCGTGTATTCATTTCAGCTTATAAACAATATAATAGGTAATGTTACTATTGGAATCGTCGCACTGCATTCTCGATAACGGAAATAATTTTTATCTGATTTTCATATTTTCTTCTGTTTGAAGCTGGTAAAATTCTTAGATATTCACTACTAAATAGGTCATTTCTAAACCCCAAAAACAAAAATCTACTCTTCAAAAGTGTTATAAGGCCGATATTAACATACGTGTGTCCTATTTGGATTGACGCTGCCAACTGTCACCTAAAACGCTTACAAATTATTCAAAACAAATGTCTTTAAATGATAAATAAAAAGCCCTGGAGGTAACCTACAAATCTTCTTCATGAAGAAACATGTTATGACAATTACTTTGCCAAAATTGAAAACTCCTCTTACCCACTGATAAGAGAATGTAGAGAAATAACGTAAAATTAAAAAGAAATCACCAAATTGAAAATTATATGCTTATAGAGGTCTATTATTTCTAATAATATAGGAGATAAGCAAATAAATATTTTTAGATAGTATTTGACTATATTAAATCATATAAAGGTTTTTTTTCCTCCCATTTTCCTTTAAAACTATTTAATATCTTTAGATCCTATATATTATTTGTTGCAATATTTATATGTAAAGGATAAGGTCTCATATGTAAATATCAAATTTAAATAAAGGAAGAATATATTGTGTTGAATTGAATTCTTAGATATTTTAAAAAATATTGGAACTTCGTATTTTAACTAGAAATATTGGTTATGAGATAATGCACTAATTGTAATTAAAAATAAAATTACAAATATTAAAATATTACCAGAATTTTCAAAATACCAAAAAAATCAATAAATTCGGATAAAAATTCGATAGTAATTTTTGAGAAAAAAGTGCTTAAAATTTAGGTCTAAGAAAAATTTTACTTCCATTAAAAAGGGGCTTTTAATAAAAAAGTTATTTTTATTAAAAAAGTACCTTTTTTAATAAAGTACCTTTTTTAATAAAGTACCTTTTTTAAAAAAGTACATTTTTTAAAAAATAACCTTTTTAAAAAAAGTACCTTTATTAAAAAGTACCTTTTATTAAAAAGTGCCTTTTATTAAAAAGTACATTTTATTAAAAAGTAACTTTTATTAAAAAGTTCCTTGTATTATAAAGTTCCTTTTATTAAAAAAGTATCTTATTGAAAAAATACCTCATTAAAAAAGTACATTATATAAAAACAGTACCTTTTATTGAAAAAAGTATCTTATATTAAAAAATATCTTTTATTAAATAAAATACTTTTTATAATTAAATTTTATTAAAAAGTATCTTTTACTTAAATTGCCTTATACCAGAGTTCAGAAAAAAACACACGTATATGTAAACAAACATAGCTCAGACCAACAAACATATATTCTTATTTTGAGATCAATTATGTATGTTTCTAAATTTTGTACGGTGCCGAACACAATCATGACTGTGTGTCGTATTTGTATTTCGTTATGTACACGAACATGTTTCTATCACATATTTTTTGTTTCGAACACACATAAACCACACAGATTCGAGTGTAGCTGTATTTTAAGTTCGTGTTCTTGCACGTGTACTGCTAAAAAAAACAGAACATGTTCTTGAACGCGTACATCTAAAAATTAAAACTTCCACTCGCGATCGGAAAAAAACAATATTAAGTTATAAACAACATATAAAATTTCTCTGTTTTCTATGTTATTATTTTTATTTTTTTACTTTTATTTTTTATAACTGCTAATGAATTATTTTAGATTTTTTTTTTAATAAATTTGGTTGTAACAATTGTCGTTATTATAGGGGTATTTCAGATTTTTCCGATCGCGAATGGATAATGTTTTAGATGTACGCGTTCAAGAACACGTTCTGTTTGTTTTTAGCAGTACACGTGCATGAAGATCGCGAGTGGATAATGTTTTATTTTTTAGATGTACGCGTTCAAGAACATGTTCTGCTTTTTTCAAGCAGTACACGTGCACTCGAATCTGTGTGGTTTATGTGTGTTTGATACACAAAATACGTGATAGAAAAATGTTCGTGTAGATAACAAAATATTAAAACGAAACACAGTCATGATAGTGTTCGGCGCCGAACAAAATTTAGAAACACACATAATTGATATGCAAATAAAAATATGTGTTGGCTGCTTTAGAACAGAACATTGTGTGTTTGATGTGTGTATTTTCTGAACCTTGCCTTATACTAGAAAGTACCTCTTATTTCAAAAATACCTTTTATTAAAAAAATTTAATTTTATTAAAAAAGTACCTTTTATTAAAAAAGGAAATTTTATTAAAAAGTAACTTTTATTAAAAAGTACCTTATATCAAAAAAGTTCCTATTTGTTAAAAGTACCTTTTTGTAATAAGTACCTTTTTGTAAAAGTACCTTTTTGTAAAAGTACCTTTTATTAAAAAAGTACCTTTTATTAAAAAAGTACCTTTTATTAAAAAAGTATCTTTTATTAAAAAAGTACCTTTTTATTAAAAAGTGCCTTTTATTAAAAAGTTCCTTTTATTAAAACAGTATTTTTTATTGAAAAAATACCTCTAATTAAAAAAGTACTTTATATTAGAAAAGTACCTTTTATTGAAAAAAGTTCATTTTTTTAAAAAAGTAAAAAAGTAAAAGTTAAAAAATATCTTTTATAAAAGTACGTTTTTTTTTGAATTACCTTTTACTAAAAAGTACCTTCAATTAAATAATACCTTTTATTAAAAAAGTAAATTTTATTAGAAAATAAACGTGCCTTTTATTAAAGGAGGACCTTTTATTAAAAAATAAATTTTATTAAATAACTTCATTTTATTAAAAAAGTAAATTTTCTTTAAAAAGTACATTTTCTTAAAGAAGTACATTTTCTTTAAAAAGTAGATTAAAAATAGTACTAATTTCTCAAAGAAGTGCCTTACAATTAACTAGTTAATATTTATATTTTATATTCCAGCCTGAATTGTACCTTTGCACACCTATTAAGGTGGATTCTACAAAAAGCTATTATATCGGTATGCCATCAAAATATCAAAACATGTATTTTAAAAACATTTAATTTCAAATTATGCTTTTCAGTTGGTTATGAACCAAATGCCACCATGAATACAGCTCATCATATGCTTTTATATGGCTGCGGTGAACCAGGATCTAGGAAAACAGTTTGGTAAGTGCAATTGGAACGAATAATAATAAATGTTATAGAGTTAAAAAATCATAGAAAATCTTTTGTACCAGGCTTTAATCTAGTTTAAACGAAATAATTAGAAATAGCAGCGAAAGCGATACAGTTATGAATTTGTTAATCAAACCATATAATGACTTACTTTACCACTTAAATATAAATACCAATTTTGATAATCTGAGTAGGAAATTTTCTAAATATAAACATGGATTTTCTCAATTTTATGTAATGTACATTTGAAACTAGCAGTTTTTTTTGGCAAAATAACTACATATATTTTTTTGTTGGGAAATTTTAAGCAAAACCTTTCCAGTTTGTATTAAACTCACCAGTTTCAAGGGAACTATTCAACTATATAGAGTTTATAAGCAAAATAAATAGTGAGTAAATAAAATTTTAGTATGGAGCAGAATAGTTAATCCTGATTAGGACCAAATTCAGAGCCATGATCAAAAAATAGTTGCTGTTAGATTTGATATGGTTGCTTTTTAAACGTGATTATAATAATAAAATTATTTTGTAACTCTTGTGTTTTAGGGACTGTGGTGAAATGGCTAAAACGACAAATGAAGAAAGACCCAGTCCTTGTGGATTGCAATCACATTCCCAGGTCATAAATTTCAATTAAAAAAAAAAAACAAAGAATAAAACATAATTTAATTTATCTAAACAGATTTTATATGCCTGGGCTAGAGATGCTCCCAAATTGCAATTGCCTGACGGTGTGGGCTTTAAAGTTGGTGACGATTCCCCAATTAAATACATAGTACTGCAAGTACATTATGCAAATATTAAAAAGTTTAAGGGTAGGTTAAATAGTCTAAACTATAAAGAAGTGCAACCAACACATTGTTATGTACTAAAAAAAATATTTGTAATTTTAAGATGGCAGTACCGATGATTCTGGGGTCTTTATAAGATATACCGAAAAACCGTATGTATAAATTTTTCTATGAACATGTTTTTTTTATTATAATTTCACCCAGTTTTTGCTTTTTACAGAATGGATAAACTTGCAGGTGTTTTATTAATGGGCACTGCTGGTGTTATACCGCCCATGTCAATCGAACATATGGAAACTTCTTGTGAAATTAACGAAAACAAAACTATATATCCAATTGCGTATCGTACCCATACACACAGCCTTGGCAAAGTTGTGTCTGGCTATAAAGTGAGATCTGACGACCATGGCCAGCATCATTGGACTTTACTGGGGAAACGAGATCCACTAACACCTCAAATGTTTTATCCAGTTGAAAATACAGATACCATAATTAAAGGTGATGTGATTGCGGCCCGGTGTACAATGGAAAGTCATCGTAAGCGTATAACGGAAACTGGGTAAGACATATTTTCTTTAAAATGTTTAGATTATTTTTAAAACAAATAATTTGGTTTTCCCCAAATGAAAAACGCAAAATTTTGTTGTGGATAGAAAAAAAAAATTTAATAAAGTGTAATATTTTTTCAAATAAATATTTAATTTTGGAATTCAATTCACAATTTCACTAATAACTTTAGTTATTGAAATTGTCTGAAATATTTAAATAGCAATTTTAAGTTAAAGTGTTACATGTTCTTTAAAAAATAAAATATATTTTGTAAGCAAATGTTACTTTCAAAAGTCGAGTTGCAAATATTGAAAACAAATTTTCTTTTCCAGGGCCACAAATAAAGACGAAATGTGTAATTTCTATTTGATGTACTACGTGAAAAATGATGAACCATTAAAAATGAAATATTGCTTTAGTCAAGGACCACCGATGTATCATTGGAGCAATCCTGACGTTGGTCTTAACAATATACCACATATCGAAGCGAGCACTTTGTAAACTGTTCAAAAAACTTTAAAACATCTCTCCAAAAAAAAAAATCCGAAAGCTTTATTTATTATTTTTATTTTTACAACAATTGTTATAAACATCACAACATTATTAGGGACAAGTGCAACAAAAATAAAAATAATTCAAAATGATAAAGACATGACCATGACCATGACTAGATAAAGAATAAAAACAATGACAAGGATATGTTTACGAAGGAGGTTCGTTATTATCTGGACCATGACATTTTTAATAGAATTTAGTAAATATATGACAACAACAAAGAAACAAAACTATATTTCAAATATATGTATGTATGTATATCATAATTATGATTATTATTATTATTGTAATAATGATCGAAAATATCTGTATAGTAATAAAAACGTATGTAAATCTATCTGTAACTGTAACTAAAACTAAAACTACAACTACAATTATAAGTGTTATTGTAACTGTAACTGTAAACATGTAATAAAATACTGAATGTCATTAGAATGAAAAAAAAAAAACAACAACAACAACTTGAAACTACTTTAAAATATTTGTGTCTCATAACGCGTTTAGACTACATGTCAAATTAACTTCATCAAATTCTCAGTTTAAATGGATTTCCTAGTCAATATGATAATTTCAAATCCACTGAGAAAAGCAATGCCGTATTAAGAATGGCTTAGTCCAAATAGGATTACAAAAAAAAAACATCAAGCCTGACATATATATAAATAAATACGTAGATAGTTGCTATAAATTGACATCTATTTATTTATAGTTAAATTGACAACAACAATATTCTTTGCCATTTATCATTTAGTTGTCTTAACTAAATATGGTTAATAGCAAAACGGCGACAATGTGATTTTCATTTTACAGCATTTTAATTTTAATGTTTGTGACAAAAAGCTGCTACGCAAAATCATCCCAAAATAGTCAACATACTATTCGTACAGTTAGAAATTTTTCCATTGAACTTAAATAATAATTAAATGTTAATGTTGTTTTCGTACACATGTTTGTAATAATGCATGAATATGTTTACAAAAAATATTAAATATGTATACATATTACACGGTGAGAAATGAATTAAAGCAACAACAGCAACGTCAATGTCAAAAAAATAATAAAATAGAGGCATTGATTATAATATCACTTATTTTTTTTTTTTTTTTGTTAAGATAAGAGATTCTAGTCTATTAAAAAATAATTTTTTGCTCGGATATACAGTAAGTGACAATACAATGGAAACTTAAAAAAAAAAATATTTTTGATGACTTGAACGGGCAATAGCAAAAAATTGGATCATAAAACGAAAAACCCATTACTTTAAAAAGTTGTTTGTGTTATTTATTTAAAAATGCAAAAATATTAATATTAAGCTATTTTAGTTTAATTTTCGAAAAAAAAAAACAAAACTTGAAGGTATTAATTTTTAAGGCTGTTGACAAAACAATGGAAACCTTTACGATAATTAAAAACTTTTCGTCTATTTTCGGTTTCAATATTTTTTTAGGTATCCAATACTTTTTAGTACTGTTTCACAACGTCGAGGCATGGAGTCAATTAATTTTTTTGCCTCCCGGAATTAATTGCCTCTATGAGATCTGTCTTATTTGTGTAATTTCGTGTTCATATTTTTTGATCTGCCATTTCCTATAGATTTTTTATGGAATTAAGATCTGGTGATTGGGCTGGTTATTCCAATACATTAACTGTGGTGTAAATTGTAACGATTCGCTTATAACTTTGGCGGTATGTTTTGGGTCATTGTCATGGAATTTTCAGACCCGGGGCATATTTTCTTTCGCGTATGAATACATTACGACATTTAGAATTTGGGTCTAATCGTCGCATTCGTTATCGAAATATTTCGATCGAAATTATTTTTTTATTTTCGAAAATAAAATACTAAGAATAATTTTACTCTATCACAGTTAACGAATTTTGCCCCCCCCCCCCCCTGTTAATAGTAAAAGTGAAACGAGGTTCGCCTGCTTTAAATAATAAAACAAAATATGGAATTTCGATTGATTTTACTTGATATCTAATGCTTGATATCTCATTCCTTGGACCGAAAAGCGACCTCATACCATAATATTGCCACCGCAAAACTCAGTCTTATTTGTATATTTTGGGTCTAGTCTTTTTCCATTTGGTCCTCGTACAAACGATCTTCCATCATGGGCTCTTAAATTCATCAGTACTCCAATTCCGTCGTGACCAGTTCATGTGTTCTTTAGCAAAATTTATGCGAGCCAGACGATTTTTTTCTGATATCAATGGTTTCTTCACAGGACGATAACCACCAAGATCAGTCTCTATTGCTCGTCCGGAAACAGTTCGAGAACATAATTTTAGTTTCTGATGGTTAATGACCTCTTCGGTGGCATTTCCGATATTTTTGAACCCCTCTCTTGCTATTAAGTTATCTTTGACTCGTTTCACGGGGCATGCAGCCTAAATATTTAGTCCACACAGTACCACTTTCACAATATTTCTCGATAATTTTTGAAATTATGAATTTATTCATAGAATATTTCTTACATCATTTTTTTATTTTTGTTTTTTGTCATATATCAACATTAAAAAAATCATGTGAGTCCGATCACAGGGGAGATGTGTAAACATCTAGTAATTTAAGATTTTTTTATGGCACTTTTTTAAAATCAAACAGAAAGCGTCATCTATGTATCACTTATAGCAATCAACTGCAACAGGTTAATTTTTCATTTTTTATTTTTCATTTTTCGTTTTTCATTTTTTTTTTATTTTTCGTTTTTAATTTTTAATTTTTTTTTTTTTATTTTCGTTTTTATTTTCCTTTTTTTCATTTTTTATTTTTCATTTTTATTTTAAATTTTTTATTTATTATTTTCAATTTTTTATTTGTTATTTTTCATTTTTTATTTTTGATTTTTCATATTTTTTTTTATTTTTCATTTCCATTTTTACTCTTCATTTTTATTATTCATTTTTTATTTCTCATTTTTTTTTATTTTTAATTTTTTATTTATAATTTTTTATTTTTTATTTTTCATTTTTCATATTTTTTTTTTTATTTTTCATTTTCATTTTTACTTTACATTTTTTATTTTTCATTTTTTATTTTTAATTTTTTATTTTTTATTTTTCGTTTTTAATTTTTTCTTTTTCATTTTTTATTGTTCATATCTCAGCACAATAACTGACGATTTACTTAAATTTAAATACCAACCTGGTGGGAATAATGGCAAATAATTTTTTCGTAACCTGACCCAAGTTAAAGAGTTTTTTTTTTGCGAATGAGCGTGATTTCAACAGACACACGAACAGACGGATATCGCTATATCGGCTCGAGCTGTGGGGTCGGAAATTAGTTTTTCGATGCGTCAGAAACGTAATGACAAACCTATATATACCCTCTGCCACTGAACTGTGAAGGCTATAAAAACGTAACACGGCACCCATCTTGCGGACAGTTTTCTAAAACCCAACTGATAATTTAAAATCGAAATCACAGAGCTATATAATGTGCCAATGGCATTAATAATATCGGCCACTTTTATTCTCTGATCCGCCAAGATCATATCGTGAAATTATTTATTATTTTCGGACTAATTGAGCAGTCCTTGTATTTCAAATCTCGAATTATTTAAAATGTTTTTTAAGAGACAAATTAATGAGTTTGATTTATTGTTTGAAATCAGGCAAAAAAACCACGAAAAGTATAATCAGTCTAGATCGACTATAATACGGTATGAGTTTAACGAAAGGGTACTAGGTCCAATTAATTGTTTATAGAAAATAAGCATAAACCAAATTTATGTGTCATTTTTATGAATTAGTGTCCCGCAGATATAAAAAAAATTCATATCGGATGTTATTTTTATTTGAGGACTATGTCAAAAAAAAAAAACAGATTTTGCTCATATTTAGAAAACTCATTTATTTTTCGTAAAAAAATTCAGAAAAAATTTTTGAAAAAAATCTATGCTATATTTGTTTCATATATTTCAATGATTATCGGGAAGCAGCTTTTTTAAGGGGACTTTGACTACGAATAGTCCTACAGAGTTTATGTTTGGACTATTAATGAATTTAATAAACATACAGAAGCAAAATTTGACTGAGATCCATATGACAATCTGGCTATTAGGGCAAGTTTTAGGCGATCTCATATGGATAATTTGTATGGGGACCTTGTCTGAATGTACACCGATTTCAATAGCGATCGTTCTATGGCCGACAAAAGCTTATATACAAAATGTCATGAAAATATATTCATATTTGAGACCTGTGGTATGATAACATGGTTTTCATGGACACACAGGCAGACAGACAGACGGATGGTCGGACATCGCTAAATCGACTCAGAAAACCTTTCAGAGACGATCGGCATAATAAAAGATGGGTCTTAGCCCAATATTTTTGGTAGTTACAAACATCAGCATAAACATATTATACCCTGACCACAGAGTGGTATAGGGTATAATTTTCACTGAGTGGTAATTATTTGTATCGTGGACTATGCACTGATTTTATCCAATTTCCATAGCGTCGGCTATGGCCGACAGAAAGAAGCTTATAAACAAACTTTCTTCAAAACATCTTCAGTTTAATTAACGGGTTTTCGAGTACATTGACAAACAGACAGACAGTTAGATTCTGAGTCGCTCCGTCCAACATTAGCATAAACTCATTATACCCTTCCCACGAATAATTAAGTTAAAAAAATATTTTGTATATTTTGCCTTGCGAGAATTGATTAAAAAAACAATGTCAGTAATTTACAAAGCTGATTGTTGAAGTGGGCCTTTTTAATATGTTGCAATTTCTGGTTAATAATTTTCTGAGTGTACGTTTGAAAAGTTCCTTATGTGTGCTTGTTGACACATTGAATTAATTTGCAATTTAACCAGTTTTATTTGTTAGACACGTTTATGTTTTAATCGCAATTATTTATTTTCTAATCGAAATTAATTAAATAATGCCACAAAGTCCAGGAATTGTTGAGATATACCAAGATTGTGCTTTAAATCGTACAATCGTACAACCAGAAATCCTAGTCATTAAATATGTATAACATGGGAGAATTGCAACAACACTCGTATCATATATATATTTGTATAAGACCCAATTTTTTTTTTGTTTATCAAAAATAGGAAGTATTATTGCGGCAAGGTCATCAGTTTTTTCAAATTCAAGCAATCCAAAGATTCAGAATAACAGGCTGTATGTTAAAAAAAAAAAAGAAAAAAAAAAGTTTCAAAGTGAATATAAATTTGCTAATGTGAATAAATAAAGGACACATCAAAATGTAAATTAATTGTGTATTCTTAGAATTTTTTCTGTCGATCTGTTTGAAGAAATCATGATCATGTGTGAAGTTTTTGATTGTAGAATATAAAAAAAAACAAGTAAGAAAATTATAGTCGGTCTAGACCGACTATACGATACCCTATACCACGCGTTTAGAAACCCTATCTCTTAGGCCCAACTAACTGGACATTGAAAATAAGCAAAAACCAAATTTGAGTGGGATTTTTATTAATTTTTTTGGCTGCAGATATGAAAAAGTTCATATCGGATGCTATATCTATAAAGGGACTAGGTCCAAAAATGGACCGATCCTGATCATGTTTGGTAAAGTCTCTTGTATTTTGCAAAAATATGTACAAACAAAATTTGAGAAGAATCAGTGCAATATTTTTGTTTTTTAATAGATTTAAGTGAAGATCGGGAAGCAGCTCTATATGGGGTCAAAGGGATCATTTTTGGACTACTCATTAATGGATATAATGAACGCATACCCAATTTGAGTAAGATCTATATGACAATTTGGATCTTATGGCAATTTATGTCGATTTCATATGGGTAATTTGTATGGGGGCTAGGTCTGAACATGGACCGATTCTCACCAATTTCAATAGCGTTCATCCCATGGCCGATAAAAGCTTATATACCAAATTTCATCAAAATATATTCATATTTGCGACCTGCAGTTTGATTACAAACTTTACATGGACACACAGACGGACGGACGGACATTGTTAAATCAACTCAGAAAGTGATTCTGATTCGATCGGTATAATTAAAGATGGGTCTATGTCAAATATTTTTGGTTGTTACAAACAGCAGCACAAAGTCATTATACCCAAACCACATAGTGGTATAGGGTATAATTATAAGTAGAAATTTGAAGAACAAAATTTAATAAAAACTTGTTAATATCGTTTGTGTATGAATTTTTAATGCAATAAAATTTTATTTCCAACTATAAACGTGGACGAGTGAGTAATTTTGAAGGGAAAATTTAGGCCTTGCTCGTATTTTGTTAATAAAAAATCTTTACATTATATATGTACATATTTTAATTTTTTACTCCCTTTATATTAACTCGTAGTGTCTGCTTGTCTATCGACAAAACTTTGGGATCGATTTTTAAACCTTTTCCCGTGATCCAATCGAGCTTAAACTTTGCAGGCAGACGAGAGACTTTTGGCAAATACAGAATTGATTTAACAATTTTTGCAAAAAAATCTTTTCACTCAAACAATTATTTAATTATATAATGGTAAATAAATTTACAAATAAAGGGATTATAGTAAAAACTTGGTTTTTATGGGTTGTTTTTTTTTTAAATCAAAATTTGTCTTGAACATTAGGGCGTTTCACCAAAAACTTTACTTAATCTTGCAACTCATAAATCGACAGCTGAATTCACATGGCCCAAAAGATTTTTGAGATCTTTTGAAGTTCGAAACGGGGTCGCGGGTATCGATTTTCTCTTTATTTTCACAAAAACAGATTAAACTCTTCTAAATAGTACACGCCTACAAAAAATAACCTATCCGCGATAACAATTATACTGTGGAACATTTTCGTATTCATTGTCTGGGGGGGGGGTTAGAAATTCCAAGTCAGGGTGAAAGTACTAGCTCAGAATAATAAGACCTTATCTTGATGTGTGTTTGCTTACTTTTTCAGCTATAACTCAATTACCATTGATGACTTATCATTTCATTACTAAGCAAAATTGTAGCTAAGGCTTAAATAAATAATTTTTATCAATATATTCACTAGAGTGGTCCTTAAAAATGGAATTGTGATTTTAGGGAGTGTCGGGGGTCCAGTATTTTTCCTTTCTTTATAAAACTAATAAATATGAAGTTTGGGGACAATCGGATAAAGAAAAGTTTCGCCGGAAATCGATTGAAAATTTCAAGTGTGTTTATATGGGGAAAATATTACTTTTTTCGGATTATACGAAAATTTTGTTCTATGTATAGTTGTTCGCCAAGTTATTATATGAATCGATATCAGTACTAAATTAGTACTACATAGTTCATTAAATGTGATGAACATTTTTTCAACTTTCAAGTGTGTTAATATGGGGAAAATATGACTTTTTTCAGATTATACGAAAATTTTGTTCTATGTATAAGTTGTTCGACAAGTTGTTATATGAATCGATATCAGTACTAAATTATCTTTCAAAAAAACTATTTATCTTCAAAATCGAGCAAAAACTCGCCAAGAAATAACAAATGCCCCAGACCACTTTTGTGCCAAAAAACATTAGCGGCCGTATTTATAATGAAAATTTGTGCAGTATATATTATTTATAATTTATAATGCACTTTATTTATAATGCACTTGCTGCTCCGTTTGCTAAACTCAGATCAACAACCTTTCAAACACTGTGTTAAAACAGCTGATGTGTGTCAAATTAAGCAAAACAAAATATATAAATTACTTTTAAGTGTAAACAAATATTTTTTACTTTGCGGATCTTTTAAACATTTTTTTTACATAATTTTCAAATTACAAAAATTTTGTCGTAAACTTCACAATTGTAAATATAAATTTAAAAAAATAAGGAGTGAAATCACACAAATTGAAATGTAGAGTTGATGTTCACTATATCAGGTGGCATTAATGCAAAAAATATGGTGGCATTACAAATTTCAGAGTAGTAAAAGCCTCGTTGAGCGCGACATGTAAGCAGCAGCTAACTTTTCATTATGAATTCGGGAGTAGGTCATTAAATGTAATGAACATTTTTTCAACGTTAACAAATTGATTAAAGCTATACCTATACCTATAAATACTCAGATATGAAGAATTGTTTTATTACCACGTTGTTAACCTATTGCGAAAATGGGAAAAATTTTTGACAAAATTTTTAAAACTCTTATATCAAGTTTTAAAAAATTTTCTTAAACAAAATGTAAAAAAATTAATCTGGCACTTTAAAATTTTGCTAAATACATGTAAGAGATTAATTGTATGAATTTTTAGGTAAATCCCTGTGTCAGCATTTTTTTGACAAGGATTTTTTTTCGGGAAAAATATAGATTTTTGTGAAAAACTCATTAAATGTACACTTTCTAAATACTTTGTATCAAAAATGAATCATTTTTCTAATTTTAAATGTAATATTTTATCTAAATAGCTTAGGGGTTTTGAAAAAAATAATATGACCCCATTAACCCTTTTGGGCATGGGGTCACATATGTCCCCAAGCTAATAAAAGACAATTTATTCAAAAAATTAAAATATTTTGTAAGTGCTGTTGAATTTTTAGAAGTGACGCTTAAAACATAATAACCAAATGTGCAAGTCTTCCATGCTAAAAATTTGGAATAAATCAAACAACGTTAACCCATTCCTTGACGAGGCCAAACTTTGAATTTTGGCATATTTAAAAACAAGTAAGAAAATTATAGTCGGTCTGGACCGACTATACGATACCCTATACCATGCATTTAGAGACCCTATCTCTTCGGTCCAACTAATTGGATATAGCAAGTAAGCATAAACCAAATTTGAGTGACATTTTTATTAATTTTTTTCGCTGCAGATATGAAAAAGTTCATATCCGATACTATATTTATATGGGGACTAGATCGAAAAATGGACCGATCCTGACCATATTTGGTAAAGTCACTTATACTGTGAAAAAATATATACAAACCATATTTGAGAAAAATCTTTGCAATAGTTTTGTTTTTTGATAGATTTAAGTGAAGATCGGGAAGCAGCTCTATATGGGGCCTATGACTAAGAATTTTCCTATAATGATTATTTTTGAACTACTGATTAATGGATGTAATAAACACATACAAACCCAATTTGACTGAGATCTATATGATAATTTTTAACTTATGGCAATTTATGTCGATTTCATAGGGGTCATTTGTTTGGGGACGAGGTCTGAACATGGACCGATTCTCACCAATTTCAATAGCGTTCATTCCATGACCGATAAAAGCTTATATATAAAATTTCATCAAAATATATTCATATTTGCGACCTGTAGTCTGATTACAAGCTTTACATGGATACACAGATGGACGGACGGACATTGCTATTTCGACTCAAAAAGTGATTCTGAGTCGATCGGTATAATTAAAGATGGGTCTAAAACAAAAATATTTTTGGTTGTTACAACCAGCAGCACAAAGTCAATTTACCCAAACCACATAGTGGTGTAGGGTATAAAAAGTAAATACCTAAGAATAATGTATTGTTCTAGTAAACTAGATTAAACCCTTATTATTCTGCTAGATTTGTGAAACTAATCGAAAATAGAAAATTCATTCACCCAGAAAATTTGATAAGTAATGATTTAAGCGATTTTGTGTCCCAGAAAACTAAAAATTTTTCAACTTTTTTAGTATTTCTGCAGAATTTTTATTATTTCCTTCATCTACAAGGTAATCTAATGATGATTTTAAAAAGAGCTACAATTTCTGCAAGGAATTATTTGTAGTAAACGATACTGCCGAAAGAGGCGTTAAATTCAAAAAAGATTTTTATAAGTGTTAACAAATAATGAAGAAGAAAACCAGTTTTTACTCCAGATAGTAGAATCGTACAAAAAACAATATCCTTCCTGTACAAACTGAAGTTTAATTTAACAATGTTAAGTTATAGTTCAACAATGTTCTTATTTTATTTAAAAAAATATAGATAGTTTTTGAAAATAAAATAATTTTATAATAAAATTTGTTAAAAGTTGTTTTAATTTATATTCGTTGTTTTTATTTATATCACAATGGATTATTTTGATTCCAAGAGCACTGAAGGGTTAAATAAAAAAAAAATGAAGCGAATTATATTTCTTAAATTCTAAATAGTGGTTTCATCGAGTTTAATAGAAAAACTCGTTGTCGGTAATCTTTATGTAAAAATATCTTAAAATCCAAAACTGACCTTGGCAAAAAATGGGTTAACGTTCTAGGATTTATCCTAAGTTTTAGGAACGGTTATAATATTTATCCCAATAACGGTTATAATATTGTAAGTTACGCTTTTAAACAGCACTAACAAAATATTTTAATTTTTTTTTAATAAATTGTCTTTTATTAGCTTGGGGTCATATGCGACCCCAAGTCCGAAAGGGTTATTTGGGTCATATTATTAAAAAAAATATAAAATTTAAAAGTAGAAAACTGATTAATTTTTGATCAAGGTATTTAGAAAGAGTACATTTACTGAATATTTCACAAAAAACTAATTTTTCTCAAAATACGCAAAAAAATTCCCTGTAAATTCTGGCAGAGGAATTTACTTAAAAATTCACATTCACCTTATAGTGCCATGTCCATTTTTTTAAATTTTGTTTAAGAAAATTTTTTAAAACTTGAAAAAGGAGTTTTCAAAATTTTATCAAAAATATTTCCCATTTTCGGTCTCATTGCGCAATAGTTTCACAACGTGGTAATGCAAACAATACTTCATATCCGAGAGCTTCTAGGTAAAAAGATCAAGAAAAAGCTATGGCTTTAATCAATTTCAAAAAGTTGCAAAAATGCCATCAAATTTCAACACCTAGTTTTTTTTTTGGCACAAAAGAGGTCTGGGGCATTTGCTATTTCTTCGCGAGTTTTTATTCTATTTTGAGGTTATATAGCTTTTTTAAAAGAAAATTTAGTACTGATATCGACTCATATAACAACTTGTCGAAAAAATTGAACTATAGAAAGAAATTTTCGTAGAATCTGAAAAAAAGTCTAATTTCCTCCATACACGCTTGAAATTTTCAATCGATTTCCGGCGTGACTTTTCTTTATCCGATTGTCCCCAAACTACACATTTATTATTTTTATATAGAAAGGAAATAAACTGAACCCAGACACTTGCCAAAATCGCCATTTAAAAAATGTCCATATAACGAAAATAGAATAAAAAATTCTGATGTAGTTTGCTTAATACTAAAAATATCACTCATACGTATCCATCTCTTCACAACACAAATAAATAATAACCATACACCCTTAATCATTAACGGTTTTTGCTTTATACCTGAAAAACTAAGCAAACAAACATAAAGATAAGGAACAGATATAAAAAGGCCTGAGAACTCTAAACCCTTTGGAGATTTTACTATACTGGTGTAATATTTGCACCCTGACTTGGAATTTCTAATCCACCATCCCCCACCCAGAATGGCTGCTGTACAATGTTATAAGTTTAGTTGCACTTTAATGAGCTTAAAAGTATAGGGTCATGGCATCCGACGTAAACATCTGATTGGACCAGAATATGAAAATTTCAAAATGAAAGTTACATCGAAGACAAATCTAAAGCCGATATATTGCCTATTTCTCGTGTGTTTGATGTTTGAAATATTACACTTTTAGTGTTAGGATATCAAAGTGGTTCTTCTTGTTTCGATTTCCGAAAAAATTCTCAAAAATCTTTTGAACCAAAATATCTTTTATGTGCATTAGAAGTTTTTAGTGAAACGCCCTGAACATAGACAAACATTGAGATATCATACAACCTCTTATTAATACCAACTTCTGAATATACGAGGGCGGTTCCAGAATAACCAGACCTGACGCAATTTTTGAAAAAAATTGGTGCCTATTATGAGCAACTTTCGATTTTCGATTGTGGTCGAATTAACTGATCGAACGAATTTTCATTTGGTATTATGGCGCACATTCGATAAAATAGCTCTATTGTGATTTTCACTCAATTGGATTATTCACAATAGTACATATTTATCAGCTGGCACGATAAATTGAAATTATTTGTTTACAAATTTATAAAAGAAAAAAATTCGTCTGATGAAGATGAATGCTTCATCATAACAGATGCTTCCAACATTTTGGAAATTGATTCCACTACGTAAGTATGCGAGGTTTTAACGAGGGTACCATTTGTTTACAGATTTATATCAAATTTTCGACTGCAAGGAAGCGTTTATGGAATTGCTGTCTACTACAGATGAACTGCTGCGGCAATGCACACAAGGCAGATCAATCTCATGAAATTAAAACATATTTAACACATTTCAAGACACCACGTTGTTGAATATTTGTTTTTTTTTTTTTTTTGGAGCCATCAAAAGTAAACAATGTCAGTGAATTTGTAAACATGGAAAAAATTGGTCACCGTTATGTAATTCAAGAATTTAAAAGGTCTCAGTCCAACCAATATTAAAGCCGGGCTAAATTTTATTCTCCAACTTTAAACGTCTTATAAAAAAGTAAGAGTAATCTTATATTTATAAAGTTCTCAATATTCATTCCTAAAAAATTTATCAAATACGGGGTGCCCGATATCTCAAACCATATAAATAACAGATCATTTTGTGCAAACAAAATTCAATCTTACATGAATTCTCCCTGGATGTACCACAGTAAACTTCTATACCATACAAAACTAATGGCCTTATCAAGGCATGTCCTAATTTTTCTCTTATACGAGTAAAAAAGGCAATTTCGTATTAATTGAATAGAGTCTTTTCAGAATCAAAGAAGTTAGTGTGATTATTAAAAAAGGAATCTGACCGTAAGATTTGAAAACCTAGGGTTTTGTAATGATACACAATTTATTATGTATTACACATCCACTATATGTTCGTCCCCTATCTTTAAGGTAATCCCCAATGGATATTTACCAAAAAACGCAACTCTCATTTTAGATGGACTGAGATTCAAAAAATTTTCTTCAGACCATTTAGAAATTCTCCACAAATCATTATTCATTTGATCTACAAAATTAGCAGTGTCATTGATATGTGATACTCCAATTAATTGTACATCGTCAGCAAAAACGTGGGCGACACTAAATCGACAGCAATTACATATATATGTCATTCATATAAAGTGTAAAAAAGGGTGCCTAAAATTGATCCCTGAGGGATTCCTCTATGTCTCACAAGCTGCGCTGACCTTACGGCCCCACACTGTACAAATTGAGACCGATCATAAAGAAAAGAATAAGCCGATGACGAAAAACCATAAAAGTTGTACAATTTATTAACTAAAACTAAATAACTGACTAACGGCATCGAAAGCTTTGCTGTAGTCAAGAAACATAACAGATGCCAAACCACCCTTATCCATAATCCCTCTAACCGTTTCTATCATATCCATAATTAAAGTCGTCGTATTATATCCATCTCTGTAGACTGACTGATAATCTGATATCATTCTGTTAGATTCCAAATATTCATTCATCTGATCCCTCATTATAATTTCCAATACCTTTGAAAATACAGAAAGTATACTTATAGGTCTAAAGTCCGCCATAAATGAAGCACTGCGAATTTTAGGAATGGGTATGCCTCTGACGGTTTTCCAAACTTTTGGAAAGCTTGATGTCGTGAGGATACCATTAATAACATGCAACAAATGTCTAGTTATTACCAACAGAATTATCCGCAAAAAATGTAAAGATACTCTATCCGGTCCGATAGAATTTGATTTAATGCAATTGATTGCACGTAACAGCTGAAACTCATCTATACAGTGAAAAGAAAAATTTTCCGCAATAGCGCTAACAAACAAACACTGAGGCTCATTCAGTATGGGTGGTAGAATAGAGGACGCATTAAATCCATCCACATCAATGATGGGGAAGAATCTCCAGTTACAGCCTGACTACGCAGTTTTATCCACACTAGCAAACTCCAGCACCCGAAATTCGGTTTTTATGGTTTATTATTATTGTGAATGAAGATAACAAACTCATTAACAAACACATTAACAAATTTAATAAAACATACATAGCATATGTAAAATTTTATGTATGTGTTAGTAGAAACTTTAAATGCAATTTACTCAAAATAACGGAGAAATGTTAAAAATCTGTAAATCTGGCGAACAGCTAAAATGAAATACCTTTCAAATAATATACGTTTGATCAAAATCGGGATAAAACGGTAGAACAAAACATCGGTCACAACGCCTAGCCTATTAACAATTTTCGAATCTTCTCACAGCATTTCGATATCTGTGCTTTCTTATTATTGACTTTAGTCGATTTCTGTAATGAAAATATACAGTCCAGTTGCTATCACATCGATTTTCACCAAAAGCTCTATATGCAAAGTCCCGCCTTTGTCTATATATCTTTATTTCGTCATTGTCAAACCAGTTATCAGTTATATTCTGAAACACACGCGTAGGCACAAAAGCATCATATGCATCATAAATTATTGAACTCAATATCTCCTTTAAACTATCAGAATCTAAAGATTTATTTAGAATTGAATAATCAATGGATTGTAAATGACTTAAACACCTATTTAAATCTAACCCATTATAATCCCTGTATCCAAATTTACTTGAACATTCAAACACTGAGAGTGAATAAAGATAAATCAAGGCGAGCGCTGAATTTAAAGCCGGCACCTGAACTTGTGCCTTTTAATAAACCGCATATGAGTTGGACACCATGAAAAAATCGATAAGAGTTCCTGCTAGCATGTGTTGGACAACTGTTCTAAATTGTTAGTATTACAAAATTTCCTTACTGCACTAGCATCACTAAACAGGTTTGTATTAAAGTCCCCCCTAAGAATATCATGTTCATACCGAACTGCAACATCCGCAAAAATATGCTCATAAGCCGAAAAGTTTCCCCTAGAGAGATAAATTATTCCCATTAGTACTCTTTTAGAGGGACCCAAGTCAACCTCTACAAATATCGCTTCACAGTTACCTTCATCGCTATGTTCGTGGATACTCAACCCCTTCTAGTCACGCTATCATTTCTGTAAATTTTAAATCCATCAATGGGAAAAGCACTATTCAAGTCTCAGAAACTAAAAGAACATGTATACCAGAGCTCTGTATGATGTGTCTTAGCTCATCTAATTTTGTGGCATTCCTTCTAGGAACCCCTAACTTACATTAAACCCCTTACTTGGTAACCTCGACCTTAAAAGTGTGTTATCACTGGCCACTGGACCTAAGTTATCCAACATCAAAATGAAATACAACAATTTTCCAACAATGATGGCCATTTTAAGGCGCTAGATAGTTCTTACCATAAACAGGGTATCGAAGCTATTGAATTACGCTGGAAATATTGTATCGAGCTAAAAGGAGATTATATTGAAAAAAATGAAGAAAATTTTTCCACAAATTTGTTGCGTTTTCTCTTTCAAGTCGGGTTATTCTGAGACCGCCCTCGTAACTATGAGTAATCTGTGTAATCTGTAGTCCTATTTTACTTCTGCTGCGCATTTATGGAGGCTTTTGTGTGTTTTAACTCAATCCATTTGACGTTATCTACAAATGTTTAAAACTAAAAGGGTCACACGTGTTTGAACTAATACGTGCTTTAATACGAAATACGTTGATTTTGAAAAACCAAGATCGTCATAAACTTATTAGAAGTACGTCTTATGAGTTTTGAAAATATTAAAAAAAAAAATTAAAATGAAAATGAAAATGTGTTTGTACGACAAATTTCCAATAAATTAAATTTGAAAAACATTGGAGTAAATACATACAAGTTTATAAATGAAAACATGTTTAGTGGTAATAGTATGTGAATATGAAGCACTTTCATTTACAAGTGTTTTAAAAAATGGTTCTATGTTTTAAATGCCGATTTTTGAATTATGTACATCATCCATGCATCATAATCTTCATAAGTAATAGAAATATAAAAATTTTTGAGGTGAACGAACAATTGCGGTGATAAGAAAATTTAGTATAAAAAAATTTGAAGGCAAAAAAATGTAAAGTTGAAAAAAATATTAAGGTCAAACAGAATTTTGCGGTGAAACAATTTTTGGAAATGATTACAACATAAAATTAAAAAAAAAAAATATATATATATATTTAGAGGCCACTTCACAGTGGCCCCCACAACTGTTGAGGAAATTCTGAGCTCATTTTTGATAACAGAACGAATTATTATTAATTCGATGGACTGATAACACTAGGGCACAACCTAAGTATTCTTTAACTACGACTATTTATAGCTTATACCACTCGCTCTGTGGTCAGGGTATAATGAGTTTGTGCTGATTTTTGTACCAAAATTATCGAATCAGAATCATTTTCTGAGTTGATTTAGCGATGTCCGTCCGTCAGTTTGAGTGTCCATGTAAGCCTTGTAACTTATTTCAACGCGTAAGCATCTAACGCAACTAGTGAATGAACCAACACATATTCCATGGGTTGAAGGACAATTTCACACAACTCTCGACCTCTTGCTTTCTTCGCACCCCGACACACGAACTACCATTTTTGCATCCTTTTCATACTCTGAACTTTGAAGCGCTTCTAAAACAGTACTGATCAAGTACAAGTACTGAAACAGGTGAGAACTGAATGTGCCAAAGTGCTTAAACGAGAAAAGCTATGCTCTATGAGCAGCGTCTTAGAACTAAAGTTCTAAGTAGGACCTTCTGGTCATTCATTAAAAAGAAAAGAACAGTACTTGTTCTTCTATATATTTGATCTACCTATTTTTTGTTATTGGCTTTTTATTGTATTTTATGGTAAAAATATTTCTTATTTTCAAAATTCAATAAAACGTACAAAAATCTTTTATCTCGTCGTAGCCTTAATAACCACTTCAGCTTTTATAGCTAATAACACCGTACAACATTCCAAAAATTCTGTAGGGTCAGTTTTTTCGGGTCACGCCAGATTTTGACGCTACAGGGTGGTAAGTTCTAACCCCCCTACTCTTAACTGAATTAATTCGGAGGTTCGGAGAGCGTTAATATGTATGACCGATACCTATTACTTTTTTCGAAAGGAAGATTTTTTTCTTTGCGACATTCCCCTTTGGGACCCTCCTAACAAATTTTATGATTTTTGTATAAACTTATAGAAAAAATACTTTTTTTTAGTTTAGTTAAATCAACAAATGCAGGATGACCTGATATTCATTGACCCGAATGATAGAGCTAGCCTTTTGTACTTTCTTATTGCCGGAAAACCATCAACCACTGGCCGAACTGGAACGAGTACCACATACTATGCCTAAGATATTCTTTCAAGCTCGTACTGTTAAGAGGGTTTTTGCAAGGCTCAATGTAAACAATTAACCGGGACCGAATGATATATCAGCATTGGTACTGATACAGTGCTCCTCAACGCTATTCCGTCCATTTGCAAACCTTTTTAGAGCTTTTTCACATATTGGTAACGTTCCCTCGTGGGAGAAGATTGCCAATGATCAGCCAATCCTAAGGAGGGATTCGATGAATGAAATGCTCTTTCTCTGGATATTTCCGAGGCATTAGATCGGGTATGGCACAGCGCACTCTCGTCAAATCTGATTTCTTTTGGTGTTAGTAATGATTTCTCTCTATTCTTATCGAGTTTTCTCAGAGATCGCACTATAAGTGTTGTTTGAGATGCGGTATCACCCAAAGACTTTCGTATAAATGCAAGGGTACTACAAGGCTCTGTTCTTTCTCCTTTACTTTTTCTTAATGACAGCAATATATGTTATTCATATTCATTCGATTAAAGGCCTTGTGGAAATTGGTGGCATGAGGCAATATATGAATGAAATACTCAATCAATACCATTTGACAACCTACTCAGGGTCAATCGAAAATGGTCGATTTTAATGTTCTTAAACCCAATGTTGTTTATTGACCCATATACAGGCTTGGGGTCATCAATGTCGTTTGTATTCATGGGTAGTCTGTATTCTGTGCATGAAAATTCAGGGTGATATCCGTTGGAATCAACACATTTTTCAATTGTCGAAATAAGCTTTGAACAGCCTAGGTGTCCTAAATCAGTGTAAGAATTACTTCACCCCATCTGATCTCCTTACTAAAGGGTCCGCCAAATAACTTTTTTTTTTTTGAAAATGCTATAAAAAAAACTACTGAATATTATCTCAAATTTCTTTTTTTATTTGAAAGTACAATCCTTCCGGTTAATAATGGAAAATAACTTCATTCAAATGGCTGCCTTTGCTGGCCATGCAGTAGCCTACACGATCGGTCCAATTTTTAAGCACATTATCGATTGTGTGCAGCTGTATTTCACCAATGGCTTCACGAATATTGTCCTTTAAAGCGTCAATTGTCTCTGGCTTGTTGGCGTAACACTTATCTTTGAGGGTACCACACAAATAATAGTCCAACGGTGTCAAATCGCAGCTCCGAGGTGGCCAAACGACATCAGCTCTGCGGCTGATAATGCGATCTTCAAAAACAGGGCGCAAAACATCGAGTGTAGCTTCGGCTGTGTGGCACGTAGCGCCGTCCTGTTGAAGCCAAATGTTGCCAATATCCTCCTCTTCAATTTTTGTGAACAAAAATTCGTTCAACATGGCCCGATAACGATCGCCATTGACTGCAACGGCCACTCCTTGCTCATTTTCGAAGAAAAATGGCCCAATTATGCCTCTGGACCAAAATCCGCACCAAACAGTGACTCGTTTTGGGTGTATCGGCTTTTCAATGTATGCGAGCGGGTTTTCTGTGACCCAAATGCGACAATTTTGCTTGTTTACATACCCGCCAAGATCATAATGAGCTTCATCTGAAAAGATGATTTTTTTTGGCAAAATCGGCATCTTCTGTAAGTCGATCGCAGGCCCACTTAGCGAAGCGAAAACGCATTGGATGGTCAGTTGGCTTCAACTCCTTAACCAATTGGACTTTGTATGGCGTCATACCAAGATCTTTATGCAAAATTCGTCTCAATGATGCCTCCGAAATGTTCAATTCTTGAGAACGACGGTGAATTGATGTTGATGGCGCTTCACGCACAGTTTCTGCCACAGCAGCAATATTCTCGGGTGTACGCAGTTTTTGGCTTTTCACGCTTTGGTTTATCGATGAGGATGCCTGTTTCTTTCACTTTTTTCACAAGATAACGAACATACGGAGCTGACGGCGCTTCTCTTCTTCCAAAATCCGTACGCAATTTTCGCACACATTCTGCAATATTGCCATGATTTTCAAAGTAATGTGGAAATATTTCCCAGCGTTGTTCAAGCGTATACACAACCATATTCGTTCAGCGGAAGCATAAAACTAATTATCTGTCAAATCAGACATGAGCTAAGTGTTACCATTCACGAAATAAGCACTAGTTGAAAAAAAAAAAAACGTTAGATGGCGGACCCTTTATTTATACCACCTATATCCGACCAAAAATTGAGTACAACTCCCAAACATATGAGCAGGGGCTTCACAGTCTATTTTGAAGCTTCTGGATCATGTGTAATGACACATTAAAACATCATTGGAATGTTGGTTGTGTTATAGATATTACAATGGGAAGTGTTCCGCTGAAACAATTGAACTCATGCCTAGAGCCCATGTTTTTCTACGCACCACTCACTCCTCTCATCCATTTTCAGTTTATTGTCTAGTGGATCGCATAAGCCGTATGTGGAATAAACTTGCCGCTGAGGTTTTTCCTGTCATTTACAATAGTTAAGTAAAATATCCACAAATACTACTCCCTCTTTCCTCTTACTCGTAACATGTTTTTCTTATATTACGAGTGTTGGTGTAATGGGTGTTTTTTTTTGCTTAGATAGAACTTACGAAAGGGTTAGCTATTAAAAGAACTGTCTTGCTTCGCCCGCTTTTTGGCATTTATGATTAGTATACTCTGGCAAATCGCCATGAAAAGACTCACGCTTGAATAACGCTACCAAATTATCAAATTTTACTTTGAAAATAAGTCATCGATTTGCGCAACTTATAGACGACTTCGTGATTTTTATGGCGCACATAATCTTCCGTCTGAGCAAGCCATCCATGGAACTGTGCATAGATTTCATACAACATACTCTGCAAACGAAAGTGTGGAAGAAGATTCAAATTTATCGATCCGTTGTCGGTCGCTGGGATTGAGGCTTTGTTCGTCCACTATGTGGAAAATTTTGCTCAAAGATCTTGGCTTTCACTCGTATAAAATCCAGCTGGTGCAGGAATTAAAGCCACGTGCTTCGTTTTGTCGATTAGTTGAATTCGAGAAATGAACCTGTTAAAATCGTACGATTTAACATTTCTCGATTATTTCCTGTGGGGATACGTGAAGTCACTGGTTTATGCTGATAAACCAGCAACAATCGACGCCTGGTATCCAACATTGTTCATGTTATTCGTGACATACAGCCAGCAATGCTCTACAAAGTGGTCCAAAATTGCACGTGTAGAATGCGCTTCGTCAAGAACAGCCGCGGTGGCCGTATGCCCGAAATCATTTTGAAATAATAATGCCATGTATGGATCTTTTGAATAAAAATTTTTTTTCGACAAAAATTTATTGTTATGCGTTATTTTTTACAATTTCAAGTTCTATTGGACTTAAAAAACATCCTTTTTATATAAGTAAAAATATTAAATATTTCATGGACTTTTCTCAAACTTGGTTTATAATATTTTTGTGAAAAATAAATGACTTCAAAATTTAAAAAAACAATTTGTATATCATGTTTCTGTCCATTTCAATTAAATTTCTTTTTTAATTTGAGAATAATGTTCGTATATTTGATTTTCTTTATTTAAGCATTTTATAATTAAACTTTATGTCTAACCAATACTAAAACTTAGTCTCTAAAGTGACTGAGTAGTAGTTTTTATTTAGTTTACTTTGGGATTAATGTTTCAGTACATTATCCTGTGGCAAATCTGCTTGTCTAGGACCCAGAAGGTCGTAAGGTTTAGTGCGGTTGAGTCTCCTGGTCAGACCAGAAGTGCAATTGAAGACATAATGAGTGTTTCTGGGCTCTTTGGGCGACTTCTTGCTAGATCGTAGTGATGTGTAGGTCTCATTTTTTATAGTTACCAAATTGAATGCTTCTAACGCGAGGTATTGTCTAAATAGTGAAACTACTTCCAAGAAGAAGAAAAAAATAAACAAAAAAAATATTCATTATAAACAACTTCTTCATAAAGTTTCTTTATTATACATAAAAAAAAAATAATCGCACTTAAAGTGCAGACATATTGTTATTGCAGACAAGTCTTATTTATGAGATTGATATTCAAAGTCCAACTTAACGATGGCATTTGTATGATCAAACGATCGTCCATGATCATCATAGCTAATCCATTAAATGTCATCCAAAGATCTTGAAATTTGCAACTGATAGTTTGTTTACTACAGCATGTTGTAGGGTATAAAAAGTCCTAAAAAGTAATGACAATTTACTGCGCTCACATCAAGTAAGAATCAAGAAGAATATTCATTTAAATTTTGCTACAAACGTTCGTGATTTTTTATTGAAAACACAAACTTTCGTTAAGCATTTAAATTGCAAGACATACACGTACCTCGAAAACGTTCTATATTCTCGTTTTATAATAATGGCACGGTCTCTGTAACGTGCGAATTGAATATACGAACAAATAACACAATTAATATGCAATTTTACCTGTAACATATATTTTTTATTTATTTTTATTTTTTTTTTTTGCAATATGACAAGTGTCAAATACAATATTATTGGTTTTTAATGTTTATTATAAATTTATAAATAATTAGTAACACTGTATGTATGTACATCATAATTATAATAAATGCATGGTTGTGTATTAAGTATAAATCACATTGAAGTATAAATCTTTAAAAAAAAAAGAAAACTAGGAGCAAATATTCTATAGAATTCACTGACTTTTCTGCAAAAGATTTACGTTTTGCAATGTCCTTAAACTCATAAGTTCATGCGAATATTATTACTAAACAACGTATTACTCGTATGCATGTATGTATGTATGTATGTATACCTTTAAATCATTATCGTCGTATATATTACATATTAATCGTTTGAATTCAGCGTTAATATATCCACACAATGCTGGTCATAACATTAGCACTTCTGGAGGATTGTTTTGAAAATCCACAAATTATTGTAGAATCGTTTCACATAAGTGATGTCAGAAAACTAAATCAGCTGTATAAATTTCCAACACTGATTCCAAAAACACATCAATTAGCGAAAAGCAAGAACTTTAGCTTCATCTTAGAAAACAAAAAAAAAATGTTTTTTATTCTTGGTAAAATTATGATAAGCGCAAAATAAATCAACAGAGAGTCAAAAAACTTCATATGAGTATTCCGCACAGCAGTTCAAAATCCAAATCTATTATTTTATGTTAAGTAATTGTGACAAATACGCAGTTCGTTTTTGAAACACAGTAGAGTTCGACTATAGCTAAAACGAATTTTGTTCATCTGCTGATACATGTTTTGGCCACTATAGGAGTGTTTTTTATTTAGATGATAGCTTATAACAATTGTTACGAAATTTACTGGATCCTGTTTTTGTACAGTGACAGTTAATTGCTTGCTTATTGATCCATATATGTTTTTGCTGCTAAGAATTAGGCAAGAAAAAACATATGCTTTGTTTTGGCAAATAAAAAAATATTCAATTTAATAACTCTAATTCATTAATTTTAATTATTTAAAACATTAATTTTATAACTGTTTCAAATTTCTGTTCATGGCTACACTGGTAGCCAGCAATTAATTTTACTGAGGAAAAAATAAAATATCAGATTAACTGCAACAAATGAAAAATATTTTATGACACTTGATAACTAACAACAAAAACAGTTGAAATTTAAAATTGTATGGATAAGTCATTTAAAAAAAATTGTTTATTTTCCTAAAATTTCGGAGATGATCCACCAATTTTGTTATGACAAATATCAATAAATTTTAATTTATATTACCTGTAAATTCTGCTAATATGTTTGATGTGTAAACATCTATACGCGCTGTGGGGTAAGAATCGATTTTACAATCCAATCACAAAAACAGCGTAAGATATAAGACTTGACAAAATCGGTGTGACTTATGATTGTATTGGTGAAAAAGTTGTGATATGTAAAAACTTTTTTGTCGCTGTTTCCTGCATTATATTTCTTGACTTCTTATAAACATTTATATTTAATTTCCTTAATCATTTAAAACTATTCTTAATGTTATAATTTATTTCATATAAATAACACAATTATCATTGCATTTAATATTAATCTAATCAAATATAAATAATAATAAAAAATAAACGAATTACAGTAAAAAGGAAGTGTTTGGAGATAAAATGAAGGCATAATTCATTGTGTAGTGCTTAAAAAAAAAAAAATTAAGGCACGTTTTCATTAGGAAGTATTTGGAGATAAAATTAGGGAAAGAATAACGTTATAAATATGTTTTGGAACATGAAAAACGAAAAATAAAAAATGAGAAATGAAAAATAAAAAATTAAAAATTAAAAATTAAAAATTAAAAATGAAAAATGAAAAATGAAAAATTAAAAATAAAAAATTAAAAATCAAAAATTAAAAATTAAATATTAAAAATTAAAAATTAAAAATTAAAAATTTAAAATTAAAAATTAAAAATTAAAAATTAAAAATTAAAAATTAAAAATTAAAAATTAAAAATTATAAATTAAAAATTAAAAATTAAAAATTTAAAATTAAAAATTAAAAATTAAAAATTAAAAATTAAAAATTAAAAATTAAAAATTAAAAATTAAAAATTAAAAATTAAAAATTAAAAATTAAAAATTAAAAATTAAAAATTAAAAATTAAAAATTAAAAATTAAACATTAAAAATTAAAAATTAAAAATTAAAAATTAAAAATTAAAAATTAAAAATTAAAAATTAAAAATTAAAAATTAAAAATTAAAAATTAAAAATTAAAAATTAAAAATTAAAAATTAAAAATTAAAAATTAAAAATTAAAAATTAAAAATTAAAAATTAAAAATTAAAAATTAAAAATTAAAAATTAAAAATTAAAAATTAAAAATTAAAAATTAAAAATTAAAAATTAAAAATTAAAAATTAAAAATTAAAAATTAAAAATTAAAAATTAAAAATTAAAAATTAAAAATTAAAAATTAAAAATTAAAAATTAAAAATTAAAAATTAAAAATTAAAAATTAAAAATTAAAAATTAAAAATTAAAAATTAAAAATTAAAAATTAAAAATTAAAAATTAAAAATTAAAAATTAAAAATTAAAAATTAAAAATTAAAAATTAAAAATTAAAAATTAAAAATTAAAAATTAAAAATTAAAAATTAAAAATTAAAAATTAAAAATTAAAAATTAAAAATTAAAAATTAAAAATTAAAAATTAAAAATTAAAAATTAAAAATTAAAAATTAAAAATTAAAAATTAAAAATTAAAAATTAAAAATTAAAAATTAAAAATTAAAAATTAAAAATTAAAAATTAAAAATTAAAAATTAAAAATTAAAAATTAAAAATTAAAAATTAAAAATTAAAAATTAAAAATTAAAAATTAAAAATTAAAAATTAAAAATTAAAAATTAAAAATTAAGAATTAAAAATTAAAAATTAAAAATTAAAAATTAAAAATTAAAAATTAAAAATAAAAAATTAAAAATTAAAAATTATTAATTAAAAATTAAAAATTAAGAATGAAAAAATAAAAAATGAAAAAAAACGAAAAATTAAAACTAAATAATGAATAATAAAAAATGATAAATAATAAATAAAAAATGAAAAATGAATAATAAAAAATGGAAAATGAAAAATGAAAAATAAAAAATAAAAATAAAAAATGAAAAATAAAAAATGAAAAATAAAAAATTAAAATTAAAAAATTAAAAATAAAAAAATTAAAAATAAAAAATAAAAAATGAAAAATAAAAAATAAAAAATTAAAAATAAAAAATGAAAAATGAAAAATGAAAAATGAAAAATAAAAAAATAAAAATAAAAAATTAAAAACGAAAAAGAGAAAATGAAAAATAAAATATTAAAAATTAAAAATCAAAAATGAAAAATTAAAAACGAATAATTAAAAATAAAAAATGAAAAATGAAAAATAAAAAATGAAAAATAAAAAAAAAAATTAAAAATGAAAAACAAAAAATGAAAAATGAAAAATAAAAAATGAAAAACGAAAAATAAAAAACGAAAAACTATGAAAAAAAAAATGAAAAATGAAAAATAAAAAATAAAAAACGAAAAATTAAAAAATAAAAATTACCAGTTGAAATAATAAATATTTTTATATTAGCAGAGCCCCTGCTGTTGTTTGCTATAAGTGATACATAGATGACGCTTTCTGTCTAATTTTAAAAAAGTGCCATAAAAAATCTTTAATTACTAGATGTTTACACATCTTCCCTGTGATCGGATTCACATGATCTTTTTTATATACTCAAGACTTTCGAATTTATTCAGAATGAAATGATGACCACTACTTTGTGGTCAGGGTATAATGAATTTGTGCTGATATTTGTAACTACCAAACATATTTGACATATACCCATCTTTTATTGTACCGATCGACTCAGAATGTAATTCTGATCTGTCCGTCTGTCTGTGTGTCCATGTAAACCTTGTAATCAAACTACAGGTCGCAAATATGAATATATTTTGATGAAATTTGGTATATAAGCTTCTATCGGCCATAGCATGAAATTGGTGAAAACTAAAATTGGTGAAATTCGGTGCGTGTTCAGACCTACTCCCCATACAAATGACCCCTATGAAATCGACTTAAATTGTCATAAAATCCAAATTATCTTATATATCTCGGTCAAAATGGGTTTGTGTAAGTTTACTACTCCTATTAATTAGTAGAAAAAATAATCCCTATAGGACAATTCTTAATCATAGCCCCTATATAAAGTTGCTTCACAGATTTTTCTCATATTTAGTATTTATATATTTTTGAAAAAAATAATTGACCTTACAAAATATGGTCAAGATCGGTCCGGATATAAACTTTTTCATATTCAAGGGCAAAAAATTTAAAAACAATGCCACTCAAATTTGGTTTATGCTTATTTTCTATATCCAATTTTTTGGACCTAAGAGATGGGGTTTCTAAACGCATGGTATATGGTACCGTATAGTCGGTCTACACCGACTATAATTTTCTTACTTGTTATTTTCTATAAATTCGTAAAAAATCGAAAATGGCCAAACATGACATGACTAAAAATTAAAAATTAAAAATTAAAAATTAAAAATTAAAAATTAAAAATTAAAAATTAAAAATTAAAAATTAAAAATTAAAAATTAAAAATTAAAAATTAAAAATTAAAAATTAAAAATTAAAAATTAAAAATTAAAAATTAAAAATTAAAAATTAAGAATTAAAAATTAAAAATTAAAAATTAAAAATTAAAAATTAAAAATTAAAAATTAAAAATTAAAAATTATTAATTTAAAATTAAAAATTAAGAATGAAAAAATAAAAAATGAAAAAAAACGAAAAATTAAAACTAAATAATGAATAATAAAAAATGATAAATAATAAATAAAAAATGAAAAATGAATAATAAAAAATGGAAAATGAAAAATGAAAAATAAAAAATAAAAATAAAAAATGAAAAATAAAAAATGAAAAATAAAAAATTAAAATTAAAAAATTAAAAATAAAAAAATTAAAAATAAAAAATGAAAAATAAAAAATAAAAAATTAAAAATAAAAAATGAAAAATGAAAAATGAAAAATAAAAAAATAAAAATAAAAAATTAAAAACGAAAAAGAGAAAATGAAAAATAAAATATTAAAAATTAAAAATCAAAAATGAAAAATTAAAAACGAATAATTAAAAATAAAAAATGAAAAATGAAAAATAAAAAATGAAAAATAAAAAAAAAAATTAAAAATGAAAAACAAAAAATGAAAAATGAAAAATAAAAAATGAAAAACGAAAAATAAAAAACGAAAAACTATGAAAAAAAAAATGAAAAATGAAAAATAAAAAATAAAAAACGAAAAATTAAAAAATAAAAATTACCAGTTGAAATAATAAATATTTTTATATTAGCAGAGCCCCTGCTGTTGTTTGCTATAAGTGATACATAGATGACGCTTTCTGTCTAATTTTAAAAAAGTGCCATAAAAAATCTTTAATTACTAGATGTTTACACATCTTCCCTGTGATCGGATTCACATGATCTTTTTTATATACTCAAGACTTTCGAATTTATTCAGAATGAAATGATGACCACTACTTTGTGGTCAGGGTATAATGAATTTGTGCTGATATTTGTAACTACCAAACATATTTGACATATACCCATCTTTTATTGTACCGATCGACTCAGAATGTAATTCTGATCTGTCCGTCTGTCTGTGTGTCCATGTAAACCTTGTAATCAAACTACAGGTCGCAAATATGAATATATTTTGATGAAATTTGGTATATAAGCTTCTATCGGCCATAGCATGAAATTGGTGAAAACTAAAATTGGTGAAATTCGGTGCGTGTTCAGACCTACTCCCCATACAAATGACCCCTATGAAATCGACTTAAATTGTCATAAAATCCAAATTATCTTATATATCTCGGTCAAAATGGGTTTGTGTAAGTTTACTACTCCTATTAATTAGTAGAAAAAATAATCCCTATAGGACAATTCTTAATCATAGCCCCTATATAAAGTTGCTTCACGGATTTTTCTCATATTTAGTATTTATATATTTTTGAAAAAAATAATTGACCTTACAAAATATGGTCAAGATCGGTCCGGATATAAACTTTTTCATATTCAAGGGCAAAAAATTTAAAAACAATGCCACTCAAATTTGGTTTATGCTTATTTTCTATATCCAATTTTTTGGACCTAAGAGATGGGGTTTCTAAACGCATGGTATATGGTACCGTATAGTCGGTCTACACCGACTATAATTTTCTTACTTGTTATTTTCTATAAATTCGTAAAAAATCGAAAATGGCCAAACATGACATGACTATGGGTAAATGTTGATTTTATTCTCCTGGTTTTGACAAAAATTGCTAATTATAAATTTAGTTTAGTTGTTTTTATTAAATAACTGTTACAAAGTTAAATAGACGATTTAAAAATGATTTCGGCTTTTGTTGAGTCTACTGTAAACTTCAGGTTTTGTTTATCTTAAAGGAATCAAATAAACTTTCTCATTATATTTTCGTTCCATAATCTCTGATAACATTGCTTCATGGGCTTAAGTAGTTGGTGAAATCATTCGCTGAGTTCATCAATGTAAGAAATGTATTTTTTGAGGCATTGAAAAAACTCATGTTTTGCCATTTTCGATTTTTTATGAGTTTTGAAAAAAATATTTAAATATGGGAATTTTTTTTTTAAATTTTCATTCTGAATAAGAGTGAATTTAAAATCACATGAAATTGAAATTTTGGGTTTCTTGAAACCACTTTTTTTATTTATTTAATGGAAACATATGTTTGAGTTAAAAACCATATGTTTGAGTTAAGAACATATGTTATCTAGAAACCGAGGTGCCATATGGTTCTTTATTCAGTTTCACAAAAAACTTTTAAGTATTTTGTGCATGTTTTTTTCTTAAGTTTATAGATAAGTTTATAGTATAAAGAAAAATATTTTCTTTTAAAATAACAACTTATTTGTTCATATAATTGTTTTTGTTCTTCAATTTCATTCAATTAAAAATGACTTTTCTATTTTTAAAAAATTAGTCATCACCAAAAAAAATTTCGATATTCGAATAAATTGGATTTGACTGGCATCACTACTGTTTAGAACATATGCAAAAAATAAAAATATGTGATTTGATGAAAAAAATTTTTTTAATTCCTTTATTTGCAATAATTAGTGCATAAAGAATCTATGTTATAATTGAAAAAATTATAATGGAAAATAGATTGTGTAAATAAAAAGTTTTTATTATAGTTAAAGAAAAGCATCATCGCAAAAAGTGTGTTTTATTAACATCGACCACTTATTACGAGTTTTTTTTTTTAAATCAGCGCAAAATGTAGACGTTTTTTAAAATCGTTTTTTTTTCATAAATTTAATGTCTAATTTTTTAAAATTATGACAAGGTTCAATAAAAAACATGTTAGAGTTTAAATATCAAATAGTTTTTTTTATCTCTTAAGACCTGCTTAGTAGAAAAAAAGGGCATTTGTTTTGATTTCACAAAGCCTTTTCTGTGTGAATTAAAACAAGAAAAAATATTCTTATTGAAATCAGAGAACAGCAAAAAACTCGTAGATTTAAGAATTTTTTCATTTACGAGTTTTTTTTGTGATAGTGGTTTCAAGAACAGGGGTGAATATAAACCCTCTTCAAATTTCAAACAAAAATTTTAAAAACTTATCCATAGAATTCTAAATTTCGACTGTTGTTTGTTTGGCTTTGTTATTTATTTTGTTGTATAATATTATTAAACAAAAAAACAATTATATTCATCATACGCTCCATAGTTTTTCTGCTATTTTTTTCCAAGTATTTCTAAGCAAAAATGAGAAAGGTAAAAATATGTTTGGCCTGTGAAAGCAAAACCCTTTAGAGGTTATACTATACTAGCCTAGTGCTTTCAATCTCACTTGGAATTTCTCACCCCCCCAGAAAGACTGTAGTTATTCTTTCCCTTAAAAATTTTAGATATCCCTAAACATTTTTGAATTGAAGTTATTTTACATTAAGTTTATAAAATTTAATCAATATATTAATTTTCAGCCAAAAGTAAAAAAACTAAAAAACCACTACGATTCTGAAAAAAATCACTAAAAAAAATTTTAATTTGCGGTGTTAATTCTTAAAAACTCAAATTTTTAAACTGATTTTAATCTGCGAGTTAATATATTTGTAAATCTTAACTTACAGAAACGCTAAAATACATTTCGCCTAAAATTTTGTCCATTTTTTTTTTATCACATTTATAGTAAAATTTTAACTTACACTAATAAATTTTCAAAAAATTGTTGTTGAATATTTATATTTTTGGAAAATTAAAATGCTTCGTAATTATTATTTGTAAAATAAATTATAAATCAATTTTGTTTAAAAAATACCTAGAAAATCCCCAAAAAATAACACAAATTTTTATCTATCAAAACCCCCTCTATATTAAAAAATTCTCCTAGATCTAGGCTGAAAACCCCACACTGACTGCAGTGTGCTGTACTCTTTTTGGACACTTTGTTTTTGAGATATATGTTTTTCTTACTTTGCGAAATTTTGCTTTTAAGGAGTTCGCCATGGCGGAAATCCACTGTATATAAAAAGAAAACTAATTATATTAATTTCTCATACTTAATTTAAGAGATGATAAGAAAATAAGTTGTTGCCGAAACCCATCGTATTTCCTTAGATAATGGACTTAGTTTTTTTTAAATATTTTATGAGTTCAGCCACCCTTAAACTTAAGAAATAACCATAAAACGATCTTGTCCGTTTAAATTTGGATTTTGGTTTTTCGAGAATCTCAATTAGAAAAGTGGCTCTACACCTTTTCCAATTTTTTCTTTAGAAAATATCAATAGGTTTTCGGCAATTATAAAATTTATTTTAGAAATTTTCGAGTGTATTTCAGAAAATATCAATTGAAATTCAGAATCAAAAAGTAGTTTTTTTTATTGTTTCTATAAGTGATTTCTGAAAATCAATTGATGTTTACTGAAAATCAATTGATCATTTCTGAAAATCAATTGATGATTTCTGAAAAACACATGGAAAAGCTGTAGTCGCTTGCAAATTTTATCGGAATATATTCCCATAGCATAGTATGGAAGAATAAGAGAACATTTTTGGCAAGCAAATTTTGGTAGAGACTAATTTCAAAATGGCTAGATCGGATGAACTCAATTAATGTTGCTTTAAACAATAAGACTGCACAACAGCCATTCTGGGGATGGTGAAAAATTCCAAGTCAGGGTAAAAATGCTAGGCCGATATAATAAAACCTCTAAAGAGCTTGACTTTTCCAGGCCAAACTTTTCTTAAGATCTTTAATATATTTTAAATTTCTGGATGTTTGCTTAGTCTTTTAACTATAACTAAAGAACCATTGATGATTTCTGAGAACGTCAAACGATTTGGAGGTTTTACTGTACTGGCCTATTACTTCCACCCTTATTTGGAGTTTATCACCACCCAGATAATGATCACGAAAATATTCTACATTATTGTTGTTGCCTTAAAAAAAAAATAAATAATAATAATAAACCGTACCATTACGGTAATTTTGATTGATATTTATTTAAGCACAACTGTTAAAGATGTATAATAACCGACCAAAATATTTCAAGATAAACTACGTAAGCGTACATTCACTTGATGCACACCACCAAATGAATGAGTGCTTAGACCTCGAAGTAATAAAAAAGAACATAAAATTATAGGAAAGTGTAATGAGGGAAGAAATTCATGGTTCCATCTAAATGGTATAAAGTAGATTTTGCAAAAGCCACCTACACATCACATGACACACACCGTACGAAACACTCTCTCAAAGAAAAAAAAAAGAACAAGCAATGCCCTATAAATGTTGTTAGTTGACCTTTGCCCCTGCGTTTGTGTATACAAAGTTCATGCTGCGTGTGTGTCTGCTAAATGCATATGTATGTATATTTTTGTATGTACATACATATATATATTTTAGTGTTTGTGTTTGGGCTCCATTCATTCCGGCGCGCCATATTCATCCTTTTATTCATTGGTGGGTCTTAGTCATTGGATAATTGTCTTTTAAAATGTGAAAATTTCAAGAAATTTGTTGTGTTTTTTTCCAGTTTTATTTTTTGACATGATTTATTTATGTATTTGTTATGGAACGGCACATTTTTTTTAATGGGACACACAGTAATAAAAATTATGTCTCATATTTTATTTTTCGATTTTGTGAAAATTTGTATTATAAACATAATGCTTTTTACACAAATACATATTTATTTACGTATTGAAACCGAAAAAAAAATAATAAAATTCAAACTGAAGTATAATGTGTTCTCGTATACATTTGAGTATCCATATTAGACATCGAGACATTTGCCGTTACATACTTATTTACTTAAATATTACAAACATATTATATACTATAATTTTTGTTGATATCTTTTCAAGTGTTGTTGTAATAAACAAATATTATTTATTCATACATACAATGTATGTATATACATAACATTTATATATATGTATGTATGTAATTACAACAACAATTGGAGTACGTACTCAATTTACTGATATCGTATGGGAATAAGATGCACTTGCAGAAAAACTCAACACTAATAAAAAGATGTTTTTTATGAAAAGTCTTATCGAAAATTTTTTTCTTCTATGTAATGCTTTTTGAAAATTTCACAGACTCTCAGTTATACTTAAGATATTTACCGACTCTGTAACGCTGTGTATGCATTGTAAATTGTTGATATACGTGGGCGCTAGCATCGCATAAATGGTTTATGGTATTGATAAAATATAGTGAAATCACTTTTTCAGGCCCCTAATAACTGCTAGTTCAATATATTATTACATACAATCAGAGATCTGCAATTAGTACTGAAAAAGTAAGTAGAGTTGAATCATGACTCATAATTTCTTGCACTTTACGCATTCATAATTACAGAAATGCTGTCGAACCTCCTATTTACTCTAAAATTTGAGATACTCATCATAATCATAATTAACAATAGTTATGACGTTGCTGATTTGGACTCTCCTTCACTCAATGTGTATAGACGATATAAAATAAGTATGACTCGAATCCTCACTTTAAAATACTCATTGTGAGGTTGCGCGTTTGCTCTGTTGCATTACTATGGTGTATTTTTATTTATTTATTTATATGGGTATTCATTATAATGTAAAATTATAATAAACTTAATTCTAAAGTACTAGCAACTTAGGCTATCGGCCATTTACTATGGTCTACATGTATAAATATAAATAAACTTGGTCATGCATGAGTTGAATGAGTTGAATTTATTGTAAGTATTATAAGTATTTTCCTAAAATTATAAATCAAAATGCTGTGATTTCCGAATCAAACAGTTTTGGGATGGCATGAGTATGATGTCGACGTTGGTTTCATATTTATTGCTACTTCTACCTAAAAATCAACGTAATTGCGAGTATGAGTACATCAGAGTACTGGAATATCAATGATATCTAATTTCTTTAACATAAAATTTCATGAGTGACTGTGAGTAGCGAAGAAACGATTCTTTCACAAATTCTGAATTTGCCACTTTTGTTTTAAATAACTCCTAAAATTATGATTTTTTTGTGAAATCACTCTTTGATTTGATAGATAATAAATTTTTACAAAAAATACAATTACAAAAAATAGATAAACGAAAAAAAAGTATTTTTTTAGTGATGGCAAAATAATGGAAACTTTTTAACTTCTCTATCAGAGTTGTTCAAAACAATAAAAATAGTAGCTGGTATGAAAGAAAATCTTAACCGTTATTTAAATATTTATAGTCTATGACATTTTCTTTCCACTGTTTTTTAAAAACAATTGCATTTTTTAATGTTTTTAGACTTATAATTAATTACTTTAAAATAGTGGCAAAAAAAGTTTTGTGAAGAGTTAAAAACCAGTATAATAGACAATTTTATTGCTGGTCTTAAGCAAAAGAAAATTTCAAAATTATCAAGAAATATCGTGAAAGAGTGACGACTCAACATTTAGGCGCAGTCCCCGTAAAACGTGCCAAAGACAGGATAATTTCATAGCAAGGGAATTTAAAAAATGACCATAAAAGCTACCTAAAGAGGTTATTAACAATCTGAAACTAAAAAAAATATGTACTCGAACTGTTTCCCGACAAGCAATTAAGGCTGACCTTGGTTTTAGGCGTCCGTTGAAGTCAGAGAAAAATCGTCTGGCTCGCATAAATTTTGCTAAGGAACACATAATGTGGCTAAGACGGAATTGGAATACTGTTCTCTTTCCAGGTGAGTTCAAGTATAATTTAAGAGGCCATGCTGGAAAAACGTTTGTACGACGACTTTTCATTTTAGACCCAAAATATACGAATAAAGCTCTAAAGTTGATGTTGATCTAAAGTCGATGTCAATATTATGATATGGATGCATGCAAATTCTAGATAATGTAATGTCTCCATACGCGAAGCAAAATATGACTTTGGTCTGGAAGTTCCAACAAGACAGTAACCCAAAGTTGTAACCGAATGATTACAATCTAATACAGTTAGTGTTTTAGAATGGCCAGCCCAATCACCAGATCTCAATCCCATAGAAAATCTTTTGCAAGTTGTAGATTGAAGAATTTGGACACGAAGTTACACAGAAGAAGATAGATCTCATAGAGGCAGTTAAAAAATTATGGATACCCAACAAAATATTGAAACCAAAAATAGAGGAAAATTAATACTTTTAAGTTTTGTTATTTTTTTTCTGAATTTAAGCTATTTTATGTTAATATTTTTTCTTTTCTAAATAAATAAAACATAAAAAGGTTTATATTAACTAGCAGATTACAGCCCTCGAAATTCGAGCGCAAATTCTAGGAAATTTTATGCTAATCATTTATAGCCAATTCAGAAATCAACACAAAAAACAAACTCATTTTTATTACAAACACATTAACAAATTTAATAAACACACACATAGCATTGTATAATTTTATGTATGTATGTGTTAGTAGCAACTTTAAATGCAATTTACTCAAAATAAAGGAAAAAATTTAAAAATCTGTAAATCTGCAAATCGGCTAAAAAGAAATACCTTTCAAATAAAAAACGTTTAGCCAAAATCGGGACTAAACAGTGGAACAAAACATCAGTCACAAGAAATCGCCTAGCCTATTAATATTATAGATGAAACATTTTTTTATGATCCAATTTTTTGGTCGTCAAAAATATATTCTGTTAAAAGTTTCCATTGTATTGTCACTCACTGTTTATAATGTCATTTATTCTTAACTAGCTTCTTTTTAACCCTTGGTGATCTTCAGTGTATGTTTATAATCTAAAAATACTTTTCTTCTTAACAAATATGGTCATGATCGGACCTGCATACTTCAAACCATATCGTATATTGATGGGTAACAAATGCTTGACTCAAATACGATTTATGCTTATTTTCGTTCCCGAAAAATTTAAAAATATTTCATTACTCTTTTTCTCAAAAAAATTATGCAGATGTTGTTAATTTAATAAAAGAATTTTTAAAAGCAACAAAAAAAGTAACCGAATAGTACGAAAGTTGTCTTATCAATTAAAAATTAAGTAAACATATTATTTATTTTCGATTGAAGTATATAACCTTAATAGGTAAGTCATTGAATATCTTTTCTTTTAAGTTATCAAGTTTCATTATAGATATATTGATATTTTCATATTAAAACCGTTAAAACCGTTGAAGACGAAGGAGTGTTGCATGAATTGTTTTGTTTTTAATTATTTAATACATATTAAATATAGACTAAAAATTTAAAATGTGCAAATAAAAAAATTTCATCAAATATTTTTACTATATTCAATTCACTTGAAATATAAAAAATTCTCAATTTTATATAAAAACAGTAAATGGCCTGAACGTGAGGAATATAATGAATGATATGTTTTTATTTAAAAATGTACAGTTGTAATAATAATTTTTCAATCATTTTATTCGTATTTTTATTATGTTATGCAATTAAAAAGTAAGATCAAGTACTAGCGCTTTTTAGCGGTTTTTGAAGTACCGTTATATATTTTTATCATAAAGTCAGCCAATATCTGTTATTATTTTCTTATCCACATATAATTTAAACAACAATTTATATAACCGAATATTTCCATATATTTTCTTAAGATATGCTGTAAATTTCACAATAAACAAGTAAGTGTCTTAAATTCGGCTATGCCGCTTCATTGATAACCTCCACCTAGGTTTTACGTTTACATTAATATCTGAATTTATTGCACTATTTATAACAAATGTAAACAAGATATTTGAAAAAGTAAACAATTTGATAAACTGAATACTGAATTATTACAACAAACACACATAATTTTTTGGAATTTTTTAGAGGTGTCTCCATATTTTAGGTCATGCGATGATGCCCAATTTACCCCATTTTTAATACCAATCTGCTTGAAATAATGGTAAACAATATTATCCTAAGATTACCTACGTAAATTGTTTGTATTGTGAATGAGTGTGATTTCAACAGACAGACAGACAGACGGACGGACATCGTTATATCGCCTCAAAAATATATATATTTTATGGGCTCGCAAATGTATTTTTCAATGCGTTACAAACGGAATAAAGAACTGCACAGTGGAGTGAAGGGTATAAAAAATCGTTGGTTTCTATTTCAAATCGTGCCGTTTTGTAATCACTTGGATCTATATTTTTTCATACAAAAAATATTTATTAAATCCAAATAAAATAGGATTTAATTGTCTATGCAGTTACAATTTTTGTAAAACTGAATGTTATTCAATACAACTAGTTTTTTCCATAATGTTCAGAAAAAGAAATAGAGTATTTTCAAAGCAATTTTGTATATTTTTTAAATTTTATATGCTCAATCAGTTTCATACAGTCTGTCAAGAAAGTGTTTTGACATAGTAAAAATTTTAAAATATTCACCCCTGTTCTGGAAATCACTATCACAAAAAAAAACTCGCAAATGAAAAAATTCTTAAATTTACGAGTTTTTTGCTGTTCTCTGATTTCAATAAGAATATTTTTTCTTGTTTTAATTCACACAGAAAAGCCTTTTTGTGAAATCAAAACAAATGCCCTTTTTTTCTACGAATCAGGTCTTAAGAGATAAAAAAACAATTGATATTTAAACTCTAACATATTTTTTTATTGAACCTTGTCATTATTTAAAAAAATTAGACATTAATTTTATGAAAAAACAAGTAAGAAAATTATAGTCGGTCTAGACCGACTATAGATACCCTATACCATGCGTTTAGAAACCCTATCTCTTAGGCTCAACTAACTGGAGATAGAAAATAAGCAAAAACCAAATTTGAGTGGGATTTTTATTAATTTTTTTGGCTGCAGATATGAAAAAGTTCATATCGGATGCTATATCTATAAAGGGACTAGGTCCAAAAATGGACCGATCCTGATCATGTTTGGTAAAGTCTCTTGTATTTTGCAAAAATATATACAAACAAAATTTGAGAAGAATCAGTGCAATATTTTTGTTTTTAATAGATTTAAGTGAAGATCGGGAAGCAGTCTATATGGGGCCAAAGGGATCATTTTTGGACTACTCATTAATGGATGTAATGAACGCATACAAACCCAATTTGAGTAAGATCTATATGACAATTTGGATCTTATGGCAATTTATGTCGATTTCATATGGGTAATTTGTATGGGGGCTAGGTCTGAACATGGACCGATTCTCACCAATTTCAATAGCGTTCATCCCATGGCCGATGAAAGCTTATATACCAAATTTCATCAAAATATATTCATATTTGCGACCTGCAGTTTGATTACAAGCTTTACATGGACACACAGACGGACGGACGGACAGACGGACGGACGGACAGACGGACGGACATTGTTAAATCAACTCAGAAAGTGATTCTGATTCGATCGGTATAATTAAAGATGGGTCTAGGTCAAATATTTTTGGTTGTTACAAACAGCAGCACAAATCATTATACCCAAACCACATAGTGGTATAGGGTATAAAAACTCGTAATCAGTGGTCGATGTTAATAAAGTACACTTTTGGAGATGCTGTTGTTCTATTCTATTTTCGATTATAATTTTTATACCCTATACCACTATGAGGTTTGGGTATAATGACTTTGTGCTGCTGTTTGTAACAACCAAAAATATTTGACCTAGACCCATCTTTAATTATACCGATCGAATCAGAATCACTTTCTGAGTTGATTTAACAATGTCCGTCCGTCCGTCCGTCCGTCCGTCCGTCCGTCCGTCCGTCCGTCCGTCTGTCCGTCTGTGTGTCCATGTAAAGCTTGTAATCAAACTGCAGGTCGCAAATATGAATATATTTGGATGAAATTTGGTATATAAGCTTTTATCGGCCATGGGATGAACGCTTTTGAAATTGGTGAGAATCGGTCCATGTTCAGACCTAGCCCCCATACAAATTACCCATATGAAATCGACATAAATTGCCATAAGATCCAAATTGTCATATAGATCTTACTCAAATTGGGTTTGTATGAATTCATCACATCCACTAATGAGTAGTCCAAAAATGCTCCCTTTGACCCCATATAGAGCTGCTTCCCGATCTTCACTTAAATCTATTAAAAACAAAAATATTGCACTGATTCTTCTCAAATTTTGTTTGTATATATTTTTGCAAAATACAAGAGACTTTACCAAACATGATCAGGATCGGTCCATTTTTGGACCTAGTCCCTTTATAGATATAGCATCCGATATGAACTTTTTCATATCTGCAGCCAAAAAAATTAATAAAAATCCCACTAAAATTTGGTTTTTGCTTATTTTCAATGTCCAGTTAGTTGGGCCTAAGAGATAGGGTTTCTAAACGCATGGTATAGGGTATCGTATAGTCGGTCTAAACCGACTATAATTTTCTCACTTGTTTCAATTATAACATGCCCTCATTATTACAAATAAAGGAATTTAAAATAATATTTTACTCAAATCACATATTTTTATTTTTTTGCATACGACTGCCACACCATTGTTTATGTTCGAAACAGTAGTGATGCCAGTCAAATACAATTTATTTGAATGTCGAATTTTCTATGGTGATACCTAATTTATTTGAAAAAGAGAAGTCATTCTTAATTGAATGAAATTGTAGAACAATGAATGAAATTGTAGAACAATTAAATGAACAAGTAAAATGTTATTTTAAAAGAAAATATATTTTTTTACTTTTTTTTTTTTATAAATTTAAGGAAAAACATGCAAAAATTACTTAAGGTTTTTTTTTGTGAAACTGACTCACGAATTATATAGCACCTCGGTTTCTAGATAACATATGGTTCTGAAGCTAAACCATATGTTTCACGTCATTTGAGAATAAAAAAAATTGATTTCGAAAAACACTTCGAAAATATAAAACTTGTGTTTTCAAGAAACCCAAAATTTCAATTTCATGTCATTTCAAATTAATTCTTATTCAAATAACAACGTTTCAAGAACAGGGCTGATAGTTTTCGTTTTATGTTGTAATATTTTTTTTTTAATTCTATTTCTATTAAAAATATTGGTGTTAAAAATTATTGTTTTCAGATCAGTTTTTTGTTTAGGTAGTGCTATTCTTTTCAAGTTAACTCACAAGTCTTCGATTGAACTTTGGTCAGGTATATCCAACACTTTGCTACATTGTAGCTTATTAGCCTTATATTAGGAGTCATTATCTTGATAAAATTTTAAATCTGGATTTCTATCAGCATAAAAGTCAAATTTATCCGCGCTGTTATTTATATGCCATTTTTAAATATTTAAGAATTGTTGTGAATCCATGGTATTCTCAATAAAACAAATCTCTCCTTTCCACTTACTAGATATGCACGACCAAACCGTGGCCAAAATTTTCCAAATTTCACAGCTGGAATTATATTTAGACTTTCCAATGCTTTTAACACTTTCACTGTCCACTCGTTTTTGTTGTGTGTACGCTATTTGCCAACAACAATTTTCCATAAGATATATTCACAGTATAATAATTTTTTTAATGGATTATTCAGATTGTTTTCACTACTTCAGGAAAACTTACGGATAAAATATCTATGACAATTTTTTTCTGGGTTTTCTCCGTTGCGCAAACAAATATCAGAGTCTATCTCGCTACGCCTTAAAATTAAATTAACTATTACAAATCATATGCCAACTGCGAGTATACTCGTAGTGGCCAGTGAACGTGTTAATGGCTTTCTCCATATTCTATTGTGCCCATCATTATAGTAAAGTATCCTTTTTCATCAGGCTTGGCAGTGAACATTGTAGTAAAAACCATCTCTTTTCTTTGCGTTCTATTGTAAGGGAAGGTTTTTTTCGAATAGCTCTTGATGAATACTCGTTGCATTCAAGACCTGTCTTATTGATTTGCGGGAAACTGCAACACTACATTCATTTTTGAGTTTACCTGTAAGTTCCCTAGTTGAAACTATAGAGTTTTCATTTCCCGTACTTTGTAAAATACGTTTCACTCCCACAGAGATCTTACATGTATGCCCACTTGAAGGCTTATGTTCGAGTCTACCTCCGTGAGTCTACCTCCCATGATTGTAGTTGTAATCGAATCAAATCAATTGACGTCTTTTTTATGATCAGATTTGAAAAAGATCATATCGGATGCAATATTTATATGGGGACTAGCTCGAAAAATGTACCCATCCTGACCATATATGGTAAAGTCACATGATTTTTGCAAAAACCTATACAAACCAAATTTGAGAAAAATCTGTGCAATATTTTTGGTAGCTTCATATCGGGGCTATGACTAAGAATTGTCCTATATGGTTCATTTTTGACTTTTTTCAATTTAAGTCGATCTCATAGGGATCATATATATGGGTGTATAAAATTTAAAAATACTAATATTCGTGACCTGCAGTTTGATTACAAGGTTTACATGGACACAACGATGGGCAGACCGACGGACATACGGACGGACAGACATCCCTAATTCGACTCAGAAAGTGATTCTGATTCAATCGGAGTTTTGGTAGTTACAAACATCAGAGCAAAGTCATTATACCCTAACCGCATAGTGGTATAGTGTATAAAAAACACTTTTTTCACACTTTTGTTCAGTTTTTTCCATCTTTATTACTGTTTGTTTGTAAATACATAAATAATTTAGAAATAATTTGAAATAATGAAAAGTAAATCAAAATAAAAAAGGAGAACTATATTTTTAAACGTAAACATCAGAACGATAAAATATTTTCTATGTCAAAACATTTTCTTGGCAGACTGTGTTTAATATTTCTATAAATTTTTGTTGCGCCATCTTTAAATTTCAATTAACAGAATTTGTATTTATTAAATCCAAGGCATTATAAAATACAACTAACATGACTTTTATGTATAAACATTGTTTATAAATAATGATAAACATTGTTAATAAACATTGTTTATACATATTATACATGCAATAACGGAAAATTCGATTTTTATATGGTATGTCGAAGAAAGTGTTACATTTTGAAATTTGTGAGAATATATCTGATTTTTTTTTAATTTTATATGGTTGGGCTGATTGTGAAGTACAAAAATGGAAGTGAAAAATATATTAAATTAAGCTCAAATTTATATATTAAATAAGTTGAGCCAAATGCCTCTAAAACGAAATTAATTTATAATATATATATCAGAAATCTTTTCGAAAATTTTAAAATTTTAATAAATTAACAAAAAAAATGTTTATAATTTTTTCAAAACACGTGTGTAATATGCTCAAAATAAAATTCTTTTGCAAAATTTCAAAAAAATCTATGGTCATCAAAATCAACTTTTGTCGAAATTTTTTACTCAAATGAGGAAATATTTCTTTTAAATTTATTATTACTTTTAGTATTTATCCACGCCCAGGAAAAAAAACATTACCAAATAATGGGTTTTAGAAGGAGGAGTAACTGGTTGAATTTTGCCTGATAAGCTCATTATTTTAACACGGGGATGTCATTGGAGGTAGCTAATTGCCTAGGAACTCATTATTTTCACTTTGAAAGTAATGCAGTGTGCAAGGAATTAACATGAAATATAAGTAGCTGTATAACACATTATTAGTAGCGCCTTATTTTCACTTTGAAAGTAATGCAGTGGGTAGGGGTAGGTCATTATTGGTAATGCAAAAATCAATGAACTGCTATTACGAAATTTTTCCTGGGTTGTTTTTCTGCTACAATTTATTGTTTTTACACTTTTTAACAACGCCCAGGAACAATTTCGTAATAGCAGTTCATTGATTTTTGCATTACCAATAATGACCTACCTCTACCCACTGCATTACTGTCAAAGTGAAAATAAGGCGTTACTAATAATGTGCTACTTATATTTCATGTTAACTCCTTGCACACTGCATTACTTTCAAAGTGAAAATAATGAGTTTCTAGGCAATTAGATACCTCCAATGACATCCCCGTGTTAAAATAATGAGCTTATCAGGCAAACTTCAACCAGTTACTCCTCCTTCTAAAACCCATTATTTGGTAATGTTTTTTTTTCCTGGGAAACAGAAATAATTTATTACAATTTTTTTTTTTTACATATTAAATTTCTTTTTTACCAACAAGTTTTATTTATATAAATATTTTTTTCAATTTAAAATTTTTTTTTTAATTTAATATTTTGCCTTAACAGTTTGAATTCCTAACAATGAATCGAGCGTTAAAGGATTTAGAGGGTTCAATTAGTTAATTCATTCTCACAAGGCCCGACGAAATGAAATTTGATGCAATAGTTTGATTTAGTCGATTAAATTAAAACAGCCCAAGAACATTTTTTTTTTTTTTTGTTGGCATAAATTATTTTATTTTACTTAAATAATAAAGTTGTGATCATTTTCAATTCAATGATACCAAAAGCATTAACATTTACTAAAAGAATTTTAATTGAAGGTCACAATTTTTCTAAGTGTATTAAAACCAAATAAAACTTCGAATATGAAAAAAATAATAAAAATACAAAAAATTGACGTTGAAATCTACAAGATCCTACCCTACCCTACTTTTACAGCACTGCACTACACTAACTAGTACACGACTCATTATCATACACACTACCATAGACTCACTTCTGGTACTCTTCACCATTTATTTGAGCATATCATCCATCTACAATGACCAACGTCGAGTCGTTTGTACTTACATATATTCTTCGTCTTCATTGTCGTCGTCGTCGTCGTCATCGTCACCATCCATCGAATGCATGTAAACCAAATATGAGATTTAAAGATGCTTATAGCCGACTATATGATACCCTAACCAATTATAGATGAACATTTCATTGGAAATTGCAAGTGAAAAAAAGTTTCATAAAAAGTCTATTAAATATATACGACTTATTTTTAAGCATATCAACCCCTCGCTTAGCGGCACCTGGCTCTACAATAACTTTCGTTATGACCGTTTCAAATTATAAATAAAAATTTCTGCAAAAAGCGAAAGTTGTTTAATTTTTGTTTGAATAGTGGAGTAATTTTCGACGAAAAATTAGTCGAGTAATTTAATTTAAACTTAGAATACATACGAGTATAAAGTCTGTAAATGAATAAAAAACTATAAAATTACATTTTCAAATGTAAAGAAACTGGAAAGCCCTAATATCTGGTCGAATTTTTGTGATCGCTGAAAAAAATTAAAAATGCAGTTTTTAAATAAAAAAAAAATATTAGAAAAAAAATATTGGACAATTCTTTAGAAAAATCTTGCTGTTACTTAGAGCATCATAGCAACAGCTAGAAATGTCCGATTGCGCAATGCCCAAAACCTGCAAAAGAACCTGGATCTTGACGACCATTTGGATTTGTTGATGGTAAATTAGCAAAAACTATATAGAGAGGTTTGATACGAAAACCTAATCCTTCCTTGAGAAATTTTACATAAACAAATAACAAAATTTGTGAAAAAGTATGAGCTGAGATCATATGCAGATATAAGTATAAAAGAGCAAAGAAGAAAATGAGAAAATTGTTAAAAAGGTGTGTTTAACAACTTCCTGCAAAACTGTATTATATGGCTAACATAAGGGGATGTATATACATAGTACACAGTACCTACGAAAAAGTAGATAAAATTGCCAAAAGTATTTAGCTTGGCAACGAATGTAGAAGTAGTGGGCGATCTATAAATCATTTGTCATTGAATGTACTTTAAATAAAAATACGTACATTAAAGATATAACCAGTAAAGGTTATTGCACTTGTATAAAAAACACGATATTACATCAATAATGCGGCCAGATTGGGCAACGATCTATTTATCCCGAGTAACTTTAGAATTGTTTAAAATAAATATGGTTAGATTTGTATATAAAGACAGCAGCTCCATAAACCGTCAAGAGTTTCAGTAGTTGGCTAACGTTAAATAAATCCTAAGAAAACCTCCAAAGAATTAAACAAAATGGAAGAAGTAGTTACTAAACCCAAATTACGGGTTTAATAACTAAAATTTGAAAATTTTCTTTTCGTAACGAATTGTGATTCTAGATAATTTTAATACACTTAATTTTGTTTTTACGCGACCTTTTTTTTTACGAGAATTTGATACAACGAGTGTCAAAAAAATATTGCAATCTGTTGTTATGTGGTTTTATTGGATTTAACGCGGTTAAAATTTTTTCTAATTTAAAATAATTTGTTTTATAAAAATATGTATTTGCAGAGATTCTCATTAATATTCATTGTTAATAAATTGCCTAGCATTCAAATATGAAATATTTCAACACATTTTTTTTTTCTTTTGCGCAGTTTGGCCAGAATGCCTGAAAAATAGTAACCGGGTGCTTTCTAATACGTATGAGTATTCAAAAAAAATGAAGGCTTTGCTGATCTTACGTTTACAGATATCGATCAACTATTGTTAGATAACGAACTTAGCGGTGATGAAATCATTGGTGTTTTCACTTGATACACCAGACACCCAAGAAATAAGTAAAGAGGTTCCCACCCTCACTGCAGCCTTTATTAAAGAAGGACTCTAAGTTGGGGGATCAATAATTAAAGCATGATCATATTGATGAAAGAGCTGCAAATAGTGAGTGGTAATTATCGTGAATTCTGTGGTTTTCTAGAATAACCGGGTATGTGATAAAATCAAAATGTTCAGGGGAGCCAAAAAATGTTATATTTGAAATTATCGGCTCGATATAAAGTTTTTAGAGCTTTTTATTTAACAGTCCTGTAGATATGGGCAATAAATACTCTACATAAAATTTTGAGTAAAAAATCTTCAGAGGAATAGATCCTAGAGAAGGACGAAAAAAAAAATATGTTAATAACACTTAAAGTGTGTGCAGATAAAACAACTTATGTCGACAAACGTCGTTTTCTTTGGAAAAGAAAACTACCAATGCAACCACCCATGTAGACATAAGTTGTTGTTGCTTGAAAAATGGATTTTTTTGTTCGTCAATATGAGATGAGAATATAACAACGTATCAAGAATAATAGTGACAAAAAATAACAGAAATAAACACACAAGTTTTTATAAGTGGTTATAAACTGAAAAATAATCCAAAATTATTTTACATTTTTTTCATTAATAACAACGTATGTCGCTATGTGTCGTTTTCTGAGAAAATAATTTATCAGCGATTAAACGTAGGTTGACATACGTCGTTAGTGCTGCAAATTAATTTAATAAACATTTAAGTTACGTTGTTATTTAAAGAAAAAACTCAGGAATGGTCGATATTTAAAAAAAAAAAAATTTAGCACATGTAAAGAGCGTTAAAAATTAATATAATTAATTAATATATATCGTTAACTCAAAACTGACAAAAAAGGACATACGCGGTTATTCCAGAAAACCACAGAATTATACACTTATTATCAACAGAAGGATATCAGAGATTATTATGAATGACCTAAGACCAGAGCAGGCTGGTTTTCGCCCACAGAAATCATGTTTTGACCATATCGATAGTCTTCAGAATAATTCAAGCCCTGTATAAGGATGTTAAATGTCGCGTAGTCCATGACAACGCACTGAGCAACAGCTTTGACGTGGTAATTGGTGTTCGTCAGGGGTGCATACTATCCCTCTTACTTTTTAACATCGTTCTAGATGTTACAGTGCACAATGCTACTCGTGTGAACAGATGCATAAGATGGGGACTCAACCAACAACTCGAGAGCCTGAAATACGCAGACGATATCTGCCTTTTATCTCACAGCTACCGCCATATGGTAGCTAAACTTAAGTCCCTCGAGACCGAAGCATTTAAAGCCGGCTTGAAGATAGACATATGTAGGTAAGAGCAAAGTGATGCGAGCACATTAACAACTCAAAATTCAAGATACAGGATGTTGAACTGGTAGAAGTTAACTCCTTTTGTTATCTTGGCAGCATTTTAACGAATACCGGCGGCTCCAGTGAGTGACTTAAACTATCGAATGGCGGCACCAACTTGACTCCGAAGTCAACCAAAGCGGCATGAGCTGGAGAGAGATCAAAAATCTATCATCAAATCGACCCCGATGGAGAAACGTCGTTGCGGCCCTTTGTTCCTTATAGGAACCATAGGACATAATATATACTAGAGGACCCCTGCTGCTCCGCAGCATTATATTATATTAATTTTTATAATATAATGCCAAAATTTGCCAAGAGAAGTTAACGTACAGTAATGCCAAAATATGCCAAGAGAAGTTAACGTACAGTAAAAGTAAAGTTGATGGTCCACGCATAACTTTCCTCAAACCCAACGAATTTGCCAAGAGAAGATAACGTACAGTAATGCCAAAATATGCCAAGATAAGTTAACGTACAGTAAAAGTAAAGTTGATTCTACACGCATAACTTTCCTCAAACCCAACGAATTTAAGCAGTTAATAGCTCAAAAGAAGGAGCTTGATCCACTGAGTGTTCTTAGACCTATGTCAACAGCCTACGTTAATTAGAACTCTAGTTATAGAGGTTTGAGAGAAGAAAAATATTGAAAAAAATCTTGAATGCAAAGTTTATTCATAAATTCTTTTAATATATCAGATATACTAGCAGCTTCCAGCCCTCGAAATTCAAGTGAAAATTCTAGGAAATTTTAGTTGTTCATTAAATAAAGACCCTAAAGGTATGCTAATGAATTATAGCCAATTCACAAATCAACAGAAAAAACAAACTCATTTTTATTACAAACAAATTAACAAACTTAATAAACACACACATTGTATAATTTTATGTATGTGTTAGTAGCAACTTTAAATGCAATTTACTCAAAACGAAGGGAAAAATTTAAAAATTTGTAAATCTGTCAAGGAAATACCTTTCAAATAATATACATTTGGTCAAAATCGGGATAAAACGGTAGAACAAAACATCGGTCACAAGAAATCGCCTAGCCTATTGATATTATAGATATATATATATAGTGAATTACATAACAACCTTAACAGTACCGGAAGTCAACGATTGATAACCGAATTTTGCAACTAAAAATGATGCTCAAGTGGCGCATATCGGATGCGCCAGACAGCGATACCAATTTAAGATAAACTTTTAAAATATGGTTTTATGAGTATATCTATGTCAAAAAACAAAAATTTTTTTTTTGCAAAAAAGGGTTAAATCGATCCAAAGTTTTGACGTCAGACATTATGAGTTAATATAAAGGGAGTAAAAATGAATTTTTATATGATATTAAAAATGTTGAATTAATCCTCTCCTTTTATATGGGGACATTGTCTTTTTTACGCGAGTTTTTGCGTAACCTATCTCTCGGGTAAAAACAAAATTAGGTATACTATATTGATTTTTAATTTTTTATATTGTATCTAGTTTTTGTGTTTCGAGAAAACCAAAAACGTCACGGATAGATATTTGTATATTTTAGATAAATAGTTTTTAATTTATTCGAATAACTATAATATTTTGAAACTATTCGAATAATTTTTAAATTTTAAACAAATTTAAATCTCCCACAAAACGATTGCGATTGTTCGATATTTTGACAGGAAGAATAAAAAAATATTTATCAAGTGTACATTGTTGGACTTTGTGGGTAATACTAGACTGACTGTAGAGTATTAAAAGTAAATGAGACCAAACGGCCAAACTACTAACTACACCCGTTTGCATTATGCATACACAGCCATACATACATATATACGAATATACATATGTAAGTATATATCTACATATGTTTTGTATGTATGTACCTATGTATTTTACATATACTATACGAGTATATATGTATGTGCTCAGTGTGCGAACATATTGTATTGTATACACTTTAACAGCTGACAATTCAAAACATTTGGTTTTTATTATAATACTGAGTTGACTATACACATCCATTCGATAGATGGATGGATGGATGGATGGATGGTTGGTTGATCGAATGAATGAACAGAAGGACGGTTGGGGACGTTTGGTTGCAATGTACACATGCACTGTTGTAAAAGACTACTCAGAGATACGTTAATATTGTTTTTTTTTTTTGTTGGTGTTATTGTTGTTGGGTATACAAACTGAATTAACTGGACAGACAGAATATACGAGTATGAACATATGATGGTAGCGTAGTGTTGCTTGTGGTCGTAATCAGTTTGTGTACACACATATGTTCGAGTTTATTGTATGTATATAAAGTGTAGTTGTTCTAAACCCAAGATAACTTTTGAACCTGATTTATTTTTTGTTTCTGTTGGTTTTTTTTTTTATTTTATTTAATTTTTTTTTGCTTTTGTTTTTGTTTTTGTTGTTAAATTTTCAAACCCCAGAAACCAGAAACACAACTCAAACACATGATAAAAAGTTGTTTATGTTTACATATAAACAAAACAAAACGAAACTGAACAAAACTCTGCTACTAAGCCATATCGCATACAGCAACACCAACAACAACACCATCATCTACAACAGGGAGGTTGTAAAAAATAAATTACGAAAGGGGATACGACTTTTGCAAATTTAACTTTATGGTGATAAACTTTTTCATTTTCTTTTTGCTTTTATCATTATTTTAATTGACAAAATATTTTGTTTATACATACTTATATTTATCGTGTACAATTGATCTGTTATTATAGTCAGTCGCCTATTTGCAAGCTCATTGGTGCCCTTCGGACTGTTTCGAAGCGAAAAAATTGTATAATAAAAATTTTGCAAATTATGGTTTGGAGAAAAAGAATAAATAATATAAAATTTTTATTCAACTCAAGGGATGATTTTCTACAAATAAAAAATAAAATAAATATCATTAGACATCGGTTCAGCAATATCATCCTGATTATTTGGCAAGCACATAATTATGTAGGTTTTAAATGTAGTACATCCTTCCTTCTGGCTATTGAGTCATGTCATGCTTAGTCCATTATTTATATCAAACGTTAGTAAGAAAATAATACGAGCATTGTACAATTTTTATATGAGAATTGTTCGAAAGCCGAGTTTTTTCTCCAATTCTACGAAAACCTTTTATAGAAAACCTTTTATAAACTTAATTAGATACATGCCAAAATTTCGTAAACCCTGGCACCGGAGTATATTTTTCTTAAAGTCTTTGGCGCACTAAACCGAATGTGAAGGTAGACTTTAACGACACTTTGAGACATTTTTTTAGAAATATTTTATTTCTTCTTGGTCAAAACGTACGATCCTCAGACCAAAGTAAACTTTTCTAAAGGTCTTTGCCGTACTGAGTCCGAATTTGATTTAAGTATTGCTCCATCAAATTGCTTCTAACTTTGAAAATGCAAAAAAAAATTTTTTTTTCTATATACATTAGGGTGACAGATACGTTTTTTTGGAATTTCAAGACGTGAGTATCGTGTTATTAGTGCGCAAAATTTTAACCAAATCGGACAATGCTTTCTGGACGCGCATTGAGTGCAAAGTTCAAATATGCATTTATATGTAAAAATTATCGAAAAAAAATTTTTTTTTTCACAAAAATTTTGATATTAGTAATTGCGTTTCAATTAAGTTAATTAATAAACCATAATCTAGAGTAAATTATCTTTCTAATAAAATAACAAGAACCATTATCGATTGAAAAAATAGGCAAGTTATATCAAGTTCTCCAGGCAATAAATATGCCGCAGACCACTTGATTAAGAAAATCAAGCTCACATTTTTAAAGACATCGAAATCATTTACAAAAACAACATATTTGCATTCTCCTGATCCCAAAATGATTTATGTAAAGTATTTTGCATTTCATCTATTGTTATGCCATTCTAAATTAATGTAAAAACGGTACGCACTATTTCAAAATCTGCAATTTTACTTTTTGAAAAATTTTGTTCAACAAATTTACCGAAATCAACGATTGGACTTTAAGGTCTTATTAACAAAATATATGTGATTCAAAATGACGAATATTGTAGGTATCCTATTCTTAATTTGGCGAGGGCAGCATTTTTATTTCAGCGGATTTGAAGAAAAATTTGAATTTTCATACTTTTTCATCTTTTAGGCTACATCTTTTTGGTGTTTTCATATTTCAAATATCTTTTTTCAAAATTTTATAATACTTGATATAAGTTGTCAACCTTGTAAAGTGAGGTTAAATTGAAACACCATAAACTGTCCCTCTTTAAGGTAAAAAGTCAAATTTAAGGAGATTTACATTTTTTAAAACAAAATATCGAAATAATATATATTTGTTGAAGGATTTCGAAAAAACTTGTTGATAGTATTTTAATAATTCTAAAAAATAATATGCTGGACTTATTTTCTGAAATTATAATTTATTGTTTTGTTTTGCTAATTAGTCAAGACGGAATTGGAAAAGTGTGCTCGTTTCAGATTAGTTCAAGTTAAAATTGATAGAAGAACGTTTGTACGAGGACCAAGGGGAAAAATATACCCAAAGCATACAAATAAAACTGTTACGTCTTCCGGTGACCATATTAAGGATTTGGATAAAGGCAAATTCTAAATGGTCTGGAAGTTCCAACATAACAATGACCCAAAACACACATCCGAATGGCTAAAATCTACTGCAGTCAGTGTTTAGGAGTGGACAGTCCAATTACCAGATCTCAATTCCTATGGGAAATTTCTAGATCCAAAAATACAGTTACGAAGTTACACAAACAAGACAGATTTCGTAGAAGCTATTAATTTAGAGTGGCGTAAAATTTCAATGGATATCATAAAGATCCATAATTAAAAATAATAAATGCTCAACAAAATATTGAACCCAAAAATAGAGGGTAAGTTTTAATTTTGTTTAATTTTATTGTATAGTAAAAGTTTCCAATGTTTTGTCAACAGCATAAAAATTAATAGTTTAAAGTTTTGTTATTGCTTTTTTTCTGATTTTAAGCTGTTTTATGTTAGTATTTTTTCTTAAAAAAAAAATCATGTGAGTCCGACCACAGGGAAGATGTGTAAACAGCTAGTAATTAAAGATTTTTTATGTCATATTTTAAAATCAAACAGAAAGCGCCATCTATGTATCACTTATAGCAAAAACTGTTTCAGCTAATTCAACAACCCTTTGCTTTATAACATTAAAAATATCCCAATATAAACATATATAAGTGATAGATAGATGCCACTTTTAAAAAAGTGCATAAAAAAAATGTTATATCATAATTTTTTCACCAATCCAATCATAAGTCACACAGCGTTATGTGTCAGCTCCCACCTATTACGTGTTACACTGTTTTTGTGATTGTATTGTGAAATAGAAATTTACCTCCCCTGCGCGTATAGATGTTTACCCATCAAAAAATAAAACAACAAAAATTTTTAAATGAAAAAAAGAGATTGTAATTTTATGGCCCATTTTTGTGGTATTTATGTTTCAAGTCGTCAAAAATATATTATGCTAAAAGTTTCCTTTGTATTATCACTCACTGTTTATATACATATAGTTACACGAATTTCTGATGTGATGGAGAAATACCGAGTTCAGATTCTGATATAGCGTGACAAAGGCCTTTATAAAAGTATACCTGGAGTTTTATTAAATACTAGCTGAACCCGGTGTACTTCGCTACCCCTCATCGTTATAAAATAAAACAAAATAAAAAAAAATATTTATACATTAACAAAATATTATTTATTTAATTTAGAATTAATTATTGCAATGCTTTAGGATGTACAATATTTTTAGTTTGTCCATCTGGAGCATAAACATATAAGTCGGTGGGTTTCCCTACACGTGAGCATGCAACATAAAGTTGTCCATGCGAGAAACATGGATTTGCTAAATTTAAGCCGCAAAACTGGAAGAGATTGACCTTGAGCTTTGTTAACAGTCATCGCAAACGCAAACGAATGGTAAATCAGTTGGGATCATTAGAATGCGTGGCAAAAGTACATCTGTTCCTTTATATTTTCCTGTTATAATGGTCGCTTCTATTAAATTGTTTAGCATTTTTTTTACTGCAAGTCGAGTGCCATTGCAAAGTCGTGGTGGATCGGATTTGCGCAGTAAAATAATGGGCACCCCAATTTTGAGTTGTAGCACATGTGGTGGAAAGCCTGAAAGTTTCACACTGTGAAAGTTTAAGGAAGAATGGTGTACAGGTCTGGCTTCCTACAAATCGGAAACAAAGGGACGTGGCCCGCCGACTTTCGCATGGAGTATACCTATTTAAGAAAACACCTTATTAAGCAAATCAATCCATGCCAAATATTAAGTTGTATGTGCGGGGTCTCGCCCCTTTGTCCACTAACAACTTTATATAGTCAAGGGCTTAATAGAAGTTATTATGAATTTTAATTTTTCTAAATTTTTAATTTTTTAAAAAATGGCCGAGATATGACGATTTTAAATTTTGGATTATATGGGTGGGACCACGCCCCTTTGTCCACTAACAACTTTATATAGTTAAGGACTTAGTATTTCGCAAAAATATCCTTTTGTGAAAATTTAATGACGATCCTTCCAATAGTTTAGAAGATATTACGATTTTTTATTTTTCTAAAACGGGGCGTGGTTCCGCCCACTTTTCTTCTGGTATGTATTTCTATTCATGCCAATACCATATGTACCAAATATGACTGCTGTAGGGTTATATGGGCGTGGCACCGCCCCTTTGTCCAATCAAAAATTTATATAGCCTATTATTCCTTCCAGAGTCACAGTAACACACTGGAAGATATCAGGAAGATCAGTTCAGGGGTTTGGCCTCCTATAAAGCACAAACAGACACACATTCATTTTTATACATATAGATAGATTGAAAGCAGATTAATTATAATTTAAGGTAAAATGGGGCGAAAAAGGGGGATTTGGTAATAAAAAAATGTATGGCCACCTGTAGATAAAAAGTGTATAAAACTTTAAGTAAATACATATTACAAAAAAAAATATTTTGTATAGCAAACATTGTTAGTGGTATAAGTAAGTATCTGAATTTAAAAAAGGGGGCGGTGAAGTAGGCGTGGTTCATAGTTATATGGCGACGTTAACAGTATTAAGAGCAATATACTACCAAATAAAAAAAAGTCCGTTGGAAGGAACAAATTTGTACAGAGAACAAAAAGTTTAAAACTTTCAAACAAAATTTGACGTGAAAAGGGGCGTGAAAGGGGGCGTGGCGTAAGAAATGTTTATTTCTACCTCGCCTGGAGTATAATGTGTATACAATTTGAAGTAAATCTGTTAAAAACTATATGGGAGCAATTACATAATTTTAAAAAAGTGGTCGTAAAAGTGGGCGTGATCAAAAAAAAGTACCCTAGTAATCATGCCAGAGTCCCAGTTAAATGCTGTGAAAATTTCAGGAAGATCGGTCCAGAGGTTTGGTCTCATATAAGATACAAACAAACAAACAAATAAACAAACACACATTCCATTTTATAGATATAGATTATAGGCACGTTGGTTTGTGTCTTTTGTCGCTTTCGGAAAATAATAGTTTCTATATCTTTAAAAAATATGTTTTAATGATGCAGTTCATAATAAATTTTGTATATGACAGTAAATTAAATTAGTAAAAAAGTCGTGGTAGAATCTTATTATTTGCCGTGTATAAAATTGCCCCCACCGCGACTACAAACCTGAACGATAACAAATAATAAAATAACAACAATCTGGTTTTAGTTGTTGTATATGTAAACAAAAAAATTGCTATATAATTTTTTTTTATACGAAAAAATATTAAAGTCGGAAATATATTTTGTCATGATCATTAACTATTACAAAATTTTGAAAACATTTGAAGGATTTAAAATTTCATTCGAATTGCAAAATTGAGTAAAAGAAAACATAAGAAAATCTTGATAAAAGTATAAAATAGAAAAATAGCAAAGTTTGCTAGATGTTTTTTTTTGTTTGTTTTGTTTTGAATTGTTATTGGTAAAAATGCATTCAAATTGTCTAAAATCCACATTATATAGTATATGTACATATATACATATAAAATGCTTCGTCATTCATTTGTTTACTTTCCACAATCCACACCGATTTTTTGGTTTTTCTATGTGTTTTCATGTATTTTTTTTCTTTTCCAAATCAAATCCAATGGATACGAAAATACTCATACAAAACATAAATACAAAAATGCCTCAATTACTCTCATAGATACTTGCACTTTTTTCGAATAAAAAAAAGCAAAAAAAACAAAAAGGAATCAAATTCAAGTGTCTGAGTTAGTTTTTGTATCTATACGATAAGTATTCGTAAATTCATGCATGTGTGTGAGTATAGAAAAACCATATGATTAATACTCTTTAGAACAGCTGATTTGAGTGCACAGAGTACAAAAACACAAAAACAGCAATCAGCAGTTAGCAGCTAAAAGTGTATTCGTTTGTTTGTATTTCTACTTACTTTTAACAACAACAGTTGTTGCTGTATATAAACCCACACAGAAACATGCATTATAGAATTGTATACAGAAGTAAGAAGGAGAAGAACAAGATACAGCAAAGCAAAAAAAATATATATATGTATAAAATAATAATACAAATAAACAAAGCGCAACGAACGCTAACAACTATAAACCCAATTGGAATTTTTGTCAGTTTTCATTGGCAACAAGTTAGAGATTACACGTACGTACTTTACCTATTTATTTTGTTTTTTTTTCTTTTATAGAAAACTAAAACTACTGACCTATACTGTGAATGGGCAGTGTTATTAAATCCAATAACAAGCTCTTATCAGTGGTTTTGACTTGCAATAGATAAGCAATCTAAAAATGACTGATTTGTGCGGTTTGCAAAAACTTCAAGAAAATAAAAATGTTGGTACCTACAAATCTATTAATCAGACATCTGGGCAAATATTAATTAGAGCGTAATTTTTTCGTCACACACATTAAGAAATAATTGTTATTATGAAATACGCATTAGTTTAAACGGATGTTTTTCTACTATGTAGTGCAAGTATTATATAGGCCAACAATGATTTAATAGTGTTATCGAAAATTGTAGTATTTTCTGACATTCCAAATGATATAAATAGCTCACGTATAAGGTCCGATTATTTATTATTGGGTAAAAAATTGTTTGGTAATGTTGTATTTCACCGATCGGACTTATTGAGACTATCAAAATGAAGTGTAATCATAAAAATTATTTTAGATATTTCTTTAAATTTAAATAAGCTTTTAAAAATATATAATTATAATTCTTTAATGAAGATAGAATATAAAAAGTACTATGAATTATATATTTTTTAGTCTTTAAGCGTTATAAAAGAAAGCTCGGATTCAAAGTGAAAATCCCAGGAATAATTATTTTAGGTTTCATTTTCCTTGACTGAAATATCGAACAATAAAGAGTATGAGTATAAACGCAAATGGAAAAAAATGGAAAAATTCTATAATTTATTTCAAAACTTTATACAAATCTTTGAAAGAAAACAATTTCCAATGAAATTTAAAATTGTCCCCCGTCGTCTTAAAGTGGCAGAATTTGCCATTTTATGTTCTCAAAAGTCCGTATATAAAAAATAATTTGTCACAAGTTTTTTGTGTGGCAAACCGCAAGATTTTGTGTTAAACAAGAAAAGACTAATGAATCATTCACACGCTCACCACACAGATATTAAAGAAGTTAATTACATTTTCCTGGTCAAATGCAACAAAAACCTATTTTACAGTAAAAATAAAAGTTTAAAAAATAGACATGGCCAAACCACCTTAATTTCCAAAATCACGTAAACCGGGTTTAACAAAATGATTCTAATTCCTATACACCAATAGATTTGCTTGATCAAGCACTGAGATTTCGCAATAAGAAACGTTCACACATTCTTTATTTGGTCTTTTAGAACCAAAACAAAATTGTCGACGCGAAATTTTAACACTTGTGATGAAAAAGTATAATGTGTAATGAGTAATTCATATCTATTGTTCGCCATTTCGATAAGAACTAAAATAATGTGGAATTTAATTTATAGTAGCAGATTCCAGCGCTCGAAATTCGAGTGCAATTTCTAGGCTATTCTATTTCTCATCTTAGCCAATTCACAAACCAACACTTTTTTGGTTTGTTATTGTTGTGAATGAAGATAAGAAACAAATTAAAAAACACATTAACAAATTTAATAAACACACACGTAGCATACGTATAATATTATGTATGTGTTAGTAGCAACTTTAAATGCAATTTACTCAAAATAAAGGAAAAAATTAAAAAATCTGTAAATCTGGTGAACAGCTAAAAAGAAATACCTTTCAAATAATATACGCCTGGTTCAAATCGGGATAAAACGGTAGAACTAAACATCGGTAACAAGAAATCATCTGGCCTATTAATATTATAGCTTTCCATTTGATTCATTTGTCCAAAACCAATTTTAATACTCTATATCATTATGTGATGAGTCTATGCTGATGTTTGTAATTATTAAAAATATTTGACAAAAATCCACTTTTATTATATCGATCGATTAAACATGTCGCTCCGTCCGTCCGTCTTTCTGTCTATGTGTTCATGTAGACCTTGTAATCTACATATATTTTGCTGAAATTTGGTACACATGTAAGCTTTTTTCGGCTATAGAACGATTGCTTCTGAAATTGGTGAAAATTGGTTTATTTTCATATAAAGAAAGTGGCGTAAAATCCAAATTATCATATATATATCGGTATATATAAAACCTATAGGCCTGTAGTTCCCATATAAAACGTCTACCTGATATTCACTTAAATCTACAAAGAAGCAACATTATTGCATAGGTCTTTCTCAAATTCGATTTCCATAGAAAGTTAGAATCCGATATGAACTCTCTCATATTTGCAGGGCGCAAATATATAAAAATGCCACTAAAACTTGGTTTATTCTTATTTTCTATATCCAATTAAGAGTTCACCAAAATTGGATCTAAGACTATTTCTCGAAATTCATGGCATAGGGTGTCATATAGTCGGTCTAAACCGACTATAATTTTCTTATTTGGATTTAATGAAAATATTATACTCTTTTTCCAATGCAAAACTTTTACACAGTAGATTAACTCACATTTAATTACGCATTCATCCGCTACAATAACAGTTAAAAATTTGGGTATTTTTATTACGCTTTAATTGGGTTTTTCTATTATTTGTAATTTCGACTTTAAATTGTTTGAATAAATATTTTTTTTGAGGTTTTGACTTTCTACATTATCAAATCTACCATTTTGCGAGTAACCTAATTTTATACATCAATCGAAAGGTCCCAAATATTCTCACACTATGACCTGAAAGAAGTCAATGGCTTCAATTTTTACGATTTACGAGCGCTAGACTTTGAGACTTTTCGATTGATGTATAAAATAAGGTTGCACTTAATTTAGAATATATAAAAAATACACACAAAATGCGACATTTTTTGTCAGAAAAGAAAACGGCATAATACTTATCGTACAATTTTTAATAAAGTTCTAGATGAAATTAATATCTTTCCCGTCTTAAGAGCTGTACGCAGCTTGTTAAGGAATCTTAACAGAAAATTTTCATATATTTCTTAAAGAAAAAAAAAAAAAACACAAAAGTACCTTTCAGTGCAACGCTAGCTGTTTTCTGTCAATTATTAAGAATTGTGAAATTGAAAACAAATCAATTCATTTTGCTGAGATGGACTACTATATGTAAGTAATAATTTATTTTATAAAAAATGATTTTACTCATAAATAAAGGAATGTTTTCATTCAAGGAAAATATGGCATTCCTCTGCGAATGCGGAGTTATATTATTAGGCATAATCTTAGTGGATGAGTTGGACGAGGAAAAACGCCGAAAACGCAAGAGATACAGGGTTAATCCATACCTTTTTCGGTAAAATCCCAAATTCTTCGGTTCTGCTTTATTTGGCCTGCTAAACGCTTTTTAAGCTCAGTATCAAAATTATCCATCCACTTCTTGTTTTTCTTTGCCGAATTTTGTACGTTTTTTCCATGTTTGCAACTGAAAAATAACTTTAATTTTTACATTTTGTTTATGCTTACCTCTCCTGTCAAAATTCCGTTCAGAAAGAACGAAAAATTTGATATTCCTGCTCAAAGCCTGGGTTGCCTAACTTAATTTACATAAAAAAAAGTAGTAAAAACAATACTACTTTTTTAATAAGCTGCAGACTATCAACAGAAATTTTTTGACAGCAAAATTCCTTAAGCATTTCTGAAGCGTTTTTTTATATGAAGTTTTTGATTCCTTAGCAAGCTGCATACAGGCCTTTAAGCGAAACACATAAAAATATTAAATTGATCGGCCTAACATCAATTTCGAAGGTATGCAAATTTATTTCCGTTTTGAACTACTATGCGATCATCTAGGTTAGGTCGTCAAAAAGGCAGAACTTATTTTTAACGCATGATTCTAACAATTCTGATAAACTCAATTTCATTGTCAATGACAATTATTGTGAAATAGATGTAGTGTAGGTTATCGTCGTTAATATTGACCGATTATTATTTTTGAATTTGTTTTGAAATATTATTTATAGACCCAGTAGATTTGATTTGTTATCTGACTCATGTACGATTATTAAAACAACAATAATAATGATTATTAAAAAACAAGTTATGATAATATTTTTTAAGTTATTTTTTTCTTTTAGAAAAAATGGTTAAACTTTATAAACACCGAACACAGAAAACTAACATGTGCAATTTATTACAACATTACTAGAGATAATAGTCCCAAGATGTTCCAATTTTTATTTTTTAATCTTAATTGAATTATACTGTCTTAAAAGTTTGTAGGTGGAAAATATCAAACTTATTATAAGTTAATTTCAGGGACCGAAAATAACAGTTATTTTGAAATTTTAGTCTAGATTCACACAAGGCAATTTTTGTTGCGCAACTTTTTTTCAATTCTCTTTTAAAGTTGCCTTAATGTTCACACAGAGAAATTTATTGCCGCAACTTTTCGTTTTCTTTTGCTTTCAAATTCTTACATTTTTGACAGTTCGTTTCTTCCATACACATTATTAATTTTTCTGTAAGCTGCCGATTCCATATAAATGGCATTTTTATTTAATTATTATTAATTGCACTACTTTGCTTATAAAATAAACACTTATTTTATTTTATGTATCTTTTTTTTTCTAGAATAATCTTGTAAAATCTAAATAAAATCTGCTTTTAAATTTTTTTAAATTGTGCACAATTTAAAACAGCGAAGCACAGAATGAAAGGAAATGTCAAATAATAACCTGCAGCTAACTTCGTGTTTACAATTACGAATTGCACAACAAAACGAGTTGCCGAGTACAAGCAACTCCGTACCAAATACCACTCTTCTTTCCCCTCTCTCCTACAAACTCAAGAAGTGCGCAACAAAAGTTGCCTTGTGTGAATTCGGACTTGTGAACTAGTCTATGATAAAATATATTGATTTTTAAAATTTTGATTATTATTTTTTCGAGCAAAAATAACAGTTATTTTCTGATTTTTTTTCGAGCAAAAATAAAAGTTATTTTCTGATTTTTTATTTTTTCGAGCAAAAATAAAAGTTATTTTTTATTTTAATTTTTTCAAATCAATATCAATGCTAATCAAGTTTATTTTAAACATCAGAATTTAGTTTTACTAACATTTGTGTTTCCAAATTTTCTCTTGACAAATTGTACCGCAACTCTCCTAGAAGCAACTATGGCTGAAAAGGATCTCTGTTTTTATATATATAGTTATCAATTTCATAAAGGGCTTTGCGAACTTTTTCATTAATTATTATGTCGTCATCGTCATCATCCCGCAAATCACTTTTTAGTAAAGAACACTACTTTCATCTACTAAAAAAAATTCTTCTTCACCATGTGTTGGCACGATAGACTGATCGTTTTGCTTAAATTAATAAATACAATCCAAAGATAACTTACCAGTTTCAAATTTTGAATTTGCTGAAAAAATCTTTTTAGGTGCCGTTTTGCTGCTTTTTTTCAGACGTGTTAGCAAACGTCTGAATCTAGGGTCCAAGAATAATGCAGCATATATTGTGTCATTTTCCAGTAACATAATTTGTCTTGATTCTATGTTGGTCAAAATCTTTTCACTTATTTCAGTGCTTATATTTTTCAACTGAAAAGACAGTTCCAGCCAAAAACTTATAGAAGTCACCTAGCAGCAACTGACTCTTTTGCAGTTTTAACGTTAATGCATGTACAAGTGCTAGAAATGAGACAAAGTTTTCGACTGATGGTAAATTACTTATGCAAAACTCCTTTAACTCCAAAACAATATTATCTTTTATTTTTACTCGAAAAAATAAAAATCAAACAATAACTGTTATTTTTGCTAGAAAATATAAAAATCAGAAAATAACTGTTATTTTTGTTTAAAAAAATAAAAATAAAAAATAACTGTTATTTTTCCTCGAAAAAATATAAATAAAAAATAATTGTTATTTTTGCTCGAAAAAATATAAAAAAAATAACTGGTTTTTTTGCTCGAAAAAATAAAAATCAAAAATAACTGTTATTTTTGCTCGAAAAAATATAAATAAAAAATAACTGTTATTTTTGCTAAAAAAAAAAAAAATCAGAAAATGACTGTTATTTTTGCTAGAAAAAATAAAAATCGAAAAATAACTATTATTTTTGTTTGAAAAAATAAAAACCAAATAGTAACTGTTATTTTCTCTAAATATATATATATATATAAATAAAAAAATAACTGTTATTTTTACTCGAAAAATAACAATCAAAAAGAACTGTTGCTTTTGTTCGAAAAAATATAAATAAAAAATACCTGTTATTTTTGCTCGAAAAAATAAAAACCAAAAAGTAACTGTTATTTTTGCTCAAAAAATAAAAATCAAACAATAACTGTTATTTTTGCTAGAAAAAATAAAAATCAGAAAATAACTTTTATTTTTGTATGAAAAAATAAAAATAAAAAATAGCTGTTATTTTTGCTCGAAAAAAAAAACAGAAAATAACTGTTATTTTTGTTAGAAAATATAAAAATCGAAAAATAACTGGTATTTTTGCTCAAAAAAATAAAAATCAAAAAGAACTGTTATTTTTTCTCAAAAAATAAATATAAAAAATAACTGTTATTTTTGCTCAAAAAAATAAAAATCAATAATATAACTGTTATTTTTACTCGCAAAAATAAAAATCAAACAATAACTGTTATTTTTGTATGAAAAAATAAAAATCCAAAATAACTGTTATATGCTCGAAAAAATATAAATAAAAATATAAATCAAAAAATAACTGTTATATTTGCTCAAAAAAATAAAAATAAAAAAATAAATGTTATCATCTGACTTTTATGAAAAAAGGAATAACTGTTACGGTCCCTGGTTAAATTTTTAACACATAAATACATACATATGTAAATATATGAGAATTTCTCTATTCAAATAAGTAAGTTTCTATAGCACCTTCATTTGATCCTTCAAATCTAGGTAGCACCAACTTAAAATATAAAATGATAAATTTTTTAAATATCTTAAAATTTTGTAATTAGCATAAAATTCTTGTAGTCAAGATCAATACTAAACATTATTATTTTAATGCCCTTTTTCAAAGTTTATTTATTTCTAGTTCCCAATCAGCGTAAATAACACGTATACCAAAAAAAAGTACCTGAATTCCTAAAGTCACTGACACTTTTATCTATAATATATTTACTTAATTATAATAAATACTAAATTTAAAATAATTTTTTTAATATAGAACTGCATTCGATGCGTTCAATGACATGTTTGATAAATCATATGATGTGCTTTGGACTGGGGTCAATGAATTTGAAATTTCCAAAGAATATGAAATTAATTGGAAAATATGTATCCTTTACAAAATATGACCTTGATAATACTTGAAGATATATAATAGAAGTTCAATAATTCCCCTAAATTGTTTTTAATATTTATATACTTAGAAAAAAAAATAAAACGAGTTTGAAAAAATATTGATAAGAAATTATTGTAAACACACTTACCTGAGATAGTAAATGCGATTTTCTATAAAGATAACGTGGTAGACAATTTGACGGGTCTTAACACAGTTGCAGTTTTACTTTTCTACAAATATTAACAAAGACATTTACAGTGGAACAAAAAGCAAATAAATTGTCATCATTTTAACCTTAGAAGGTTAAAAGTTTGTACTAATAAAAAATTCTTAAAATTTTTTAACGTAGACTATCTATTCTTGAAAAAATTACAAAAAAAAAAGGCAACAAGCAGGGGTGTTAAATTCGGCTATGATACCCTCGACCTGGATTTATTGCAAAAGTAAACTATTTGATAAACAACAACCACACAGAATTTTTAGCATTTTTACAGGTGTCTCCATATTTTAGGTCATATCTTCGCACAATGATGCCCGATTTACCCAATTTTTAATACCAATCTGCGCTCGAAATGAAGTTTACACAGGAAAATATTTAATTTTGTGAATGGCCGTGATTTTAACAGACATACAGATGGACAGACAAACATCGCTATGTCGCAAATTTATTTTTCGATTATAAACTGATATGTATCCTCTGCGTTGTGGTATGGGGGGTTAAAAATAAATTTTTCAAAATCCAAACCTACCTTCAAGTATCGAAAAATCGAATGTAACATATCGCGAATTTGCGAAAACACCGGAATAATCCAAAAAAATTTTGACCGAGATATATGCATTTAAAATTTTTGATTGACCCCAACTGCTGAGTGAAGTACAAAACACTTTTGGTCGCCACTCTATGTGAGAAAGAGATATCAATACCATTTTTGATACGTTTTAAATTACAGTGTGACCCATATTTCTGCATCATTATCTCAAAAATCGCGTGTTTTCAGTTTTGCCGGTCTTATCGCACCGAAAAAAGTGCTGTTTATAGATTTTCTTCTACTTTGGTATTAAGTTTTGTGGTTGTTCGATTTTTTAAATTTAGAAACTTTCAAATATTTTTAATGTGACCAAAAGGAACAAAAGCTGAAGGTGTCATTACAAAATTATAATGGTTTCAAGTTATGCTATTAAATTACTTAGTAAATTACGATTCCACCATAAGCTCTCAGAACTGCTTACTGTGTCTAACAAGGCGCAATCAATGACTAGGCATAGTTCAGATAGTTATTTGTATAATTTATTAAGTTAAAATATGGTTTTATTCAAAGTTTATGTTATGTAACCAATACCAGCGTAAAATAACGAAGGTATTCAAAAAGAAATAAATTTATTATTTCACACGGATGAAAAAATTGTTTTAAAACCAATAGTTTGTGGAATTTTTTCAACCCCAAAAAATATGTATAATAGACTGGTCGCAAACATTTTTTTTAATTGATATATATATGCGCTGTCTACAATATGAAGTTTGCTATTATAAATGCGGTCTTTATTTTTTAGCTCGATCCGACGGTGCCTTCTGGAACGTGGTGGGGCCCAAAGTATCCGAAGTGTGTTTATATGAGGAATATCTGAATTTTTGCACATTTTACGAAAATTTCGTTCTAAAGTTTAATTTTTTCGACAAGTTGTTATATGAATCGATTTCAGTATTAAATTGTTTTAATTGTATTAATTGTTTAAAAGAAATAGCAAATGCCTCAGACCAATTTTGTGCCGAAAAAAAACACTAGGTTGTGAAATTTGATGGCTCATTTTGCAACTTTTTGAAATTCATTAAAGCCATAGTTTTTCTTTGTCTCTTTACTTATAAGCACTCATATATGAAGTATTGTTTTATTATCACCTTGTTAACCTATTGCGCAATGAGACCGAAAATGGGAAATATTTTTTTTATAAAGTTTTGAAAACTCATTTTTCAAGTTTTAAAAAATTTTCTTAAACAAAATTTAAATAGATCTGGCACTTTAAAGTTTTGTTAAATATATGTTAGAGATTAACTTTGTAAATTTTTAAGTAAATTCCTCTGCCAGAATCTATTTCACAACGAATTTTTTTTTTGCAGATTTCGAGAAAAATTAGTTTTTTGTGATACTTCGTATCAAAAATTAATCATTATTCTACTTTTGGATTTTATATTTTATCTTAATAGCCTAGGGTTTCGGAAAAAAATAATATGACCCCATTAACGATTTTGGGGTCACATATATCCTCAAACTAAGAAAAGACAATTTATTCAAAAAATTCAAATATTTTGTAAGTGCTGTTGAATTTTTAGATATGATATAATATCCAAATGTGCAAGTCTTCCATGTTAAAAATTTGGATTAAATGGAACAACGTTAACCCATTCCTTACCGAAGCTAAACTTTGAATTTTGACATATTAAAAAAAAATAATTGTTCTAGTAAACTAGACTACACACATATATATTTAGATTTACTTTCGTTAACCCATTCACTACCGTTATACACTAAATATAAACATTTTGAAAAAATATATACATTATTAAATTTCGGTTTTAGTTATAGCCGTTAATTAGCTGGACATTGATGAAAAACCCTATTTTTTAAGACTCACATTTTTTCCAAATAAATATACATATATAAATACCTGTTATGTAGAATATGAACGAGCGCTACAGATATTCAATATAATTTTTATGTTTTTGTAGGAATATGTTAACACTTTTAGGCCCAGTTTTTGAGATGTCAGTTAAACTTAGTTTAGTTAAACCGAGAATTAATTTTTTCAGACATGTCCAAATTCATAAAGGAATTGATGAATAAATTCTAGGTTTAACAAAACTAGGTTTAACTGATATCTTAAAAACTGGGTCTTAGTTTTATTTAAATTTCATTTTTTGTATATTTGAATTCGTTTGGAATTTAGCTGAATATGTTCTGAGTGGGAAATATATGTTCAAAACATGGACATTATGGTTATGAAACATTTCGTTATGATAAGTGAACTATCAAAATTTAAAAGTTATTTGAATTTCGTTAGTTCCAGTTCCTAATAAAAACAACTTAATTTAATATGCAGCTGTGTTCAATAATAACAAATCGAATCTTTTCATCAGCTTTAAAACGATATACATCATCACAAAAATAAAAGGAGTGACAACTACAACCCAAAATATATGGGTATCAATTTTTGTATTTTATCGAGCCAATTAACGGTGAAACAACATGTCCAAATTTTTTGGAGCATGTCATATTTTCCGAATTGTGGTTACTTATCAACATATTGGAAATTACTTATTTTTTATAGGGTATACAGGAGATGACAATACATTGGAAATTTTTGCACAACTAGGAATGTGTCCTCTATCGAAAGTAACAATTTTTTTTTACAAAAACTACAATTAAAAAAAGATAAACGAAAAAAAAATTTTTTTTTAGTGATGCCAAAACAATGGAAACTTTTAAACTTCTGTACCAGAGTTGATTAAAACAACGTAAACAGGAGATGATATGAAAGAATATGTATAAAATCTTAACTGTTAATTTAATATCTATAGTTTCTGACACTTTTTTCAACTGTTTTGTAAATACAATTACATTTTTCAATGTTTTAATCTTATAATAAACTATTTTAAAATAATGGCAAGAATGAAGTTTTGTGAAGATTTAAAAACCAGAATAATAGATAATTTCACTGCTGGCCTTAAGCAAAAGAAAATTTGTGAAAAATATTCCATGAATAAATCTATAATTTCAAAAGGTACGGTAACGACTCAACACTTACGCAGCAGGCCCCGTAAAACAAGTCAAACACAGGATAAGTTAATGGCAAGAAAGTTTTGAAAATGTAAAAAAATTCTACCTAAAGAGGTCATTAACAATCAGAAACTAGGAAACTACAAATATAAGAGAAAAATCGTATAGCTGGCATAAATTTTGCTAAAGAACACATAAACTGGTCAAGACGGAATTGGAATACTGTTCTCTACTCAGATGAGTCTAAGTTTAATTTAAGTAGCCATGATGGAAGAACGTTTGTACGACGACCAAAGAGAAAAAACTAAACCCAAAATAAACAAATAAAACTGTTAAGTTTGGCTGTCAATATTATGGTATGGGGTTATTTTTCCGGCCAAGGAATGGGTCCAATATATGCAATAAAATATTTTCTAACTGAAATTGGATAGAGGCCTGGTCTGGAAGTTCCAACATGAAAATGACCCAAAACACACCTACAAATGTGTAACCGTATGACGACTATCTACTGCAGCCCAAACACCAGATCTCAATACCATAGAAAATATATGGGAAATTGTAGATCAAAAAATACCGACACGAAATTACATAGGCAAGACAGATCCCATAGAGGCAGCTAATTCAGAGTGGCAAATAATTTCAATGCATATCATCAAAAATAATGGATATCCAATAAAATATTGAAACCAAAAATTAAGGGAAAGTTTTCGAATATTGTATAGTGAAAGTTTCTATTGTTTTGTCAAGAGCATAAAAATTAATAGTTTTAAATCTTGTTAGATTTTTTTTCTGAAATTAAAGTAAATATTTTGATTTAAATAAATAAAACATAAAAATTTTTAAATTAATAAAAGAGTTTTTAATTTTCAGCCCAATTCTAAATATTCCCAGGGAAATTAGTTCCCGGGCAATTGATTTTTCCCGAGAATAAATCCTCCTATTCTAAACAGGTGGGGAGAAGAATAATATGGGAGAGAGAATTTCGATTATTCGAAGACAGCTGTTTTGCTTCAGTTGTTTTGTTTTGTTTACAAATTTAAAAATTTTTGTGGAAATTAAAAGTAAAACTTTTTTCAAATCTTTAATAAATTAAAAATAAATACAAAAAATGTTCATTGTAGCGTTTCTGATGGTAGCTGAAGCAGAAGAGCAGCAGCAGGACAAGACGGAGCAAAGCATGCAACATCAGGGTTGGCTTGCATTGTGTTTAAAAGAACATGAATTTGTTTTTTGTTTGTTGCTTTTGACCTGAAAGCAACAGTAATGCCATAATAATATTATTATACAAAATTTTAAATGATATATATTACTTTTTTTCATAAAAATATTAAATACTTACATTTTTCGCAGCACTCCCTCGCAATTTTTTTGCGGAATTATTCGCAAATTATTCTCCCTTTTATTGACATTCAGAATAGCTACTTTTTCACGGGGAAAAGTTTCCCATTTTCGAAGTTCTTTTAGAATAAGGGTAAAGGGAAAAGAGAAAAAACTCCCGGGGAGATTTTATTAAGAATAGGGAAACAGGGAATAGGGAAAAAATTGCCAGGGAATTGTTATTGAGAATTGGGCTGTTTATGATGCCGTTTCTTGGTGTTGACCTTTCTAGTCGTTAAAAAAAATATATTTTGTTAAAAGTTTCAATTTTTTTATAACTCACGGTATAAATATAATATACGAAAATTGACTAACAGAAAATTAATTGAATTAAATTTTAGTATAATTTTTTAATTAATTGAATCAATCAGACTTTATAGGAATATTTGCGGAATTTCTTATAGAGCTCTATGAAGGTTCATAACTCTTCGAAACTGATTGAATGGAATAATAAGAAACAAAAAAGCTTACCCAGAAATTTTGAAAACTTGTCTTTGATTTATTGGTCCTTCAAACTGACAAATTGATATATGTTGACATTGTTCTAAGAAACGACAATTGGATGATACATAATTTAAGCATTAGGCCTCACTTTCTTAGTTCTTAACTACTCGTACTATTATACATACATAGATACACTTTTTGTCATTTTACAGAATATTTCCAACAGGGCATTTTGTTTATTTTTGTTATTTTGTTTTGTATTTTTACGAAACTGAGGATGATGATGTTTTGAGAAGGCAATAAGAATATATTTTCATATGAACATTCGCACATACAACCATATCCATTGTATATACATTCACACATATGTAATTATGATGTACATATATTATTTTTGTTTTGATGGTTTGAGTGTATTGCATATATACGACGTAAATGTATAAGAAAAATTGAGAGTTCACTTTAAAATGAATGACTGACTGTGTGTATCAGCCATACACGAACGAAGAGTTGAATTTTGTATACACTGTGTTTTGTTTTGAATGTCGTTGTTGTATTTTTTATATTTTTTTTTGTATTGTATATGTATATTGTTTTTGGGCGAAACGAGCCCACAATCGCAGCACAAAATACGATTCAGTTTTTAGTCTCAACACAAAATACCAACAACCATCAACACATTTCAACCAGAGTCTTAAAACCAACAAAAATATAAACTCTACTTTACTCAACCAACAACCAAGCAAGCAAAAGCAAACTTCTGCCGTTTATATACGAAAATGCTGGTACTTCTTGCTACTCTACACAACTAACTGGCTGGTATACTGCAGCTAACTGCCAACACAATTGATCATTATTTTATTAGTTTTGAAACAGTCAACATATATTATCCTGAACAAAAAAAAAATATTAAAAAATATTTTTTTAAAACAAATTCTATTCTCTACAACAACTAATAATAATAATTATTTAAAAAAAAAAATAAATAAACTGCAATAACCAGCAAATTAACTTGTAAGAAAGTGTAAAAATTTATTGTGTATATAAAAAAAAAAGAAAAAGATTCAAACAAAAACCAACCCAACCAGCACACATAAGAACTAAAAAAAAGAAACAGCTGTGAAATAACAAAAACAGAAAAATACAACACAGTTTTATATACAAACTACATATGTACGACACGAGTATGTATGTGCAGTGATTATGATAAGTTCGTAGATACAAGTTTATGTAAAAAAATTAATTAAATAAATTAATAATATAATAATAATATAATTTGTAATTTTTTGAGAATTTCCAAGAAAAAAAAGTTGGAGAAACTGCGTTTTAATTAAAAACAAAAAAAAAAAACAAAAACAAAATAAAGTAATAATAATCACTAATAACATAATTGCGTTTTCTATAGTATAAATAAAATCATATTTTTTATATTATAAATTTAAATTGTATACACACAAGCATGTACAACTATTTGCATGTACAGTAGAAAAAAAAAAACAGATAAATTTATCAGCTGCCAACTAAGAAAATAATTACAAAAACTAAAAAACAAACATTACAACAATTGTTACTACATTCAAATAAATAAAATTTTGAAACAAAACTACCTCAAAAAAGTTTTAACTAAAATATAATAATTTTTTACAAAAAAAAAAAAAAAAAAGAAATAAACAATTTTAAAACCAACCTCAAAATATATTTTTTATATACCTACAACACCAACAACAACAACAACAACATTCTATAAGAAGAAAAATCTTTAAAAATCGTTTTATATAAAAGATACCAACCAATGTTTATAAAACACTTACAAATTACAAAAATATATTGTACATTAAATTTTTAGTAGTGATAAAAAAAAATTCAAACAAAAATTAACAATAAACACAAAAAAACACAAAGTTTCTGAAAAAAATAATTTACTAATATATTTCTATACAAAAAGTTACAATATTCCAAAAGGAAATAAATAAAATTTCAAAAACAAACACGTTTACAAAACTATTTACAAAACACAAATTTTACTTAAATCCAAGAAATTTTAAAAACTCCCTAATTTAAAATATTATTTTCGTTATAAAGATTAAACAAAAATTCCAAAAACTCGCTTCACTTCTAAGAGAAATATAATATATAGTAAATTAAGAAAGCTATTGGGATCGAAATCAACTACATATATTGTGATACAACTATTGAATGAAATATTGAGGAATTAAATCCCAGATCAATCGTGCTAAAAATTTAAAGAATTATTTAGATTGAAGGAAAATCTTTAATTCTAACAAACAACATTCTAAAAAATTCAAACGTCCAAAATAATTAAATAAAAAAAAATTAAAAAATTGTCTCAAAACATCTCCTACAAAAACGCTTATAAAACATTTACATTTGCCAAAATTTATTTGAAATACCGTGAAAACGTGTTAAATTTGTTAAAAGCCAACATAATATAAATAAACGACAACAATTATTGGTTAGAGTAATAATTTATAATAAAACAAAACCAGAACGTGAGACTTTATATTAAAATTATTGAAATTAAAAAAAAAATCGTGTGTAAATCAAACGTTTTATATAAAATAATTTCCTACAAAAAAAACGTACGTTTTTTCTTATATACTACATAATATTACTGAAGTATATACGTTCATATAAAAAAAATAAATAAATACAAAAATAGTAACATAGATTCACCTTGAAATCATTTTGTGTTCACTTTGAAGTGCATTTGACGTTTGGGAGCTTAGAAATAAAAAGCAACATTATACAAAAGTTATCAACTCATAATAATTTAACAAGAGTTTGAATTGTATAAAAAATAAAAGCAACAGGAGGAGTAGAAATAAGCTACAAACCAGTAGATTTTTTTTTTTTTTTTTTTTGTTCAAATCTAACAGAATTTTAAACTACCTCATTTATATAAAACAAATTTATATACAAGAAAAACTCATATATCAGTTGAAAAAAAAAACTTAACTGCATAAAACCAGGAAAAAAAATATACAACACAAAAAAAAAACAACTCCTCTGGGTCTGACTAATCTTGCTTGTTTTTAATATTACTCATACTTTGCAATACGACCGACAACTACTAAAACAGCAAAAACGTAACGTACGAGTAGTTTTTGAATTCTCTACAATACAACACTGCCAAGGAGACTTTTTCGATAGCAAATTTGAAATAAACAAATAAAAAAAAACATAATAAAAATTTTGCTAAATCAACAAAAATCAATTAAAAAAAAAAAAAATAATTTTATTAAAACGTGTTGCTAAATGAATGATTAATATGAAAACTTTGAATTTTGAACTTTACTTACAACAAAAACAAAAATACTTGGAAGTTACAAAAAGTATTCAAATTTGTAAAAATTTTTAAATTGTTGGCAAATTTCGTTTTCATAGCAACAACGAGAACAACTAAAACTTAAAACATGATTTCTGATTCATTGACAGTGAACGATTATAAAGAAGAAGAAGTAGATCCCACCGATATTGCAAACGCAACAATACAAGATATCACTATAAATCCCTATATGATACAGGATATCGAACAATCTTTAGAGGATTTAATCGAGGAAGACTTTAAAGAATTCATTGAAGAAGTTGAAGAAAAAGAACAACAAGAAGTGAAAATAAAAGAAGAACGCGAAATTCAAATATTCAAACAAGAAGTTGAAGTGTCAGTGGATGTGGAAGAACTACAACAATCTACCAATACATATAGAAATTTTCTACAACAGCAACAACACCAACAAGAACAAGAAGAAAAAGCTTTTGTAAAATTATATAGTAAGCAGCAAAAACAACAAAAACCACAAAATAGGCAATATATAATAAAAAAGGCAAAAACTGCAGCAGCAACAACAACAAGAAAATCAAAAAAAACTTCAACGGTGACTGCAAATTGTATTACTCATGCTAATGAAGTTACAGCTGCTAACAAATGCACAACAGCAGCAGCAGCAGCAACAACAAGAACAACAACACCAGCACCCAACGGCACTAGCAAACATCATAACATTTTTATAAATATTAACAGCAACAGTAACAGTAGTATCATAAGCAATACTAGTACTATTAGCAATTTAAGCTTAAACAACAATACAAGGACCTCAATTTTAAGTACAACAACAACAGCAACAACATCATCATCATCGACAATAGCAACACCACCAAAAAATGAAAGTGATGATAACATAAATATTAACTTTGAGAATAATCTAAATTTTATCAATTTTAAAACAATTAACAATAATAACAACAACAACCCCAGCATTATAAATCATAATTATTTTCAAACGCAACAAGAATCACCACCAACACACCACCAACAACAACAACAACACTCCTCTAATCCGCCCTACATTATAACTAAAATGGAACAACAATTACAACAGCAGCAGCAACAAAATGTTGTCTTTGGCTCACAACGTGTTAATACGAACTCAAGTACCCCGTATTCAGATGCAACTCAAGTAAGTACCCAACAAATAAAATAAAAAAACAATAAGCAAAATACCCCCACACTTTGTTTAATATAATAAACATTTGTTAAAAGTTAATATTATATGTACATAAATATATAAGAGACATACCAGCGTTCAAACATACATATGTACATACATATTGGATACATAGATTTTTATTAGCAATACCCAATAAACAAATGATACATCAACTTAAAAAAAAAAACACTTCACAAGTAGAATCAACGCTTTCAGGTTCACCACGAGAAATAATGTAGAAAATTATTAAATAATATTTTGTCATCCATTTTAGGTAAATGCTGAAAGTTTCAGAACTCTAGCTTGTCGGGAAAATAATGCAAATTCGATAACAGAAACCCGCTATCAGGTTAGCCGCGATTCTAAAAAACAATATTTTCATAATGTGTTGTCAGATCTCTAGCTAGTCGGGAAGTCGGTGAAAATTTAGTAAAAAGATTTAATTTCAAAAAATAAATCGAAAAAACAAACAAGCAGACATGTCACAAAATAAATTCGAAATCGATTTTAAACCGTCTTACCAAATCGATCAATTTCGTTTTAGCTTCTTCAGAAATTTTTCGTTTTCATTCAATCGAAAAAGAAAATAAATTAAAAGTTGTTTTTGTGCATAAATATGGCAACGTAAAGAAAAAAAAAATACACAGCTGATTGCAGTAAACAAATAAATTAACGTTATATAAATTATATTTTAAATTTTATTTATTTAATAAAATTAATTAAAATATATTAAATTAAAGAGCTTCCTTTTTTCTTTGAGATGTTAACTAAAATAAAAAGTAATTCATAATAAATCTATAATATTAATAGGCTAGGCCGTTTTATCCCGATTTTGACCAAACATATAGCATTTGAAAGGTATTTCTTTTTAGCGGATATGCAGATTTGCAGATTTTTAAATTTTTTCCTTTATTTTGAGTAAATTGCTTTTAAAGTTGCTACTAACACATACATAAAATTATACAGTGCTATGTGTGTGTTTGCTAAATTTGTTAATGTGTTTGTAATAAAAATGAGTTTGTTTTTTGTGCTGATTTGTGAATTGACTATAATTGATTAGCATACTTTTAGGGTCTTCATTTAATGAAAAAAATTAAATTTCCTAAAATTTGCGCTCGAATTTCGAGGGCTGGAATCAGCTAGTAATAAATAAAAGTACAATAAAAGCAATTTATAAAAAAAGGAGATCAGATTTAAGGAATTGAATTTAAAACTATCATACCACGGCTTAAATTTAATGTTTCTAAGATTTTTCTTGAACTAGAGAAAGTTTTAGGCTCTCATTTTCAAGTAACTTGAGTTTCAATTCGCTTCTTTCATGTAATTATACCCTATACCACTATGTGGTCAGGGTATAATGACTTTGTGCTGATGTTTGTAAGTACCAAAAATACTTGACCTAGACCCATCTTTTATTATACCGATCGACTCAGAATCACTTTCTGAGTCGATTTAGCGATGTGCGTCCGTCCGTCCGGCTGTGTGTCCATTTAAAACTTGTAATCAAATTACAGATCGCAAATATGAATATATTTTGATGAAATTTAGTAGATAAGCTTCTACTGGCCGTAGCATGAACGCTATTGAAATTGGTGAAAATCAGTGCATGTTCAGACCTAGTCCCCATACAAATGACCCCTGTGAAATCATAAAATCCAAATTATCTTAAAGATCTCGGTCAAATTGGGTTTGTGTATGTTTATTACTGCCATTAATCAGTAGTCCAAATATAAACCCTATAAGACAATTCTTAGCCCCCATATAAAGCTGCTTTCCGATCTTCACTTAATTTGACCATAAAACAAAAATATGGTACAGATTTTTTTCAAATTTGGTATTTATATATTTATGCAAAAAATAAGTAACCTTACCAAATACGGTCGGGATCGGTCCTCTTTTTTTTCCTAGTCCCCATATAAATATAGCATCCTATATAAACTTTTTCATATTCAAAGGCAACAAAATTAATAACAATGCCACTCAAATTTGGTTAATGCTTATTTTCTATATCCAATTAGTTGGGCCTAAGAGATACGGATAGAGATAGACCGACTATAATTTTCTTACTTGTTTTTTATACATTTGTGTCGTTCAGCTCTCTGGTCTTATAATGTTTTTGAGTTTGATATTTAATTTCATCACGTTTTTCTTTAATTAATTGCGCAATCCTATTTAACTTCACATCTGCACATTGCTCTTCCAGTGGCTTAACAATGATTTTTAGATGCTCGTTTTCTGATCTAAACAGATTTTGATTGAGAAGATGGTCTGGGTATCACAAAAAAGTAGAACTTAGTAGAACTTTTCGAGGTGATGAATTCATTTTTTGATCAGGCACTGGAGTACGTTATTGGATTTTTTTAAAGCTGTAAAACAAGTTTTGGATCTTAGTGGACCAGGCTGTGGTGTATGTATTTTTGAATCTGGCACTGGAGTTCATGGTCTTGTAATAGTGCTGTTTGACAAAGTTTTTTCTTTGATATTGATGAGGTAGATTCAAGCTTTTTCTTTCTTTTAACACTATTTGATGTGGAAGGGCCAACAGCAAGCTCTTCATGTTCTTTCTCAGATTCGGAGATATTAAGCTAGCATCAAATTCAAATTCTGCGAAAAACGCAAATTCTTTATATGGATTTCTCAATGTCAGTCAATACGTATTTGTTTTAGCCATCTGCGACGGTTTTTTGTTGTTTGTTGTGACTCATCTTTTTGCTATCATGACATTTCGAATCTGCCCAAAACCCTTTCTTGTTCTGAACTGCGATGCTTTCCCCTTTAACAGTAAATAAACTAATCCATAAAAACTAAGTTTTTATTACACTAATTAAATAATTGATTGACTGAAAATAAAAAACCGTTAAAATTTCGAAAAATCTAAAATTACACCATAATTAAATTTTTTTTTTTTTTTTTTTTTGTACTCTAAATTTTGATGGAAAAGGTAATAGACCAAAACTCCAGGGTTAAACTCTCGTAGCTCCCCTATACAACCATTGCCTTCACAAGGGAGGTTAGGGTGAGCTGTTGTATAAAAACTTTTAAAATTAAACTTAACCTAAAAACACGTGCAAAAAGTACATTTAACCTAATTGCACGTGCAGTAGCAACGCCAGGACCACAAAGTAAAAAACTGAAACGCGTTTTCTCTTATGCGATATAATAGAAGCCGCGAGGCAACCTTTGCTCGATGGATGGCAAATTGAAACTGTTAAAATTTTTTAAATAAAAATTTATTAGATTATATTTTATTTTTATCGTCGAGTCTGCCTGCAAAGTTCCAGCTCGATTGGATCACGGGAAAAGGGCTAAAAATCTATCCAAAGTTATTTCGGCAGACAAGCTGTTAAAATAAATGGAGTCAAAATAAAGAGGGGTAAAAGTAATTTTAAATATAAATCTACTATCTAATTGTTTTTTCTCAATTGTTTGTTTTGGTTTGCCCTTTTGTGGTCAGTGTCGTATTTTGTAAGAAAAACTATTATTTTATACTAAATAAAAAGTGGTTCGTACGAAATAAGGTGGCAATAATACGTTACGTAGTATATTTCGTCATCTAAAATTGATTTTCTCTTCAATTGGTAATATAATTTATTTTAAACATTGAAATGTATGTATATATTTTGCAAAAATAAATATTCTGGCTAGATTTTTGTTTTATAGGCTACTTAAAATATTAATTCCATTTAGCAAATTGAAAGTGGGGTTTCATATCGATAACATTTGTCGGCAGTTGTGGAGGAAATTGGTGTTGTAGACTAACAACAACGAATTAGCCAAAGGATTGCTAGAAGACGGGCTGAATCTATGGAAACCGCAATCAATGCCTGAATTGGCTTTCATTAAAGTTGATGTTGGGCTTCGACCTACAAGAACAATAAAATATTTATTTTTATTATTTAAATTTTGTTTTATCAAAATACTACTTACATTTGTATGTAAACTCCCGTCTGTTTTGTAAGTGAAATTTTTTTTTTGCAAGTGCATTGAGGATAAGTAGTTATTCTACTTTTTTCCAAAAGAAATTTTTATTCATAATAGGAGAAAAGGGAGAAGTAAGAATTTTCAGGGGGAATTTTTGTTTAGAATTTGGCTGAATTTCTTTCATACGTTGTTTGTTATAGAATCAATAATCTTTGACTTTTTTTATGAAACACAGTTTATTTCACAACATAGTCTTCTCCTAGCTTAAGACACTTTTTCCAACGTTTCTCCAAATAATATGAATTCTCAAGATCCTCAAAATAGGTATTTGTTTGATCAATGATTTCATCGTTGGAACTAAAACTCTTTCCGCTGAACCACTTCTTTGTTACTGGGTGCTAAATCTGGAGAATATGGCAGATGAGGTAAAAATTTGTAGCTGAATTCATGGAATTTTGCCAAAAAAAGAAAACACATTCTTTTTGGTCAAATACGACCGTTTACTCCAATTCTTATAAAGTATCGCAAAATCTCATCCGTATGGCGGTTGAATAACGTCAAACACTCCTTTGAAGTTGTCACACGATTGGATTTATGGTCAATTACGAGCAAACACGGAAACCATTTTTATTTTGGTCAGCTTTCTAAGTCCTCAGCTAGAAACACAATGAAGAGGTACTTGGTTTAACAATCTCTGGAAAAAAAAACACAATGAAGAGGTACTTGGTTGAACAATCTCTGGAAAATCAATTATTTCCTCCCGTCCCAGTCAATGCGGTCGTACTGATGATTACATTTTGGAAAGCAAAGAACTGGAATTCTATCTTAGAAAACTCAAGTTCAAGAAATAAATTAATTCTTTATTATTAAAAAATAAAAAAACAACTCAAATTACAATTTACATTTTTTAATTGTGAAATTAAAATATTGAGAATATGACAAAAGTAATAAACATCACAGAGCCATAGGCATATCATCCAATGTCATCAACAATGTCTCTCGCACTTTCGGCCAACACCAGCCGTGAATTTTTTCTACACTTTCTACATTGAGTGTCATTAGTGCTTGTGCGACCACCACCAATTCAGTAAACCAGTTCAGAATCGCCTTAGCATTTGCTGGTTTTATTCCGCAAAAAATAATGTTTTATAAGCACTTGAAATTCACTTTTTTCGATTTTGGCAAAAATTCTTGAGGTCATTTGATTTCAATATTTGACAGTAATTTGGTAATAAGTGGTAGTTGCCGGGAGCAGAGAAAATTTTTGATACGCCCTAGTAAACGAAAAAATTTCTATGGAGATAAAATAAGAGGTTCGATATAAAAAAAGTTCTTTATAACCGTATTTGTTATAAACGTAGAAATGAAATGAAATGAAAATAGAACCAAAATCGTGGAGACCAAAGAAACCAATTCGCTATAGACAGAACTCTTTAAAACTGGTGTTCATTATAAACATTCCCAACTGTATATATTAATTTTTAGTAATTAAGGCACGTATTTCACATAATTCAATAATATACTAAGCCACTTATCATGGGAGCTAAAGTTATTATGTAAGTTAAATAGTTATTACAGCTTTAGGTAATCTTTAGTTTTCTAAATACGTTTTGGGAACATTTTGTTTAGTATAGAGCTTCAACTTGCATGGATTTGTAAGATGGACTAAAATATTTCGGCTATATCGATAACCAGCCATAATGTCTAGGTATGATTTGTTTTAAGTACTCTATTGCATGGACACTCAAAATCGTGATCTTAGGGTTTTTAAAAGCCAATCCCAAGCTTACTCCATTACCAAACCTCCTGTTAACATGTTTGTTTATTGGGTTAGCTTAACAATACATATTGTAGATAATCATGCTAGACTCGTGCATATTACATGCACACTACTCGTACTTACAATATAAACAAACTTATAGTTAAATTTTTAAAGCTTTTTTATTTCTTTCTGAAACTTTTAAGTTCTTTAAAGGCAAATTAAGTAGAAGTAGTAAGGAAAAAAAAAAACATTCGAGAAATAGAAAAGAAGCAGAAGAAGAAGTATAAGACACACAAGCAAGAAACAATAAAAACTAAAGAACCCTGTCTTGTATATGTCTGTGAATTTTCAATAACATTTACAGTGGTGGCATTAACTATTATTACTGCTTATAACTAAAAGTTGAAGATGTTTTTTTTTTTTTAACGATACGTATTATGAATCACAAAAGGTTTTAAAGTTTAATATTTAGTGTGAAGTATTAAATGAAGTTTTAAAATCATTACTAACTGACTGATGATGATTTTTTAGTGGCTGTCAATGGTTGTAAATAAATATTATCTGTGGCTATGTTTGTGTGAGAGAGTGTGTTGTGTAATCTTTACAAATTATTTTCATTTCTATCTTATGACTCACGGAAAATCTATGCTTAATAAAACTGAATAGAGGATAAATGGAGGTCTTAACCCTCAAACATACATATATGACCATCAAATAAATAACCTTAGCGATTTTGAAACCATATTTTAGAATTTGTTTTGTGGTAATATGAGGTTTTCCGTATTGATAATATAAACAATAAACCAGGAATGTTTGTTGTTGTATTGTAATCGAAAGAAACCTCAAGAAACAGGAAGGAAGTTAGAACGATTCTTAGGATTTTATATTGCAATTAAATTAATTAATTATTAAAATTATTAATTTGTAATGGAAGGCTTTTTTTCAATCGACATCGTTTTAGGAATACTAATAAATCACACATACGTTTTATAATAGATTACATTATTCAAATCATATCGCAAACAAAAAAACTATACCATTTCCAATTTTATTTTTACAATACAGTCAAAGCCCGGTTTAACGAATTGAAAAATTCGATATATATACAAAATTATTATATATTACAAAATTATCTTTTTTTCTTAACATAAGAAAGCATTCAAATTATATAAATATATAAAAAATTTTGAACTTTAACCTTTACAAAACTTAAAAAAACCAGAAAATCTTGTACATATTTCCTCCGTTTTGTACTGGTTATTGTAAAAGTTAATATGGCTTGAAAAAGGTATTTTTCAGATGTTTGTTTTATTACTGTATGTAGACTTCCTCAAGAATTTTTCTTAAAACCAAAGACTTGGAAAAGTCTACGTTGTTGTGAGGAATGCACATTTCCAAGCTTTTTATTGCATCAATCTGACTTGTTTTGTTGCAGCAGCTGGTGTTTCGTCTACAATTTCAATATTCTTATCATTTTCCTCACATTCTTCGATTCCAGTTGTTTAAATCATCTGTAGTAGAAGATGTCTGGGTTGATAAGAATGAAAACAAATTTTAAAAAATTAAAAAAGATCAATAAAAGTGTTTTAAATACAGCAAACTTTTGGAAAAAATGAACAAGGGTCTTATTACGCACCTCAAAAATTTTTGCTTGTGCCATTGGGATCTCATCTTCCTCATCAAACTCCAAGTTCTCTGAATATAATATTTATACTTATATAAGGCAATCAGTTTTTAAAAGAACTACAATATTTTCTGGTTCAGACAAGACCATTTTGGCTGGGGGATTATTCTTGTATTATAATTTCACTAAACTGATGGCAATTTGATCCTTTGAAAGAGGGTGACTTGGTATTTTATCAAGAATTGATATTTATTATAAGAACGATTCTACCTACAAACAAAAAAATGTTTTTAAACCTACATTCGAAAATGAAGATCATACTAACTAAATATTTGATAAAGCTAGATCTCAAATATTCCAGCTTCTTCCAAGCATTTTTTGTATGTAATACATAGGCAAAGCTTTCGAAACGAGCATGGCTTTTTTGCCATTCCAATAAGAAGAGGTTTAGTTTTGTTTGTAGCTAAAGCATTTGCACATAGGAGTGTAGTAACTATTTCTTTTGATAAATTTCTTCCGGTGGCCGTAGATTCTTCAGCTAGTACAAATGTTTTCTTTGAAAGCATCTTCCCGTTTCATCGGCATTAAAAAATAACGTCAAGTGGTAAATCGTTCTCTTTTATAATGTTTTGCAATTTTTGTTTAGATGAATCCACTAAATTTGGTCTTGATGATAAATTTTCACCTGATTCCTGAAGAAGTCTTATTCCGCATCTTTTTTTGAATCGAGCTAACCAACCGTCACCTGCGTGGAAAATTCCATCACAGAACTTGTTTTGTATTTCAATTGAAGAGCTTCTTCTCCATCCTTAAATACTTAGCTTCTTGAAGTGATCGACGAATTTTTAAGCCATAACTGGTAACCTACAAATTTTACATAATATTTCCTTCAATTTTCTTTAATGTACATATTGAAGATTTTGGAATCCCATGTTTCTGTGAAATTGAACTAAATATATTGAATTGAACTAAATATATGTAAAAATTGCAATATGTAGAATGTACAAACTATACATCACATATGGCAACTCTTACAAAACTGATAATAGTGAAAATTAAAAGGATAAATGCAAAACATTGAAAAATTCAAAAATAACGATTGTTTGTTTGACAGAGTTGTATTTTCTGATATTAAAAGTAAAAGCTGTATGGTAAGAAAACGGATTCTCAACCACACGTAGCCCTGACTTTAGGTGAGTGTGTTAAAGCGCTGACAAAAAAGTTCAAGTACGAGTATATGTGAAATAGACGCAGGTTCAAACCTCACGGCCGCCCTAAGTAGAAACATTTCATATAGAAACAATTTATTCAATTATAACATAACAATTATCACAAAGTTCAATAAATCATTGATGAAGGCTGAAATCCCAGAAACCGGTCCGATTAGGAATACAGTGAAGTTATGAATTTTTGAACTATATGCTTTCTTCTTCTCTAATGAACTAAAGCTTTATGTTTTTTGTACAATCATCCAAAATTTATTCACTTAAAGAAATTCTATTACTGTTTCCCATGCTAATTTTAACTTTCACGCAAGAAAATGCACTAAAATATTTGCAGTTCATTCGCATACGCAAATACAAAACGAATTTTACTCTATTTTATATTATTTTTGAATACTTTAATAATTTTTTGTTACTTTTCTTGCATTCTATATTGTTTTTTCTTTTCAAATTTTTCGCTAAGCATTCGATATATCGAGTACGCGTTTAAAGTGAGTAGTCGTTATACCGGGCTTAGGCTGTATGATTATTAAAAGTTATCACCTTTTATTTAAATATTTTCTCTGATTTATTTTCAAAACAGTCTAACTGTTCAATTCAAATTTAAACACTTCTGAATTCTGGAACTAATGTAATGGCCACTTCATGATCGTCTTCATAATTTATTTTTATACAATCGAGGTGTCTGGGTGTTAAGTAATTAAAACCTGCATATATTTACATTATTATGATAATCGTTTTGAAATCATTTCCTGGTTTGATAAGATATTTTACTTCGTATGATTAATTGATTTAAATGAATCCGAAAAAAAAAAAATTATTACATTTCAAAGCTTACACAACCTAGTTAGCACAGAATGAGGCAAATCTTGCAATATCAATGTTGGAAAAGAAAATAATTATGTATGCATGTATTGTTAATGAAATGAAATGAAATGTAAGTGATTGAAATGTTTTAAAAAAAATTATTTTTTTTTTTTTGAATATTCGGAATTATTAATACCGATTTAAATAAATTAAATAAATTTGTTAGATTTTGACGTCCTATTTAGACATATTGCAATTAATACTGTAATTAATATGCAATTTTTGATTTTGTTTTCAATGGTGCGTGGTAGATCAAAAGAAAGCATAATTTTCTAAAAATTCATAACTACACTGTATTCTTAATCGGATCGGTTTCTGGAATTTCAGCCTTTATCAGCGATTTATTGAACATTGTGATAATTGTTATGTTATAATTGTATAGATTGTTTCTATATGAAATTTTTCTATTTAGGGCGGCTTGAGGTTTGAACCTGCGTCTATCTCACATACACTAGTATTTGCATTTTTTGGTCATACGCTTTAACGCACTCACCTAAAGTCAAGCCTACGAGCAGTGTGGTTAAAAATCAGTTTTCATACCGTACAGCTTTTTACTTCATATTAATCTCGAAGATACAACTCTATTCACACAAACAGTCGTTATTTTTGAATTTTTTGAATATCTATTCATTCTAAATTTATTTGGCTCTGCAGGGAAAAAATGATTTCTGACAATTCGGTTGAATACTTTCTCTTTGACATTGACGTTCGATAATGATTACTCAGAAGCAGGTTTGTAAAGGAGAATTGAGTTACTAAACTGCTGGCAAAATACATGAATTATATTCAAGATGTCTCACTTCGTAAGTCTCTTTTTAGCAGAAAATACCCTCTTATTTCATGCAAACACCTAGGAGCATAAATAGACAAGTGAATTAAATACGCACTAGTATAGCCCAGCACTCAAAATTCGTGTGAAAATTCTAGAAAATATAATTTTTCTTTCAATTTAAAAATCTGTCAATATTTATATAAGCCTAAAGGTATGCTAATCAATTTAAGCAATTCAGAAATCAACACAGGGCGTGTCATGTACAATTTAAATCGTTCTCATTAACAGCATGCAACGAATTATTGGAAATATTTTATTTTATTTAATTTAACATATTTTTAAATTGTATCATTCTCAGCTTCTCCTCCCTATGAGCTATATCTATGCCAATTTTCACACTCCTCCCTGTCCACATATTTCTTAAAAAGGGAACTAAAATTTACCTTCACGTATTAATATATTGATATCTCAAATCGTTTAATCAATTTAAAAATTTTTGCCTTCTTATCTGCTTTTTTAGAAGTCAGAAAGCAAAAAGAAGCAAATCAAAAAATCCGCAACTTTTCCGATAAGGTTTCTCAAGGTCCTCAAAATTGGCACATGTTTGATCAATGATTTTAACGTTTGAACTACATCTCTTTCTGGCCAGGCAATTCTTTTTGTTACAAATTTGAAGAATATTGCGAATGAGGTAGTAATTCCTAGCCAAATTTATGGAATTGAACATCTTGCGGATGGCTTTCTAAAACTCAACTGATCATTAAAAATCGAAATGATAGATCCATATAATATGGCTATGGCATTACCGTTTTCGCACACTTTCAAACAGCATATCGTGAAATTTTTCGACATTTCAGGGCGGAGTAACCTCAATTGGCCGTCCAGAACGCTCAGTGTCACTAGTGCTTGTGCGACCACGGCGAAACACAGTAAACCACTTTTTATACCCTATACCACTATGTGGTCAAGGAATAATGAGTTTGTAGCTGCCCAAAATATTTGACGTAAAGCCATCTTTTATTATACCGATTGACTCAGAATCGCTTTCTGAGCTGATTTAGCAATGTCCGTCCGTTTTTCTGTGCGTCTGTGTGTCCATGTAAACCTTGTAGTTAAACTTCAGGTCGCAAATATGCATATATTTTGATGAAATTTGTTATATAGACTTTAATCGGCCATAGGACGCACGCTGTTGAAATATTTGAAAATCGGTGTATGTTAAGATCCCCATACAAATGACCCCTATAAGATCGAAATTATCAAATAGATCTCGGTGAAATTGGGTTTGTGTGTTTATTTCATCCCTTAATCAGTAGTCCAAAAATTAACCCTGTGGGACAATTCTTAGACATAGCCCCCATATAAAACTGTCTTTACCAAATAGGGTCAGGATCAGTCTATTTTTCGACCTACACCCCATATAAACATAACACCCTCTATGAACTCTGCAGGTAAAAAAATTAACAACATTACCACTCTAATTGTAACCTATACCAATATCTGGTTATGGTCTAATGACTTTGTGCTGATGTTTGTAATTTCCAAAAATATTTGACCTAGACCCATCTTTTATTATACCGATCGACTCAAAATCACTTTCTGAGTCGATTTAGCGATGTTCGTCCTTCCGTCTGTCTGTGTGTCCATGCAAATCTTGTAATAGGTCGCAAATATGAATATATTTCGATTAAATTTAGTAGCCGACCATAGAATGAACCCTATTAAAATTGGTAAAAATCGGTGCATGTTCAGAACTAGTCCCCATGCAAATGACCCCTATAATATCCAAATTATCATATAGATCTCGGTCAAATTGGATCTGTTTATTACATATGTTTATCATTTGTTCAAAAATAAACCATATATAATAATTCTTAGTCATAGCCCCCTATTTAAAGCTACTTTCAGATCTTCACTTAAATCTATCAAAAAAAAAAAAATATTGCACAGATTTTTCTCAAATTTGGTTTGTTTATGTTTTTGAAAAATATAAGTGATCTTAACAAATATGGTCAGGATAGGTCCAATTTTCGACCAGAGTGCCCCTAGCACTTTTCCTTGGTTTCAGTTATTCCGCAAAAAAATAATGTGTTGGGTCTCCGAAATTTCGAAGTTGTTTGCCTCGAGTAACTGACAAACGCAAACATTTGACAATAGTCTATAAGTAACAGATGATAGTTGATTTTTCAATTACTACGAGATAAGTTGTCAGTTCTAGGAAGCCAGATATTGAACGTGATTCTAGAAAGCACCAAAACAACGATATTTTTCCTAGTTTGACTTTTTCAAAACTTTAAGAAATATAACTACAGAGAGGCAAACCTTTTTGGGAAAAGAAGGGATTCTTAAAAAATATATTTCAGCCAATTTTTCTCTTATGCTATGTTCAGAAGCAATACAATATTTTGAGAGCGAACGAACTTGGTTCATTTTGAACCTTGCTGCGAACCACGAAAAATTTACTGTCATCTCCAATTTTGATAAAAAATTATCGCTAGTTTATCTGAACTAGATGTCAAAAATATATAAACAAAGAAAAAACATAAAATTAATGTGTGCCATAAAAGAAAGACGCATTTAAGAAATAAAAAGTATATTTTTACATATATATATCTATAATATTAATAGGCTAGGCGATTTCTTGTGACCGATGTTTTGTTCTACCGTTTTATCCCGATTTTGACTAAACGTATATTATTTGAAAGGTATTTCTTTCTAGCCGTTTTACCGATTTACAGATTTTTAAATTTTTTCCTTTGTTTTGAGTAAATTGCATTTAAAGTTGCATTGCATTAAATTTGTTAATGTGTTTGTAAAAAAAATGAGTTTTTTTGTGTTGATTTGTTAATTGGCTATAATTGATTAGCATACCTTTAGAGTGGTTATTTAATGAAAAAATAAAATTTCTAAATAAAAATGGAAAAAATTAAATAGTGAAACGTAAAGTGTAGAAGGATATCTTCAAATTTTTGCACAAAAAATATAAACGTCAAAAGATGAAACAAGAACAATTGTCTGAACACCAAGGTTCGCAATCGTGATTCAGAGAGCGAACTAAGTGGTTCATTTAGCCGTCTGAACAACCTATTATTTGCAAGCCATTAATTTCTAGCCTAACGAAATTTTATTCATTTCATCAGTGGCAAAGATCTCCCATATTTTGTTTTTCTTAATAACATGAAAATTATAACGCCATGTGGAAATAATCAGAACATATCCAAAAATTGTAAAAAGAAGATTTTTAAAACTCATTTAAATTCTCCATTCAATTACCGAAAATATATTGCATTCAACGAACCCCTTCGAATTTTTTGTATTATAAAATTTTAAATAGAAAATGAAAACAATTTCACAAGTTTACTTGCACATAATAAATAAGCGAATATTGTGCCAACGCCCTGCATCGAACAAGTTCTTTAGCTCTACGAGTATATCCCGAATCATATCGTAAAGGTTTCTATAGCAGCCAGACTGTTGGTCGCAAAAAAAAAAACAGATTTTATATTTTATTTTTATGACTCTGTCGATAATTTAAAAAATTTGCTTAATTAAGAATTACTGCTTCTAAAAGAGTTTCAGCCAAATCCAAATATAATCTATAATTGTTTTCATAAAAATCTAAAAACAATTCTTTAATAATTGCCACATACACATTTAGGATGTGATTAAGTTGTCTTTCTATTCTAACTGCCACTGGTTTAATTTATAAAATTTGGCCATTTACTTTGAAACTGCTGGCTAATTGATTATGTGTAGCAAAACAGTGAATCATTTAGAATAGAATAGTTCTTCCGGATTAGACACTGTCTTAACGTGTCTTTAGCCTTAACAGTTTTAGAAAAGTGATTGACTTTAGATGAAGCAAAAAAAAAAAAATACACGAAAAAAGTTTATTATATTGTTATTACTTATTTAGAAGCCTATGACCTCGAACAGCGCCGTCATATGAAATAACGAACTCTGTATTTTTTTATTTTATTAACGCAGTTCAACGAATTCTGTAAATACGTTACTCACATAACACATTTGCCGACAGCTTTAAATGTCTGTCAAAAAGACCCACCCTAAAAAATGTGTTTTTTTTCCCTTATTGAATCGTTTTCAAGTTGTCCTAGGTTTAAAGTCCCAGACATTGACCTGTGCAAATTTGACAACCTTGCTGTGTTTGTTTTCACAGATACACTGAACAAATAATAAATATTTTTATTGTAAAAAAAACAAAAATACAAAATACATATGAAAACTAAATACACAATATGCATTTTATTAATGAGGTAATTTACTTTGTAAACAACAACAACAACAACAACAACAACGAAAAAACGAAAATGAAATTATTTCACAATCCTCTATGAAACGTAAATTACTGTCAGTTCAAAAACCTTTTGCAAAAATTCTCAATGATTTTGTCAAACACATTTCGTCTTTTTTTTTGTGTGGCCGCAAAAAAGGTCATTATTCGCTAAAGGTTAATACGTATTTAACCCCAGAGAATCTCCTAAAGTAAAAGAAACGCATTCCCCAAAATATAATGCCTCAACAATATGAAAAATGAAACATGAATGAACCCATCTTAATTTAGTTTTCTTGAACTGTAAAAAACATTCATGCACTTTTTCTACTACATGGATACAAATATAAAGTAAAATTAAAAAAATAATAATAAAAAAACCAACACAGACATCCATAAACATAATCCTATACACATAGAATAATATACATATATATTTTTTTAACTATAGAATATTTTTTTTTTATTTTGAAAATTGTAGTACCCTGAATTGTATTGAATCGAATACACTGTGTATAACTTTTACTCCTCGTACTTTTTTACTACTCTACTATACTAAATACATACATACATACTCGTACATAGACATAAATACATATCTACATACTTATAATACAGATGCCGTTCACAGTAATAAGTTAACGACCCTTTGCAAGGCCGTAGAATCTTTTTATTTTTATTTTTTTCGTAATTTCGTTATTTTTTTCAGTTTTTTTTTTTGTTATTTTGGAATCTCTTCTACTTTGATAAATTTAATCATGCGCCACTCTGCACACCTCAAGTGTGGGTACATGGATTGCGGTGATAATATAGTTGTGGTTGTAGCCAGGGCTTTAAAGAATTTAATATATTTTGAATGAAGGAATAATAATTTTTTATTTTCAACTCAAGCAACTAATTCTGTGAATTGTATTTATTTAAAATAAATTTAAAATATATTACACGATAATTGTATCAATACTGTTAATGAGAATTAATATGATAAAATTTCATATAAATAAATGTAGTATGATTACCAGATAATGTGGTCTCACGATTAGTTACGAAAAATGTTGGATCCAATTTTATCTCGGCAAACATTGTTCTGTCTAAATTAATTACTTAATCCCCAGATTTGTTTTGATATGTACTTCATTCAAGGAAGGAATTTTATTTGAAATGCAGATTTAATTTTCGATTAAATAAATTTAATTTTGTTTCACCAAAAATTACCTTCGTCTGGTCTTATTAAATAATAATTTATTGAAAAGCCAACGTGTCGACAATATTTTTTATTTCTCGAAACAGATCGTTTGACTCACCAACTCTGGAGCAGGCTACATTTAATTGAACATGACTGAATCATGAGTTTTCCAAATCCAAGTCGCTTGGACTTGGCAATTGTAAGGCTTTAAATGCCATTGCTGCAATCTGTTGGAATCATAGCTGCAAAGCTCTCACTGTCATGATACTCGAGATGTGATATTGAAAATTTAATTTGTATGGGAAGTGCCATGCCTACTGATCCGATATCGCTCATTTTCAGCAAGGCTACTCAGCTTGTGAAATCACACAAATTATGGTTTTACTCTCCCTTATATATTGCTCAAGTTATAGGATATTGAACTTTCACTTTGAATGGAAGGTGACACGTAGTTTTTCGTCAATTTTTTAGATAGTTATTCTACAATTTTGGGATGAAGACAAAAAATTAAAAATAATTAAAATCGGTCCAGCCGTTCTGGAGTTATAAATGGTAAAACTAATCCGACTTTGTTTTATATATCACCCCTGTTCTTGAAACCACTATCACAAAAAAAAACTCGTAAATGAAAAAATTCTTAAATCTACCAGTTTTTTGCTGTTCTCTACTTTCAATAAGAATAGTTTTTCTCGTTTTAATTCACATAGAAAAGGCTTTGTGAAATCAAAACAAATGCCCTTTTTTCTACTAAGCAGGTCTTAAGAGATAAAAAAAACTATTTGATATTTAAACTCGAACATGCTTTTTATTGAACCTTGTCATTATTTTAAAAAACTAGACATTAATTTTATAAAAAAAAAACGATTTTAAAAAACGTCTACATTTTGCGCTGATTAAAAAAAAAAAAACTCGTAATAAGTGGTCGATGTTAATAAAACATACTTTTTGCGATGACGCTGTTCTATAACTATAATAAAAACTTTTTATTTACACAATCTATTTTCCACTATAATTTTTTCAATTATAACATAGATTCTTTATACACTTATTATTGCGAATAAAGGAATTAAAAAAAATTTTTTCATCAAATCACATATTTTTATTTTTTTGCATATGTTCGAAACAGTAGTGATGCCAGTCAAATCCAATTTATTTGAATATCGAAATTTTTTTTGGTGATGACTAACTTTTTAAAAATAGAAAAGTCATTTTTAATTGAATGAAATTGAAGAACAAAAACAATTAAATGAACAAATAAGTTGTTATTTAAAAAAAAATATTTTTCTTTATACTATAAACTTATCTATAAACTTAAGAAAAAAAACATGCACAAAATACTTAAAAGTTTTTTGTGAAACTGAATAAAGAACCATATGGCACCTCGGTTTCTAGATAACATATGTTCTGAACTCAAACATATGGTTCTTAACTCAAACATATGTTTCCATTAAATAAATAAAAAAAGTGGTTTCAAGAAACCCAAAATTTCAATTTCATGTGATTTTAAATTCACTCTTATTCAAATAACAACGTTTCAAGAACAGGGCTCTCTATATATATATATATATATAAAGATTTGACAGATTTATTTATTACATATCATACTAGCGGATCCCGTCGAACTTTTGACTTTAATATTTGGACACTACATAGATAATATATTATACTAGCATTTTCCAGCGCTCGAAATTCGAGTGCAATTTCTAGGCAACTTTATTTTTCAACAGAGCCAATTCACAAACCAACACTTTTTTGGTTTATTATTATTGTGAAAGAAGATAACAAACTCATTAACAAACACATTGACAAATTTAATAAACATACACATAGCATATGTATAATTTTATGTATGTGTTAGTAGCAACTTTAAAGGAAATTTACTCAAAATAAAGGACAAAATTTAAAAATCTGTAAATCTGAAAAACCGCTAAAAACAAATACCTTTCAAAGAATATACGTTTGGTACAAATCAGGATAAGACGATAGAACAAAACAGCGGTCACAAGAAGTCGCCTAGCCTATTAATATTATAGATAAGGAGTGCGATAGAAAAACTCTTAACATACATAATATGTAATAATAAGAAAACCATTGAACCTAGAGTTTCGATTATTTTTATGTAATTTAAACTATATTACAACTTCCAAGACCACATATTTTCTATAGTTCTAATCACTTCTTATGAAGTTATGGACCTTTTCAAGAAAGCCTTCCATTAGGAATTTTATATTGGTAACTCTAAACATTTTCCGCATGTTGGGACACATTTTTTGTACTCTTCAACCACATTTTCACTAGAGCCCGATATGCCTCCACCGACTTAAGTTCAAGGCATTTTGGTGAACTTGCCTCCCTTGATACAAAAACCAAGTTATTGTTCCTGTACCACTCTAAAGCTTTCTTGCCATAGTATATATATATATAAATATAAAGGAAATATAAATAATAATTTCGGTATTTATAGAGCCCGTTGTAACAAATAACTTGCTTTTTGCCGCAACTGCATATTGTTTATCATACCAGAAACTTTATATCGGATGTTTTGACTGGTTTTGGGTCCTAAACTTATCTTCAACATTTCCTTGAGCATTAGCAACATAACAATTTTGACCTGGGAATTACCAAAAATCTGCCACTTCATTTTCATTGACCATTATGCTGCACGAGTATTTGTTTATGGAACATGATTTCAATTTCCGTGCTCTGTTTTTGGCCTCTAGCTGTTTACATAATTCCTGTCTGGAACATTTTGGACTTTTCACACCAAATAAACCGAGCTCTGATCTAACCGGACTGCTTTTCTACCGAATGTGTTGGGAGCTCCTTTAAATATGCTTTCTATTTTCTTGGCCTTACAAACTACATGTGAAGCCTCTGTCTTTCCGAACCAGGTTTCCCATCAACAGCCAAATTTTCCTGATATTTTCAAATAGCATTGAAATCTATTTACGGCAGAAATTTGAATCTTTGGCCAACTTTTGATAGGACCAAGTCGGATTTTATTGAAAATATTTAATAATTTTAATATTAATAATTTTAAATATTTTCACTCATTTTATTCAAACTAATAAGAAATGAGCAGGGTTGTCCTTAAACACAATAACTGATATATTTTTAAATATAAGATAAAAAAAAAAAAAAAATTGCGAAAATATTTAAGAGGTAAAATGTATGTTAAGATTTTTTGAATCTCAGTCCTTATTCACTATTTATGGTCAGTACATATCCATTAGTCTGTACCCGCGTATTGTTTACGCTAATACTGACATTAATAACCAATTGACTTACGCAAAGTTTCAAGACCTTTATTATCATAGCACTCTATATAATTTATTTTGAATGGGAGGTGCCCGCCCATTATTGCTTCGACTACTTAGATAACTAACTTTTGAATTAGCACAAAGTTTCAAGATTTTCTTTGAATTACAAATAAATGCACCAGCAATTTAATATATAAATCTTTTAATTGATCCACCTTTTTACTGATCAAATTAGAAATTATTTTTCTCCTGATTTTTTGAAAGAGGGAACTTCTATTTTAAATTAACGATGAAAATTCGAATAAACCAATGATTCTAACCGAGGGTGCATTGAAATGCCATACCAAAAGTTAAAAGGTCATTATCACATGATCAAAATTTTATAATTATGTTTTTTTTAAATTATATTTTCTAAATAAATATACTATTATCTTCTCTACAGTTAAATTAAAGAGATGGACATTTACCGAATTTTATATTTAACTATGAAATTCAATTTATAACTCAGGAACCATTACAAAATCACTAGAGAAATTTCGCACAAATATGAAAAGAATTTCAGTAAAAATATATATTTTTAATTCTGAAAAACAGCAAACTAAGCAAACAAACATCAAAATAAGATAAAAGGAAAGTCAAACCCTCGGCAGTTTACCCTAACCTTGAATTTTTCACCCCTCAGAATGTTGCACTGTTATTTTGAACTTTTGTTTTGACTTCATTCCTTTGGATTTAAGTCAGGACTTTGGGCTGGCCAATTCAAAACAGTGATCTTCTTCGCACAAAAACAATTTTTTAGTAGTTTGCAAGAGTATTTGGAGTCATAATCTTACATAAATTTCCACTTAATTGGCATAAAATTTAAGGAATCGGGTTCCATATGGTTTTTTAAAATATGCAGTTACTGAAACTTGTCCATTCTGGCATTGGTTTTTTTATTTTATGCACTACAAATCAGAAGACGGAATTGATCTTCGTTTCGTAGCTCTACCACACGTTTTTCCAGAAATCAATGACTTTTTCTACATGGGTTAACGAAGGTTAATCGTTTTAAGATATTTTTTTTTAAACAATAGTGGCTTGTTCAATCGCCTTTGACAACCCTGCTGGATACTACTAAGTCCAAGGACCGATTAATGTCGTATAGTTTTTTGTAATTCTTACTATTGCTGCATTTGTTTTTCGGGACTTTGGTTTCTGAATTTTACCTGTAGCACAGTGTAACAGCCATTCTAGGGGGTGAGCTATTTGAAGTCAAGGTGAAAGTACTAGGCCAGTTTAGTAAAACCTCCAAAAGTTTAGGCGTTTTCAGGCCAAACCTTTTATATTTATTTAGTTTTTCAGCTATAACTCAAAAACCATAATTGATTTATCAATTCGTTCTACAGCAAAATTGTAGCTAAGGCTTAAATAAATACGGCGGTAGGCTTTATCAACAAATTTTATATGAAAAACATATAATAAAGTCTATTTGAAGTACACTTTAATTTTTTTGCATACGGCCCATAATTTTTATTGATATATCCATGTAGAAACTTAAGTTGGAATAATATTATCTAATGAAATCTTACAAATATTACATTTTGTTCCCCCTTTTTTTAACCAATTTTTCGCCAATAACTCGTCAATAACTTAAAATTACTGGTCATAAACGACTGAAAAAATAAAGCCAATTCAAAATATTTTTGAGCTCGTATCAAGGAAACACGTAATTTTTATTTAAAACAAAATACAATTTCTCTTAAAAAATTTTTGGCAGCGTAGTTAACCATTTTTAAAATAGTTCCTAGTTTATTATATATTTCTTTCTTTTCTGTACTATACGCGATTGGAACTGAAGGCCATTATTCGTTTCAAATTAAATGTTTATACATGTAAAACTTAGTAAATAAACATCAAGATAAGAAAAAAATATAAATGGTCATAAAAAAGGCCTGAGAACGCCAAATCCTTGGGAGGTTTTACTATACTGGCATAGTGCATTCACCCTGAATTATCGACACATGAATTAATTGCATTGTATACTTTTTTCCGAGAACTATATTTAAGATTAGCAATTGCCGCCCTCCTCAATTGTGGTATGCCTACCTGATCCCAATTTCTAAAACTTTTAAATTTCAAATACTTTTCGATCATTTTTCGACTACACAAAATATCATGCGAAATCTACTACATTACTGAATGTTTAAAGTAATTTCTTTACAAAAAACTGATAACGGTATATAACAAACATAACATAACGGGATATTTGAGTGCCATAATTAGCAAAGAAATTATATTGAACTAAAGAAAATTTAATTTTGATGGAATTTTAGTTAAACAATTTGCATATTTATTTGAACGACGCCGCAACTGATCCTGTACATAAACTACTTTTAGAGATAACTGCAATTATGGTAACCAAACTTTTTGAGTTTGTACTGATTTCAAAATTATTAAGTTTTTGGATATTTAGATGAGTTAAGTGCAACATTTGTAAAAAATTTTAATGAGTTCTGAGTTTTTTTTCTCTAATTTGATCCACTCTCTCATTTAATTTTATAACATGTTACACAATTTAAATTAATTAAATTTCAATTGTTGATAAATTTTATAATGTTCTTAACTTTTTGTTATCTTCTGAATTTTCCAAATAGTTTTGTGTAACTCAAAATTTTTTTTCAAATAATGTTTTTATTTAAATTAAATGAATGAATGAATCCTCTTAAAACACTGCTTGGGGTTGGAACTAAAATTAAAACCAGAATAATACAACAACAACAACCACAACAACGCAATAATTGCGTGTCTGTGTGTCAGCGTATAATGTCTATGTCTGAAAGTTCTTTGAATTCTGTCTGTTGAAGTATTGGTAAAAATTTGAAATCTGCCTTCGTGAGTGTGTATGTGTGTGTGTATTGGAGCCGGTGTCTGTGTATTCTTCGTTGGCGTCGTAGTGCATAATGTGATGAAAATGATGATGATGTCGATGTCGATGTTGATGTTGATGCGTATGTCCGACCTGCCTGACTGACTTACGTTTTGTAACAGCTTAAAGGATGATTTTGAATGATGATTGAATATTTTAGTATGGATGACTGGCTGGTTGGTTGGTTTATTTGCTGGTTGCTAATGGTTTAGTTCACTGGCTTGGCTGAGTGTGTATTGTCTTGGCTCGGGTAAATGACTGTATGGTGTCAGTGAACTCTTGAACCTTGATTACCGTTACCTGCCATATTACCAAATTCCCGAGGCATTTGTGTGTATCTATCTATCCGTATCTTGTTTTTCGTTTTTTGTTTTTAGTGTTCTGTTTTTTTTGATTTTTTTCTGTCTTCTTTCTATGTTCTTTGGCCTGCTAAAAGAAATCCTTTTCAAAGATTAGTCTCAAGTTTACCTAAAAATCAATGATTCAATACTTTACATGCATTCAGATCGTTGTGTATATAAACATATACACACATACATACATACATACATAGTTATATAAAGTACAAGTATAAATATTTAATGTGCTTATAATGCATTTTATGATCACGTATAAATTTAATAAGATTAATATATTTTTACAACAACTATATAACATCGCCATCGTACTGGCTGTGGTAGCAATACCACATTTATCAACTCTTTATAAACACAATGGTGCCAGATTTATGTATAAAGAATTGATTGATAAGGATCGAAGAAATTAAATTGTTTTAAACATTTTTATATATTTATAAAAAAGATTATCGAGGAAATAATTGTTCATTCCATCTAAATACATAAAAGCAGATATTTGGACACTGCTACACGTTCCACATATATTGACCGAGATCTGAATATCATAATATATATTGAACGTGTAGTGTAGCATGCAGTATTGCTGGACCGCGATCTATTTTAATGGATTTCATAATATTAAGTCATTCTGCGATATGGACCGCGATCCAAATATCACTATATATGTAGAACGTGTAGCGGTGCCCTAATAACAATAAAATACAAGTAAAAATTTACGTTTTTTTTTACAAAGTTACTTTGTTACTAGGCCATTTAACTTTTTGATTGGTAAACAAAAATAATAAAAATGAAAAATAAAAAATGTAAACAAAAATAAAAAATGAAAAGCGAAAAATGAAAAATGTAAAATAAAAAATGAAAAATGAAAAATAAAAATGCAAAATAAAATATGGAAAATGAAAAACGAAAAATAAAAAATGAAAAACGAAAAAATAAAAAATGAAAAATAAAAAATGAAAAATAAAAAATGTAAAATAAAAAATGGAAAAGAAAAATAAAAAAAGAAGCATGATAAATAAAAATTAAAAAATAAAAAATTAAAAACGAAAAATGAAAAATGAAAAATGAAAAATAAAAAATTAAAAATAAAATGAAAAAAGAAAAATAAAAAATGGAGAATGAAAAAGAAAAAAAGAAAAATTAAAAATGGAAATTGAAAAACAAAAAACGAAAAATTAAAAATTAACCAGTTGAAATAATAATAATAATAAATATTTTTATATAAGTAGAGCCCCTGCAGTTGTTTGCTATAAGTGATACATAGATGACGCTTTCTGTTTGATTTTAAAAAAGTGCTATATAAAAATCTTTAATTACACATGATTTCTTTTTAAACAGCCTTTAGTTCGAGTTAATAATATATGTTTTTTCGAGTTATTATAAAAGAAAAAATTGATATAAAATTAATTATAATACCCGGTAAAAATTTAATTATACAGCTTTATCTCTTGTATGTATGTTTGAACATACTAAGAATGTCCACTTTGTACCCCGAAATTGCTTTCAGTGTTACTGCGTCATGATACTTTTACAGTTATGAAATTAAAAGAGATGATGCAAATGATTAATTATAGAATGTTATCGATTTCATATCTTTTTGTCCGTTAAGGTTCGGTAAGGCTTAGAATATGGATTTTCGTGACACGCTCTCTTTTTGAGAGTATTTGTACCCTATACCACTATGCGGACTTTGTGCTGATATTTGTAATAACTAAAAATATTTGATCTAGACCCATCTTTTATTATACATATCGATTGAGTCGATTTAGCGATGTCCATCCGTCCGTCTGTCCGACCGTCTGAGTGTCCATGTGAGCCTTGCAATCAAATTACAGGTCGCCAATATGAGTATCTGTTGACGAAATTTTGGTATGTAAAATTTTAGCGACCATTAAACGAACGCTATTGTACGATTGATGAAAATCGGTATATGTTCAGACCTAGTCCCCTAACAAATGAGATTGACTTAAATTGCCACAAGATCGAAACTATCATATAGATCTGGTCAAATTTGATGTGTGCGTGTTTATTACACCTATTAATGTGTAGTCCAAAAATAAACCCTGTACGACAAACTTCCCGATCTACATTTATATCTATCAAAAATCAAAAACCAAAAATATTACCCAGATTTCTCTCAAATTTGTTTAGTATACGTTTTTGAAAAAATTAAGTGACTTTACCAAATATGGTCACGATCGGTCAATTTTTCGACCTAGTTTCTATATACATATAAAAAAATATAATAATAATGTCCAATACCCAATTAGTTGGACCTAATTGAAAGTATCTCTAACCGCAAACAGTTCTAAGCGTCGACGTAAACGAGCGCCTCGGACTAGAAAATACATGAACTAATGAACAACACGTCAAGGCAATCAAAGATATGATTGAGAGAGAGAGACTTTGCTAATGCTGTTGACACTGCAGAGGGATCCGTCACCACAACTTTAGAAAATATTTTGGAACTCAAACGCGTCAAATCTCGTTTGGTTACAAAAACACTCAATTTTGTGGAATATGAAACAATTCTATCTGACTAGCAGCAGGAAATGAGACTCGGATCAATGTCTACGATTCCGAAACAACCAATCAGTCAAGCGATTATGGTTGAAGAGATAAAGCAAGAGCGAAAAGATTACACCATAGTCATTAAAAAACCAAAGTAACAGTTTTCTTCGATTATCGTTGTGCGGTGCATCATGAACTCCTTCCACCGGGCCTAATTGTTGGCAAGGTATATTATTTAAGTGTGATGTGTCGTTTCCATGAAGCCATTCATAAAAGGAGTCCAGAATTATGCAGTGATACCTCTTGGTTTTGGCAACTCGATAAGGCACCGTCTCATACTTCATCGGGTCTTCGAGACCGTTACGCAAAAATTGAAATGACTTCTAGCTATTCAATAAACTCAGAAAACCATATTCGGGGAGACTGTTTTTGAATCGCTGGAAGCATAAAGGCCGAATATCTACACGACATTTCACAAATGGACTTTAACAACTGTTTCGAGTAGCGGAAAAATCGTTGGACGCCTATTACTTTGAAGGCGATGAAATTGATTTGGAAGAATAACTAAATATTTTTCATTTGATGAAAACGTCACTTTTTCATTTGAATACCGTTTCTTGTAACGGAAAAGCATATCGAATTTGTGGAGCTCATTTTCTAAAACGTTAGTTGGAAATATTAATTTTCATAAAAATTTAACATAGAAAAATTTAATATACTTTACAACTTATCTAGTGTAACCTGTAGGCAAGCTTGAGTAAATTTTCAATTTTCAGAATTTTAAATACAAATAAGTTTTAACTAAATCAGTTTTAAACCGATTTAAAATTTTTCTTTTTATATATCGCACCTGTACCTCTAAAGTGAGTCAACTCAAAATTTACAAATTTTCAATAGAGGCAAAAAACGGTTTTTTTTATTATTTACTATAAAATTGAAAAACAGTAGTTTCGTTGTAAAGAATTGCGAATAATAAGTATACAACAGTAGTTGTTTTTATGATTTTTTCAATGATCATCAAAAATAACAAGTTTTTTGGGTGGAACTCAAAATATGTCTTTTTAGTAGATTCTAAAGAAGCTACTCTTATAACACAAAGAGGGTTACAAATGTATTTTTGTATGTATTTTTGCGAAATACTAGAAAAATCCATGCAAGATTTTTACAGTGGATTGATATGACCACTGTGTATCGTTTTCTTGCAAAAAGTTAAAATTGAAAATTTTGAGTTGACTCACTTTAGAGGTACAGGTGCGATATATTTTAAGCACTTACAAAATATTTGAATTTTTTGAATAAATTGTTTTCTATTAGCTCGGGGTGTTAGTATTTTTTGCCGAAACCTTAGGCTATTAAGAGAAAACGTAACATTTAAAAGTAGAAAAGTGATTAATTTTTGAATATTTCACAAAAATCTAATTTTTCTCCAAATCCGAAAAAAAAAATCTTTGTAAAAAAAATTCTGGCAAAGTCATTTACTTAAAAATTCACACAGTTATTCTCTAAAATATATTTAACAAAACTTTAAAGTGCCAGATCCATTTTTTTAAATTTTATTAAAGAAAATTTTTTAAAACTTAAAAAAGGAGTTTCAAAAGTTTATCAAACAAATTTTCCATCTTTGGTCTCAATGAACAATATTTCATATCTGAATGCTTATAAGTATAGAGCCCAAAAAAAAAAAAAAAATGATGGCTTTAATTAATTTCTTACAGTTTAAAAATTTCCGTCAAATTTCACGACCTAGTGTTTTTTTTGGCACAAATGTGGTCTGGGGCATTTGTTATTTCTTGGTGAGTTTTAATTCGATTTTGAAGTTATATAGATTTTGAAAAGATAATTTAGTACTGATATCGATTCATATAATAACTTGTCGAAAAAATTAAACTATAGAACGAAATTTTCATAAAATCTTGAAATTGAAATTTTCCGTCGCATTTGCTATTCGCATATTTCTAGGGGGGTGAGACTTTAAATTCGAACACTAATTTCCCCTCCATATAATGAAGGGCCACCCTAATATATATATAATGTATATATATATGTATATATCTATTTATTTGGAAAGCTTAACTATTCTGTCTAAAAATATTTATCTGCTTAAAATCGATTCAGAACTGATTTAGTTCAAAATATTTAAGTCTGTGAAGTGTTAAAAATAGGAGGGTGAGGGTGTATTTGAAATTCTAAAAATTGAAAAGTGATGTACTCAACCTGGTCTACAACTTACGCTAGGTCCTTTTAAAAGTATACTTTCACTGTAACCATCGTGTTACTCGGTTACGCTTTATTTTTATTAAAAACTAAACCAATTATCTAATATTTCAGAAAAATTTTTGTTGTTTTAAAAATACAAATGTAATTTTACAAAATCGAATAGTTTTTTTTTTCTGGATTACAACATTTTGCTTTTCCAATAACATTCTGGCAACTTTGTTACTAGAAGCAACCATCGATCATGCTTACACAATTTTTTTTTTAAGTTAAAAGTATAGAAAAATCCTTAAAGACATTATGTTAACAATTTACTACGTTTTGTGATATACATACATATGTATTAATATATATGTATGTATATGTAAGTAGTTAATGGTTGTTGTTGTAGTTGTTGTTGTTTTGCTAAAGAATGCATCTTATTTTGTTTTGTTTTATATTTTGTTATTTAGCCATAGCTCCAATCCAATCCAGCCGTCATTCAGTCAGTTGTTTCAGTTTATTCAGTGTATTTTTTTTTTTTTTTTTGTATACATTATTAAGGTATTTAAACTTTTTCAAGGCTATTTGATAATTTTTTCTGTTTTTTTTTTAATTTTTCATACATACATAAATTTATAATATTATTTTATATTTTTGTTTCTAGTTGTGTTTATTTATTTATCTGATGTTAAGGTAGAATTTAGCGGATTCTTTTTTTTAAAACTTGTTAATAAATTTGTATTATTTTTCTCCCTCAATTTGCTTTTGATACAATTATTAATAATAACAGGCTAAAACAAACATTAGGGTTATTGACATTATTGTGTATTTCGCAATTTATATTTTATATTAATTCATCTTGCATTCGTTCGTATTGTATTATTTATTGCTTAAATGTGTATGGGTTAATTCGTTTACTGCGTGTATGTCGGTGTGTGTGTCATTTGCTTTGTATAGTATGTATTGTATAATATGACGTCACTTCCTAAAACCAATTAAATTTGTTAACATCAATCATTAACCAACAACAACAACAACAACAACAATTTCACAGGGAGGAGGCCAACAAACAAAAACGCAGAACAAGACTTAAATTAAACGTCTCCCCCCAGCCCCTGCTCATCTCTTATTGAATGAACTTTATTTAAAATCGACTCCAAATTAAGGCAATTTTATTTAATTTGTGTTTTTTTTTTTGTTTTATTTTTTTTTTTCGTTATAAAAGTTTAAAAATAATTTAAAATTTCTTGTTAATACTTACTTAATGCACAACCAGAAATGTCATTGAGGATGATACAGATGGGCTTGTATCTTTTTTTGTTTTAAGAAATTCTGTATTTAAAACTGTAACTGTGGAAATTTTAATTAAAGATACAATATTAAGAACCGCAAAATTAACAACAAAAACAACAACAACGAAGACAGCAACAACATCAATTAAATCAGACAAGCTGTTTGTGGCAAAACCGTTACAAATTTTTATATCAAATTGTTAAGATTTATGTATTAATGACAAATTTTTTGTTTTTGAAACAAAATTTTACAATTTTGTAAAGCAATTTCGTTGGATGACGAAAACACAAACAATTTTCTTAAGTATTTTTTTTAGCTAACACAGTGGTTTGGATCAACAAATATTTTGATTTTCTTTTAGATTATTGTAAACTTTTTATATTCAATAAAAATCTTTTTTCAAAATTACTTATAGACGTATAATTGTAGGACGATCGAACTGTTATTACAAAAGTTAACGGACGACATGATCAATGTCAAAACAAAAAGATTATTTAGTTTCATAATTTTTTTTTCATGAAATTGTACGCAAAATAACTTAAATAAATTACTTCATTTAAATTTTTATAATTATGTTTATGTTTTTTGTGAATTATGATGCATTAAGTATGGAAGTCTTTTCAGGGATAACTTCTGCCATTAAAGACGATGTAAATTTCATCAACACTTCCTGAATCTATATTGTGGACAAAAAGAGCAAACCAGTACTTCAAAAAGTGCTAAATGGACCAAAATTTAGAATTAAACTAAAAGCGCTAAAAAGCTCTAGTTAAATGTTTGTAAAAAAAAACAAAATTATTTTTATTCATTTTCAAAAAATCTATAAATTATTAGTAAATTTGAGATCAGTTAGCATTTAGTGAAACAGTTGATATCACTAATATAAAAATACATTAAAAACTTTTCTTAGACATATGTTACCTATTCATTTTCAAAACATGTAATTTTCTCTCTCATCTTCAGGCCATAATATTGTGTTAATATAAAATTTTGATTTTTATATGTTTGAAGTTAATTAATTATAATAGAAACATTTGACGGAATTTTGTAATTAACACAACAGATATTTTTAATATTTAGTCATCAACAAGTTTTGTATGGTCAGTATTTTGGGCCTCGAAATTGAGTCAAGTACGTTATATAATACTAGCAGATTCCAGCTCTCGAAATTCGAGTGCAAATTCTAGGAAATTTAATTTTTTTATTTAATAAGGACACTAAAGGTATGCTAATCAATTTTAGCCAATTCACAAATCAACACCTTTTAAATATTATTATTTATGGGTTTATGTCTAAGGTTATTTTGCAATTCAACGCAATTATTATTGTGAATGAAGAAAACAAACTTATTTTTTTTACAAACAAATTAACAAATATAATAAATACACACATAGCATTGTATAATTTTATGTATGTGTTAGCAGCAACTTTAAATGCATTTTACTCAAAAACGAATTAAAATTAAAAAATCTGTAAGTCTGGTGGACAGCTAAAAAGAAATACCTCTCAAATAATATACGTTTGGTCAAAATCGGGATAAAAGTGCTTAACAAAACATCGGTCACGAGGAATCGCCTTACCTATTAATATTATAAGTATAGTTTTTGGAATCATAGTACATAATTTTTTTTACAGCGGTGCGTCGTCTCAAATGGTTTTTCATAGAAAACGTTAAAAATATATTTTCAACTCAAGCTTTCCATAATTGCTCCAATGGCTGATTCTATAGAAAGCCATAGATAAATTTCTTGGTAAACACTTATATAACTTTGTTAGATTTATAGTCATTTTTCAGACATATTGTAATTACTACATGATCAATGTCAAAACAAAATTAATTTTTTTAAATGGTGCGTGGTAAAGAAGAAGAAAGCATATATTACAAAAATTCATAACTGCACTGTATTCTTAATCGGACCGGTTTCTGGATTTCAGCCTTCATCAGCGGTTTATTGAACATTGTGATAATTGCTATGTTTTTAATTGAATAGATTGTTTAAATATGAAAATTTTTCTACTTCACATATGACAACTCTTACGAAAACTGAGAATAGTGGAAATTAGAAGTGTAAATATTCAAAAAATTCAAAAATAACGATTGTTTGTTTAGACAGAGTTGTATCTTCTGAAATTAATACAAAGTAAAGCTGTATGGTAGACAACCGAATCTAATAACCACACTGCTCGTAGGCCTGACTTTAGGTGTGTGTGTTAAAGCGCTGACCAAAAAGTGCAAGTACGAGTGTATGTGAAGGTTCATGGTTCAAACCTCACGGCCACCCTAAGTAGAAAAATTTTCATATAGAAACAATCTATTCAATTAAAAACATTACAATTATCACAATGTTCAATAACTCGCTGATGAAGGCTGAATTCCAGAAACCGGTCTGATTAAGAATACAGTGCAGTTATGAATTTTTGTAATATATGCTTTCTTCTTCTTTACCACGCACCATTTAAACTTATATATCTTGTTATATAATTTTTGTCTTACTGATGAATTTGAGAACCAAATATGAGTCTCTTTAACCAAAAAGTTTTAATTTAGCGGGAAGTTGTTCAAATATGTACAATAGTGTTTAACATGAACAAGTTGTATTTAAAAGGCGCTAAAGACAATTAAAAAGAAAAATGAAAAGCACTAATTTAGCACTTTGTAACAAAGGCCGCTAAATGTAACAAATTCACTTTCTGGGTAGCTAAAAGGCCCTAAATCTAGAGCGAAAAGCGCTAAGTTGGCATTTATGTGCGGTATAGTGTGTATCATAAATTTAAAATTTCTTAAAGCAGATGCTTAATTTTCATTATTGCTTAGAATAGTAATACTGGATAACAACCAAACTGCCCTTTAAAAGTGACCGTTTTTATTTAAAAGACTTTTGTAGCCTGCTCGAAAATCGTAATAGAAAAATTTTATTGACCATTTCTTTTCATAATTTGTTTTTGTTTTTTTGTTGGAAATACCTATAAAACTCAATCTGGATACTACAGATTTAAAATAGTAATATTGGGTAACAACCAAACTGCACTTTAAAAGTGACCATTTTTTTTATAGAAGATTATTGTAGCCTGCTAATCTCGAAAATCATAATTTCTTTATTTGGTTTTTTTATTGGAAATACCTATAAAACCCAATCTGACTTCTACAGATTTAAATTTATTATTATTATAATCAAATAATGTAAATATTATTCTCAAAATAAATTTGCAGTTTAATGTCGTTTTCTCTTCTGACAAAAAATGTCGCATTTTATTTGCACTTTTTTCGAAAAGTATATTTTTTATATATTCTGAATTAAGACCAACCTTATGTTATACATCAACCGAAAGGTCTCAAAGACGAAACCTCGTAAATCGCAAAAATTGTAGCAATTGACTTCTTTCAGGTCATGGTGTGAGAATATTTCCCCATATTTCCCCTTTTTTGAATACTTTCACAATTTGACCTGAAAGAGGATAATAATCAAAATTTTTTGCATTTTATGAACACAGCACTATGAGACCTTTCGATTGATGTATAAGTTGCTCTTACGTCAGCACTTTTTGAAAAAAGTGCAAATAAAATGCGACATTTTTTGTCAGAAAAGAAAACGGCATAATTAAAACTACGAGTAGCTGATCCGACAAACGTTGTTTTGCCATATTTTTGTTGTTAATTAAAAAATAACGAATGTGTATGGGGATGCGATCTATGACAAGATGAGGAATGGAACGCTGTAGACCATTATCGCCCATGAAAACAAAAAAACATCAACCACTTTTTTCTCAACACAATGTATTTCTTTAACGTAAAGAACATTGAAACAAAAAATTAAAAGAAAAACAAATTTTAAAACAAGTTTTATTTTCTATTGGTATTATATTTCGCGGAATGAACATAAGATATATTTATTAGAAAAAAATTCATATTCACTCTAAGTCGTACAGGGTACACTATAACTTTTTTGTATGGGAGGTGCCACGCCCACTAACCAAACCCACCCATTTTTGGTACGTCTACTTACATTAACAACCAATTGACGTGCAGAAAGTTTCAAGACTCTGGCCATCATAGTGCTCTAAATATATGATGATAAGTATTTCCCATGCATGGAAGGTGCCACGCCGACTGGTTTGATCCCGCCCATTTTTCACATAACTTCTCACACTCATCATTCGTGAACGCACACCTAGTTTCAAAACTGTCGGGTTTATAGTACTCCAGATAATTTTTTTGTATGGGAGATGCCACGCCCACTAACCCAATTCCGCCCATGTTTGGTACAACTACTCACATTAACAACCAATTAACGTTCAGAAAGTTTCAAGACTCAGGCCGTCAAAGTAGTGTAGATATATGATGATATGTATTTACCATGTATGGGAGGTGCCACGCCCAGTTGTTTGATCCCGCCTATTTTTAGACCGACTTCTCACATTACTAACCTATTTACTCCTACAAAGTTTCAGGACTCTTGCTATCAAGGAGCTCCAGATATATGATGTTAAATATTTTTATATGATGGAGGTGCCGCGCCCACTTCATATATTAAAAAATAATTTAGCCTATTTTACTTTCCCGATAAAAACTTACACACTGTGAAAATTTCAAGAAGATAGGTCCTGTGGTTTAGCCACCTATTAATGTCAAACCCACAAACTCAAAAATTTTCAGTTTATCCATAATATTAATAGGCTAGGCGATTTCTTGTGACCGGTGTTTTGTACTACCGTTTTATCCCGATTTTGACCAAACGTATATTATGTAAAAGGTATTTCTTTTTTGCCGTTTTGCAGATTTGCAGATTTTAAATTATTTTCCTTTATTTTGAATAAATTGCATTTAAATTTGCTACTAACACATACATAAAATTATCCATATGCTATGTGTGTTTTAATAAGTTTGTTATCTTCATTCACAATAATAGAACCATAAAAGTGTTGGTTTGTGAATTGGCTAAGTTGAAAAACAAGCTGCCTAGAAATTGCGCTCGAATTTCGAGTGCTGGAATCTGATACATGAAATTGAAGTTGCCTTTTTCGAACACAATTAAAAAAAAATCGCGGAAATAATTGAATACAGCCTATACCACTGCAAAGAAAACAAGATTCTCTAGAAAAAAATGTGTGGCTACATTCCCAAGTTATTACCAATAATATAAAACTACCAAAATTTATTTTTTTTAAAGAGTATTTAAAATATTTTTCGCAAATTACACTGTGAAGTCATTGTCTGGTAGAGGAGGGGGTGCGAGGGGGGGGTGGTGCGAAATTCCAAGTCAGAGTGAAAGTACAAGGCCAGCATAGCAAAACCTGTAAATGGTTTGGCGTCCTTAGGGCAGACGGACGGAGAGTCGATCGGTATAATAAAAGGTGGGTCTAGGTCAAATATTTTTGGTAGTTTCAAACATCAGCAGAAAGTCACATAGTGGTATAGGGTATAAATACTGATGTATGTTTGAGTTAATGTTTGAGTTAATATCACTCATACGTATACATCTCTTCGACTCTACTAGTACATAATACGCATACGCCCCGCTTGTGTTATGTTTTTCAAAAAATTGATTTAAAAACAAGGGAAAAAATTAACATTCTTTGAATATTTAATTCGATAAAATTAAAATTCGATAAAATTAGTCCAACTTGATTTGCTGAAGCTATTTGCAAAAGAATAAAATGAGAAATCATCAATGGTTCTTGAGTTATAGCTGAAAAACTAAGCATACAAACATCAAGATAAGCAAAAAATATAAAAGCTCATAAAAAAAATTTGGCCGGAGAACAACCCAACCTTTGGATGTTTTACTCTACTGTCCTAGTACTTACACCCTGACTTGGAATTTCTTCTTCCCGATTTCTTCCCATTTATTTAATTTTGGTCGAAAAAAGTCATTGCACTTAAAGTACAAATTTTATTTGAAAATAATATTTTCACTATTTGCAGTCTTCAGTTATTATCTTTATACTGATGTATTTTGTACTCGGATTCATATTACCTACCTGAGTATTATATTTTAACCACTGTTGTTGATTTTATAGAATATATATAAGAATGTGAGAAATATTAAAGAATAACTTTTAAACTAATTTAATAGGAAATATATTTATAATGCTTTAAGTTTCTAACCGAGGTTTTTCTGCAAAACAAATATCTTGAATTCATCAAAAACAAATGATAAATTGTTTAGAAAAATGTTAAATTAGTAAAATTGGAAATGTTTTCAAATTAAAAAACTTATTATATACATATTTTTCTATAAGTTAATATTTAGAATACTTAAAAGAAAAATTGCTTACATCTAAAATGTTCTCAAAAAAAAAAAAAAAAAAAAAAAAAGAATGGAAGCCTGATTAATTTTTATTTTTACTAAAATATATAAAATATATATTATCATTTTTCTTTCTATTGGCGATTTTTGGTATTTATTTCGGTATAACGTTAAGAAAAAAGTGTGGCAATAACAGCCTAACTAATATGAGAATTGGAGCATAACGATGCATAACATATTAAGTAAATGCTACAAACAGAACGACCACAACAACAACAGCAATTACAACTATGGCACACAAATTGCAAAATTTAGACTAACAACAATAACAAGAATATCATAGAATCATATCATCATATTTTTTCAAGATTTTTAACATTTTCATTTAAATCTCGGGACCTGTAAAACCGATGTAGATGATTTCAAACAGAAACCTACTCAGGACATCATTGAATTATTTTAACCAAAAATTAATAACCGAGTTGATTTATTGACGTCATTATCGTGATTTCCACCGACGGACAGACGGACATTGCTATATCAACTCTGCTTGTTATAAGGTTCAAGAACATATTTATTTTTTGGGGGTATGGAGGGTATAAAAAGCTTTTGCAGACCTCAATACCTAAAAAAATAGTCGCATTTAAAGTACAGTTATTAAAATGTTGTCGGCCAGTGTAATGTATAAAATAAAATGGGTTTCTCCCAATTATTAACTTTAAGAATTGATGTAAAATTCTAACCTCTTTTACTAAAATTTAAGAGTGCTCGTATATAAATACATTTGCCAAGAAAATTTATTATCTCGTGCTTTGTTTTTATTTGAGAAAAAAATAAGAAAAAGAAAAATCAATGTGACAATGTGTCTGGGAAAATATTTTCACATAGAATTTTCATTTAAAACGAAAATGTGATTTATATCAATTCCATTGAAAAAGTCATTACATGAATCATTGATAATTTCGCTCGTAAAAGGGAAATTGTGTTACATTTTAAAATTATACTACTGGATATAATATAATTACTCGTATAAGTATGTACATATATTTTTTTTTTTTTGTTATAATATAATAAATAATTCTATTGTTCTATAAGATTATTCAGACGTATTCATACTCATACTCGAAGTCGTAGTCGTATGTTTGCATGCATGAAAAAATTTATAATATTTTCCTGGACATGACGAACTTTAGCTTAGTTGAGTGGTGTTGTCTGTTTCGATTCTGGCTGTCAGTAGATCTGTTTTATTTTCTTTACACACAATTTCCTCACAGGTGCAATTTGTTAATATTGTTCATATGTCAACCACCCACTAAAAGTATAATGACCATTATTTTAATATACTGCGGAAAATCATTCTGAGAAAATACAAATATTAATATAAAATACTTCGAGAATGAAATAAGAAGAAGAAAAAAAAAATATATAGTCTTAAAAAAAAAATGACAGAATTCTTAAGTAAATACGCGATTTGCTAAATGTAATAGATGTTGTTATTTTAAAACACATGGATGGATACTACTCGAAGGAATACACATGTATGTACATACATTGTATGTATGTACATTGTACATACTTTATACATACATATATGCATTAAAATTGTACTGTAAATATTTAACATTTTTAATTTAATGTTTCTTTTTAATAAACAGTATTTAAATCAATTTATTTTTTTATGGTTTTCTACACAGATACAAATAATTCACACTTGTGCGCAGAGCTTCAAAACAATTCATTGCTTCTCTAAATTTTCAAATATAAAATCAGGCTTATTTAAAGGATTTTTCTTAATTTTTTTTTTTAACATTTGAAAAAAAATTATTAAGAGCAAATAAACTAGAAAATTAACATAATAAAAATATTTCTGCAAATGCGTGACAATACAATGAAAACAGCAATACCAGCAGTCAATACCAAAAAAAAATAGGATCAGTTGAAAACTATTTTATTAATTTAAAAATTTTTATATTTTATATAACAAAAAAAAAAATATTAACATAAAATAGCTTAACTTCAGATAAAAATAACGAAACTTAAAAGTATTTATTTTTAAGCTGTTGACAAAACATTGGAAACCTTTACTATACAATAATTGAAAACTTTCCCTCTATTTTAGTTTCAATATTTTGTTAGGTAACCTTTCCTTCTCAATACTGCTTCAGAACGTCAAAGCATGGAGTCAATTAAAGTGTTGATGATATCCATTGAAATTTTTTGCCACTCTGTATTAAATTTCCCTATGAAACTTTGGGTTTGAAATATGGTGATTGGAGTGGTCAATCCAAAGCACTAACTGCATTAGATTGTAGCCATTATCATGGTTGAACTGGAATGGCCTATATCAAATTAAAGTTAGAGTATCTTAAAATACATGAATTGTACCCACTCCTAGGTCTAAAAAGCAACTCCATACCATAGTTGCTACCGCCAAACTTAAAAGTTTTTTTATATATTTTCATTCTAGTCTTTTTTCTTTTGGTCGTCGTCCAAACTCTCTTCCAGCATGGTCTCTTAAATTATACTAGGACCCATCTGAAGAAAGAACAGTATTCCAATTCTGTCTTGACTAGTTAATGTGTTTTTAACAAAATCTACATGAGCCAGACAATTTTTCCCTGATTTCTGTGGTGTCTTCGCAGGTCGCTATCAGCCTCAGTTGCTCGTCGGGAACAATTCATGCACATGTTTTTGGTTTTAGATTTTTAACGACCTCTTTAGGTAGCATTTTTGAATATTTTGAAATCTCTCCTGCTCTCAAATTTTCCTGTCTTTGACTCGTTTTACGGGGCCTGCCGCCAAAATGTTGAGTCGTCACCACACTGTAGCTGAAATTTTGATTTCATTGACCAAAGGTCTAATTTTTTTTGTCACCATGTTGTAGCTAATGTATCCAGGTTAAGCTAGCCAACAAATTAGGTTAAACTATTGCTAATTGTGTGCCACGCCCACTGTCAAAATCAAATGGTTTTTTAATCTCAGAAAAAGTTGATTTTTTTTTTGTTTTTTATCAAAAATAAATGATTACTACTCACAAGTTATCATCGATAATGATCTGCGGTCCTTTTTATAAGGTTGGTAGAATTGTAGTCTTTAGTTTTTGTAAGTGGCCACAGCCCTACCGTTTAATATTAGTGGCGTTATGGAATATGTATTAAACTACTATATTTTTTTTTTTTCAAATTTCAACTTTAGTGGAATAGAACATCCAGGAAACAGAAGGAATCAAAAAACGTATACCACCCAGAGAAAGGTGAAAGTGTTCTCTATAACAGCCATATAAAATAGAATGGTGTGTTGAAGTTGCGCTTTATAATAGTCATTATTTGTTCTATTACAAGTAATGATAGCTGCTTACAAAATACACCACCCTTTTGATATATTTGTAAGTCAGAATATCAATACACAGAGGATGTAATTCATTTGTAACCTGGGTTTTCATATTATCATAGTAAAGTAGTAAAGAAAACACACACAGGTAATTCATTTGTATAGTGGGTTTTCTATATCAATAATATTAATAAACAAGGTGATATCTTGTGACCAATGTAAGTTTCACAGTTTTACCCTGATTTTGAACAAATATTTGTCATTTGAAAGGTATTTCTTTTGAGCTGTTACCCAGATTTACAGATTTTCATCGCCTGGAATATTTTTTTTTGAGTTATACTCATTTAACGTTGCTACTAACACATACATAAAACTATACAGTGCTATGTGTGTGTTTATTAAATTTGTTAATGTGGTTGTGTTAATATGTTTAGTTTGTTTTGTTCATTTAAAATGATTTGAATTGTGAAGCATACATGAAAAAATAAAATTCCCTAGAATTTGCACTCGAATTCCGAGTGCTGGAATCTACTAGTATTATATCATTATGCACTAATGCCATTTTCTAACCTTTTTCTTTTATCTATAAACATAGTAGAGGAGGCTCAGAAAAAAAGGAATACGATTTTATAAAGAGCACAATACTAGAAAAATTTTACGAAATTTCAGAAATGAAAATCTATTTAATATATTATTGGCAACGTCAGATCCGTTCATCTCCAGTAGTCGAAATCAATGGAAAGTGGAACATAGGGATTTAGATGAAGAACTCAAAAAACTACTAAAGAACAGAAATAACACAGAACAAAATATGGAATATTTGCAATCAATATTTGAATTAAATGAAGAATCATCATTAATATTAATAGGCTAGGCGATTTCTTGTGACCGATTTTTTGTTCTACCGTTTTATCCCGATTTTGACCAAACATATATTATTTGAAAGGTATTTCTTTTTAGCCGTTTTGCAGATTTACAGATTTTAAAATTTTTTCCTCTATTTTGAGTAAATTGCATTTAAAGTTGCTACTAACACATTCATAAAATTATTCAATGCCATGTGTGTGTTTATTAAATTTGTTAATGTGTTTGTAATAAAAATGGGTTTGTTTCTTGTGTTGATTTGTGAATTGGCTATAATTGATTAGCATACCTATAGGGTCTTTATTTAATGAAAAAATAATATTTCCTAGAATTTGCACTCGAATTTCAAGGGCTGGAATCTACTAGTAATTATAATTGCCTTTCATTACTATTTAAATATGAAAAACATAAAAAATATTAAACATGAAAAATATTAATTAGCAGAAATGCCCATTATTACAAATTCTATTAAAATCCTTTGCAGTTTTTATTTTTCAAATAAAAATTATAATTGGCTTTCATTATTAATTAAGTACGAAAAACATAGTATTAGTAAAAGTATTAATAAGCAGAAACGCCCATTACTACAAATTCTATTAAAATCCTTTGCAGTTTTTATTTTTCAAAAGGTTTTTTTTTATCCCCATAAGTATGAAATATTTTAATAAATAAGATAATATTCAAATAAGATTCAAAAAATAAAAACCCTTATTTTCTTATAAAAATCAGGATCATTGCGCTAATGTCCAACAAATTTTTTGCCAAAATTAACGAATTTTACAGCTAAAAATGATAAATTTTGCTGTAGTAATAACGTTTTTTTAAGTGTAAATATTCTTTGAGTGTAAAAAAATTTTACAAATTTCCAGTTGATTTTACTTTTTTTTTTTTTTTTTGAGTGCAAAAATTGGTCGGACTGTTAACATCAAAAAAATCCTACAAAAAATGCTTAAGTTATTATTAAAATCCAAATATGACATTTTTTCATAAATAAAAAAAAAATTAATAAAAACTTCAACTTTGAACTGGAATTCTTTAAAAAGCACTTAATGCATTTTTATGAAACTAAAACTGACTCAAGTTCAACTATAGATTTTTTCAATAAAAAAAAATCCTAAAATATTTTGATCGGTTTAAAATTTATAGAATTTTGGCCAATGAAAAGCGATTTTCAACCATTGTGCACCGTACCTCTTTCACGATATTACTTGATAATTTTTAAAATTTTGAATTTATTCATAGAATGTTTCGCACAAACTGTCTTCTGTTTAAGACCAGCAGTAAAATCATCTATTATTCTTCTTTGTAACTCTTCAAAAAACTTTATCTTGTCATTATTTTATTAGATTACACATTGAAAAATGCAATTGTACTTAAAAGACAGTTGAAATCCAAATATGACATTTTTTCATAAATAAAAAAAAAAAAAAAATAAAAAACTTCAACTTTGACCTGGAATTCCTTAAAAAGTACTCGATCAATTTTAATGAAATTAAAATTGACTCAAGTTCAACTGTAGATTTTTTGCAATAAAAAAAATTCCTAAAATATTTTGATCGGTTCAAAAGTTACAGAATTTTGGCCAATGAAAAACGATTTTCAGCCACTGTGCACCGTACCTCTTTCACGATATAACTTGATAATTTTTAAAATTTTGAATTTATTCATAGAATATTTCTCACAAACTTTCTCCTGTTTAAGACCAGCAGTAAAATCATTTATTATTCTTCTTTGTAACTCTTCACAAAACTTTATTCTTGTCATTATTTTATTAGATTACACATTGAAAAATGCAATTGTATTTAAAAGACAGTTGAAAGAAAACATCCGAAACTATAAATATTTAAATATCGGATAAGATTTTACACATTTTCTATCATGTCGTCTTTTATTGTTCTTGCTTAAATCAACTCTGGTACAGAAACTTAAAAGTTTCCATTGTTGTGTCATCACGAAATAAAATACTTTTTTTATTGTATTTTTTTTTAACAAATTTTTTATCTTTCGATAGATGGACTTAACGCAAAATTATTTTAAAAAAAATTTCCAATGTATTGCCACCCTCTGTATTTTTGTGATTTTCAGAAATCATCGCGTTTGGCAATTTTTCTATATTTTGAGTTATTGATGCCAAATTGCCTATTTTTTAACACTCTTTCAATGAGTCTTAAAAAATATTGAAAAATTCTTAGCTTTTTTTTTATTTTTTAACCAAAAACTAACGTAACTTTAATATTTATTTAAATATTTCATACCAAACCCGTATTTTCCAAAAGAAAAGAACATTTAATGGAACTCGTAAGATCTTTAAAAAATTTTGTCACAATATTTTTGGTAAGTGCCAAGATACATAAGTTGCTTCGGTAGGAGAATTTATCTACTGCAGTTCTGGCTAGTATGTACTCGTACATAAGTATATATGTATTTGTAGTTGTTTGTTGTTGTTATTGCATTTAATGAAGTTATTTCTTCTTGTTTTTGCTGTTTCATTAATTTACAAAAAGCATTTGACAATGAATTATTTCAAAGTCAATGACCTTTTTAGTAATCTTATCATAAGCTTTTTATATATTTTTACTTATTAATAACAATTTGTATTTCATATAGACAGATATGATGATTGCACACATAGAATGTCTAAATATTTATTGTATTTGTACAAAATTTTGCACTGATGCACTTAAATATTTTTTTTGTTTTTTTATGAATACCAAATCTTGGAATATGTCTATATTATAAGATGATAAAAACACAGCAGTTTCAAATGATATTCTAATTTTGAAATATAAAATATGCATAGAAAGTATGGAAACAGAGGTGTTTAAGTAAAGAGCAGAGATACGAGTATTTCAACATAATGTGATTTGTGTTAATTAATTATGAAATATTAAAATTAATTACAAAATCTCTATCGAAAATCTGATTTTAATCATTTTATTTTTTCTCTTCTTTTATTTTTATAGACCAAGAAACATTCACCTGGCCATATAAAACGGCCCATGAACGCATTTATGGTCTGGAGTCAAATGGAAAGAAGGAAGATATGTGAGAAAACTCCAGATTTACATAATGCTGAGATCTCCAAAGAGTTGGGACGCAGATGGCAACTATTAGGCAAAGAAGAAAAACAGCCGTATATCATAGAAGCTGAAAAGTTACGCAAGCTTCACTTAATAGAATATCCCAACTACAAATATAGGCCACAAAAGAAACATTCACGACCGAATTCGGGCGCGAGCAAAGCTGGCGCTGATGGTCATAATGAGAGTAACAACAGTGAGTTGAATTCATCGTCTTCATCCACAAATTCGCAGAGATCACAAAATTCAACTGGAGTCACGAAAAGTGGCCGTAAAACGAAACGAAATTCCAGTAGCAGCAGCACCACTGCCAACAACTCAATGAACTATCCCAGCAATGCCTCGTCACCGCCTTTCAAAAAACAAAGACACAATAGTACCAAATCTCTTAATCTCAGTACGGATGACGAATTGATGGTCGGCGACCAGCACAATTTGGATATAGCCAGCGGTTATGTGAATTCAACAATTACCTCAAGCAATTTTTACACCTCAGATGATCTGAATGCAGATCTGAATAAGAATGAGATGCTACATGTTACCAATATGGATGACAATCTACAAAGACTTCCGGATTTATCTAGTTTAACGGCTGGTACGTTACAAGATGTCATGAAAATGATGAATTCCGATAGCTACTTCGAGAACTCTGTAGAATTGAAAGAAACAGACTGTGATGGTTTAACGGATGTTTGCGATACCTCCAAAAATGGCCAATTTTTAACATTGATTAATCCTTCCAGGGACTTGCATACTCAAAATACAACACACCATCAGCACAATCACAATCAACACAATCACAATCACAGCCACAGCCTCAATCACAATCAACAGCAACAACAGCAACAACAGCAACAGCAGCAACAACAACAACGTTATGTTAATGATCTCATTGATGCCACATTTGATGGCGATGATAATGGCAGTGGCACAATTGTTAACAACGACGCCAATTTACATCCTGCCAGCCAAAGGCAACAATCGAACAATGCTGCCGATCATTTGCAGCAGTATTCAAATCTTAAGTTTTCCATGTTCAACTGCGATACTCTGAACAATAACGATTTGCAGTCAACACCAAACTCGTCTAGCAATTTAATTATGTGCGGTGGTATTTTGAAAATGGACGATGAATCGACACAACAAACAGACCACCACCAGGATTGTTTTACAGCTCTAGCATGCACGAGTGCTAATTGTAAAAATAATCAACAGAACAGTTCTAAAGACGACCAACACCACCACCATCATCACAGTCATCATCAGCACCATCACCAACATGGCGGTGGCGGTGGCAACACGATAAATAATAATAACAACAATGACTCGTCAGACATGTTCTCGTTAATGCCACAACAAACTGTAACCATGAATATAGAAATACACAATGGCATTAGGCACTGCGTAAAAAAGGATGACTCATCAACATTCTATCTCGATGATAACAATGCCGCCACCGCCTCATCTTCCACCATGCCCACCACGGTAACAATACCCTCATGCAACGGCGATGAATGCTGTATGCTCACCAATAATTCGACTCATTCACCCAACATGGGTTTCTGTGGTCACTCATCATTTGCCGGCACTTCGGTGGAGGCAACTGTTAGCAGTATTTACAATCCGGATCATTATTGCGATTCGGAAACATTGGTGACAATGGGTTCCGCTGGCACACAACAAAGCGATCTCAATTATGCGATATTTGATACGAATCGTTCATTAATCGATTTTACTCACGATGACCTACCCTCATCTCAATCTATTAGTAGCCATTTAGAATTTAATTATAAATTCTAGTTTCCAAATTTTTAAGAAATCTAAATATTTTAAATATTTTTTTCTCCTCTCCTTTGAAAAAAAAAAAATAAAAAGCGCTAATAGAGTGTTTACATTACATAGAGCAAAACTACTTGAAAGTTTAATTTCGATTATTGCGAGACGAAAACTAATAGTTTTCGATCAAATCGCATTGAAAAATATTGTGATATTGGGAAACAGTGCTGCGTATTAAAGAAAGCATTGTTTCAGTAAAGGAAATAGTTTCAACTTTAAAACTAAATTAAATAAAATAATAAGTTTTCTTATTTGTTTGTTATTATTTTAAAACCCGTCAAAGGACTTAGTATGAAATAGCAACCCGAGAATTTCGAAGTTTTAGCAATTACTACGAAATTCGTTAATATTTTAAATTGTAAAGAGTTGCTCTTATTTATATTTGTTAATTTTGACAAAAGAAAAATAATCGATAAAAATACCCCAAAGTAGTTTTCGGCTAATGTAAACGCCCTGTAAAGGCCTAGCTATCTAACTATGTAAGCATACTTTAATTTCTAAGAAAAATCAAGATAATTTTGAATTGAAATTCAAAATACAAAACCCCCGATCTGCATCTGTGTGTATTTTTTTAAAATAATTTTAAATTTACTTTAAGTAAAAGTGTATCGTCATACGAGTATAAATTTATATATCTACAATATACAATATTCTTATTCATTTACATATAAATAATATATATACATATATATATATATATATATATAAATATAATTTTTTTTTAAGTTAAATATATATTAATAAATAAAATTAAAAAAAAATGATTATAATGTTATATAAATATATACAATATTATATTCATAGTCGTTTTAATAATACTTTTTAATTATTCTTCTTCTTAAAATGGAACATTCATATGAATGTCATTTCCCAAGATCTTTTTTAAAAGCAAGATATAATTTTTATATATACATAAGTAATATATAATATGAAAACCTAGTTTTTTTTTCTATACCATCGTATGTAGTTTTTGTAAGTTTTAAACATTACATATTTTACATCCAAAACCCATCCTCATCCACTTGATTTCCCATCTTTTTAAAAATTTTACATTAAAAAATTATAAATATTAAAAGAAAAACAAAAATTATATATTTCAATAAAAGTTGAATTGAAATTCATGCAAAAAAAAAAAAATATATATATATATATTATAAAAACATTTAAAAAAAAAACACATCAGTAGTTTTCTTGATGATCATGGAATTAGACAAGGTTGTATTTAAATAATTTTATATGTGGCGGCGGTCAATGTTATGCTTCCTCATTGTGATCTTTATATCAGAGATTCTCAAACTTTTCTGTAAATATACTTAGACCGGAAAATAGAATGTTAATAATTAGTGTATACATTAGGATATCCACTCGAATAATCTTTGTACGATTAATCAAAAAACTTTGAAATAAAATAAGTATCGAGTAGCTAATTGGTCTAATAAATTTATGATTAATCGATTGTTATATTTTCTTATCTAAGTATTCAGGTGTATTGGGAGAAAATCTGATTTGCTAATTTGTAATACAATTTTGCAAATTAATTTCGCGGAATAGACTATGATAGACCCGGCATAAAACTATTTTTAAAAATCTATAAAAAAATCTTTTTCGCAAAGTCATACCGAAAAATTAAATTATTCGCTTTCTTGAAATAGTTGAGAACTGTTAAAATTATTCCATTAATTTTAAAATCTTAATCAATTCATTTGTACACACGAACTTTTTCCAAATGTCTTCAATTAACATATGCTTTTTTACGAATTATTTTCAATTGTCAATGCCGACCATACAAATTTATTATGTTAGTAAAATCTTTTTTTTTTTGTTCTCTCAAAATAAGTATATTCTTTGCTTACAATTTAATTTACTCATAAATATTGTTGTATTTAAAGATTTTTATTACTTTTGTTTAAACCCCCCAAAATTATGTAAGAGAAACAATATTTAATGACTATAAACAACTCAAACAGAAAATTTTAAAGAATATTTAAAAAATAATTTGGTCGTAAGATGCTTTAAATACTAAGGACAAATAAAGAGGTCCAATTAAGTGAAAAGTCACCAGAACTTGTGATGAGGATGATGAAAAAATCCGACTAGCTGCATTATATTTAACATGGACTTGCATAAGGTGAACGTATTTTTTTTTTTTTTTTTTTCAAATCACATTCATGATGTTACTCATTTGCGCGAAGGCTGGCGTAACTGAAAAAAAGTGATACTGCGATAAATGTATTTGAAGTTTTCAATTAAACCTAACTAACAAAACGCTCTATGTAAAAAAGAGATATCAATACCATTTTAATACCATACTAGCAGGGGTCTAATCGTCACATTCGTGATCGAGTAAGCTTTCGTATCGAATAGCCTAATCACGGCATACGATTAGAATCGAAACGAAATCTAATAAAAATTGTAAAAGATTTATTTTTAATGTAAATAAAGAAAAACACATGTTTAATGAAAATGAATTGAAATTTTAGAAATTGTGGTTTTAAAGACTGTGGTTTTAAAGGAATTTGAACTACGTAAATATACGCTTTTAAATTAAATAATATTAATAAAATAAAATGTTTCTAAAATAAAATATACTTCACGTATTGAATATGAATTTATAAGTTAAAATATCAATTTTGATAAAAAAAAAATTGAGCTTGTATTACTTCGACAGATAACCATTTTCCTCTAGCATTTCTAGTTCAACTGATTTTATTTCATAATCAATCTTTTTATTGAAATATTATCAACATGTTCTTCTTCCTTTAATTTTAACGATCTTTCTTTTATATTCAATAACCGATCAAGCTTACAATTTATGCTTCGTTGGGAATCTTCATATTTTTCGATGTGACACCTTAGAAGGTCTAATTTAAATTCACGTTCAGTAACTTTTTATACCCTTTACCACTATGTGGTTTGGGTATAATGACTTCGTGCTGCTGTTTGTAACAACCAAAAATATTTGACCTAGACCCATCTTTAATTATACCGATCGAATCAGAATCACTTTTTGAGTTGATTTAACAATGTCCGTCCGTCCGTCCGTCCGTCCGTCCGTCCGTCTGTGTGTCCATGTAAACCTTGTAATCAAACTGCAGGTCGCAAATATGAATATGTTTCGATGAAATTTGGTATATGAGCTTTTATCGGCCATGAGATGAACGCTATTGAAATTGGTGAGAATCGGTCCATGTTCAGACCTAGCCCCCATACAAATTACCCTTATGAAATCGACATAAATTGCCATAAGATCCAAATTGTCATATAGATCTTACTCAAATTGGGTTTGTATGCGTTCATTACATCCACTAATGAGTAGTCCAAAAATGCTCCCTTTGGCCCCATATAGAGCTGCTTCCCGATATTCACTTAAATCTATTAAAAAACAAAAATATTGCACTGATTCTTCTCAAATTTTGTTTGTATATGTTTTTGCAAAATACAAGAGACGTTTCCAACCATGGTCAGGATCGGTCCATTTTTGGACCTAGTCCCCATATAGATATAGCATCCGATATGAACTTTTTCAAAATTTTTCCAAATTTGGTTTTTGCTTATTTTGTATGTCCAGTTAGTTGGGCCTAAGAGATAGGGTTTCTAAACGCATGGTATAGGGTATCGCATTGTCGGTCTAGACCGACTATAATTTTCTTACTTGTTTTCTTTTATAATGGGTTCCTTCTCTACTGCCTCAGGTTCATTTATATTTTCATCGTCTTCCTCATCTAACATATCATTAAATGCTTTTTCGGTATCATCAGCACAAATTTGTTTCGTAGTTTTAGAAGAACCAAAAGATTTGTTCGATGAAAGAACATCACCAGAAACTCTTATACCGGCAGTCTGAAGAATTTGTTCTTCTCTTTTTCGATACCTTATTGAATGACAGCTTTTTTATACCCTATACCACTATGTGGTTTGGGTATAATGACTTTGTGCTGCTGTTTCTAACAACCAAAAATATTTGACCTAGACCCATCTTTAATTATACCGATCGAATCAGAATCACTTTCTGAGTTGATTTAACAATGTCCGTCCGTCCGTCCGTCCGTCCGTCCGTCCGTCCGTCTGTGTGTCCATGTAAAGCTTGTAATCAAACTGCAGGTCGCAAATATGAATATATTTTGATGAAATTTGGTATATAAGCTTTTATCGGCCATGGGATGAACGCTATTGAAATTGGTGAGAATCGGTCCATGTTCAGACCTAGCCCCCATACAAATTACCCATATGAAATCGACATAAATTGCCATAAGATCCAAATTGTCATATAGATCTTACTCAAATTGGGTTTGTATGCGTTCATTACATCCACTAATGAGTAGTCCAAAAATGATCCCTTTGACCCCATATAGAGCTGCTTCCCGATCTTCACTTAAATCTATTAAAAAACAAAAATATTGCACTGATTCTTCTCAAATTTTGTTTGTACATATTTTTGCAAAATACAAGAGACTTTACCAAACATGATCAGGATCGGTCCATTTCTGGACCTAGTCCCTTTATAGATATAGCATCCGATATGAACTTTTTCATATCTGCAGTCAAAAAAATTAATAAAAATCCCACTCAAATTTGGTTTTTGCTTATTTTCAATGTCCAGTTAGTTGGGCCTAAGAGATAGGGTTTCTAAACGCATGGTATAGGGTATCGTATAGTCGGTCTAGACCGACTATAATTTTCTTACTTGTTTGACATTGTGTTTTTGGTCGGCATAAACCTAGAAAAATGTATCTATGTACGTATAATTGGAACACTTAAAAAACACCTCAAAATAATTGTACCTTTCTCCACATTTATCATCTTTAACTGGAGGGCCAAACTTATTTAGTTGTATTGTAAGCTGATCCCATAATCGCTTTGAAACAGCTTTTCCCTGGCCACAATTAGGTAAAATATTTTTTGCCAAATTTGGGTGCTCAATCATAAATTCAGCCATGAGTTCCTTTTGTTTGCCATTTATTTTAAATACCGTGGGTGTCAGCTTATTTGATGCAAGCAAAACCGAAATATAAAAGTCGTTGAAATTCTAAAACTAAATGAATTTAAAAAAAAAAATTTAAAGACAGTTTAATAAGAAACATTTTTACTTCAAAATTAGTAATTTATTTATTTCATATTTTATACTCTTCTTAAAAAATAACAAAATCAAAAAAAATAAATTTTCAAATTGATCAGCTTATTTGATGCAACACGTTATGAACTAAAAAATAACATACGTTTTGGACAAAAAGTTTATTTTTATTTTAATATTTTGTATGGTAACCCTTTTGCTCTATAACAGCTTTAAGCCGATTTGGCATGGAGTCAACAAGTTTTTGTGTTATTTCTGGCGTTATTTTGTTCCACTCCTCTAGCAATGCAGTTTTCAAGGTTTCTTTGCTTAAAATGTTGTGGGTTCTGATTTTGTTTTCCAATAATGCCCATAAATTTTCAATCACGTTTAAATCTGGAGACTGTGCAAGTGGTTCCATTAAATGAGGGCAGTTTCATATAAGACAAGTCCGAACTACACTTGACTTGTGTTTAGGGTCGTTATCCTGGTAAAAACGAAAGTTGCTGCTTACACCCAGTTTTCCAGCAATTTGAACCAAGTTCCCTCTAAGAATGTTCAGATACATCGTTTTGTCCATATTACCTTCTATAGAAACTAAATTTCCAACACCCGTTGCGGCCATACAAGCCCACACCATAACGCTCTCACCACCATGTTTTACAGTCGCACGTAGGTTTTTCAATTGTAGCTCTGTATTAGGCTTCCCCAAACGTAAGACCTTCCATCTGAGCCAAATATGTTAAATTTTGACACGTCAACAAAAATTACGGTATTCCAGAATTCAATATTTTTTGATACATGGATATTATCGAAGGCTAGCCGGGAGATTTTACTTTTTTTTTTACTTATAAATGGCTTCTTCAGCGGTACTCGACCATGAAAGTTATGTGAGCGTAACACACGCCGTATTGTTGGTGCACTACAGTTTTTGCCAATACTATTGCGCATTTCGTCAGCCAATTTTTGTGCCAATAACCTTGGGTTTTGATTAATTTTTCTTATAATCCATCGTTCGTCGCTTTGGTTCAGAAATTTATTCGGTGCATTTCTTCCCTTGTTTTTCACTCTATTCTATGTGTTGAACTGTAGATGTAGCTAAATTTACTATTTCTGATATTCTACGTTGAGTTTTTCCAATTTTAAAATGTTGAATGACCAACTCTCGTTGCTCTATGGTTGTGCGTCGACCCATATTTAAAAAAAAACCTGCTTATAACACTTGAACTTCCAAGAAAATACTAAAATTATGCAAAGAGTAATAGAAAAGACAAACCCAAAGGAAACTGAAAAATAGTTGAATTCTATTTTAAAATATAACGGTATCATTACTGTTAGAAGTTTACTGTATCAAATAAAGTGATCGATTTGAAAAAGCTGAATTTTTTGTTTTTGTTACTTTTTTCAAAGAACAATGTAGAATATGAAAAAAAATATATATATGTTTTGTTGCCCCAATGTTGCCATTTAAAATGTTTTTTAAATATTTTCTATATTTGATTTAATTTAGGAGTTATAGCGGTTTTACTTTGTTGGGATTGCTTGCATCAAATAAGCTGACACCCACCGTATGTTTGCCCTGGAAATTTTTAATTCGATTTTTGAAATTTTAATTTATCAAGTGATTAATATTACTTAAATTTTAAGAACTTTTAGTTATTATTTTATATATCCCGCTTTTATTTTTTCGCTTGTTGTTCTCAAGAAGTTTAACACTTTTGTTTACGATTGGCTTTGTCGTATCGAATGACATTTAGAAAGAAGACACTCGGTCGATCGCTCGTTATCGTATGGCATCATCTCAAATTTCGATACTACTTACACGATAGCGAATGCCGTGATTTCAAAATGAAAAATTTCGATCAAATTCACTTGATCAAGTATGCGACGATTGGACCCCAGATTCCAGCGCTCGAAATTCAAGTGCAATTTCTAGGCAGCTTTATTTTTCAATTTAGCCAATTCACACACCAACACTTTTACGGCTTTTTATTATTGTGAATGAAGATAACAAACTCATTAACAAACACATTAACCAATTTAATAAAACACACATAGCATATGGATAATTTTATGTATGTGTTAGTAGCAACTTTAAATGCAATTTACTCAAAATGAAAGAAAAAATTTAAAAATCTGTAAATCTGGTCAGGGTATAATGACTTTGTGCTGCTGTTTGTAACTACCAAAAATATTTGACCGAGACCCATCTTTTATTATACCGATCGACTCAGAATCACTTTCTGAGTCGATTTAGCGATGTCCATCCGTCCGTCTGTCCGTCTGTGTGTCCATGGACCCCTTAATCAAACTACAGGTCGCAAATATGAGCATATTTTGATGAAATTTGCTATGTAAGCTTCTATTGCTGTGGAAATTGCTGGAAATCGGTTCATGTTCAGACCTAGTCTCCATACAAATGACACCGATGAAATCGACTTAAATTGCCTTAATATCAAAATTATCACATTGATCTCGGTCAAATTGGGTTTGTGTATGTTTATTACATCCATTTATCAGTAGTCCAAAAATACACCCCATAGGACAATTCTTAGTCATAGCCCACATATGTATGAAGCTAATTCCCCATCGTCACTTAAATCTATCAAAAAACAAAAAATATTTTTCTTAAATTTGGTTTGTATACTAAATATGGTCAGGACCGGTCCATTTTTCGACCTAGGCCCCCATATAAATATAGCATCCGACCTAAAAAACATTTAAAGAAATTTGAAAGTTTAGACATTTAAAAAAATTTTTTTTCAGATCGCAAATCTGTATTTTATTTGTTATGGTCGCAATAAAAGTGCCTAAAAAATAATTCGAATGAAACTAGGATTTCAAGGTTTCAAATATTCTTTGATTGGATCAGCTATAAGTTTTACGAGTTCATATAGTAAATGATAATTCAAAAACATTCTCTGCTTTAAAAAATTAAAACAACCTCAATGTTTAGAAAACCACAGTTAAATTTGACAATTAACAATTTTGGGTTTAAGATTTCCGTATGATCGTATAGTTTTTGAAGATCCCTGAGCAAATTGATTAAAAAATATACTCACAAAAGTGTTCAATCTTCGGATAGCCCGTTTGAGTGGACTAAAGAGGACTAAAAGCCCCATGGAATGAAAGTTTCAAGGTTATGAAGTTCTATGAAGAAAGTTGAAGGAATATTTCATTACGGACATAAGAATCAAAAATCATACACCCAGCCCAGCCCATGTTACACAGTGTTAGTAAAAACCAGGCTTTTATAACAATTAGACAGTAAAAGCCATTTTTTTACAAAAATATGTACAAACGATAATTGAGAAAAATATATGCAATATCATTGGTTTTTGATAGATTTAAGTGAAGATCGGGTAACAGCTTTATATGGGGGCTATATCAAAGAATCGTCCTACAGGGTTGATTTTTGGCCTACTGATTAATGAGTGTAATAAACTCACGCCAAGATCTATATGATAATTGGAACTTATGGCAATTTAAGTCGATTTGATAGGGGTCATTTGTATGGAAACTAGGTCTAAAAATGCACCGATTTTCACCAATTTCAATAGTGTTCATCCTATGGTTAATAAAACCTTACCCGCCCATTACACAGGCCGCTGCTTGGCCACTAACTTTTTAAATGTATTACTATTATTCATTTCTTGAAATGCGCACATAAAAACGCAAGTTTGTTAATTAAAACAATTCTAATAATAATAAATGTAAACCGTTTCCCAAAAAATGTGCCTATATGATGAACTCGGTAACTCTATTTTGTAAACAACACAAAAAGTGAATATGGATGCTAAATTAAAAAAGGAGAATATTTAAAAAATAATTAATTTATACCATAAATCCTAACGATTTAAAGAAAAAGCCTACAAAAATAAAAGCCGACATTTTTAAAATGAAATTGTAGTGGCATGTGTAAGCACAAATGCTAATGGCGAGAGATTCGAACAATTTTTCGTTGATAATATGTATACAGCTGTAGTGGCAGTGGCAGTGGCAGTGGCCTGTGTAGGACGGGTGTTATATTCAAAATTTCATCGAAATATATTTATATTTGTGACCTATACTTTGATTACAAGGCTTACAATGACACACAGACGGACGGACGGTATAATAAAAAATTCATCTAGGTCAAATATTTTTGTTAGTTTCAAACATCAGCACAAACTCATTACACTTATCTATTGAAAATGATTTAGTTTTATCCACTAAACTGATTTACCCCAATGATGTGGGTGTTAAAGTTGGTAAGCGTTAATAGATTTCCGGGTATGTAAAACATAATATGGGCATGACAATGATAAAGAAATAAAAATTATTCCTGCTCTCACTTGCACCTAAAATATAATGTAAAATGCTGGTGATATGCATTATAAATACAAATTTTTTTGTTTCCTAGTTCTTCATCGTTAATATGTAATTTTTTTTAATAAAATAAAAAATTCATTGTTCAATTAAATGTTTTTTTTTTTATTATTTGTTTATTATGTATCAAGAAATAAAAGTTTTGTTTTAACAATATTTCAGTTACATTTCTTTAGCATTTCAATAAAAATAATTTCACAACTGTTATCTTCGCAAAACATCTGTTTCAGCAAGTGGTGACAAAATAATTTACAACATATATCGATAAGTAATCGTATTATTTTGAAATGTCTCAGGCTTAGATTGTCAAAAGTATAACTTCGACGGCGTTAATGTAATCGCGCATTTCCTAATCTAGGTTAAAATCAGTCTAAAAAATAAATAAAAAAGAATTTTAAGAATTTACCAAGGGTCTTCAAATTTGGTTAACTTTCTGTACGCACATACTGGTGTCCATAAAACATATCCTCGTTTTTGAAAATTGAAAAAACCATAAAAGTATGTTACTTTGAAGAGCCATATCTCTGACATTTGCTATGGAATTTCAATGACGCAAAAACTATTCGACTGCTGCGATTTCTTAATACCAATAAAGTCAAAATATCTTTTTAAAAATTGTATAGTTGATGCAAATACATTTTTGGATTCAGGTTTACATACGTTTATGATTTTTTAAATTAAAAAAAAAAAAATAAAAATGTGAACAAATTTAGTTTTTCAAAATTTTTAAAAACTAAAATCGGATAAGATCTGTTGGCTGCATAGAGAATTAATGTTACTAACATGAAGAAAATTGCGTTTGTTGTTTCCAAGCCCACAGTGCATACCAGTACTCCAAGAAGCGCTAAATGGCGCTATATTACAATGAAAGGAGAAGCGCTGATTTTATGCTTGAAAAAATACATTATTGGAAAAAAAAATTGCTAAAAATCGGTGCATGTTCAGACATAGTCCCCATTCAAATGTCGCCTATGAGATCGACTTATATTGCCATAAACCCAAATTATATCGATCTCTGTCAAATTCGGTTTGTGTGTGTTTATTACACATATTAATCAGTAGTCCAAAAATAAACCCTGTAAGACATTTGCCAGTCATAGCCTACTATAATTTATCTGTTATTGAAAAAAAAAATTAAATAATAAATTCTAACATATTCTAACTAATATGTTATGCATTTTGAATGAACTAGAATGAGCCTGATTTAATTTATAACTCAATCATTAGAATGCAATCAGTTAAAAAGAGATTTAGCAAAATTTTCAATTTTAATAATTTTGTAAGCCTATGCCATTTTTATACCTGTGCAGAGGGTATATATCAGTCTGGTCTGTCATTCCCAAAAAGTATACATATTCTGTCTGTCTGTCCGTCCGTCTGTCTATTGAAATCACGTACATTCAGAAAATAAATCATTTACTTTGATAAAGTTAGGATAATACTGTTTGCCATTATTTAAAGCAGGTTGGAATTGAAAATGGAGTAAGTCGGGCCTCATTGTGCCAAGATATGGCCTAAGATATTGAGACACCTCTAAAAAATACTATAAAATTTCATATAAAAAACTTGAAATAGTGAAAAATGTTTATACGTAACGGAACATGTATGCATTTATCAGCGAACGAACATGTACGTACTTGTGAAAGAATGGGGTATGATGTATTTATTTACATTTATGCTGCTTATATAATAATTGCTTTCTATTAAATAAGTACGAAAATACCTAAAATTTTTGTTAACTTTTTCTATTAACGGCTGGTATATGATGAACAGCGAACAATTAGTAATGATCCAAACATTTATAAATCGTTGTGTTTTATTGGATAGGCTTCAGGATTTATCATCAAGCGTTGGCCGAAAGAGTTTTCTAATCTATACACAACAAAGCAACATTTCACTACACTGGTAAGACCTATTGCATAATATAGTTCATTTTACACTATACATTCTTACTCAATTAAATCCGTTCAAAAACAATTCTAAATATTTTCTCTCATGGTTTTGGATGGGGTTCAAATACACAATTACCTTCCTATATATATATATATATATATATATATATTTCCCCTTATTAAGCTTCCTACGCTTTAAAATCAAAGAAAAATGCTAAATGTAACCTTTCTATTTAATCTGATTGCTGAAAATTTATACTCCCATTTTCTCCTCTGCAGAAAAAATATAAATAATTTTTTAAAGTATTTTCGTACAAATTATGCCAAATCTAATCCTTTTCGACGAGTTTGTGTTGAACTTAATCAACTTTATAATATCATTGACTTGGGATATAATACTTTTTCTATACTGGCAAAATGTTCAGCGTTAATACAAACTTTCTGACGAATCTGAAATAAGGGAGGTGGCATACAAAACATTGGCGGTAAAGGATATCATCAAGTTCCTAAACTCTGTAATGGACTAGTTAATGGAATAGGAAAGAAAACAAAACTTGAAGGGGCTGCACAATAGGTCTACTTGGTCGCAGTGCGGGAGGGAATAACACTCAACCCGTAGACATCGTAAATCGTAATCGTAATACCTTATATAAACATTGTGTAATCAATTTTTAGTTTAGCTGTAGTCAATTTGAAATTTATTTTATCTTGAAATTATTTCTATATATGTTTTCAAATAGTCTGTAAGGATTTTGTAGGCGAATAAATAAATAAATAAATAATATTGTGTTTAGAACACGAGTGGAGAGTAGGAAAGATTCGGCATACCAGAATTTAACACCCTTACTTGTTATAAATATTTCGTGGCTGGAGATATTCTGAAGTTGAACATGATAGTATTTTTCACATACAGTATTTTTACGTTGCATAGAAACCAGAGTTCAACAATAAGTACTAAAAAAGTGAGTAGAGTTGAATCATGATTCATAATTCCTCATATCCACTCTAAAGATTGATACTCACACTTAACAATATTTATGACGATGTTGATTATAAGTATGATTCGAATACTAAGATTAAACAAGTAAGAAAATTATAGTCGGTCTAGACCGACTATACGATACCCTATACCATGCGTTTAGAGACCCTATCTCTGAGGCCCAACTAACTGGATATAGAAAATAAGCATAAACCAAATTTGAGTGGGATTTTTTTTAATTTTTTTGGCTGCAGATATGAAAAAGTTCATATCGGATGCTATATCTATATGGGGACTAGGCCCAAAAATGGACTGATCCTGACCATGTTTGGTAAAGTCTCTTGTATTTTGCAAAAATATATACAAACAAAATTGAAAAGAATCTGTGCAATATTTTTGTTTTTTGATAGATTTAAGCGAAGATCGGGAAGCAGCTCTATATGGGGCCTATGACTAAGAGTTGTACCATAGGGATCATTTTTGTAGTACTAATTAATGGATGTAATAAACACATACAAACCCAATTTGACTAAGATTTATATGATAATTTGGATCTTATGGCAATTTATGTTGATTTCATAGGGGTAATTTGTATGGGGGCTAGGTCTGAACAAGGACCGATTCTCACCAATTTCAATAGCGTTCATCCCATGGCCGACGAAAGCTAGTATACCAAATTTCATCGAAATATATTCATATTTGCGACCTGCAGTTTGATTACAAGCTTTACATGGACACACAGACGGACGGACGGACGGACGGACGGACATCGTTAAATCGAATCAGATAGTGATTCTGATTCGATTGGTATAATAAACGATGGGTCTAGGTCAAATATTTTTGGTAGTTACAAACAGCAGCACAAAGTCATTATACCCAAACCACATGGTGGTATAGGGTATAAAAACTAATTATGAGGTTGTGGGCTTGCTCTGTCGCGTATTTATGACAAATATACATGTATAAATATACATGGATGAGTTGAGTTAATTGTAAGTATTATAAATATTTTCCTAAAATTATAAATCCGACGATGTGATTTATAAGTCAAACAAATTTGGGATAGTATACGTATGATGCCGATGTTAGATTCATATTTATTGCTAGTTAGACTTATAAATCAAAGAATTTGTGGGTATGAGTACATCAGAGTACTTGAAATTCAATGATCTCTACTCACTTATACCTAAAATTTCATAAGTGGCTGTGAATTTGAGCAATTCTTATGCCGCTCCATCCTATTGTATATACATATATATAAAATTAATTTCTAGCCCAATCATTAAAATTTAATACTTTTCTTTAAATATTCGTATGCCGCTTTCTAAGAACTTACTGATTTAATAAAAATTTTCTGATCGAAATATTTTGACTTGTTGTCTTCACAATGTCGTATTTTATCTGTGACATCTAAATTTTTTGAAAGTGATTCCGATTAAATATTTAGTTTAGACTACGATACCAAATCTGTACACTTAAAATAATAAAACTTTTTCCTTAGGCCATGCATAAATAAATAAAAATATTAAAAAATACTGTCCTTTTATACATCACTTTCATATTTATTATATACTTAAAAAAAATACTCTCCACATATTACATTATCAATTTATAGTAAAACTTATAAATAAAATGTTTAATTTGTGTTTAGTTTTTAATTTTTTGATTTATATTTATATTTAAACAATATAAAAATCTGACTCTCCTGACCGGCCTTAATCCTTAAAATAAGAAAAATTTAATTTTAAAAAGAATAAAAATTTGAGCCCACGACAAAACTACTTGTACCTACATTTACTTAAAAGACTTAAAAACTAACAAAAATAATAATAATATTAATCAACAGCATAAAGATTTTTATAAAAAAAAAATTTTTTCTCTTTTGTCATTTTTCATTAATACGAGTACAATAAATTTTTGAGAAAATTTCGTGATTTTTGACTGACTTAATGTTTTTAGAGTTTAACATTAATTTGTAATTTTTGTTCGTTATGGACTGTTATTAAACTAATAATGAATATTATAGTTTAACTTAAAAAAAAAAAATTATCAAACTACGGTTGAAAATATAAGTACAGAGTGTGGTAGAGAATAAATTTCTTCAAGCAAAATTACAAAAATAAAAGAACTAAATATATCATAAGAAAGCTTAAAGACTATATATAACATATGCCACCCACGTTTAAAAAAAATCAAATACAATAGTAGGGTTTTTTTTTTGTTGTCCCTTTATCCCTAGAAAAGTATTTAAATTTTATACAGAAAGAGTTTTACATGATACGAGTAAGTACAAATTAATAAACCTAAGTAACTTATTTTATTTCGATAGATAGAGAGTGAAGGATGCAGGGCATATTTTTTGTCTAATATCTCTGTTTTTGTTCCTTGGCCTTCTTCTTCTGCGCATCAATTTGTGCTGTTGCCAAGTAATTTGAGCCTTCTAAATGCAAAGTACTTTGTCTATGTGAGTTGCGTATTAGACAAAATACCGATATTAGCAAGAGGAGAGCACCGACAGCAAATAATACAGTTATTAAAATAACTCGAATTTTGGGAGGTACTGTAGCGGCAAAGTTCATTAGATCGGTTATTTCATCGGGTAGATTATCAACGCCTTCTTCAAACCACAATATGGGAAAGATGATATCGGGGAAATTGGCTACTTGTTTAATGTCGAATACTTGACTGACGGCCAAGTTAATTTGAACACGAGCACGAGCTCTCAATGTTGTACCCATGTCCTGAAAAAATCAACAAAATTATTATTATAACTTTTCTAACGGAAAAAATTACCTAGTTTATTTCAAATGCAGTTTTTTCTGTTTGAATCATTTGAAACCATACATTATTTTTAATAAATTAATTTAATGTCGAGCGATAGATACTATCAACTATAATATCAAAAACCAAAAAAAAAAAAATTATTTGAGATTTGTTTCCACAAAATTTTTTGACGTTATCGTTTCGTCTTATTGGTATTATTATTATATATATTTTTTTTTACGTGTAAACATCTATACGCGCAGGGGGTTAAATTTCTATTTCATAATACAATCACAAAAACAGCGTAACATGTAACGCTTAGGAGAAAATCGGTGTGACATGATTGTATTGGTGAAAAAATTATGATATGTAATAACCTGTTTGAAAATTAAAAATGAAAAATGAAATATGAAAAATACAAAATGAAAAATAAAATATGAAAAATAAAAAATAAAAAATGAAAAACGAAAAATGAAAAATCAAAAATTAAAATTGAAAAATGAAAAATAAAAAATGAAAAAAAAAAATGAGAAATGAAAAATAAAATACGAAAAATTAAATATAAAAAGTTAAAAATTAAAAATTAAAAATTAAAAATTAAAAATTAAAAATTAAAAATTAAAAATTAAAAATTAAAAATTAAAAATTAAAAATTAAAAATTAAAAATTAAAAATTAAAAATTAAAAATTAAAAATTAAAAATTAAAAATTAAAAATTAAAAATTAAAAATTAAAAATTAAAAATTAAAAATTAAAAATTAAAAATTAAAAATTAAAAATTAAAAATTAAAAATTAAAAATTAAAAATTAAAAATTAAAAATTAAAAATTAAAAATTAAAAATTAAAAATTAAAAATTAAAAATTAAAAATTAAAAATTAAAAATTAAAAATTAAAAATTAAAAATTAAAAATTAAAAATTAAAAATTAAAAATTAAAAATTAAAAATTAAAAATTAAAAATTAAAAATTAAAAATTAAAAATTAAAAATTAAAAATTAAAAATTAAAAATTAAAAATTAAAAATTAAAAATTAAAAATTAAAAATTAAAAATTAAAAATTAAAAATTAAAAATTAAAAATTAAAAATTAAAAATTAAAAATTAAAAATTAAAAATTAAAAATTAAAAATTAAAAATTAAAAATTAAAAATTAAAAATTAAAAATTAAAAATTAAAAATTAAAAATTAAAAATTAAAAATTAAAATATAAAAATTAAAAATTAAAAATTAAAAATTAAAAATTAAAAATTAAAAATTAAAAATTAAAAATTAAAAATTGAAAATTAAAAATTAGAAATAAAAAATGAAAAATGGAAAATGAAAAATGAAAAATTAAAAATTAAAATATAAAATGAAAAATGAAAAACGAACAACGAAAATAAAAAATGAAAAATTACAAATAAAAAATGAAAAAAGAAAAATAAAAAATGAAAAATAAAAATTAAAAACGAAAAATAAAAATAAAAATAAAAATAAAAATGAAAAATAAAAAATAAAAAAAGAAAAATTAAAAAATAAAAAATGAAAAATAAAAAATGAAAAATGAAAAATAAAAAAGTAAAAAGTAAAAATTAAAATAAAAAACGAAAAATGAAAAATGAGAAACGAACAACGAAAAATGAAAAATAAAAAATGACAAATTAAAAATGAAAAATAAAAAATTAAAAATGACAAATAAAAAATGAAAAAAGAAAAATAAAAACTGAAAAATAAAAAATGAAAAACGAAAAATAAAAATAAAAATAAAAATACAAAGAAAAATAAAATGAAAATGAAAAATAAAAAATGAAAAACAAAAAATGAAAAATGAAAATTGAAAAATAAAAAATGAAAAATAAAAAATGAAAAATGAAATATGAAAAATGAAAAATGAAAAATAAAATATGAAAAATTGAAAATTAAAAATAAGAAATATAAAATGAAAAATGAAAAATTAAAAATGGGAAATGGAAAACGAAAAATTAAAAATGAAAATTAAAAAATTAATAATGGAAAACGAAAAATTAAAAATGAAAAATGAAAAATGAAAAATTAAAAATAAAAATTCAAAAATTAAAAATAAAAAACGAAAAATGAAAAATAGAAAATGGAAAGTGAAAAATTAAAAATTAAAAATAAAATAAAAATGAAAAATGAAAAATAAAAAGCGAAAAATTAAAAATATAAAGCGAAAAATGAAAAATGTAAAATAAGAAAGAAAAAATTAAAAATTAAAAATTAAAAATTAAAAATTAGAAATGAAAAATGAAAAATTAAAAATAAAAAATTAAAAATTAACCGGTTGAAGTAATAAATAATAAAAAACATTTTTATTTTAGCAGAGCCCCCGCAGTGGATTACTATAAGTGATACATAAATGACGCTTTCTGTTTGATTTTAAAAAAGTGCCATACATAAATCTTTAATTGCTAGATGTTTACACATCTCCCCTGTGATCGGACTCACATATTTTTATAAAATTCAGTTATATTTTGAGCCTATGGTCAAGCTCGAGAGTTCGGACAACTCGACGAGAAAATGAGCTATTCGAGCTTAACGAGTAGCTCGGGTAGTAGAAACTTAAATTTTTCAGGTATGCATTTAGTAGAGTAAGTTCGGGTAATGTGGAATAGGCGGGTAATGTAGAACACCCCTTTTTTTTTCTCAAATCTGGGCTTACATACACGTTCCATGTCAAAATTTATTAAGATTACATGTTGACCTATGAAAATACTCGTAACGGTAAATTAACCGTTAGTCGAAAACAATTTTTGGTGTTTTAAACTTGTTTTCGCGCCTATGTTCGAGGTGTAATTTTATGCAGAATTCGCACATATATTTTAGTATTTTTAATAATCAGCCCTGTGTTCTTGAAACGTTATTATTTGAATAAGAATGAATTTGAAATAACATGAAATTGAAATTTTGGGATTCTTGAAAACATAAATTTTATATTTGCGAAGTATTTTTCGAAATCATATTTTTTATTGTCAAATGACATGAAACATATGGTTTAGCTTCAGAACCATATGTTATTTAGAAACCGTGGTGCCATATGGTTCTTTAGTCACTTTCACAAAAAAACTTTAAGTAATTTTTGCATTTTTTTCCTTAAGATTATAAAGAAAGTAAAAAAAAAAAATATTTTCTTTTAAAATAACATTTTACTTGTTCATTTAATTGTTTTTGTTCTTCAATTTCATTCAATTAAGAATGACTTCTCTTTTTGAAATAAGTTAGGCATCACCAAAGAAAATTCGAAATTCAAATTAATTAGATTTGACTGGAATCACTACTGTTTCGAACATAAACAAAGTTGTGGCAGTCATATGCAAAAAAAATAAAAATATGAGTCGTAATAATTAGTACATAAAGAATCTATGTTATAATTGAAAAAATTATAATGGAAAATAGATTGTGCAAATAAAAAGTTTTTATTATAGTTATAGAAGAACATCATCTCCAAAAGTGTGTTTTATTAACATTGACTACTGATTACGAGTTTCTTTTTAATCAACTCAAAATGTAGACGTTTTTTAAAATAGTTTTCTTTCATAAAATCAATGTCTAATTTTTTAAAATAATGACAAGGTTCAATAAAAAACATGTTAGAATTTAAATACCTATTGTTTTTTTTTATCTCTTAAGACCTGTGTAGTAGAAAAAATGGCATTTGTTTTGATTTCACAATACCTTTCCTATGTGAATTAAAACAAGAAAAAATTTTCTTATTGAAATTATAGAACAGCAAAAACTCGTAAATTTAAGAATTTTTTCATTTACGAGTTTTTTTTTTTTTTTATAGTGGTTTTAAGAACAGGGGTGAATATTCTAAAATATATGAATTAAGAATTATTTGTAACAACTTATTATATTTATTTATGAAGTTTTAAATTTTCTGTGCATAATTTATATGCTAGTCGGCTAATGTGGAATACCGCAAGGCGGGTAATGTGAAATACTGTACTACATTACTCGCTCACTACTTTTGTTTTTATTTTATTAAAAATATTGAAAAAATCGTTAAATGTTTGCACTCACTTAAATTTTGATCAAATTTGATTTCAGGCAATGTTGAACAGTATTCCACATTACCCGCCTAGTTTGTTCCACATTACACTCCAGTTTTGAAAATGACGATTTTTGAGGTACTTGCATATTTTCTTACGTAAAATTTCTAAATATTAACAAATTCAATTTTTCTCTTAACCTCATATGGGCTAATGAATTTGGAAGAGATTAATAACAAATTCGTGAATATCACGTTATTACTTTGGCAGAAAAATGACAAAATAAAAGTAGTGGTCCACATTACCCGAACTTGTTCTATTACCTCGCCCATCCCACACCACTAATCGGAGTGTGTCAATATATTTGAAAAATAATCTGTTGATATGAGGGACAACGATTTGTATTTACTTTTAGCATGTATTTTCGGAAACTTTTTTTTTGTAAAATGATGTCAAACATCTATGACGAGCATATTTCCATTCATTTGTAAGGAGAGTGTTCGAGTGGTCGAGTATTTAAATACTTATATTTATATTTTTTTCACATACTTTCACACATGAAAATTTTTAGTTTTTACTATTCGAGTTACTCCTTAGGTTCGAGTACCTCATTTCGAAGCTCTGTTTATATTATTGAATATATTTTTATGCAGACTAGGCCGGAACATTTGAAGCAATTAATAAAACAATTCCAATAACTTACAGGTTGCACATCAATAAAGAATTCATGTTTTTCTTTTTCGGGCGGTGAAATACCATCCACAGCGGTGCGTAAACTCTCATCGGCCAAATAGAAATGAGGAAAACTTAGCATTATAGGAGAATCTTAAAATAGTAACATAAAAAACAATATTAAAACAATTTTAAAATTAATAAAAATTAATAACAAAACGAACCATATTGACATAATGAAACATTAAATAAACCGTTGGGAGAACATGAAGGTTGACCCGCTGGACAGAAACACATATTATCTGGATTTGAGTCAACATCAGCAAACACATTAGTGGGTGGTGTAAAACGGAAACCTTTTACACCAGCCTTAGTATCGACTTGTTTTTCATAGACCAATGGTAAAAGGCGACACAAGTCCTTGTCGTAGATATGCAAAACACGATCTTCCTTAATGTGTGGTGGGAAAATTGAGCCATCGGTACCGTTGAGAACATTACAGTTATCGGAAAGCCAGTGAGGTAAATGAGAGCGACCATTGTATGTATCGATTATGCCGAATTTTGTAATATCATCAACGCCGGTAAAGATAGTAACTCGGTCCTATAGTAAATAAAAAATTTAAAGAAATTTCGTTTTATAAGAAGAGTCACAAAATCTCTAAGTTCCTCTATAAGACAGATACTTTGTCAATTAATTAACAATTGTTTTATTATTTACTTAAGTTCAACTTAAAATAAATTTCAGTTTGTAAAACAAAAATCTTACATCTATCCATAACGTTAAACAGTTTACAGTTTGGTGATTTTTATACCCTGCGGTCAGGATATAATGAGTTTGTGCTGATAATTGTAACTGCCAGAAATACTTGACTTTGACCCAGCTTTTATTATACCATTCGGCTCCGATTTATTGTCTGAGTCGACTAAGCGATATACGTCCGTCTGTGCGTCCGTCCGTCTGTATCCATGTAAATGTGATATATGTATCTGTGGTCACAAGCATTAACCGCCTAAGTCGAAAATCATGCTTTCGACAAAAATAATTTTTTATATAACATAGGTCAGTATATTTTTATTAATATCTTTTTAATAATCAGTGTTAGCGAAATGGGTATTTCACGTATATATAAAGCGTTTTTAGTAGAATATACATAATTCAAATCGTTCTTAAGTCGACTAAGGCGTTTATCGCTTGTGACCACAGATACATATAAGCTTTTGTGTGCCATGGGACTATTTGTAACTGTGAAAATCGATGTCATTCAGACCTAATCGCCATACATTGAGATCGACCTAAATTGTCCCAAATCGAGTTTATAATATAGATATTGGCCAAAATTTCTTTGTGTATGTTTATTACAACCCAATAAACAGTAATCCAAAAATAAATTGTTCAGGACCATTCTTAGTTCCAGGCCCCATATCAAAATTAAAAACAAAAATGTTGCACAGATTTTTTCAAACTTGGTTTGCATATGTTTTTGTGGTCCATTTTTTGACCTAGTCCAAATAGTATCCTATATGAACTTTTTTATTCTTAACAATGCCTCTCAAATTTGTTTTATGCTGATTTTCTGTATCCAATTTGTTGGACCCTTTCCCTAGATGGTATAGAATACGTTTTTTCGGTCTAAAACGACTATAATTTTCTTAATTGTTGTTCTTATAAAACCATAACAGAAAATATTGTTGATTAAAATTCTGTGTTCAGAGCCTAAAACAAACCCCATTCTTGTAATATGTAAAAATTTTATTTATATTAACATTCCAATTTAAATATTTCAAACCGACACCGTTTTAAAGTCTATTTAAAGAAATTCTCTGTTCATTAATAAATTATTCCTTATTTGTGCCCTGCATCATTCTACGGTCAGAATATTATCAAAAATACCGAATTTTATTAAATATGCCGAACAATTAAAAATCATTATCTGATAAAAACGGTATCCAGATGGAATGTCTCTAAATGCGCTGAAACTTCGGCGCATGAAAGAATTTTGAACAAATTTAGAAAATTACTATATTCAATAAAAAACAAGTAAGAAATTTATAGTCGGTCTAGACCAACTAGACGATACCCTATACCAGGCATGGGCAAATGCGGCCCCATATAAATTTAAAAAAAATTACAAAATTTAATTTAGATTTAATTCAAAAAAAAAAAAAAAATCAAAACATTAATACCAAAATTTCAAAGTATTGTTCAAAAATAGCATTAATACGATTATAAATTTTCAATAGGGCCACAAAAATAATACAAATTATTTGAATGTAACGTCTGTTAGCATGCTTAATTTTTTCTATTAGAAGCATGTTCAAAAAAAAATGCATTTTAAAAATTGTATGTTTGCAAAACACACCCATGATTTGAAATGCAAACGACAAAGCATAATAATTTTTCTCTCTCGTTTTTTGTAGTTCATTATTTTCAGGGTTGTTAACTTTAAAATATCAAAAAGCACTAAACCGACAAAAATCGCATAATTTGAAAAAAAAACACTATATTTTCCATTTTTTATTTTTGCTTTTTTTCAGTAAAAGCCCTTTTGTCCTGAATGCTTGGGGATGAGAGCTGTCCCGACAATTAAATGTTTCATTAAAACTAGAAATTTTTTATCTTTTGGAACAGAAACCATTAAATTTTTTATACATATTGTACCAACCACTTCATAAAAATTTTTTCATAAAAACATGTTTTGAAAAATAATTCAATTGAACTTTAAAATTTTGTTTAAAAAATTTCTAAAATTGGCAAATTGAACGATTTTTTAATTATATCTCATGTTCATTTTATTGAAATTAACTGGTAATACTGAACATATATCGGTCCCGCTTTTTACTTTTACGGAATTAAAATGGCATCAACGAGCAATAAAAAACGTAAGATAGGTGATGAAAACAGAAAATTCCAGTCCGAATGGACACACAAATTCGGATTTGTTGAAAATAAGGACATACCTATGTGCCTCATTTGCAAAATTACTGTACCACATAACAAACTTTACAATTTAAGTAGACATTATGAAAAATTTCACTCACAATTTGCCAAAGATTATCCCCTTAATACTAATCTTAGAGAGACTAAACTGAAGGCATTACAGTCAAATATTGCAAAAGAACAGAACATTATTTCGTCTTTTAGCCATGGAAATGATAGATCACTTGAAGCAAGTTACATAATATCATGGGATATTGCCCGTGATAAACGTCCTTATGGGGAAGCAGAGTTAAGAAAACACACTATGAAGAAGATTATGAGCATTCTCGACCCTGATATTGGAGATATCAGCACTTTTATTGAAACAAGTTTAAAAAACGAACTAAATTCTGCAGCATTTAGTTTAGCTCTTGATGAATCCACAGATGTTAGCGACGTTCCTCAATTGGCGATCTTCATTAGGTCTGTATCAGTTGAATTTAATATCACTGAAGAAATGTTAGACCTTGTAGCTCTTTCTGAAACAACGCGAGGCATTGATATAAAAAATGCGCTTTTCGAAGTAATTAACAAATTTGAATTGCCACGAGATAAAAGACCTCGAATATAAAAAATTTTTTCCTCTTTTAAAATTGAACGTAAATAATATAAAAGACGATAAGCTGGAAGAATACATACATAAATAATTTAAAACAATTTCATGAAAATTTTAAATGTAGATTTGAGGATCTGAAACAACTTCAAGCAACATTCTCAGTTTTTGTTAACCCGTTTTTGTGTGATGTCCTAAATGATGAATTTTTATTATCCGATATAATTCTTGGAAAACCAGATGTTGGAAAATTGGAGTTGTTAGAAATGAAGGATGATATTGTATTGAAAATGCATCACAAATCAACTTCTCTAGTTGGATTTTGGAAACTTGTTAACGAAACCCAATATCCATAATTGAAAAAAGGTGCTGCTCGTTTATTTTCAATGTTTGGCACAACGAATCTCTATACTCCGCCATGAAAAATGCTAAAAACAAAAATCGTTCACGTTTAACATATCAACATCTTACGGAACTCATTCGGGCAACTTTGACAAACTACACACCTGATTTTAAATAAATAATCAAAAATTCTTCCTAATTTCTTTTTTATTTTTTGTTACCTATATTTATACCCTATACCACTACGTGGTTTGGGTATAATGACTTTGTGCTGCTGTTTGTAACAACCAAAAATATTTGACCTAGACCCATCTTTAATTATACCGATCGAATCAGAATCACTTTCGGAGTTGATTTAACAATGTCCGTCCGTCCGTCCGTCCGTCTGTGTGTCCATGTAAAGCTTGTAATCAAACTGCAGGTCGCAAATATGAATATATTTTGATGAAATTTGGTATATAATATTTATCGGCCATGGGATGAACGCTATTGAAATTGGTACAAATCGGTCCATGTTCAGACCTAGCCCCCATACAAATTACCCATATAAAATCGACATAAATTGCCATAAGATCCAAATTGTCATATAGATCTTACTCAAATTGGGTTTGTATGCGTTCATTACATCCACTAATGCGTAATCCAAAAATGATCCCTTCGACCCCATATAGAGCTGCTTCCCGATCTTCACTTAAATCTATTAAAAAACAAAAATATTGCACTGATTCTTCTCAAATTTTGTTTGTACATATTTTTGCAAAATACAAGAGACTTTACCAAACATGATCAGGATCGGTCCATTTTTGGACCTAGTCCCTTTATAGATATAGCATCCGATATGAACTTTTTCATATCTGCAGCCAAAAAAATTAATAAAAATCCCACTCAAATTTGGTTTTTGCTTATTTTCAATGTCCAGTTAGTTGGGCCTAAGAGATAGGGTTTCTAAACGCATGGTATAGGGTATCGTATAGTCGGTCTAGACCGACTATAATTTTCTTACTTGTTTTATTTTATTTTTATATAATTCCTTTTTTTATACCCTATACCACTATGTGGTTTGGGTATAATGACTTTGTGCTGCTGTTTGTAACAACCAAAAATATTTGACCTAGACCCATCTTTAATTATACCGATCGAATCAGAATCACTTTTTGAGTTGATTTTACAATGTCCGTCCGTCCGTCCGTCCGTCCGTCCGTCTGTGTGTCCATGTAAAGCTTGTAATCAAAGTGCAGGTCGCAAATATGAATATATTTTAATGAAATTTGGTATATAAGCCTTTATCGGCCATGGGATGAACGCAATTGAAATTGGTGAGAATCGGTCCATGTTCAGACCTAGCCCCCATACAAATTACCCATATGAAATCGACATAAATTGCCATAAGATCCAAATTGTCATATAGATCTTACTCAAATTGGGTTTTTATGCGTTCGTTACATCCACTAATGAGTAGTCCAAAAATGATCCCTTTGACCCCATATAGAGCTGCTTCCCGATCTTCACTTAAATCTATTAAAAAACAAAAATATTGCACTGATTCTTCTCAAATTTTGTTTGTACATATTTTTGCAAAATACAAGAGACTTTACCAAACATGATCAGGATCGGTCCATTTTTGGACCTAGTCTCTTTATAGATATAGCATCCGATATGAACTTTTTCATATCTGCAGCCAAAAAAATTAATAAAAATATCACTCAAATTTGGTTTTTGCTTATTTTCAATGTCCAGTTAGCTGGGCCTAAGAGATAGGGTTTCTAAACGCATGGTATAGGGTATCGTATAGTCGGTCTAGACCGACTATAATTTTCTTACTTGTTTTATTGAATTTAAAATGAAATTCTTTGATCTCAAAAAATTTTAAAATATAACATTATTTTTATAAATACTAATAATATTTCATTATAAAATTTATTTGTAATGTGTATGAAATGAATTAATAAATTTTATGTTTGTTTAAAAATTTATTTTTTTGCTTTTTTGTTTGAAAATAAATATTTGTACAGAAATAAACTAGTGCGGCCCACCGTTAGTAGGTGAAATTCCAAATTTGGACCAACAAGCCATTTACGTGCCCACCCCTGCCCTATACAATGCGTTTAGAGACCCTGTCTCTTATGTCCAAATAATTAGATATAGAAAATAAGCATAAATCAAATTTTAATGGCTTTGTTATTATTTTTTTTGTCTTGGGATATAAAAAAGTTTATATCGGATGCTATATTTATATGTGGACTAGGTCGACAAATGGATCGATCCTGACCATATTTGGTAAGGTCACCTATTTTTTGCAAAAACATATACAAATCAATATTTTTGTTTTTGATACATTTAAAAGATCGAGAAACAGCTTTATATGGGGATTATGACTCAAAATGGCCCTATATATATATTATCGATATATATATATATATATATATATATATATATATATATATTAAGGCGGGTCGATTTTTAGGGAGGCAACAAAATCGACAAGGAGAATCATTTTATAGGGACCAAAATAAGAAACTTTGTTGAACCATACCTCTAAAACGAATTCTGATGTCCCGGCTTTTGACCTGTCTGTCTGTCTGTCTGTCTGCCATGGAGCAACCCCATTCTCCCTCATGCAAGTGATCTGAAACTTGGTCCATAGTATTTTTGTGACTACAGATTAATTTTGGGGTAGTCACGCATAGTCACGGAGTGATCTAAAAGTTATTTACCCTCATCCGATCGATCTTTTTGAATAACATAACATAGTCAAGGCGTATGATTAGTATTTATTAGCAAAGTAGAAGATACGTATACGTAGTCAACCCAATTCTAAACAAAAAATGGTGATTTTTTGAAATGTTTATATGGGGAACCCCCAGGGGATTCCAGGGGGTGTGCCACCGGCATTGGTGGGTCGGCACTCCAAAGTTAGTGGGGGTCAATCATACATTTGGACTCGATTGGGGCACTCTAAATGGGTCAAAGTGAGACAGACAGAGAGACAGGTCAAAAGTCGGCATATCAGAAATCTTATTATAGGTATGGTTCCTGGAGCAAAGTTTCTTATTTTGATCCCTAGAATACGGTTTTCCTTGTCGCTTGGGCGATTTTTAAATCGACCCGCCCTAATATACATATATATATGTCGATATATATTTGTGGTATGATCGATGTAGGCTTAATTATATAATAATTCTTTTCTGACAAAAAATGTCTCATTTTATTTGCACTTTTTTCGAAAAGTGTATTTTTTGTTATATATTCTGAATTAAGCGCAACCTTATCCTTTACATCAGTCGAAAGGTGCACTTTGACATAAAATGCAAAAAAATTTTGATTATTACCCTCTTTGAAATCTTAGGGTGGAAATATTCTCACACTATTACCTGAAAGAAGTCAATAGTTGAAATTTTTTCTACTTTTAAATGTTATATTTTATATTAATAGCCTAGGGTTTCGGAAAATAAAAATAATATGAACCCATTAACCCTTTGGATTTGGGGTCACATATGACCCCAAGCTAATAAAAGACAATTTATTCAAAAAGTTCCAATATTTTGTAAGTGCTGTTGATTTTTTAGATATGATGCTTAAAATATAATAACCAAAATTTTGGATAAATCTGAGAACGTTAACCCATTATTTGCCAAGGCCAGCTTTGGATTGTATGAAATTTTGAAATAAAGATTAAAGAGGGGAAAAATAAATTTTTTTAAAGATTTTATTCCATAAAATTAATACAAATTGATTTGCTGAAGATATTTGCGGAAGAATAGAATGATAAATCATCAATTGTTCTTGAGTTTGGCCTGAGAATGCCAAATTCTTTGAACTGGAGTAGTACTTTCAACCGGACTGAAAATTTCTCACCCTTAGTATGGCTGTGTCACTGTGTAATGGATCAAATTGGATACATAAATATTTTAAAACAAAATATAAAACAAAACGCACACCAACTGGATTTTGGAAAATATTTTTGGTTTCAATAAGATAATGCTCGAAAACATACGGACCGCAATGTCAAACTGTGGTTGCTCCACAATATTAAAAAAACAATTGAAATCAACACCCCCAACACCTGATCTTCATGCTATAGAGAATTTGTGGGATTTACTGAAGCACAGAATTCGTCAGCATAAAATAACCTCAAAGGATGAGCTCCTAAAGTGAATGGTATATCCTACAAGTTACAAACTTGAGTTATATTTATTGTAAATGTAGTTTTATTGTATTAATATTTCATGATTTTTATGATTATGATTTTTTGTTTTTAATAAATTTAAAAAACTAGTAAATGATTAATAATTTATTAAAAAGAAAAAAAAATAATTCAGTTAATTTTTAATTAGCAAATTTTTTTTTAGTATGACAATTTTAATTTAAGTTGTACGGATAACTTTTTGTATAAGTGTATGAAGGAACTGTCCTCGTTTTCTATTGATTTTTTTTTTTTTTTTTGTTAAAGAAGTCTTTTTTTCCTAAAAGTAATTCCCAATATTTGAACAGTATTTATAAATGAAAACTTACCGCCGATGTACCGTTTTTACCATACATCAAACCGAATTCTTCATAGGGTAACTTTTGCTCCTTGGGTACAACATCTTTGGCCAATTTTAGCAAAGGATCTTCGTAGCCCCACAAAAGTTGACCCACCGAAACTTGAACAAAAGGTTTGATTTTCAAAATATCCATAATACTAGCCATAGCTAAACGTAAAAATCTAAAAAGAACAACAAAAAATATAATCAATCAATACATATGGGAATATTATATAAACAACAAACGATCTAAATACCTGGCTGCATGTTTACTCTGTGAAGTGGCACTTAACATGGGTATATTGGGTACAATAACAACATCGTCATCGGAACCAGCTGATAACTCTTCACGGAAGACAAAAATTTTCTTTAAGTTATAACTTAAAGTTCCATTTTCATTAAGAACAATATTTACTTTCTCCCAAGATTCTCTAAAGATAAAAAAAAATGAGATTGTTAACGATCAGAACAATTAACCATTAAAGTTAAACCAAGTTACTTACGTATAGACATAGGGACCCACTTCATCTATAATAGGTTTTGAGCCATTACTTAAAAACTCATTGGCATTTGTGACATTGTAGACATAGACGGAAATTTTCGGTTCTACTGGTGGCTTCGACCACCAACCATAAGTTTGGCCACCTGGCCTTAAAGCCACTTGATGGTTTATGATCATATTAATTAAGGCGGAAAATTGTGAAGCCACCAGTATGCCCACGATCAGTAGACACACGGAAATGCCTATTGTGAACCCTGGGTTGTTTGTATTGTTGTGACAATATGAAAAGAAATTAAAACAAAGAATTTATAAAGGAAACAAAATATATAATATATTATATCGAATTGAATTACAATATTATTTATCTTTACAAATTGAAAAACAAGAAAAAAACAGATACGATAAATAGCCATTTACATATAGATATGTACATAAAGATATACGTACATATAAACATATATACAGTACATTCTAAAAGTATGCGGAAGTATTTTGTAAAAGATGTCTTTTATGCGTGATTAATTATTTTGAGCTTGTTCATTCAGAATGACTCAAATTCAGTGTTGTTGACATATTTTTTTTTTTTTCATTGTGGATTGTATTTAAAATTAAACATTTTTCATTTACGAAAATTAAGTAACGATCACAATTTTAGTCCCAACTAGGTAAATTCAATATTCAGTGTTTAATCAAATGAATTCTACAATCATGATCTACATGAAACAATTCTAGAAAAGTCTATAATTAGTTTCTCATACCTAACTAAGTTTTTTTTATTTCATGGCATTAAGTACATAGTTATGTTTAGTGGATGACAATTTTGGATTTGCCAATTTTGTTTTTAACAATTTCGCGTTAAGTCCTTAAACTAGCTATGTATTTTTTTTTTTTGGAAATCACTCTTTTGGTTGTTCTCTATCGCAAGAACAATTAAAAAGAAATACGTAAACGACAAAAAATATTTTTTAATGATTCCAAAACAATGGAAACTTTTCAACTTATGTACCAGAGTTGATTGGAACTATAAAAACAGACGTTTTCTTTGCACTGTTTCTTAAGCACAATTGTATTCTTCAATGTTTTAAAAAACAGAATAATTGATTATTTAACTGCTGATCTTAAGCAAAAGAAACTTTGTGAGAATTGAATAAATCCACAATTTTAAAAATTATCAAGAAATATCTTGGAAGAGGTACGGTGAAGACTTAACTTTTAGGCGGCAGACCCCGTAAAACGAGTCACTGACAGGATAATTTAATAGCAAGAGAGTTTAGAAATGTCGAGAAATACTACCTAAGAGGTCATTAATAACACTGCGGAACAAAAAAAATAAAAAAAATCTGCGGCATTTATTTTGTTAATGGTTTTTGTAAGCACTTGTAGTAGACATACACAGTATGCATTTACTTTTTTTGGATTGACTCTGGTTCTCGCGATAAGCCGCTATTTAAAAAATGAAGGAGGCTTCACCACATATTTTAGAATAATTCAAGAACGGTTTGTCCGATTTGGTTAAATAAAAAATATGAAAATCCACAGCTAAATTACCTCCAAGTTATATCTACACTATTTTTTAATTAGGACAATAGTTTCGGAAATATTCATAAAGTTTTTTCGAATAAATAATTTTTTTGATGTAAAATTTAAATATTTTTGTTGTTTTAAAATTCATAAAAAAAAAATTCAAGAACAAATCTTGTTCAATATTATTATCTTTTTCTGCAGTAATGTTTGTTCTTGATGGAAATCCCATACAAAATTTAATTTAGAAATTTTTTATCAAAATGAGATACCATCACTAAATTGTAAATTAAATTAAAACTGCTTAATCGATTTTAATTAAATATGGCTTGTTTTATTTGCAACATATCTATGTTTTCACATAGGATTAAAAAAGAGCAATTTATATGTTTTTGATTTTTTATGAATTTAAATACAACAAAAATATTTAAATTTTTACATCAAAAAAATTATTTATTCGGTAAAAATTTATGAATATTTCCGAAACTATTGCCCAATTTAAAGAGTAGTCTAGATATAACTTGGAGGTAATTTAGCTGTGGATGTTCCTATTTTTTATTTAACCAAATCGGACAAACCATTCTTGAGTTATGCTAAAATATGTGGTGAAGCCGGTTTATCGCGAGAACCAGAGTCAGTCCACAAAAAGTGAATTATAGACTTAGGTCGTCATCAGCATATGTAGCGAAATTGACTAATAATCTCTATGCCGCAGAATTAGTGTTGTCCTGTGTAATCTGTGCATTTGAGGCTGATTCTGATTGTTATCGTCCTATGAAGAAACCTCTCAAATCAGGAAAAAATTGCCTCATTCACGTAAATTTTGCTATAGAACACATAAACTGATCAAGATGGAATTGAAATACTGTTCTCTTTTCAGATGAGTCCACGTTTAATTTAAGAGGCCATGATCGAAAAACGGTTGTACGATGACCAAAGGGAAAAAGACTAGATCCAAAATATACGAATAAAACTGTTAAGTTTGGCGGTGGCAATATTATGATACAGGGTTGCTTTTCGGGCCAAGAAATGAGTCCAATTCATGTAGTAAAAAAGACTCTAACTGGAATTGGATACAGGCAATTTATAAATAACGTAATGCTTCCATACGTGGAGGAAAATATGCCCCTGGTCCGGAAGTTGCAACCTGACAATGATTCAAAATACACCTCCAAAGTTGTAACCGAATAGCTACAGTGTAATCACCAGATCTCAATCCTATAAAAAATCATTTGGAAATTATAGATCGAAAAATACGGACACAAAATTACACAAACTGAGTGGCAAAAAATGTTAGTAGATATCATCAACAATGTATTTGACTCCATGCCTCAGTGTTGTAAAGCAGTACTAAAAAATAATGTGTACCCACAACAGAATATTAAAACCAAAAATAGAAGGAAAGTTTTCAATTATTGTATAGTAAAGATTTCCAATGTTCTGTGAACAGCATCCATAATATTAATAGGCTAGGCGATTTCTTGTGACCGATGTTTTGTTCTACCATTTTATCCCGATTTTGACCAAACGTATAATATTTGAAAGATATTTCTTTTTAGCCTTTTCGCAGATTTACAGATTTACGGATTTTTAAATTTTTTCCTTTGTTTTGAGTAAATCGTATTTAAAATTGATACTAACACATACATAAATTATACAATGCTATGTGTGTGTTTATTAAATTTGTTAATGTGTTTGTAATAAAAATGAGTTTGTTTTTTTGTGTTGATTAATGAATTAAAGAAAAAATAAAATTTCCTAGAACTTGCACTAGTATTTCGAGGGCTGGAATCTGCTAGTGAAAATAAATATTTTTAATTTTTGTTATTTTTTTTTACTGAAATTAAGCTATTTTTAATATTTTTTTCTTTTTTAAATAAATAAAACACACAGAATTTTAAATTCAAGTCGCCAAAAATGTATAATATTAATAGGCAAGGAGATTTTTTGTGACCCTTCTTACACTTTTAGTTACCAACCGATTTACATAAAACACATATCTATAAGCTTATAAGCTTCAAATAAAAAACTGTACAATGCTGTGTGTATGTTTATTAATTGTGTCGAATTATGAATTGCCTAAAATTGATTAGTATACATTTAGGCTCTTATAAAATTATATATTAGCAAATCCATTAATATATCTTCTGTGTGTTCAACAAATATTTATAATGAAATTTAATGAATTTTATCTGCACAACTTATTGAATTTTATTTAAATATTCATAAATTCATAATTTAAAAACAAACATTTAAAGAAAAAATCTAATGAAAAATGTAATTTCCTAGAATTTGCACTCGAATTTCATGTATTATGTTAAAAGTTTGTTTCAAAAATTTCGTAATATAGAGTATAATCTTGCAGGAAAAATAGTTTTTAAAAATTTTGTGATGTAATTTTGGACCACTATATCTTAGTTTTGAACAATTACAGAATGCTACTGATACTGTGTACTGGGCCGGAAATATATTAAAAACTTTTCCCAACAATATTTATGACCCAATTTTTAAAAAAAAACTTTAACATCGAGAACTACAAACGGCTGTAGGAATCAGAAGATCTCTTAAATTTTTCCTCATATTCAGCTCTTCAATATATTGTGTGATTACCTACTTCGGAATCAAAATAACAAAATAAATTTTTGTAATTTTTTTTTAAATCCATTGTACCAACAAAATCCATTAAACATTGATCATTGCTATTGAATCGGTCTTAAAGCAATTCATACCTAATTTTAAAGCAAATTGCAGAATATTTATATTTTTATTTGCTTTGCTTAACTAGGATACCTAAGGAAGGAATTTTTTCGCATTAACAATTTCTAAAAATATAATTAGTTTCACAAAGATTAAAATACTCGAGCGTATACTTTTTTAACGTACTGTATTAAAGTAGTTATGTACATTTATGTATGTACCTGTGAAAATATAATAAATTAATAATTAAATTATGTTCATTATGACTTTCTTTAATTTATAAGTATAAAGCAACAGACGACATTTTTTTATGATCTTAACTTGTCACGTCTTGTCATACGGTCCATCATACAAAGTGCAATTTCATATCCATAATACACACACACACACACACACACACACACACACACGCTGTTCTCAACAAGTGAAAACATTTTCATATTTAAATAGTAATATTATTTTCAACACGAATGAGTATGATTCAAGATTTACACATTGAGTTGCATATAAATCATGTTTAATTAAATAAGATGAACGAACGTGTAACTCGTTGAAAAAAGTTTTCAGCACAAGTTTAATTCTTTATAACTTGGCTCGTACATCCATACATACATAAATCTATGAGTTCTGCGAAAATGTGTTTAGATGTCAACACTTTTCTTTTATTTTCATTTTTGCAATTTATCTTTAAAGATTTCTGAGAATGATTAGAGCGAGATATAGCTTGCTAACAGGCTATAAGCAAATAAATCAGTAACAAAATTAGTAATTTATAATTATAGATTTAATTTGTTGTATTAATTAAAGATTTCAAGTTTTATTGTATGATTAATATGAAATTAGTTTTAATAAATTATACATTTTAAGTTATCTGGTAGTAGAAACAATTATTCAATTTAAAATGAACTTCGTTCGCATACCTTTCGAATCATTGTTGTTTATAGTGATGAGATAAAATCGAGTTAACTTTCAAGTACCATATAGAAATGGTTATTCGGTTTTCGTTGTTTGTTAAAAGCTATTTTCGTGGTCATGGCTCTATATTTCTCAAACCCTTTCAAAACAGACGTTTGTTTTAACGATGATCTCTCATCGCTGGCACTAAATTTCTTTCCGCAGAAGGTAAAATCTGGCAATGAGCAATTCATAGCGCAATTCATGGAATTTCGTCATGGTAACTAACGGTGCAAAAACTGGACTGAAATGCTTGTGATTATCGGCAAAATCTTGGTCGAAGTTATTATATGATTGCGTTTGTGGATGGCTGGTAGATAGTTTCTTTATACCCGAATGTTTATCTTGCAAAATTTAACAGAAATCTATTATAGTTGACCTTGCAGGTAGCCGGAAAATTTGAATATTAGGTAGTTTAGCCAGTAGTGCAAATTATAAATCCTCTATATCATTTTACGTGTAAGATTAATGGCCAGGGTCGTTCATATGGGATGGGGAAACTTTTTCCAAAATGTATTAAAACAAATTTTTTTTTTCATATTAGTATTGGAGATGAAGAAGAAGCTAGCATATATTATTCTAAAAATAATAACCAACCGTAAAGTTTATTAATCAGACTGTTTCTAACATTAAGCTTTCATTAGATCTTGCTACATTTTTCTTTAACAAAAAGATCTTGTTTGATATCATATTTTTGTCAGGAAAATTTTCCAGATCATGGGGAGTCTTTTTTAGAAAAATTAAAATTTTTAAAATTTATTAAAATAATTTTTTAAATGCAATTTACTCAAAATAAAAGAAAAAATTTTAAAATCTGTATATCTAGTGAACAGCTAAAAAGAAGTAACTTTCAAATAGTATATGTTTGGTCAAAATCGGGATAAAACGGTAGAACAAAATTTCGGTAACAAAACATCGCCTAGCCTATTAATATTATAGATACATCGCTAATATTGGGTGAAGAAATTAAGTGTCTAAATAGAAAACTGAATGTTGAATATTGAAAAAGAATTGTCATGCAGAAAAATAATTATGTTCTTAAATACCGCACCCAGTACTGCACACTCTGTGCAAAAAAGATGAAATTTGGCTTCGAATTCTGTCGCAATTGGTCGCGCAAGGCTACTTACAGACGCAGCTGCACGTCATATTAACCGCTTAAATAAAAAATTTAAGGCTCGTCAGCAGTTTTATAAAACATATTGCAAATGGATCGACGAAGAATAGACATCAGATGGAAGGAAATATTATTGGCACCGACCATATGAAAAACTTCAACGGCATCAGGTTAAGCAAACTATAAAACAAGGCGGTGTAAATTTGATGGTGTGGAGATGTTTTACATGGTAGTTAGTAGAAGGTATTATAAAATGAGAAGACTACCTTAGAATTCTTCAGTCAAACTTTCCTGAATTTGTAAAGAGAAAGGCATATTATTGTTTCAACAAGATGGGGATCCAAAACATATCTCCAAAATTGTTACAAATTGATGGTCAAATCAAAAATTTAAATTCACTCAGTGGTCAGCATAAAGCCCAGATCTTAATCCAATTTGTAAAATGCAAGCGAATCGGGAATTGATTTCGTTTAAGCTCAAAAGGATCATCGGAATCCTCAAACTGAGAAATGCATCATCTTTAAATTTTCCTTTGAGTATCGCCACGTGAATCATATTGAGCATCAGCTTTCTTATCAGCGTTAATTTTCTTGGTTTAGATTTGATGACTACTGGAACAACCTGCAGTCCAAAACTGTGCGGTGCTAAGTCAGGGTCAGGTACATCCAGGGAGTTTAAAAACTCAGTTGGATAGTTAGTGGCTTCATCTTTATTTGTTAAACAATCAATAGATTTGCATGAATGCAGAGCGCCAAAGATTTGATTCTGAATTACAAAAATTAAGTCATCCACTAAATTGCTCACTAATTCAAGCATTTATTTTTGGGGTTACCAATGGTATTCGGAAACATTTTGTTGATGAGCTCGTCTTTCGATGAGATTAAATTACAAAAGTTCTGATGAAATGAAATCAGTCCACTCGATTTGTCGATAGGAACACGGCCATTACCGATATTCAGCTATTGCTTTGAGAAATCTTCAGCATATGCACCATTCCGCAATGCAACTGCCAAATGAAGTATCTTCTCAATGCGCCACAGAGCGCCATTTAGCTGATCCCGTCCAATTACAGCACGGCTACTAATATTAAAAACAGATGACGTCAGACTAATTTGCAAACCGCTCCCTATTATAGGATTCGTGATACATTATATTGAATAATTACTTCGGATGAGAGGTGGCACACCTACTGATCCAATACCGCCAGTTTTCAGCACGACTACTCACACCAGTAACCTGTTAAGTCGCACAAATCATCTTTACTCTCCCTTTTATATTGCTCAAGATATATGAAATTAAAAATGCACTTTGTATGGGTGGTGACACGCCCACTTATCCGATAACGCCCATTTTCAGCAAATATATTCACAGTAGTAACACATATTTGCAAGGTTCTCCCTGTCTTTATAATCGTGATATTGATATATTTATTTAGTTGTTTTTTCTTCAATTTTATTTATTGATAAATGGAATTCAATAAATTCATTTTTATGAAAAAGAAAAAAAAATATATTTCTTAACTGAACTTTTTCATAAATGATCAGAGATTTAAAAAAAAAAATTTTTATCTTTTTTAGTTTTTAGTTATGAATAGAATTTCCTAAATTTATTTTAGGGAATCGATTGAAAAAAATATTTCTTAACTGGAGTTTTGTCCAATTATTAGAATCACTTTTTGAATTGATTTAGCAATGTCCTTGTAAACCATGTCCAATATTAACCATTTAATCAAACTACAGATCGTAAGTACCAATATATTTTGATGAAAATTGGTATACAAGCTTTTACCGATCATAGGACGAACGCTATTAAAATTGGTGAAAATCGGTGCATGTTCAGACTTAGCCCCCTTACAAATAACCTCCTATCGTAAGATCTAATTTTCATACAAAATTGTGTGTGAAAATTTGTAAAAATTTTAGAAAATTTTGAATTTGTAAATTTTGTGTATTCTCTATCGAAATATAACAAATTTGTAATAAAAAAATACAATTTGGAAAAAAAATGGATAAACAAAAATAAAATTTTTTTTTGTGATGCCAAAACAATGGAAAGTTCTGCACCTGAATTGATTAAAACAATAAAAATAGAAGATGTACGAAAGGAAATGTATAAAATCTTAACCAATATTTAAATATTTCTTGGGTCACAAGCATTAACCGCCTAAGTCGAAAATCATGCTTTCGAGAAAAATAACCTTTTTATATAAATGTAATGGGGCTTCAATACGTCTTAGGTCAGTATGATTTCATTAATAACTTTTTAAAAAACAGTGTTACAGAAATGGGGATTTCACGTAAATATAAAGCGTTGTTAGTCGAATATGAAAGAATATGATACATAACTCAAATCATTCTTAAGTCGACTTAGGCGGTTATCGCTTGTGATCACAGATTTATAGTTTCTGGCATTTTCTTCTGTTTTTTTAAACATAATTGTATATTTAAATATTTTAACTTTATAATTAATTATTATAAAATAGTGGCAAGAATAGATTTGTGTGAAGAGCTTAAAACTAGAACAATAGATAATTTTACTGCTGGTCTGAAGAAAAAGAAAGTTTGCTAGAAATATTCTCTGAATAATTTCATTATTTAAAAAATTTTCTAGATATATCGTAAAAGAAGTACGGTGAAGATTTAATATTTAATAATTTAAAAGACAGAATAATTTAAAAGAAAACGAAGTGAAAAAGATGTCCAAAGTGCTAAATAAGAGGTCATTAACAATCTGAAACTAAAGAAAAATATATACTCAAACTGCTTTCCGAATAGGTACAGCCTAATCACCAGAACTCACTGTTATGGGAAATTAAAGATCGAAAAATACAGACATGAAATTAAACAAACAAGACATCTCTTAGAGGCAGTGAATTCAGAGTGGGAAACAATTTCAATGGATATCATCAACAATTTAATTGACTCCATGCTTCGGCGTTGTGAAGCAGTGCTTAAAAATAACGGATGGCCAACAAAATATTGAAACCAAAAATAGAGGGAAAGTTTTTATCGTTGTATAGTAAAAGTTTCCAATATTTTGTGAACAGTATAAAAATGAATACTTTTACTATTACTAGCAGATTCCAGCCCTCGATATTCGAGCGCAAATTCTAGGAAATTTTATTTTTTCATTATATAGAGACCCTAAAAAGTATGCTAATCAATTATAGCCAATTCACAAATCAACACAAAAACAAACTTATTTTTATTACAAACACATTAACAAATTTAATAAATTAAATTATGTGTTAGTAGCAACTTTAAATGCAATTTACTCAAAATAAAGGAAAACATTTAATAATCTGTAAATCTGCAAATCGACTAAAAAGAAATACCTTTCAAATAATATATGTACGTTTGGTCAAAATCGGGATAAAACGGTAGAACAGAACATCGGCACAAGAAATCGCCTAGCATCTTAATATTATAGATTTTTTTCTGAACTTAAGCTATTTTATGTTTTTTTTTTTTTCTTGAAATAAATAAAACATACCAATTTTAAAATTAATGAAAGAGTTTTAAATTGTATGCTCCATTTTTTTGTTAAAAGCTTCCATTGTATTGTCACTATATATATAAATAAAATTTGATGTATGCGTATGTGTATATTATAACCACTAATCGTTGGACAATTTTTTCATATTCCCCATATAAAGCTAATTACCGATCTTCACTTAAATATATCAAAAAATTGGTTGTGCTAAAAATTTTGGCTTCTATATGTTTTTGGGAAAAGTAAGTGACTTTCTAAATATGGTCATGATCGGTCCGATTTTTTACCTAGTCTTCATATAAAAATAACATCAGGTATGAATTTCGAGTGCTCATAAAATATCTTTTTTTGCGGAAGAAAACCCTCACTCAAATCAAGAATGGTAAAAAAAATGGTTTACCGCGTTTCGTGGTGGTGAACAAATACTAATAACGCCAACCGTTCTGGATGACCAATTGAAAAAAATAAATAATGAAATAAAAAATTTTTATTTTACATTTAATAAAATTGACCAAAAAAGCCCTACGTACACTCTATAATACATGAAAAAATTCACTTTACTGTGTTGCCGGAGATGGCTACCCCGTGACCATAAAGGCAATAATTTAAAAATTTGAAAGGAGTATTTGAACGTTAGATAAAGTGTATTGAGATAAACGGAGACAATGTTGAGAAATTCTTAATTTTGTTTGCTAAAGCTGCGTTCACACTACGTGTTTTGCTCGTGTTTTTCTTATTTTTTTAGCACGTGTAATTTGTACACATAGTGTGAACCCTTTCCAACATTGTTTATGTACAACACATTTTGCAAGACATATGTAAAATTTTCAATTAGAGCAGGTTCTATTTTGGCAAGATAAACATATGAAAATACAACACTGCTTGTGGCGAAAGAAAAACAGAGTAAATTATAAAGATTAATATTGAGAGAAAAATAAATTGTTTAATATTAATTAACAAGTAAAAAATATATATAATATATATCTTTATTTTTGCCAATAATTTTTTGTAAATTCACAAATTAAATCAGCTGTTGTTTACATTTAGAGGTTATGTCATACGGAAATACATATGTACGTTTGAAAGCAAAAATTATGAATCGTATGTAAAACGGCAATCTTGACACACACACAGAATTACGTATGGATCGTAAAACTGAATTTACACATGGAAAATACACATAGTGTAAACACACCTTAAGAAAAAACTTTCATACATAAAGTTATCGGTTTATTTATCCGCCCTCAATTTATCAATTTTTATGTATCTAAATTCATCTATATGGTCTCACCATTTTGAAGATTACACCATTACCTAGGTTTGTGTCGAAGTTGCATTGTTTATGCTTTAGTTTCCTCCACATGCTTCGAAGTTGCGTCGCTAATACTACGATTTGCATCGTTAATATGAAAATGTTTTTTTTTTATAACACAACTGTATGCATGAGTTTACAAAGCTCAAACAGCAAAAGGGGATTACCCGTCTAAGTTTAATTTGTGCGAAAGTCATCTACTGGCTACCATTTGAAACTACATACGTTTAAGTAAAGTTAAGACTATACATTTTTCAATAATGCGTCAAAAAAGAAAACAAATAAGTTTGAAAAAAAATCAGGGAAAAGGGCTGCTGAGATTGGAAGAAAACTTGGACTTGCCCTATCCACAGTAAAATAAATTTGTTCCAAAGGCGCTGATTAAATTTAAAAACTTTCTGAAACAGCCACATCATTACAACGTAAACAAGTTATAAAAATGAGAGGACCTTCAGTGGAAAAAATTGAGTCCCTTCTTAGCATTTGGATAGAATATCAAAATCAGCACAAAAAAAAATGCCATTGACTTAAATGGAAATTTAGAACAAAACTTTAACTTTATATGAAAATCTTCAAAAAAATTATCCATTATCAAGTGCCAAAATTGAGACTGGTTTGATCATTTATAAAATTATACAAATTTACATAACATTGCTAAGGCAGATATTTCTGTGGTTTTCTAGAATAACCGCGTATGTCATAAAATCAAAATGTTCAGGGGAGCCAAAAACGTTATATTTGAAATTATGGGCTCGATATAAAGTTTTTAGAGCTTTTTATTCAACAGTCCTGTAGATATGGGCAATAAATACTTTATATAAAATTTTGAGTCAAAAATCTTGAGAAGAATAGATCCTAGAGAAGGACGAAAACAATATGTAAATTACACTTAAAGTGTGTGCAGATAAAATAACTTATGTCGACAAACGTCGTTTTCTTTGAAAAAGAAAACTACCAATGCAACCAACCATGTAGACATAAGTTGTTGTTGCTTGAAAAATGGATTTTTTTGTTCGTCAACAAAAAGTTAACGGGACTTAGGATGAGAATATAACAACGTATCAAGAATAATAGTGACAAAAAATAACAGAATATAAGCGGTTATAAACTGAAAAATAATCCAAAATTATTTTGAATTTTTTTTCATTAATAACAACGTATGTCGCTATGTGTGGTTTTCTGAGAAAATAATTTGTCAGCGATCAAACGTAGGTTGACATACGTCGATAGTGCTGCAAACTAATTTAATAAACATTTAAGTTACGTCGTTATTTAAAGAAAAAACTCAGAAATGGTCAATATTATTTTTTTTTAATTTAACACATGTAAAGAGCGTTTAAAATTAATATATTTGGCATCGTTAACTCAAAACTGACAAAAATGGACATACGCGGTTATTCCAGAAAACCACAGATTTCAGTTGCACTAAAGGTCAACCTTGAAATAAAATTAATCATTGAAAAAGGTGAGAATTCTGCTAAACAGGTTTAAACGCTGATGGAACGGAACCTTTTGGGAACAGTTGCCAGAAAGAAGTATATTTTTAAATCCAAAAAATCTGTTCCGTTCTAAAGCTAAGAGAGATAGACTTATACTTCTTTTGGGAGAAAGCGCAGCGGAAGATTTTATATTTAAGTCATTTTAAATATACCAATCTTATAATGCGAGAGCTCTAAAAAATGTTAAAGAGAGCAACTTTCCTGTTCATTGGTGCTTAAACAAAAAAGCATGGAAAAATGTGCTGTTCCTGAACTGAATAATTGATTTAAAAGTGCACCAGGCCATCCTGTTTTTTCGGATGATTATTCTGCTAACATAAAAGTGATTTTTATGCCCCTAAATACCACATCAGTGTGTTTTATTCAAGTTCAAAGCCTATTATCTGCGATGAACTTTTAGTTAACTTCTAAAAACAACTGAGGCCAAATCACCGCATTCGATATCGAGTAAAATCGATCGAAATTCCATATTTTGGAAAATAAAAAATAATTTCGATCGAAAAATTTCGATAATGAATGCGGTGATTTGGCCCCTGATGTAGATGAAAACGAAGATGATAAGCCTACCATGACAGACTTTAGGAAGAATTATATTATCCTGATCGCCATTGAAAATATAAACGTCTCATGGAAAAATATAAATGAATCGTGTAGGCATGGAACTTGTCGCATATGATGGCCCTTATGTATTCTTAAAGATATTTGTGATATTCTGAACTTTTGTAAAGAAATGCGAATTTTGAAGAGTTGAATTGCAATTGAGATTATCACTACGGTGGGCGATGAAACACTTACCTCTAAAGGCGAAACAGAAGATAAAAAGCTTGGTGGTATGAATATGGGCCCCAGGAAAATGGGCCCCAAAAAAAAATGAAAATGAGCCCCAAAAAAATGTATGGAAAACAACAACACGAAATTTTGGGGCCTGTTTTCCCATTTTGGGGTCGTTTTTCAGTTCTTCATGTGGGGTGCATTTTCGTAATGAAAATGGACCCCAAACAAGAAAATGAAAAAGGGCCCCGAATAATTTTTGGGGCCCAATATCACATATTGGTGGGGCCTTACTTCATATTTTGGGGTTCATTTTAATTTTTTTTTTTTTTTAATTAACTTTTATAAACTTGCATGATGTAAAAAAATCGAATATTTTCTTTTTTGAATTCAGTTTTATTTAGTAACGTTAGTATTTATTATTATTCATTTATCAAATTCAGTTTCATATTTTGAAATGTATATGTACATATGTATTTAAGAATATATCTGAAGTGTATCTTCAACCTTTGCACGGCAGTAGGGACAGTTGTAGGGACAGTTGTAATGTTTGCAGGGAAAATAAATTTTTTTATTCTTGTGACGTACGCAGGAAAACTTTATTCAGCGAAGCTACCTGCCGCGTCCTACTGGAGGAGAAAACCCTTAAGCGCGGCCGCAGGCCGCCACGCAGAAAAACTTTTGTATGCGAAGCCAGATTTCAATACTTAATTTTTTTTTTTTGTAAAAAAAAAAGTTTTTACAAACCAACAAAGTTTAGACAATTTTATGCAAAAATCAGCAAAATTGCCAAATCAAAACTGACGAAATGATAACACTGCGGAACAAAAAAAAAATAAAAAATTCTGCGGCATTTATTCTGTTAATGGTTTTTGCAAACACTTATATTGACATACACAGTATGCATTTACTTTTTTTGGATTGACTCTGGTCCTCGCGATAAACCGCTATTTAAAAAATGAAGGAGTCTTCACCACATATTTTAGCATAATTCAAGAACGGTTTGTCCGATTTGGTTAAATAAAAAATATGAAAATCCACAGCTATATTACCTCCAAGTTATATCTACACTATGTTTTAATTAGGGCAATAGATCCGGAAATATTCATAAAGTTTTTCCGAATAAAAAATTTTTTTGATGTAAAATTTAAATATTTTTGTTGTTTTTAAAATCATAAAAAAACAAAAACATCAAAATTGCTCTTTTTTAATCTAAGGTTAAAAACATAGATATGTTGCAAATAAAACAAGCCATATTTAATTAAAATCGATTAACAAGTTTTGATTTAATTTACAATTTAGTGATGGTATCTCAATTTAATAAAAAAAAAATTCTAAATGAAATTTTTTATGGGATTTCCATCAAATTCAAGCATTACTGCAGAAATAGTTAATAATATTGAACAGAATTTATTCTAAAAATTTTTTATCAAAATGAGAGTGCCATCACAAAATTGTAAATAAAATCAAAACTTGTTAATCGATTTTAATTAAATATGGCTTGTTTTATATGCAACATATCCGAGTTTTTAACCTAAGATTAAAAAGAGCAATTTTGATGTTTTTGATTTTTTATGAATTTTAAAACAACAAAGATATTTAATTTTTACATCAAAAAAACTATTTATTCGGAAAAACTTTACGAATATTTCCGAAACTGTTGCCCTAACTAAAAAATAGTGTAGGCATGACTTGGAGGTAATTTAGCTGTGGATTTTCATATTTTTTATCTTACCAAATCGGACAAACCGTTCTTGAGTTATGCTAAAATATGTGGTGAAGCCTCCTTTATTTTTTAAATAGCGGTTTATCGCGAAAACCAGAGTCAAACCACAAAAAGTGAATTATAGACTTAGGTCTTCATCAGCATATGTAGCAAAATTTACTAACAATTCCTATGCCGCAGAATTAGTGTTGCCCTGTGTAATCGATTTAGATGATTTTAGCTTAGAATAAAAAACACCGATTTAAGGCCTAGTTAGCCACACGTTGTTAAAATGTAACTATACCGTAAATGTAACGTTAGCATTCAGTGCAATTATGGAACGTAAAAAACGAACCAGCATGTTGCTGTGTAAAATTAACCAAACTTTATCAGCTGTTCACAAATGTCATCTACAAACGTAGCAAAAATCTATTTTCAACAGATTGGGACGTCCCGGTTACGTGACAGTTGAGTTCGGTAACTGCTCTAAATGCTTTTCATGTAACAGAAAAAACAGCTGACACGTTTGGTTAAGGTGCTATTACACGAAATGTTTTTTACATATGTACTGTCACTTTTTTTATCCATATGAAATTCCTCATGTCTGTCAAAATTGTCTTTTACATACGATTCATAATTTTTGCTATCACACGTGCATATGTATTTCCGTATGACATAACCTCTAAATGTAAACAACAGCTGATTTAATTTGTGAATTTACAAAAATTTATTGTTAAAAAAAAGTTATATATTTTTGAATTGTTAATTAATATTAAACAATTTATTTTTCTTTCAATATTAATCTTTATAATTTACTCTGTTTTTCTTTCGCCACAAGCAGTGTTGTATTTTCATACGTTTGTCATGCAAAAATAGAACCTGTTCTAATTAAAAAATGTACTTGTGACTTTCCTCATGTATTGTACTTAAACAATGTTTCATATGTATCACACGATGTGTACAACTTTTGTTGTGGGAAAATTTGACAGCACATATGTAAAAAACACATCATGTAATAGCACCTTTACGGTTACGTGTGGCTACATAAGCCTTTAGACTTTTAATTTAATACGATGAATTCCTTTTTAAACTCTTATTTTTAACTCATACTCTCTGTCTGTCTGCCGTGGGGCAACCCCATTCCCCCTTATCCAAATGATCTGAAACTTGGCCCATAGTCTTGTTGTAACTACAGATTAATTTTTGGGTAGTCACGCACATGGAAAGATTAAAACCCAAGTTCCTCTCATCCGATCGATCTGAAACCTTGTCCACAAACTTGCTGTGGCCAAAGATTTATTTTAAAATAGTCACGCACAGTCACGTAGAGATTCAAAACTCATATACATAAGGAAAGAAAGAGTTTTAATAAAAACTTTGTTTTTATGGGTTAGATTATTTAGATTATTTAATAAAAAAAGTAAATTGAAATAAAATTGAAAAGGAATGGAAATTGAAAAATCAATTTTTTGGCAAACAAAATGGAATGTGGAACCGATCAAAAAAAATTAATACAAATGTATGGAATTTCGTATTGCGATTTGCTTCGCATTTATCCGGTACCAATTATCGACGCAAACTGGGGTATTGGTATATTGTAACAGTATTCATAAAAAAGTACTCGATGGAAGCAAAAAATTTATAACGAAAGTTATAACACAGAATTAAGATCCGGAAATATTTGCCATTATGTTACCTATCAGATATGATTCATTCAAAGGGATTTCAAACAAAATATATACAATCGCAAAACAGTGTAATTATTTTCCACAAAATGTTAAAACCTAACCCCTTATGATCACTATAACTAAGATTGAAAAAAAAAAATATTGTTATTAATCTTAACTAGGAACTAATTCCAAGTCTGCCCCCTTGAACGAAACCTTATCAAACTGTCAAATTAAAACCATGTGTACTCGTACAACAAACAAAAATTATGAATAAATGATGTTTTTTTACACACAAACACACATACTTTTTGTAATGTCAGTCAATCAATTTGTAATTTTAAAATGTTTTTTTTTTATTGTTATTTTAAACGTTAATTACATTTAACAAATATTTTATAATATTCAATGTTAGAAAATTAATTAATACTTATAAACCCATATACGGGTATATATTTATATATCTATATATCAGGTATATTCGTACTATTAGATTAAATTATTAATTAAAATAAATTGTTACTTACACCATTTTCTTAGATATGTACTTGATAGTTTTGTACAAAGTTTATGCTTTTGACCATTCATACTTCTAGTTCATGCAATTTCTAGCTAAAAAAATAAAAAACAAAAAAATATTATAGTTTATAGTGAAAATTAAGAAAGAAAAAAAACTTATGTTTGCAGAATTAGACGTTATAATTAAAAAAAAAAAAAAAATATTTTTATATATGTTCAAATATGTACATATAACATCTTTAAAATTGATGGAAAATCCTCTTTTTATTTAAAAAAAAATAATATTTGAAATAGTCCATCTATTATTATTATCAAAAGTATAAGACCTTTCTTTCAAAATTCTGAAGGTTTTGTCAGAACTTTCACTAGTTATCAGAGAAGACCTTTGTTGTGAAACAGTTTGTGCTGTAATTTTGTAACTAACACAAACATTTAATCTTCTTCTTTATTTCTCATTCCTTGCTTTAATTGTCCATACTTTCACCGCATTCGTATATCAATACTTTGCTGTATTTAAAACAATTATGTGAGTCCGATCACAGGGCAGATGTGTAAACATCTAGTAATTAATGATTTTTTTATGGCAAACAACTGCATGGGCTCTGCTAATATAAAAATATTTATTATTGCTAGCAGATTCCAGCCCTCGAAATTCGAGTGCAAATTCTAGGAAATTTTATTTTTTCATTAAATAAGGACCCTGAAGGTATGCTAATCAATTATAGCCAATTCACAAATCAACACAAAAAACAAACTCATTTTTATTACAAACACATTAACAAATATAATAAACACATACATAGCATTGTATAATTTTATGTATGTGTTAGTAGCAACTTTAAATGGAATTTACTCAAAATAAAGGAAAACATTTAAAAATCTGTAAATCTGCAAATAATATGCGTTTGGTCAAAATCGGGATAAAACAATAGAACAAAACATCGGTCACAAGATATCGCCTGGCCTATTAATATTATAGATTTATTATTTCAACTGGTTATTTTTAAATTTTTCGTTTTAATTTTTTATTTTTCGAAACGTTTTTATAACGCTATTCGCTCCCTCATTTTATCTCCAAACACTTCCGAATGAAATCGTGTCTTCATTTTATCTCCGAACACTTCCTAATCTCTTCACCAATACAATCGTACCTCGTACGCTCCCTCATTTTATCTCCAAACACTTCCTAATGAAATCGTGCCTTCATTTTTTCTCCAAACACTTCCTAATCTTTTCACCAATACAATCGTACCTAACACCGTTTCTGTCTTACTCTGTTTTTATACCCTACACCACTATGGGGTTTGGGTATAATGACTTTGTGCTGCTGTTTGTAACAACCAAAAATATTCGTCCTTGACCCATCTTTAATTATACCGATCGACTCAGAATCACTTTTTAAGTCGAAATAGCCATGTCCGTCCGTCCGTCCGTCCGTCTGTGTGTCCATGTAAAGCTTGTAATCAAACTACAGGTCGCAAATATGAATATATTTTGATGAAATTTGATATATAAGCTTTCACCGGCCATGGGATGAACGCTGTTGAAATTGGTGAGAATTGGTCCATGTTCAGACCTAGCCCCCATACAAATGACCCCTATGAAATTGACATAAATTGCCATAAGTTCCAAATTATCATATAGATCTCAGTCAAATTGGGTTTGCATATGTTTATTACATCCATTAATCAGTAGTTCAAAATTACTCCCTATAGGAAAATTCTTAGTCATATTCCCCATATAGAGCTGCTTCCCGATCTTCACTTAAATCTATCAAAAAACAAAAATATTGCACAGATTTTTCTCAAATTTGGTTTGTATATAGTTTTTCAAAGTATAAGTGACTATACCAAATATGGTCAGGATCGGTCCATTTTTCGACTTAGTCCCCATATAAATATAGTATAAGAAAATTATAGTCGGTCTAGACCGACTATATGATACCCTATACCATGCGTTTAGAGACCCTATCTCTCAGACCCAACTAACTGGATATTGAAAATAAGCATAAACCAAATTTGAGTGGGATTTTTTATTAATTTTTTCGGCTGCAGATATGAAAAAGTTCATATCGGATGTTCTATCTATATGGGGACTAGGCCCAAAATTGGTCCGATCCTGACCATGTCTGGTAAAGTCTCTTGTATTTTGCAAAAATATATGCAAACAAAATTTGAGAAGAATCAGTGCAATATTTTTGTTTTTTTGATAGATTTAAGTGAAGATCGGGAAGCAGCTCTACATGGGGCCTATGACTAAGAGTTGTCCAATAGGGATCATTTTTGGACTACTGATTACTGAATGTAATATATACATACAAACCCAATTTGGCTAAGATTTGTATGATAATTTGGATCTTATGGCAATATATGTTGATTTCATAGGGGTCATTTGTATGGGGTCATGGACCGATTCTCACCAATTTCAATAGCGTTCATCCCATGGCCGATAAAAGATTAAATAACAAATTTCATGAAAATATATTCATATTTGCGACCTGCAGTTTGATTACAAGCTTTACATGGACACACAGACGGACGGACGGACGGACATCGTTAAATCGAATCAGATAGTGATTCTGATTCGATCGGTATAATTAAAGATGGGTGTAGGTCAAATACTGTTGGTTGTTACAAACAGCAGCACAAAGTCATTATACCCAAACCACATAGTGGTATAGGGTATAATAATTAGTAAAAATGCCACTCAAATTTGGTTTATGCTTATTTGCTATATACAATGAGTTGGACCGAAGAGATAGGGTTTCTTAACCATGGTATAGAGTGTCGTTTAGTCGGGCTAGACCGACTATAATTTTCTTACTTGTTGTGATTGTATTGTCAAATAGATTTTTACCCCACTGAGCGTGTAGGTGTTTACACATCAAAAAGCCATCTCTCGCCATCTCTATGTAACATCTTATTTCCTTTGAAGCGGTCATTGATCATTTATCAAGACTCCAAGTTAATTAAAGTTTTTCACTCGCTCGATGTCCGTGTTTCTTATTTTTAGTAAGGTGGTATCGTATAAATTTTTCCTGCTGATAACCATGTATGTTTTCTTTCTAATGTTGATTCTCAGGTAACTTTGTCGAGCAGCTTCTGTAGGCCAGTTATAGTGCTTGCCAATAACGTGTTGTCATCAGCATATCGTATGTTATTGATAAACATTCGATTTACTTTTCCTCCTATTCCTTCTTCTTCAATTATTTTTTGCAATATTTTCTCTGAATATACGTTGAAAAGCAAGGGCGTTAGTATGCACCCTGTCTTACTCCTTCTGAGATGGAAATTTCTTCAGTTCATTAAATTCGTGCTAAGTGGTTCCAGTAGAGACTTTTTTATATCGTCTTTCCTTCTCGTTGATTCCAATGGATGTTAAAATTTCCATAAGCTTGGCATGTTGACCAGTAGCGAAGTCTTTCTCATAGTCAATAAAGCAGAGGAAGACATCTATCTCGACATCCCGAAAATTTTTGAATAAGTACTGAATACCATGTAATGCTTCTCGAGTATCCATTCCTTCCATGAAGCAAAATTTGATCTAGACCCACCATTTATTGCACCAATCGACACTTTCTGAGTCAATTTAGCTATGTCGATGCGTCTGCCTGTCTGACCGTCCAGATGTGTGTCCATGTAGACCTTATATATATATGAATATGTTTTGATGATATTTAGTATGTAAGCTTTTGTTGACCATAAGACGAACGATATCGAAATTGGTAGAAATTGGTGTTCAGACCTGGCTCCCATATAAATAAGCCCCATCAGACCGAATAAAATAGCCGTAAGATCCACATTATATTATTGTTAACATTCTTATTATTTTTATATAACGGGTGATTTTTTAAGAGCTTGATAACTTTTTTTTAAAAAAAAACGCATAAAATTTGCAAAATCTCATCGGTTCTTTATTTGAAACGTTAGATTGGTCCATGACATTTACTTTTTGAAGATAATTTCATTTAAATGTTGACCGCGGCTGCGTCTTAGGTGGTCCATTCGGAAAGTCCAATTTTGGGCAACTTTTTCGAGCATTTCGGCCGGAATAGCCCGAATTTCTTCGGAAATGTTGTCTTCCAAAGCTGGAATAGTTGCTGGCTTATTTCTGTAGACTTTAGACTTGACGTAGCCCCACAAAAAATAGTCTAAAGGCGTCAAATCGCATGATCTTGGTGGCCAACTTACCGGTCCATTTCTTGAGATGAATTGTTCTCCGAAGTTTTCCCTCAAAATGGCCATAGAATCGCGAGCTGTGTGGCATGTAGCGCCATCTTGTTGAAACCACATGTCAACCAAGTTCAGTTCTTCCATTTTTGGCAACAAAAAGTTTGTTAGCATCGAACGATAGCGATCGCCATTCACCGTAACGTTGCGTCCAACAGCATCTTTGAAAAAATACGGTCCAATGATTCCACCAGCGTACAAACCACACCAAACAGTGCATTTTTCGGGATGCATGGGCAGTTCTTGAACGGCTTCTGGTTGCTCTTCACTCCAAATACGGCAATTTTGCTTATTTACGAAGCCATTCAACCAGAAATGAGCCTCATCGCTGAACAAAATTTGTCGATAAAAAAGCGGATTTTCTGCCAACTTTTCTAGGGCCCATTCACTGAAAATTAGACGTTGTGGCAGATCGTTCGGCTTCAGTTCTTGCACGAGCTGTATTTTATACGGTTTTACACCAAGATCTTTGCGTAAAATCTTCCATGTGGTCGAATAACACAAACCCAATTGCTGCGAACGGCGACGAATCGACATTTCACGGTCTTCAGTAACACTCTCAGAAACAGACGCAATATTCTCTTCTGTACGCACTGTACGCATTCGTGTGGTTGGTTTAATGTCCAATAAAGTAAACTGAGTGCGAAACTTGTTCACAATCGCATTAATTGTTTGCTCACTTGGTCGATTATGTAGACCATAAATCGGACGTAAAGCGCGAAACACATTTCGAACCGAACACTGATTTTGGTAATAAAATTCAATGATTTGCAAGCGTTGCTCGTTAGTAAGTCTATTCATGATGAAATGTCAAAGCATACTGAGCATCTTTCTCTTTGACACCATGTCTGAAATCCCACGTGATCTGTCAAATACTAATGCATGAAAATCCTAACCTCAAAAAAATCACCCGTTATAATTCGATTGGTGTATGCGTGCCTATTATACACTGTACAAACATTTCTAGTCATAGTCCCCATATAAATCCGATACCCATTCATCACTTAAATCTACTTTTAAAAAAATTATATTGCACAAATTTTTTCAAATTTGGTTTATATATTTTTTTGAGAATTGTAAAAGGCTTTACAAAATATGGTTATGATCGGTTCATTTTTTTACCTACTCTCCATATATATTAATAACATTCCCACAAAAATTTGATTTATATTTATTTTCTATAACCAGTTATTGCTTCAGCAAAGTTGAATTTAAAACCATCTCTCGAAATGTACGATATAGGGTATCGTATAGTCGGTCTAGACCTACTTCAATTTTCTTATTTGTTTTAAATTGATCACAGTTTTATGCAATTAAAAGCTTGTGGTTATTAAGTATTTATAAAGTTTATTTATTTTGCATTAAAATTTATTAAGTAATAAATATTTCTAAAACAAGTATTAAAATATATAACGAGTTAAACAACTGGCCCTGGAATAATTAAAAATGTATACACATGTTACAACTTACTTAAAGACCTTTATTTCCTGAAATATTGCGACTTGACCTATGAAAAACTTATTAGCTGTCAAAAGCTTTTCCTAGTTAGTGAGTTAAGGCAGGGACAGCCAAAGGTGTCAATCATATATTTTTTCAAAAATTCATTAGTGCAATCGTATCGGTCATAAATAAATTATAATTAAGAACTAAAGGCAAGTATAAAACTTAGTACAAAAAAGTGAATTTAAAATTTGTATTTCGATATTTTTTAAAATTTAAAATCAAATTCATATCATCTCATTTCATTTATTCAGTCATATATAACTTAAATTAAAAATTAATACATAAATTAAATAAATATGTCTGATTTTATAAATTTAATAACTCAAAGAGAAACAGCTTAAAACTTTCTTTTGAAGTGCAAAATTAAATAGTGCGACTCAAATTTTTTTTAACGGCCGTTTCATTTATGTTATTGAGATCGTTACAAGCACGACTTAACGTACTGTTAATGCCGGTTTTCTCAATGTATCATCAAACTGCCTGTTAATTAACCAGGACATAAATTTATTGGACCGATAAACTGCCGGTTAACAAGTTTGGTTTTCTCAATGTACCGACAAAAACATTATTTTCAGTTGGCAATGCCTCTCAAAATACGTATGAAAATTGGGAGAATTATTTTCAGTTGGCAGTGCCTCTCAAAATTGATATGAAAGTTGGGAGAATAATTTATCTGCACGATAAATAAATAATTGGCAGATGAGTGCCGGTTAGCTTTGCGACAAAATAGAAGCAAACCAGACATTGAGAAAACCAAATTTCTTTAATCGGCAGTTTCTCGTTGGGATAAAAGATAATCGCCTATTGAGAAAACGGGCATAAATATATGGCAGCTGTACCTCTAATGTGAGTCAACTCAAAATTTTTAATTTTCTCTTTTTGCAAGAAAACGACACACAGTGGTCAATATCTATCCACTGTAAAAATCTTACATCGATTTTTCTAGTCTTTCATAAAAAAAATACAGTTGTAACCCTCTTTGCGTTATAAGAGTAGCTGCTTTAGAATCCACTAAAAAGACTTATTTTGAGTTGCACCCAAAAAAATTGTTATTTCTGATGATCACTGAAAATCGCAAAAACAGGTTTTAAAAGCGAAAAAAGACGTATTTTCATAATTTTTTTTTTAAGATATGAATAATGTTGGATTATTTATTTCATATACACGTTATAGCAGAACATTTGAAGAATCTTAGAAAAAATTTTCAATTAAAAATTTTAATAAATAAGTCCGTGGCAGCGAATCTCCGGAGGCGTTGTTGTTTTGCTGTGAACATCATAACTCGTTACAGAATCATGTGAAATAAAAAAAATTTAAATGCGTTTAAGAGGTGATATGTTTCCCGAGGTAATGACGAAGAGTTTTTTTAAATTTTTATTTTTTTTTTTTTGCTGCATTTTGAAGTGAAAAACACGATTTTTGCTATAAAATTTCGGGAATTTGTTATTAAAAAATGGGGAAGAAAATAGAAAATAAAGTGTTACCTGGTGATTTATGTGTAGAATCGGTCAAGTACATTTTGAGTTATGATGTTCACGGACTTCAAACATTTATTTGCGAGAAAAACGATTTAAAGTTTTTTAAAAACTGATTCACAAACGATATACCGTATGAGGCCGGTCGCCGGAAACGCTGTATCTTCTTTAGTTCTGCTTCGATTTACTTGAAATTTTGAAACAATATTCTCGACATGTCGTGTATTCATAAAAAGAAATACAAAAAAAGGTTTTAAAACCTTACCGCCCCCCTTATCCAAACACTAATCATGAATATATTTTAAATCATTTTGTAAGTTATATATACCAATAAAGGAGGAGATCTCACAGTATATTTTTAAATCATCAGCATAAAGCAAAAAGCGTGCCTTAGTAAAACACTTAGAGACATCATTTATAAACAAAATAAGCAAGAGTGGACCCAAAACACTGCCTTGAGGAACGCCAGAGGCTTGAACATATGGGATCGATTGAAAATCCTCAACCAACACTCTGCAAATTCTATTAAAGGGTGATTTTTTAGGTATTATCTTATTGGCAACACTGGTTTAAACAGCTGACGCACGTTTCGTGTTTTGTTTCATTGTCAAACATCTTCAGTTTGGTCTATAATTTAACCATTAATCGTCTTACAAACGAACAACGCTTGCAAGTTATTGAATTTTATTATCAAAATGCGTGCTCTGTTAAGAAAGTTCATCGCGCGCTTCTTTCATTTTATGGTCAGTTTAATCGACCCACTGAAGCGGCTCTTCGGGCTATTGTGACTAAATTTCGCACCAAATTTACATTGTTGGACATTAAAACACCAACACGCTTACGTAGAGTGCGAACTGAAGAAAATATCGCAGCTGTATCGGCCAGTGTTAATGATGACCATCAATTATCGATTCGTCGCCGTTCGCAGCAATTGGGCCTCTGTTACTCAACAACGTGGAAAATTTTGCGGAAGGATTTAGGTGTGAAACCTTTCAAAATACAGCTGGTGCAAGAATTGAAGCCGAACGACCTACCGCAACGTAGAATTTTTGGTGAATGGGCTCTAGGAAAGTTGGCCGTAAATAAGCAGAACTGTCGATTTTGGAGTGAATATCAGCCAGAAGCATTGGAAGAGCTACCAATGCATCCAGAAAAAGTCACAGTTTGGTGCGGTTTATGGGCTGGTGGCATCATTGGACCGTACTTCTTCAAAGATGATGCGAATCGTAACGTAACTGTGAATGGTGAGCGCTACCGAGAGATGATATCCAACTTTTTTTTCCCCAAAATGCATGAGCTTGACTTACATGATATGTGGATTCAACAAGACGGTGCACATGCCACACAGCACGCGCAACAATGGACTTATTGAGAGGCGAGTTCGGTGAACATTTTATTTCACGTTCGGGACCGGTCAATTGGCCGCCTAGATCGTGCGATTTAACGCCTTTAGACTATTTTTTGTGGGGCTATGTTAAAGCTCATGTCTATACAGATAATCCCGCTTCAATTGACGCATTGGAAGACAACATTGAAACATTTATTCGTGAGATACCGGCAGAAATGTTGGAAAGAGTATGCCAAAATTGGACTAAGCGGATGGACCATTTGAGGCGCAGTCACGGTCAACATTTGCATGAAATAATCTTCAAACATAAAATTATATGGACCGTACTATCGATTCAAATAAAGATTTCATGCATTTTTCTGAATTTTTTTTTTTTTTTTTTTTTAAACTTTCCTATAGCTCTTTAAAAATCACCCTTTAGATAGGAGTGATCTTATCCACAAATTTCACTATTTGTTTATAAATGAGGAACAATTTAGAACTCACTCGTTAAATTTAGCACAAAACTAGAGAAGACAAGCAGTCTAATCAGATTTTTTTTATACCCTATACCACTATATGGTCAGGATATAATGACTTTGAGCTGATAGTTCCAACTAGTTATACCGGTCGAATCAGAAAAACTTTCTGAGTCACTTTCTGAGTCGATTTAACGATGTCCGTCCGTCCGTCTATCAATGTGTCCATGTAAAGTTTTTAATATATTTTGATAGAATTTGGTATATTAGCTTCTATCGGCCAGAGCATGAACGCTATTCAAATTGATGAAATTCCGTGCATGTTCAGACCTAGTCCCCATACAAATGACACCTATGAAATTGACTTATATTGCCATAAGATCCAAATTATCATAGAGGTCTTCGTCAAATTGGATATGTGTTCGTTTGTTACATCCATTAATCAGTAGTCTAAAAATAAATCCTATAGGACAATTCTTAGTCATAGCCCGCATATAAAGCTGCTTCCCGATCTTCACTTAATTTGATCAAAAAACAAAAATATTGCACAGATTTTTCTCAAATTTGGTTTTTATATATTTTTACAAAAAATAAGTGACCCTACCAAATGTGGTCAAGATCGGTCGTGGTCGACCTAGTCCCGATATAAATACAACATCCGATTTGAGCTTTTTCCTATTCAAAGGCAAACAAATTAATAACAATGGTTTATGCTTATTTTCTATATCCAATTAGTTGGACCTAACCGCATGGTATAGGGTATCGTACGGGTGGTATAAATCGACTATAATTTTCTTACTTGTCTAAATGTTAAGACTACTGACTATATTTTAGATAATTTGAAAACAAGCTTTGATATTTTACAAATATAAACAAGTAAGAAAAGTATAGCCACTCTAGACCGACTATGCGATGCATTTAGAGAATTGGTCTTAGGCATAAACCAAGCATAAACCAAATCGGAGTGGAATTTGTACTGAAAGTTTTTGTCTACAGATCTGAAAAAGTTTATATTAGATGCTATAAATATATGGGAACCGATCCTGACCATATTTGGTAAAGGCCATAAACACATATATCTGTAGTCTATATTAATTACACTGTACAAGACTCACGCTCCAAAAAATATTTATTTTTTAGTTTACAGATACTTTAATTGGACCAAATATCCGCAATCTTATGAAGGATGTTACCTTCGAAAAGAAACTGGCAGAAAAGCAAAAACAGAAATATAACCTATAATATTAACAGGCAAGGCGATTTCTTGTGACCGATGATTTGTTGAACAGTTTTCTCCCGATTTTGACTAAACGTATCTTTTTGAAAAAGTGTTTCTTTTTAGCTGTCCACCAGATGTACAGATTTTTAAAATTTTAAAATTTTTTTTTTTTTTGGAATAAAATGCATTTAAAGTTGCTAGTAACATATTCATAAAAATATACAATGCTGTGTGTGTATTTATTAAATTTGTTAAAGTATTTGCAAAAAAAAAATAGTTTGTTTTCTTCACTCAGAATAATAATTGTGTTGAATTGAAAAATAATTTTGGACATAAACCAATATTTAAAAATTGTTTGAATTGAATTGGCTAAAATTTATAAGCATATCTTTATGGTCTTTATTAAATGAAAAAATAAAATTTCCTAGAATTTGCACTCAAATTTCGAGGGCTGGGATCTGCTAGCAGAAATATAATAGAAATATGAAAAACATGCTCTATTTAAATAAACAAACAAAAATATATTAGGAGGGTCCGGTAGGGATAGTAATAGAGGTCTCAATAGTAATAAGGTTCGGTCATATATATTAACCCCCTCCGACCCTACCTATGGATTTACTTAATAGTAGGGTGTTAGGATAGCACAAAAACTGAAAAAGAAACCCGAGACTCATATTCAGCAATTTCGAAAATATGACAAATATTGAAACACTACTGGGATTTTAATACAGAGTATTGATATCGTAGCGAAAATATTTGGATGATTTAAACGGAATATCTTAAATACAAAAATGTGATGAGATATATTTTCAGTTTTAATTTAAAAATATTATTTAAAAATTCAAATTTTCATATTAAAATTTTGGACTCGAAAGAAAAAATCTCCGGATTGCGGAAATGTTAGTAAAGGAAAATCCCATCATTTCTCGTTTAGTATACTAACATACATATTATGCTTTAAAATAATTGAAATCACTAAATGTATATGCCAAATTTATAACCGACCGAATTACAACCGACCTTGAATAACATTCCAACTACTAATCAGTGTTAAAACACAAAAACATTTCAAGAAATGGAAGTAGCACATGTCAAGTTAACATGTAGAACATAGTTATCATAAAAACTTCAAATAAATAAAGTAAGAAAATTATAGTCGGTCTAGATCGACTATAAGATACCCTATGTCATACGTTTAGAGACCCTCTTAGATCCAACTAATTAGATATAGAAAATAAACATAAACCAAATATGAGTGGAATTGTTATTAATTTTGTTATCTTCCGATATGAAGAAGTTCATATCGGATGTTCGATTTGTATAGGGACTAGGTCGAAAAATGGACCGATCCTGACCATATATCTTGCAAAACACATACAAACCAAATTTGAGAAAAAATCCGTGCAATATTTTTGTTTTTTTTATAGATTTTAGTGAAGATCGGCATTTAGTTTCATGTGGGCGCTATAACTAAGAATTGTCCTATCGGGTTTATTTTTGCACTACTAATAAATGCATGTAATAAACATACAGAAACCCAATTTGACTGAGGTATATACGATCATTTTGATATTATGGCAATTTAAGTCGTTCTCATAGGAGTCATTTGTATGGGGACTAGGTCTGAACATACACCGATTTTCACCAATTTTGACAGCATTCGTCCTATGGCCTATGAAAAGCTTATATATAAAATTTCATCAAAATATATTCATATTTGCGACCTGTAGTTTGATTACAAAATTTACATAGACACAAACGGTCGGACCGACGGACGGACGCTAAATCGACTCAGAAAGTGATACTAATCCAATTTATATAATAGGTCAAATATTTTTTATAGTTACAAACATCAGCACAAAGTCATTGTACCCTAACCACATATCGGTATAGTGTATAAATAGCGAGAGAGAAAAAACAAATTTATCTCTTACGTGCACATATAATTGCTACATTTTATAAAACGAAGAATTTGGAAACTATTTTTGAAATAATTTCAAACGTTTCGTTTAATAAAATTATACGACCATTATAATTCATAGTTTTTGTTTCTATAGCTACTTCATGATAGTAAATGAAGACAACGAAGAATTGAAGGAAATATCAAACGAAATACAACCTTGTTTTTTGAGTTCAATACTGATCTATAGCATGACCGAAAGACACTGAACTGTCACAGTTGTGACAAGTTATGGCAAAAAATTTTTGTTTAATTTTTTTTTAATATTACTTTGTACAAAATTAATTTAAAGATTAAATCTTAATCCAATATAATTAAAAAATAAAAGTATACAACCCAAAATTTTAATTATGGCAAAAAATGTTGGGAAAAAACAATTTATCCATATTCTAAGTAAATCTATTAACTGATTAAAAATTCTAAGAAAAAAAGTAAATAAAATACTGAATTTTGTATTATTTAAATTCACTAAATCGCCAACAGCTAAAAGGCTAAACTTTGTACTCCTAACTGTTGTTAATGAAGGTTGTCAATTAGACTTCAGCAGAGAAAAACGCTTAAATCAAATGTTTGATATTTATTGTTATAATTACATATAAAAAAAAACATGCCATATCATGCCAGCTAAACACTTATGATACAATTACAAACACATATAAAAAAATATAAAGCTAAAACACAGCGATTTAAGGTTGGTGTAGTGTTAAACTCATGGCATATACAAGTACTCGTATGTATTAAAACCGGTATAATTACGCATGGCTTTGATTTGACATTCGCACGAATATTTACGAAAATTACAATAAGCACCAACAATAACAATAACAACAAAAAACACTATTCTTTTGGCTCTTAGTACTTCATTACGAGTAAATTCAACACAAATCATAAGAAAATTTGTTTAAAATTAAGTTAATCAATTTATACTTTTAAAAACAAAAACAAAAAAAAAAAACAATGACGCTATTACAATTGTAACCAATTACGAGGCCAATTTTTATATAAAAAACCAAGTTGCGTTAGGAGCTTTATTGTTGCTTTTCATTGCCTTTATTTCTCATTATTTTTTTTTATTAAATTTTAAAGTCATAAAAATGGGTGCTGATTTGAATATTAAAACATTCACAAATAATATCAAAAGTTTATACATATTTGCATAATGAAGCAGGACAGAAAGAATTGAACTTTATCAAAAACAGTTTGGCGGAAGACCGAAAAATATATAATCGTTTATATTAAAAAAAAAATTAAGTGACATCACTGTTTTTTTTTTTTTTTAATATATTATGGACGAACTTTAATCTGTTAATCTAAGTTGAGCTATCGTTAACTTTAGAGAACTTTTAACATTCGGTATCGTATTCTGTAGGATCAAAAGTTACTCACTCGTATACAAATTTATAAATGTCAACAATTTTTTTTGTTGTTGTTTGCTTCTTGTTGTGTACGTGCAAATTTTATATTGACAATAAAGGGGTATTTTATGATTTTTTTAAAATTTTATTTATTCAAATTAAAAATTTAATGTTTATTTGTTTTTAAAGCTAAATCGAAATCAAAAAAAAAAAAAAACTCAATTTAATTGTCTTAAACGTGTCTTAGTCGAAACCAAAAATAAAAACATTTAAGAATTTCAAATAAAAAAATAATTTAACTTTTGCTTATGTATTTCTGGTATTGCAATAAAAACCATGCTAAATAATCAATTCACTAATACCTAGGCAAATATACATACTTTATTGGTTGATAATTCTATGTTGGGTATGAATGTATGTACTCTTGTATGTATCTGACCACATGTTGGTGGTTTATTCTCAATCAAAAAACTAGAAAAAAAGCACGCACAACTTATGCCATAACATGCAGCCAAAATACCTGTATCAAGACAACGACTTCATTGCTAACATAACTATTTGATTGCGATTTCTGGTTTTCTTCATGCCAAAATCAAAAAAAAAAAATTCTACAAGAAAAGACAAAACTACTTATTAGTTAAGCAATTCACAAACTTTTATTTCCACACACAACTATCATTGCAAACACTTGTAACTAGGACAAGGAATTCCATGCAAATGTATGTTTTTACTCGATATAATTTCAATTAGATATGAAGATATTATACAGTGAGTGGCAATACGATGCATCCATTACATGAAAAATGCGATATATATTCGGGCAGCGAAAACCAAAGAATAAAATTATTTTCAATAATGGTTATTGGTAACCAAAAAAATTTTTTTTGGTTATTATTATTCATATTATTCATAACCAAAATAAATATTTCTCACCTATATTGGTTACGATGACCAAAATAAAATATATATTGCAATAACGGTTAATTATAACCTTTATTTAAATTCATCAATGTTAATGGTTATATAACACCTTTTCGTCATTTCTCTTATAACTGTTCCCTGGTTTATACAAATAGAAATATTTGCTAAGTTTATTATTTTTTTTTTTTTATAGATGTTGTACTTGTTTATTACGCGGGCACAATTCGAGACTCAAGTTGTAATCTTATGTATTTCTATTAAACATAATAACTCTTTAAATGTATATATTTTTAATTTTTAGTTTCCCTTTTTTGCAGCATAATATACTGTAGAACAATTTCGGACTAATTTTCCAGGGTGTGGGAAATTCCAAGTCAGGGTGAAAGTACTAGGCCAGTATAGTCAAACCTCAAAACGGTTTGGCGTTGTCAGGCCTTTTATATTTTTTTGCTTATCTTGATATTTGTTTGCTTAGTCTTTTAGCTATAACTCGAGAACCATTGCCGATTTTTCATTTCATCCATTAGCATAATTGTAACTAAGGCTTAAATAAATAATTTTTATTAATATGGAAGTACATCCATTTAAAACATTATATAAAAACAAGTAAGAAAATTATAGTCGGTCTAGACCGACCATATGATACCCTCTACCATGGTTTGGAGACCCTATCTTTGGGTCCAACTAATTCGATATAGAATATAAGCATAAACCAAATTTGAGTGGCATTATTATTAATTTGTTTGCTGCAAATATGAAAAAGTTCATATCGGGTGCTATATTTATATGGAGACTAAGTCGAAAAATGGACCGATCTTGACCATATTTGGTAAAGTCACTTATATTTTGAAGAAATGTATACAGACCAAATTTGAGAAAAATCTGTGCAATATTTTTGTTTTTTGATAGATTTAAGTGAAGATCGGGAAGCAGCTTATATGGGATCAATGACTAAGAATTGTCCTATAGGGATTATTTTATGGACTACTGATTAATTGATATAATAAACACATACAAACCCAATTTGACTGAGATCTATATTATAATTTGGATCCTATGGCACTGTCGGTTTCATAGGGGTCATTTGTATGGGGGCTAGGTCTGAACATGGACCGAATTTCACCAATTTCAATTGCGTTCATTCTATGGCCGTTGAAAGCTTATATACCAAATTTCATCAAAATATATTCATATTTGAGACCTGTAGTTTGATTACAAGCTTTACATGGACACACAGACGGACGGACGGACATTGCTAAATCGACTCAGAAGGTGATTCTGAGTCGATCGGTATAATAAAAGATGGGTCTAGGTCAAATATTTTTGGTAGTTACAAACAGCAGCACAAAGTCATTACCACATAGTGGTATAGGGTATAAATACTGACGTGTGTTTGATTTAAAATTAAAAATATCAATCATACGTATACATCACTTCTACTCTACTAATAAATAATAATCATACACCCCGAATATCTTAACTTATTCAAAAAATTGATTTGAAAAATTTAATTTTTTTTTAAGATTTCATTCGATAAAATAGTCCAACTTGATTTACAGAAGCTTTTTGCTGAAGAATCAAATGAGAAATCGTCAATGGCCTTAGAACGCCAAACCCTTTGGTGGCTTTACTGTATTGGCCTAATTAATACCTTTATCCTGACTTGGAATTTCTCATCCTCCCATCAAATGAATGTTGCACTGTTTTACCAGTCGTATTTTCGTTATTTTAGTGCACGAAGTTCTTTGCCTTAGTATTAGTCGACAGTCGAACATCTTCAATATGATAAAAAAACATGAAATATTTTGTTTTTTCCATGTTTTATTTTTGGATCGTACTATATTTGCTGTAAAAGCTAGGAATGTGGTCTTAAGATAATAGCAAACAAAATGGGATATGTTACAGCACAAAAAATGCAATGACAGTAAAATCCCGATTGTTCATTATCCAATTAACTGGAATTAAGCGGAATTTAAATTTTTACGAAATTTGTTTGCTTTTTTCGCTTTTAAAAGCAAAATTATTTGTTTTATTATTCGGGGATTCACAGAAAATAAAATTCAATGAACTGAAGCATAAAAAAATTGTTTTCTGGGAAACAATTTGAAAATTAATGAAGGAGACTCCTAAAAAATAATAAAATCAAACAAAATTCTTGTAAAATTTCTAGTCTTAATCACACATTACATTATCCGGAATGCTCTCATCTTCAAGCAATTTGAATAACAGAGTTTTTACTGGAGTTTCGTCAGCTTCTATAATCTCCGAAAAGCGGCCGTGTTTTTTAATGAAACTTATTTAAAATGATTTGGATTAATTTTACTTTATAAGCAAAATTATGTCGTTGAAAATTACTTTTTTAATTCCTTAATACAAGGCACAATAAGATACGTGACGTGACTTACGTTACGTGTCATGCTATTGAAAATTATTAAAAGCGAGTAAGAATTAAAATAAATTTTGCAGTCAGTTTTCTAAACATAGCAACAGAGTTGCTCTATAAATTCTTTAAAATAATAATATCTTAATATCTTCTTTTGATAATATAAAAAAAAAACGTTTTATTTTTCGAATACGTTGGACTTTTCTGTGGAAATGCCCCAATTTTTTGTTTGTATTTTTTTTTTCAGAATTAACAGAACCAAAATAAAATGATGTGAATATTGCTCGGGTGCCAGCAAGTATTGAGGCAAACCCCGGTAATGTCTAGGCGTTCTTTACAAAGATATAAAATTCAATTGGTTCACGAGTTAAAACCTTAGGATATACAAATCCGCATTCAATATAGTCGCCGTTTTTAAGAACTGTGCTTAGAAAACAAGAAGTTTACTCACAAACTCATAATGACCGATAAGGTCTGTTTTCACCTTAATGGTCACATGAATAAAAAAAAATTGCTGAATTTTATTCGACATCACAGTATGATGTGGAATTATTTCAGATGAACAAGTTACGGTTAATATGAATTATATTCAATACCGGACAATGATTGAAAATTTTTAGAGAACAATCCAGAATTGTGGTTGCAACAAGATGAAGACACAGCTGAAAGACTCTCTAGCGTAAAATTATTGGCGATCGAATAATATCGCGATTTTCTGATTTAAACTAACCGGGCTTTTTCTGGCTTTTTGACGTCTATCGATTTTTTTGTTTGGGGCTACTTAAAGGATGAGATGTATGCCAATAAGCCAAGACCCACCCAACAGCTTAAAACCAATATCCGAGAAGAATTGAGGGCGTCGGGACCTGCTGTTCTGAGTAAAGTTATGGAAAATGCTCGGGAAAGAGCACTTCAGGTCGAAGCAAGCAATGGTCAGATATTATCTTCCAAACATAATGTGAACATATTTCCAAACTACAATCTAAATTTAAATAAATAAAATCAGAAATAAAAAGGTTATTCATTATATAAATCATAACGATACTTATGCGACACCCGATACCTTAGCCACCCGTCATTAGTGTAGTTCCCTATACAGTAGTAATAATTATACCACTCTTTGGTCAAGGTAAAATCAGTTTATGCTGATGTTTGTAACAACCTATTTGCTGTAGACCCACTTTTTATTATACCGCTCGACTCAGAATCCCATTCTGAGTTCATTTAACGATGTACGTACATCTGTCTGCCCATGTAAGCCTTGTAATCAAAGCGCAGGTCTCAAACTTATTTTCATGCAATTTTCGGAGTTGATATTGCTGAAAATCGTATCATATTCAATTCTGGCCCCATATAACTGACTCCTATGAGAGTAAATTTTGTTTATATGTATTTGTTACGCCCATTATTCCGTAGTCCGGCAATGAACTTTGTATGACCATTTTTAATTAGAGTTCTCCTATAAAGTTGCTTCTCCATGTAGACTTAAGTCATCAAAAAACAAAGTCATCTCTCGTAACTCATGGTGTAGAGTATGTTATTGTCTAAGTTATAGATATTTTTTTAAACTCTTTCCTTTAACTCATACCCTCTGTCTGTCTGTCAACCCCATTCCGCCTTATTCAATTGATCTTAGGTCGAATCGTCGCATTCGTTATCGAAATTTTTCGATCGAAATTATCTTTTAATTTTGCAAAATAAAATACTAAAATTAATTTTACTCTGTCACAGCTAACGAGTTATGGTCCATAATTAACAGTAAAAGTGAAACGAGGTCTGACGATTGTCCGTCTTTATTAAATAATAAACCAAAATATGGAATTTCTATTGATTTTACTCGATATCGAATGCGACGATTTGCCCCCTGAACTTCGGCTCATAATCTTCTTGTGACTATAGATCAATTTTGGGGCAGTCACGCACAGTCACGGAGTGATTTAAAACCCATTTCCCCTTATCCGATCGATTTAACGATAGACATGCTGTAAGTAAAGATTAACTTTGACATAGTCGTGCACAGTCACGGAGGGACTTAAACCATACTTCCTCCATCCGATCGATCTGAAACTTTGTCCATAGATTTCTCCATTTCCTTAAGTTTCCTTAAGTCCAACTTATTGGATATAGAAAATAAGCATAAACCAAATTTGAGTGGCATTATGTTCAATTTTTCTGCTTGCAGATATGGAAAAGTACATATCGGATGCTATATTTATATGGCAACCATATTTGTTAGTCACTTATTTTTTGAAAAGATCGGGAAGCAGCTTTATATGGGGGCTATGGCTAAGAATTTCCCTACAGGATTTTTTTTTTTGTTATTTATTAATAGTTGTATTAAACGCACACAAACCATATTTGACCGCGATCTATATGATAATTTGGATATGATATGAGCCATTTGTTTAGGGCTAGGTCTGAACAACGTACCGATTTTCACTAATTTCAAATTTCATTAAAATATATTCATATTTGCGGCTTTTTGTTTGATTACAAGGTTTACATGGAAATACAGACGGACGGACGGACATCGCTAAATCGAGTCAGAGTAATTCTGAGTCGAACGGTATAATGAGAGATAGGACAAATATTTTGTTAGTTACAAATATCAGCACAAACTCATTATACCCTGAACACATAGTGGTATGGGGTATAAATATATCTATAATATTAATAGGCTAAGCGATTTCTTGTGACTGATGTTTTGTTCTACTGTTTTATCCCAATTTTGACCAAACGTATATTATTTGAAATGTATTTTTTTTTAACCGTTTTGCAGACTTACAGATTTTTAAATTTTTTCCTTTATTTTGAGTAAATTGCATTTAAAGTTAATACTAAAATTATACAATGCTATGTGTGTGTTTATTAAATTTGTCAATGTGTTTGAGTTTGTTTTTTGTGTTAATTTGTGAATTGGCTATAATTGATTAGCATATTTTTAGGGTCTTTATTTAATGAAAAAATAAAATTTCCTTGAATTTGCGTTCGAATTTCAAGGGCTGGAATCTGCTAGTATAATTATATGGGTATTTTAAAATCTCTGTTTAGGTCAAAAACCGGTCCCTGCAATTATAATATCGTTATGAATAACAAGTACAACTTTGTAACAATATGTAGTTTTTATCAAATAGTCCACCTATTGAGAGTCGCTGATTTATAGCTCATAAAATGAAACTTTTTGTGTTAAGCAATATTTGAAACTAAAACTATAATTTTTTTTCTTTAAGTTACGTTTTAAAACCAGTTTTAAAGTTAGTCTCTAGTAAGTAAGTATTGATATCAATTTCTTTCATTTTCACCAAACCCTTTAATAAAATTTATAATTTATTATTTTAATTAAAACAAAAAAAAAAAAAAAAACAACTACTCCATTGTATTTATTGCTAAAGTTCAAGGTGATGTGACAATACGAATATTGTACGATATAAAATTGTTAAGAGAATTTTATAAATTATTGAAATTATATGCAGTCGCATACTTAATTATGGTTTAAAGCTGTACAGATTTCTTTTCCTCACTTTCGTTATGGAAATAAATATGTACGTATTCACGTTAAGCAGTTTTAAAAAGACTTGATGATAATCAATAGAAGACATTTAAAAATAAATTCCTTTCAATGATCAAAAGCTTTTTAAAATATTCAACTAGATGTAAAACTTCATGCATGAGTGGTAGAACACCTACGACTCGCTTTGCGCAGCACTTTCCTAGGATGCTTGTTACTGCCGTCTAAACATAAATAATTCGTTTGCCAATACGAATTAAAATTAAATAAGTTTTTGTGGATAAAAATGGTTAAAATTTTGAAAGCACATTGCACTCATTATTTTGTCCTGATATTATAAAATTGAAAAACAATAAAATTCCGAATATACTCCTCTTTCACTTGACATTATTAGCGGCCTTGTGGGATGATTAAAATATTTAAATATTTTTCTTGAAACTGTTATTCTTTGATTTGTGAAACTATTTTAAAAAGAGACATAAAAACGAAATAAAAAACTATAAACGCAGTTTTAATCAATTAGATCTTCAATTTTAGACATATGTTTATCATCCGGTTCTCTTGTAACGGATTAGATTGATTAGATTTTTTAGTACTAGCAGATTCCAGCCCCTCGATATTCTAGTGCAAATTCTAGGAAATTTTATTTTTTCGTTAAATAAAGACCCTAAAGGTATGCTAATCAATTATAGACAATTCACAAATAAACACTAAAAACAAACTCAAACACATTAACAAATTTAATAAACACACACATAGCATTGTGTAATTTTACGTATGTGTTAGTAGCAACTATAAATGCAATTTACTCAAAATAAAGGAAAAAATTTTAAAATCTGTAAATCTGCAAATCGGATAAAAAGAAATACCTTTCAAATTATATACGTTTGGTCAAAATCGGGATAAAACGGTAGAACAAAACATCGGTCACAAGAAATCGCCTAGCCTATTAATACTATAGATGTAACGAAAAAATTATACCAATAAAGCAAGAAAGATAGAATTTTGTTATAAGTCACGAGGGTGGTCCCAGAATAACCTGATCTGACAAAGAAACCACAATCATTTATTTCTCAACATAATCTTTTTTTTAGCTCGATACATTTTTCCCAGCGATGTTCAATAGCATCGATACCCTGTTTATAGTAAGAACTGGTAATAAATACCAAGTTATTATCGTGGGATTTCTTTCATGAACTGTCCACCAAACTGTCCTACAAACTCGGCAGTGTGGACTGGTCAAGAACTATCAGAAGACTTTTCAACTGTAGCAGACATAAAAGGAGGTTTCCTGCTATCACTACTACTCTTTACGTTCTATCTTAATGATCTGCATGACTTTTTAGAAGGAAGACTTAATAACGAACACTTATATATATGCAGATGATATCGTTATTCTTGCTGATGATATGATGATATATATATATGCAGAAAATTATATATAAATTAGAAGACTACTATAAAATATGTGATGTCGAGGAAAATTAAAGTAATTCTGAGATTATGATATTCAGAAAAGGCGGAGGAATGTCATGAAAAGAAAAATGCTATTTTAAAGAAGATATAAAAATAGCATCCAAATATGCTATTTTGACGTTACGTCGACACCAAAAATAATTTTCAAGAAACATATTGAAATAAGAACCACCTCTGCCAAACCCTTGAACAAACCCTCGATATCTCTAAGATCCAATGGGAACTGTTTCTGGCAGTTTGTAAAGCAGTACAAAGTTATAGCGCACAAGTCTGGGGATTCTGTCTGTTCGGCGAAATGGATAAACTACAGCTATACTTTTTAAAGAAAATATTGAAGCTTCCCAATTTTACACCAACATACACGTTAAGACTTGAAACAGGAATGGAAAATGGTCATCTGTGTACTTTGGACTTGCACCTAATGTATATAAACAAAGCTTTGTTGGATTATAATCACGACAGACTTCGCAATCAACTTTTAAAAATCCTTATTAGACGACAAATTTTATGGGTGAATGTTTTGAAAAGAACAAGTGCTGATTATGGTATCTCATGGACAGAGCAAAATCTGAATAAAACACAGTGGGCTGAAAATCGAATTAAGTTATTATATGCACTTAAAACTAGCTATAAAACAATGGCAGGAATCAGATACATGATAGACGAGTTACGGTTAGAAGACATAACGTGGATGTTCAAGGTAAGAAGTGACCTTATTAAACTTAATGGTAATAATTACACAAGGAAACAAGGTTTTTGTTGATTAAAAACTGAATATTGTTTTAAAAATTATTTGGGATGCTGAATCCTAATCTGCACTTGGTTTTTTTTTATCAGCTCGACTCTTCGCGATATACCGTTATGTCCAAAATTAAGACAATTCCATTACATATATTGGAATAATTTGAAAACGGTTTATCATATTCAGTTAAAAAAAAACCCAAAACTCGTCAGCAATATTATCCTAAAGCCGTGCTTATATTGGTTTAAAATTTGGCAACAGCTTCAGAGATATCGTCGTAGTTTTGAAAAAAAAAGAAAAATTTAAAAAAATAAATTTTTTTTTGTTCTTTAAAAATAGTTCAACATATTTCGAATGAAATGAGCTTTATTTCATTGTAATCGGTGCACAACTTTTGATTTTGTTCACAATTTACTCAGAAAACTCAATGGATAAAAATCGCGATTTCCATACAAAAATAACATTTTTTAATATGTGGGGTACCTTCACTTAATTGTGAATAAAAGCGAAACGCATCCAGAGATTTTTATTATCTATGTCTCATTTTGTTCACAGGTTATGTGACTTTACGTGAAAGTCATAAGACTTTACACTTTTTTTAGTTTTGGATTTTTCATGATTTTTAAATATACAAAATTTAATTTATTTTTTTTATTTTATTTTTTACTTAAACAACCATTACTCAGCCATTTTTTTTGGTGTTTTTTAAAAATCTCATTGTTTGCCAAAGGTAACAATTACATTAAAAAAAAACAATTTTGAAAATCACCAAAAAATGGTAAACCGTTTTCAAGTTATTCCAATATATGTAATTTTTGACATAACGGTATGTGGCGAAAAGTCGAGCTGATAGAAAAAAACCAAGTGCAGATTTGGATTCAGCATCCCAAATAACTTTAAAAACAATATTCAGTTCTTAATCAACCAAAACCTTGTTCCCATGTGTAATTAATACCATTAAGTTTAATAAGGTCACTTCTTGCCTTGAACATCCATCTTATTTATGTCTTCTAACCGTAACTCGTCTAGTGCAGATTTGGAATCAAATTAGTATAGAATTGCAATAAAGTTCCAGTCAACATCAAAAAGTTCAATTTTGTTCCCTTGTGTTATCAGTTAAAAATTTCACAATTATGTTCACTTTGTAATTTGAAAGAAAAAGAAGACATAGAACATTTTATAGGCCATTGTAATACTTTGGAATAGTTTAGAATTTTACATTTCGGAAAATCTTTACTTAGTGAAATTTAAATAATAAATATTTTAGATGGCAGGACAGTATGCTGGCAATCTGTATCAAATTATATGAAAACATGTGTAAGTTATAGAAAGTTTTTAATCGTTAGGAATATTTAAATTGAAAAATTATCTATAATATTAATAGGTTAGGCGATTTCTTGTGACCGGTGTTTTGTTCTACCGTTTTATCCCGATTTTCACCGAACATGTATTATTTGTTTTCCAGATTTACAGATTTTTCAATTTGTTCCTTTATTGCAAATTGCAATTTAAGTTGCTACTAACACATACGAAAAACAAGTAAGAAAATTATAGTCGGTCTAGACCGACTATACGATACCCTATACCATGCGTTTAGTGACCCTATCTCTTAGGCCCAACTAATTGGATATAGAAAATAAGCATAAATCAAATTTGAGTGGGATTTTTATTAATTTTTTTGGCTGCAGATATGAAAAAGTTCATATCGGATGATATATCTATATGGGGAGTAGGCCCGAAAATGGACCGATCCTGACCATGTTTGGGAAAGTCTCTTGTATTTTGCAATAATATATACAAACAAAATTTGAGAAGAATCAGTGGAATATTTTTGTTTTTTGATAGATTTAGGTGAAGATCGGGAAGAAGCTCTATATGGGGCCTATGACTAAGAGTTGTCCCATAGGGATCATTTTTGGACTACAGATTAATGGATGTAATAAACACATACAAACCCAATTTGACTAAGGTTTATATGATAATATGGATCTTATGGCAATTTATGTTGATTTCATAGGAGTCATTTGTATGGGGGCTAGGTCCAAACATGGACCGATTCTCACCAATTTCAATAGTGTTCATCCTATGGCCGAACAAAGCTCATATACCAAACTTCATCATAATATATTCATATTTGCGACCTGCAGTTTGATTACAAGCTTTACATGGACACACAGACGGACGGACGGACGGACTGACATCGTTAAATCGAATCAGATAGTGATTCTGATTCGATTGGTATAATTAAAGATGGGTGTAGGTCAAATATTTTTGGTTGTTACAAACAGCAGCACAAAGTCGTTATACCCAAACCACATAGTGGTATAGGGTATAATTATACATATGCTATGTGTGTGTTTATTAAATTTGTTAATGTGTTTGTTAATGAGTTTGTTATATTAATTCACAATAATAATAAACCAAAAAGGTGATGGTTTGTGAATTGGCTAAGTTGGAAAATAAAGTTGCCTAGAAATTGCTCTCGAATTTCGAGCGCTGGAATCTGCTAGTTTGCTTAAATAGTTTTTCGATTGACGATATATTGTCAAAGTCGAATATAGATATATTCTTAATTTAATGCTTTTTATAATTATTATTATAATTATGTATGTAAATATATTGATAAATTTAAAGAAAAAAATGAATATTACTACGCTAGATACTAGTAAGAACTGTCTAGCTTCTTAAAATAGCCATTAACCGCAGACTTCACCTCTTCATTGTTGACAAATCTTTTACCACCGAGCCATTTTTCTAGTTTGGCGAATAAGGTGTTCGATGAAGACATTCGAACATTAATTTATGGATTTTGGCCATCGAAATAGTGAATGTGTGAGCTGGCGCATTTTCTTGATGAAGCAACACTTTCTTTTTCGTCTAATGCAGCCGTTTTCCTTAATTTCATCACTTAAACGCTGCTTAAGTTAACATTTTTTTCCCTTCCTGGGGATAATCAATAAAAGTTATCCCACGCGTATCCCAAAAAACTGACGCCATAACCTTGCGTGCAGATGAAACTGTATTCGTCTTCTTTTCACACTCATGTGTGAAGTGATGGACCCCTGTCTCATTCATGGTTATAAATCGACGCAATAACCTGGGTGAAACATCACCAACCCCTCTATTGAACCATCTTCATGACGCTGTTTTTATTTAATTGTACCAAACGCGGACCCATCTTACGGAAAGCTTTTTCCAAATTTGCGGTCAATAATCCTTCGTTTACCATATTGTGAATTTTATTAATCGATTCTGGCGTGGCCACTTTAGTCGGTTGATCACTACGGTGTTCATCTTGGCAGCTCGTACGGTCTCGTTCAAACTCTGACTGAGATGTTTCAAATAAAAGTATTAAATTACACAAAGGTGACCAATTTTTTCCATCTTTACAAATTGACTGAGATCGTTTACTTTTGATGACTCCAAAAAAATCTAAACAAAGTGGAGCCTTTAAACTTATATGCCACTTTTGATCAAAGTAATTTTTTTGCAACTATAGCCGCCATCTACTCGTCAGGTCAGGTTTTTCTGGGACAGCCCAACTACTACATACTAAAATGTCGCACATAATTCTGTTTCGAAACATTTTATTGGTAATTTTTAAAGATATTACAGTCTATAATTTAAAACGATCTTTATGTCATCTTTTTGCCCTGATATGATAATATAAAAAATGAATATAATTTCCCATATTCTCTTCATTAATCGTAAAGTGAAGAAAAAGTTTTTAAATTTATTTATTTAAAAATATAAAGCATTGAAACTTTTTTCTTCTTTTTTAAAGGTTTCAAAATAACAAAATCAGAAACTAAAAAAGCAGTTTTACTTCAGTTGGTCTTTAGTTTCAGAGGTATGTCATCCTGTTCATGTGTAACGTGTACTGAAAAAAAAATTTTTAAATTTTAACGATTTGTCTGATAACAAAAATATTGCTTTTGTCGAAGTTTTTAAGTGTTTAATTATATTTTTCTTTGTTGACATTATTCCGTCAATAAACTTCATATAATAAACATCTTAAAATAACAACTACAATTGAACAGAAATATTTCTGTTAAGTTTCAAAGAAGTTTTATCTCGGTTTGACTTTCATTTATGAGAGGAATACGTTTATGCGGGGAGCATTTAAGCTGGAAGTAATACGTATCAAAATTTGTATAACATTTTTTCCGTTAGTTTACCGGTTTCTGAAATATTTGTTTTTTTTTCTCTTTGTTTTGTCAATCATTGTGATATTCAAACCAAAAACTGTTACTAGTTTCTCACAATGAATATCTTTTTCTAACAAGGTTGTATGATCACTGATTTTTATAACACACATGTCCCTCAATACATTTATAGATCTTGTTCTCATAATTTTTAAATTAAAAAAAAAATTTTTAATTTATTTAAACATCGAGTTTTTAAGAGATATTGTATCTTTTTTCTAAATAATAAAAAAATCATTTAAAAACTATTAAGAAAGTTTTACTCGGTTTAGACCGACTAGAGTATACTTTATGCCCTGAGTTTCCAGAAAGAGTTGCAGGCCAAACTATACAAGGTCATATATATAGATAGAAGAAATTTATGTTTTACTAATTTGGTGCCTGCAGATATGAAAAATTTGATATCGGATCTCATTCTTATATGGAGGCTAGACCAAAAAATTATATATATATATTTCTCAAAGAAATAAACAAACCAAACTTTTAAACTTTAGTATACTGATAGATTTAAGTGAATTTGGATAAGCAGCTTTATATGGGCTCTAAGACTGAAAATACTACAAATGAGTTTTTGATGTGTAAACACTATACGCGCAGGGGGGTAAAAAACAAAAACAGCGTAAGAAGTAAGACGTAAGAGAAAATCAGTGTGACATGATTGTATTGTGAAAAAATTATGATACGTAGTTAATAAACTTATTGTCGCTGTTTTCATTGCATTATATTTCTTCACTTGTTATAAACATTTATAATTAATTTCTCAATCATTTAAAAGTATTCTTAACGTTATAATTTATTCCATATGAATAACACAATTATCACTACATTTAATATTAATGCTAATCAAACATAAATAAAAATAAAAAATAAACTAATGATAGTAAAAAAGAAGTGTTTGCAGATAAAATGAAGGCACAACTCATTGGGAAGTCTTTGGTAAAAAATTAAGACACGATTTCATTAGGAAGTGTTTGGGGATAAAATGAGGGAGCAAATAGCGTTATAAAAACGTTCTGAAACTTGAAAAATTAAAAGCTATAAATTAAAAATTAAAATTAAAAATTAAAAATTAAAAATTAAAAATTAAAAATTAAAAATAAAAAATTAAAAATTAAAAATTAAAAATTAAAAATTAAAAATTAAAAATTAAAAATTAAAAATTAAAAATTAAAAATTAAAAATTAAAAATTAAAAATTAAAAATTAAAAATTAAAAATTAAAAATTAAAAATTAAAAATTAAAAATTAAAAATTAAAAATTAAAAATTAAAAATTAAAAATTAAAAATTAAAAATTAAAAATTAAAAATTAAAAATTAAAAATTAAAAATTAAAAATTAAAAATTAAAAATTAAAAATTAAAAATTAAAAATTAAAAATTAAATTTAAAAATTAAAAATTAAAAATTAAAAATTAAAAATTAAAAATTAAAAATTAAAAATTAAAAATTAAAAATTAAAAATTAAAAATTAAAAATTAAAAATTAAAAATTAAAAATTAAAAATTAAAAATTAAAAATTAAAAATTAAAAATTAAAAATTAAAAATTATAAATTAAAAATTAAAAATTAAAAATTAAAAATTAAAAATTAAAAATTAAAAATTAAAAATTAAAAATTAAAAATTAAAAATTAAAAATTAAAAATTAAAAATTAAAAATTAAAAATTAAAAATTAAAAATTAAAAATTAAAAATTAAAAATTAAAAATTAAAAATTAAAAATTAAAAATTAAAAATTAAAAATTAAAAATTAAAAATTAAAAATTAAAAATTAAAAATTAAAAATTAAAAATTAAAAATTAAAAATTAAAAATTAAAAATTAAAAATTAAAAATTAAAAATTAAAAATTAAAAATTAAAAATTAAAAATTAAAAATTAAAAATTAAAAATTAAAAATTAAAAATTAAAAATTAAAAATTAAAAATTAAAAATTAAAAATTAAAAATTAAAAATTAAAAATTAAAAATTAGAAATTAAAAATTAAAAATTAAAAATTAAAAATTAAAAATTAAAAATTAAAAATTAAAAATTAAAAATTAAAAATTAAAAATTAAAAATTAAAAATTAAAAATTAAAAATTAAAAATTAAAAATTAAAAATTCAAAAATTAAAAATTAAAAATTAAAAATTAAAAATTAAAAATTAAAAATTAAAAATTAAAAATTAAAAATTAAATATTAAAAATTAAAAATTAAAAATTAAAAATTAAAAATTAAAAATTAAAAATTAAAAATTAAAAATTAAAAATTAAAAATTAAAAATTAAAAATTAAAAATTAAAAATTAAAAATTAAAAATTAAAAATTAAAAATTAAAAATTAAATATTAAATATTAAAAATTAAAAATTAAAAATTAAAACTTAAAAATTAAAAATTAAAAATTAAAAATTAAAAATTAAAAATTCAAAATTAAAAATTAAAAATTAAAAATTAAAAATTAAAAATTAAAAATTAAAAATTAAAAATTAAAAATTAAAAATTAAAAATTAAAAATTAAAAATTAAAAATTAAAAATTAAAAATTAAAAATTAAAAATTAAAAATTAAAAATTAAAAATTAAAAATTAAAAATTAAAAATTAAAAATTAAAAATTAAAAATTAAAAATTAAAAATTAAAAATTAAAAATTAAAAATTAAAAATTAAAAATTAAAAATTAAAAATTAAAAATTAAAAATTAAAAATTAAAAATTAAAAATTAAAAATTAAAAATTAAAAATTAAAAATTAAAAATTAAAAATTAAAAATTAAAAATTAAAAATTAAAAATTAAAAATTAAAAATTAAAAATTAAAAATTAAAAATTAAAAATTAAAAATTAAAAATTAAAAATTAAAAATTAAAAATTAAAAATTAAAAATTAAAAATTAAAAATTAAAAATTAAAAATTAAAAATTAAAAATTAAAAATTAAAAATTAAAAATTAAAAATTAAAAATTAAAAATTAAAAATTAAAAATTAAAAATTAAAAATTAAAAATTAAAAATTAAAAATTAAAAATTAAAAATTAAAAATTAAAAATTAAAAATTAAAAATTAAAAATTAAAAATTAAAAATTAAAAATTAAAAATTAAAAATTAAAAATTAAAAATTAAAAATTAAAAATTAAAAATTAAAAATTAAAAATTAAAAATTAAAAATTAAAAATTAAAAATTAAAAATTAAAAATTAAAAATGAAAACCGAAAAATTAAAAAATAAAAATTAACCAGTTTAAAAAATAAATAATAGTAAATAGTTTTATATTAGCAGAGCCCCTGCAGGGCTAAATTTTTCGATGAAATCATTTTTTTATTTCCCAAAATAAAATGTTAAGAATAATTTTTCTTTCTCACAGTTGAAAAATTATGGCCTCTTAAGAAGAAGTGCGAATCGTGGTCGAGCGTTTGTCCGTCTTCTTCATATATTAAACCAAAATATGGAATTTCGATTGATTTTACTCTATATCGAATACTTGATTTGGCCCCAGTTGTTTGCTATAAGTGATACATAGATTAGGCTTTCTGTTTGATTTTTAAAAAGAGCCATAAAAAATCTTTAATTACTAGATGTTTACACATCTCCCCTGTGATCGGACTCACATGTTTTCTTTTTTTTTTAAAGAAATTTGTTGGAGGTACACCTGGGAGGAATTAATGAACTGCTGAAAAAAAAATCTCCACAAAAAGAAATGATAGCACTATATCACCGCCTTAAAAAAATTGCTAAGAGAGTTTACGAGATAAAGTGATTTGAACAATTTTTCGCGAAGACTTAATAGAATTTTAGAAATAAAATGGCCATTAATCGATATCCGCTCCAACGAATTTTTTTTTTTCTTTAAATATAGTTTATTGAGTGCTTTCAAGCCCAATTTTGTATTTGTTATCGAAGAAAAAATCAAAAAAAAAATTTTTTTTTTAAATAATAGCACAAACAGAACGCCAAAAACTTAAAATCACTTCAGCCGCCATATTTTGAAAATTCCCTTAGGGATTTTTGGTTTTATTTCCATTATTTTAAGTGGAGTATTTTTTTCAGCAGTTCGTTAATTCCATCAAGATGTGAGTATGTGAGATAATCCGGGTCTAAGGGTAATCTTGCACATAATCATAGAGGTCATTAGTAACTGTTTGCCCAAATCAACAGCGATCGTCCAACACCACCAAAATATATATTTTTCTGCGACAATTAGTTTCACTGCAAACAGACGGACGGATATAGATAAATAGACTCAGGAAGTGATTGTTTGATTTGAGATCTAGATCAACTAATTTTTTTTAGTTACTAATATCACAAACTCGTAAACCACTGACCATAGGGAACGTCATTGTTGGAATATTTAGACAAGTTTTGGTAACGAGTTTGAATTATTATTTGTTTTTTTTTACATATTAAGTTATATTTAATGACAAAAAAATCATTGTTTGTAAATTATTATAACAGTGATATTTTTGGGAGGAGCTATTTTTTTTTTCTTGTTTATTTAAAAAAAATGTAAAATAATTAAAACGTAGAAACTTTCTACAAATAAAACTTTTGTTATTGAAGATTCATTATCCAATCCATCATATTTACGAGTATGTTAATAGGATTAGATTATTTTTCCATTTGATTTTTTTTTTATTTCCTTATTCAGTAAGTTGAATTTACAGTCTTAAAGAACAAATTCCTAACAATATGTATATACCGGTTTAGAGATTTTCATAGCAAATATATAATTTTTTTTATAAAAATAAGTAAGATCAATCAGTAAAAAGTTTTTTTCTCAATCGCAATAATTGTAACATTTCATTGTATTTTTATTTATAAACGTTTAGTTCTTTAATCCCAAATGGAAAATAGCAGTTGTCCTTGAAAACTTGTATATTTTTTAATATTTTTTTTTTATCATTTAAAGCTTGAGCCACTTAAATGCTCATATTCTTATAACATTGATACTCTGTAATTATGTAATTATACTAAAAATATAAAAAAAAATATTTAAAAAATAATAAACTCAAAATATTTAAAAATAATCTCTGTTTTTCCATCTCTTTGTTTTAATTTTTCATTCATTTATAAAACATTCATTAACAATTTAAAAACACAAATGACAATCACTTTTATTGTAATAGTTAATAGGGGTTAAAAGTGCAAACAAATACTAGAAACAATATTTTAATAGAGTTAAAAAAGGGTTTATTATACTAAATAAAAGCTGGAGAAATAAAAAAAAATGAGGAAAACACTACTAAGTTACGTGTATTAAATTGCTATTAATTCGAAAGATTTAAAACAGTAACAACAATTACAATCACAATAATAAAAGAATTGTAAACAAATTGTCTTGAATGAGTAGATTTATTTTGAAAAAAAAGCATTTGCTTTTTTTATTATTTCATTTAAGTTTTATTTATATGGCAGCCACCTTGACTGGGGTCAAGTGAATATTTTAACACATCTTTTAGTTTGCTTTTATTGTTTATGACGAACGATATCTCTGGCTCTTTCTCTGTCTCTTTGAATGAACTGAATTGCAGTTGATATGACTGGCTACGTTTGTAGGTAACCAAAAAAAAATTATAATACAGCTGATTTTAAAAGATTTTTTTAACTTTAAACAACTTTAAACGGTCTAGACTGAGTATGCGATACACTATGCCATGTGTCTAGAGACCCTTTCTCTTAGTTTCAGCTAATTGGTTATAGAAAATAAGCATAAACCAAACTCAATGGCATTGTTAATACTTTTTTTGCCTTCGGATATGAAAAACTTCATATCGGATGCTGTCTTTAAATGCGGACTAGGTCGAAAATGGGACCGATTTTTACAATATTTATCAAAGTCACATATTTTTTGCAAAAACACATACAAATCAAATTTTAGAAAAATCTGTGCAATATTTTTCCTTTCTGACAGATTTAAGTGAAGATCGGGAGTCAGCTTTATATGGGGCCTATGACTAAGAATCCAATTTTAGCCGATCTCATGGTGGTCGTTTGTAAGTGGTCTTGATCTGAACATGCACCGCTTTTCGCCAATTTCAATAACCTTCATCCTACTCGACAAAAGCTTACATGACAAACTTCGTCAAAATATATTAATATTTTCGACCTGTAGTCAGATTACAAAGTTTACATGGACACACAGACGGATTGATGGACATCGCTAAATCGACTCAGAAAATTATCGGTATAACAAAAGATGGGGCTGGGTTGAATATATTTGGTAGTTAAACACATCAGTGCAAACTACACCACTGGACCGATCGTCTTGAAATTTTTACGGTAGGTAACTGCCTATCCGGAAGGAAAAATAGGGAATACTTTTTTTGGATTTTTCATGTGGGAGTGGCACCTGCCATATAAAGTGAATTTTGAACATCTAATTTTAACATATATATAAATCAAAAACCCAAAAAAAAAAAAAAAAAAAAAATAAAAAATAAAAAATCAAAAAGAAAAAAAAATATAAAAATAAATAAAAAAAAATTGTAACAAGGTTTTTTGAAAATTTTCCCCTTACTTGTAAATATTAATTAGTTAAAAACTATGTACATGATAAAGAAATTGTTTTTTATATTTTTAAGTAGAAAAGGAACAAGCTATCCTAAACTCTTTAAGAAAATCGTTAATTTGTTGTAATCAAAATGTTATTTAAATAAATAAAATTGAATTGAATTGAAAAAATAGCCAAATCAAATTACAAAAAGCAAAAGTCGCCAAAATCAAAAATAGCTAAAATAAACGCCAAAGTCACCAAAACCGAAAATCTCGAATAATATAAATCGCCAAAATCAAAAATCGCCTAAATAAAAAATTGCCAAAAACTGAAAATCGCGAATAACCAAAATCAAAAAAAAAACAAAAAAGTCAAAATCAAAAATCGTTAAAACCTAAAATCGCGAATAACAAAAATCGCCAAAATAAAAAATCTCAAAAAAACAAAAATCGCAAAAAACAATAATCGCCGAAGTCAAAAATCTACAAAATCTAAAATCGCAGAAACAAAAATCGACAAAATCAAAAATCGCCAAACATAAATTAAAGACTTTTCTACAAAATGTATTCCCAGTTTTTTATTTCGTTATGGGTGTAGCGAAGCGCATCGGGTCACAGCTAGTAGGGCATAAAAACTGTGTGTAAGAAATCAAATATCGCACAGTGGTTCCAAACAAAAAAATTTAAATAAATGTACAACTTCGAAGCTATTGGTCAGATTGGATCACTATGTTTGGAGTGATTGTAATCAAAATATTAAATTCAGACACACCTTATTTGAAAATATGTTGTAATTGTTTATACTTCTTTAAAAAAAAAAAAACACTACAAAATTTTTGAAATTATTTTAAACAGTTTAGTGGAAAAAAAATCTTAAGTCTATGTTTTTAAGCGTGTTCTATAAATTATTATTTATTTTTTTTTTTTGCAAAATCGAGATCAATCCTTCAACTTTTTTCTCAAAACTTAATTGACGCTCAATTGACGCTTTTAATTTTTCTTTTTAGTGCCATAATGCCTTTTATATACAAGAGTTTATGTTAAGGGACCCACAATTGATTCCTATTCATCAATAAGAATAACATTCCGATATGCCAAAAATTCCGATGGTATCACCAACCAGATGGCTTTCTACAGAAAGAGCGATTGGAATAATTATGGAATAGTTTAGTTGAAAACTCCTTTTAACGTTGTTAATGAAAAATCGTTTGGGATGGCACTATTTAAGAATATGCACAATGATTTCAAAATGTTATTTAACGTACTTGGCTCAGTTTGATCAGAAGTACAAAAAATTAATCTGGAATTCAAAGTCCAACGATTTACATCGGTTAATGGCTTATTGTAGTTAATACAAAGTTTAACAAATTGGATATGCATAAATTATTTGCGATTCTGTTTCCAATCAAATTTGCTAGTTTATTTATAGTTCTAAAAAGGTCTGTTTTGATAAAAATATTGAAGAATCGGACGAACAATAAATCAAACAAAAGTTAATTGAGTTGACAAAATCTTATATATAAACAAGTAAGAAAATTATAGTCGGTCTACCCCGACTATACGATACCCTATACCATAGTTAAGAGACCCTATCTCTTCGGTCCAACTAACTGGATATAGCAAATAAGCATAAACCAAATTTGAGTGGCATTTTTAATAATTTTTTTTCGCTGCAGATATGAAAAAGTTCATATCGGATATTATCTTTATATGGGGACTAGGTCGAAAAATGGACCGCTCCTGACCATATTTGGTATAGTCACTTATACTTTGAAAAAATATATACAAACCAAATTTGAGAAAAATCTGTGCAATATTTTTTTTTTTTTGATAGATTTAAGTGAAGATCGGGAAGTAGCTCTATATGGGGCCTATGACTAAGAATTTTCCTATAGGGAGTAATTTTGAACTACTGATTAATGGATGTAATAGACACATACAAACCCAATTTGACTGAGATCTATATGATAATTTGGAACTTATGGCAATTTATGTCGATTTCATAGGGGTCATTTGTATGGGGGCTAAGTCTGAACATGGACCGATTCTCACCAATTTCAATAGCGTTCATCCCATGGTCAACAAACGCTTATATGCCAAATTTCATCAAAATATATTCATATTTTCGACCTGTAGTTTGATTACAAGCTTTACATGGACACACAGACGGACGGACGGACGGACGGACGGACGGACGGACATCGTTAAATCGAATCAGAAAGTGATTCTGATTCGATCGGTATTATAAAAGATGGGTCTAGGTCAAATATTTTTGGTAGTTACAAACAGCAGCACAAAGTCATTATACCCAAACCACATAGTGGTATAGGGTATAAAAACTCCTTTTTAAACCCTATACCACTATGTGGTTTGTTACAAACAGCAGCACAAGTCATTATACCCAAACCACATAGTGGTATAGGGTATAAAAACTCCTTTTTAAACCCTATACCACTATGTGGTTTGTGTATAATGACTTGTGCTGCTGTTTGTAACAACCAAAAATATTTGACCTAGACCCATCTTTAATTATACCAATCGAATCAGAATCACTTTTTGAGTTGATTTAACAATGTCCGTCCGTCTGTCCGTCCGTCCGTCCGTCTGTGTGTCCATGTAAACCTTGTAATCAAACTGCAGGTCGCAAATATGAATATGTTTTGACGAAATTTGGTATATAAGCTTTTATCGGCCATGGGATAAACGCTGTTGAAATTGGTGAGAATCGGTCCATGTTCAGACCTAGCCCCCATACAAATTACCCCTATGAAATCGACATAAATTGCCATAAGATCCAAATTGTCATATAGATCTTACTCAAACTGGGTTTGTATGCGTTCATTACATCTATTAATGAGTAGTCCAAAAATGATCCCCTTGGCCCCATATAGAGCTGCTTCCCGATCTTCACTTAAATCAATTAAAAAACAAAAATATTGCACTGATTCTTCTCAAATTTTGTTTGTATATATTTTTGCAAAATACAAGAGACTTTACCAAACATGATCAGGATCGGTCCATTTTTGGACCTAATCCCCATATAGATATAGCATCCTATATGAACTTTTTCATATCTGAAGCCAAAAAAATTAATAAAAATCCCACTCAAATTTGGTTTTTGCTTATTTTCTATGTCCAGTTAGTTGGGCCTAAGAGATAGGGTTTCTAAACGCATGGTATAGGGTATCGTATAGTCGGTCTAGACCGACTATAATTTTCTTACTTGTTTATATTTGTAAGTTTATTTGTTTGTTTGTGGTTTGTAGGAGACAACACCACTGGACCGATCGTCTTGAAGGCCATATTTTTTGGATTTTTCAAGTGGGCGTGCCACCTACAATATAAAGTGAATTTTTAACATCTAAATTTAACATATAATATCTGGAGTACTACGATAGCAAGAGTTCTGAAAGTATGTACATGTACATAATAAACAAATTTGAAGAGTTGCAGAAAAATCGGCAGGAGCAGATCAAAGGGCGTGGCGCCCCCCTTACAAAGTAAATATTTTATATCATATAACTGGAGTACTATAATAGTGAAAGCCTTGTGTGAATACATAAGTTATTAAGTTGAGTAGTTGCCCAAAAAATGGGCGGGATCGGACCAATGGGCGTGGCACCTCCTATACAAAAAATATGAAGTACTATGAAAACGACAGTCTTGAAACTTTTGACAAGTACATTAATTACCAATGTGAGTAGTCGTGAAAAATATGGGCGGAATCGCCTAAATCAAAAATTGCCTAAACCGAAAATCCCGAATAACAAAAATCGCTAATCAAAAATCGCCAAAATCAAAAATTTGGAAAAAAAAAAAAACTAAAATCTCAAAAAAAAAACAAAAATCGTCAAAGTCAAAATTCGCAAAAACCGAAAATCGCGAATAACAAATATCGCTAAAAACAAAAATTGCCAGAAACGAAAATCCCGAAAAACAAAAATTGCAAAAAACAAAAATCGCCAAAACCGAAAATCGCGAATAACAAAAACCGCCTAATCAAAAATCTCCAAAACCGAAAATCGCGAATAACAAAAATCGCCAAAACCAAAAATTGCCAGAAACGCAAATCCCGAAAAACAAAAATTGCAAAAACAAAAATCGCCAAAATCAAAAACGTCAAAACCGAAAATCCCGAATAACAAAAATTGCCAAAATCAAAAATCCAGCTGAAATGGTGTCATTTTGAGTTTTTTTGTGCAAAAAAAAATATTTATTTTAGTTTTGTCTTTTTATTTGCATAAAAGAGTATAAAGAGTAAGAAATAATAAAGAAGATTTTGAAAAAACAACAATAACATGCTTAAAAATACAAAATAGTTCAATAGTGATTTTAGTTGCTTTTGTTCTGACCAACTGAAATTTATGTCGAAGAGTATCAGACGGATTAACAAACTGATATATACCCTCCTCATAGTAGTATGGGGGATACAAAAACATTCACTTCTTTAAATTTGTTTCGAATTTTTAACTTGTTTAATTTTATTTAATAATTTTTTGTAATTTTGTTCGGTTCAAAAAATTAACACACATGGAACAACATGTAACTGAACCAAATTGTCTTCTGCTAACGAAAACAATGAGTCATAACATTGAACCAATTGTAACTTGTCCATACATATGTATGTTTTGTATTTGATTTTACTATGTTAATTCGTTGAGTGTAACATGTGACAAAAATTTATGAATTACTAGCCCATCTCAAAAGGGTATTAAGTTATTAATATCAATTGTATGTATTAGACATTATACGATTCATTTCATATTAAAAGAAAATATTGAAAGAAAACAAGTAAAAGTAGCATAAATTAACATTGTTGTTGTTGTATGTTTATTTGTTGCTTGAAGTTGGCTGAATAAAGTTTTTTAAATATTTCGTTTTCGTTTTTTGTTTCTTTTTTTTTTTTTAATTTCAAACAATTTGCAGTCAAATCACGATGAATGAAGTGTTATGATCGCTTCACAGGCTTTTTTGTTAAGCTATTTTTTTTTTTTTTTTTTTTTTTTGGTATTGAGATTTAGATACAAAAAGTTTAGTTTTTAACTCACAATTAACTGAGTAAATAGCACACAACACACAAAACACAACACACAACATACACGACTGAAATGAAAAAAAAAAATGTTTAACAAATCCAAGCTTAAAGAAAGCGTTTTGCTTGTTTTTTTATGTTGCTTATATGTTTGCCGTTTTTTTTTACGTTTGTATTTTTATGTTTGCTCAACCAACTGCAGTTAAATTCCAAGGTAATCAACAAAAAAAAAATATAAAAAATCATATAAAATGTTCCAAAAAAAAAAAACACCGATTACCAATGAGTAGTACGAATATTCGTACAAAACCAAAACAAAAAAATAATTTAAAATCAGACAAACATAAACACTTGCGATACAAATATGTTGTACAACTCCGTTATGAAAAAAAATGTTCATAAATCGCCGTTTTTTTTTTTTTTTTTTGGTAATCACTTTAAACATTCATAAATTTACCCGCAAACATAAAAGTGTTATTACAACATAATTATCATCATCTGACCAAACCAAACTCAAAAATTAATGTTAATTTCATAAGTTTAATAATCTATTTTGTAAAACTGTTAACACTGTTAAGTTAATTTTTCTCATTTTTAAACTCTTTCATTTAACTCATACTCTCTGTCAGTTTGTCTGTCTGTCTGCCATGGCGCAACCCCAATCCCCTCATCCAATTGATCTGGAACTTGGCCCGTAGTCTTGTTGTGACTATAGATTAATTTTGGGCCAGTCACGCACAGTCACGGAGTGATTTAAACCCCATTTCACCTCATCCAATCAATCTGAAACTTGATCCATAGACTTGTTGTGACCAAAGATTAATTTTAAAGTAGTCACGCAAAGTCACTCATAGTCAAGGAGAGATTCAAAAATCATATGCATAAAGAGAGAAAGAGTTTTAATAAAAACTTTGTTTTTATGGGTTAGATTATTTACTTTGATATTAAAAAAATGAAAATGTAGTTAGGCATACGAGTACACATCAGACATAGAATAATTCTAAGATGTGTATTATTAATATTTTGTTTTCATAATTGAGATTTTAAATTTCATAAAGAAAAGTTGAACTGATTTAGTGGCCTTTCGATTGTTAAAGGCAAAAATAAAAACTCGAAGCTGGACGATAATGTAGATTAAGTACACCTGCAGCATATAATAAATATTTATACGCTATACCACTATGTGGTTTGGGTATAATGACTTTGTGCTGCTGTTTGTAACTACCAAAAATATTTGACCTGGACCCATCTTTTATTATATCGATCGACTCAGAATCACTTTCTTGGTCATAGGATGAACGCTATTGGAATTGGTGAAATTCGGTGCATGTTCAGACTTAGTCCCCATATAAATCACCCCTATGAAATCGGTTCCATAAGATTCAAATTATCATATATATACATCTCAGTCAAATTGGGTTTGTATGTGTTTGTTATATCCATTAATCAGTAGTCCAAAAGTAATCCCTATATGACAATTGTTAGTCATAGGTCCGATATAGAGCTGCTTCGCGATCTTCACTTACATCTATCAAAAAAACAAAAATATTGCACAGATTTTTCTCAAATTTGGTTTGTTTATATTCTTTCAAAATATAAGTGACTTTACCAAATATGGTCAAGATTGGTTCATTTTTCGACCTAGTCCCATATATATGTATATAGCGCCCGATATGAACTTTTTCATATCTGCAGCCAAAAAAATTAACAATGCCACACAAATTCAGTTTAAGCTTATTTTCTATATCCCATTAGTTGGAGCGAGGAGATAAGGTCTCGAAACCATGGTATAGGGTATGTATCGTATAGTCGGTCTATACTTGTCTTACTTGTTTTGTTTGTGTTATCCTTGAATATTAACAACAATATTGAAAGGTAGACATTTATTTAACTATTCTCATTAAAATTATTTTACAAGGTTTTTTGTATTTTCAAAAGGTATTTTTATAAATACAATCACAGCTTTGTGCATCAATCTTGTTTTGAGCCCTTTACTGATGCCAAAAAAAAAAGAATGTATGACAAATTTATATTTTATTTAATAAAAAACGAATAAATATTTATATATTTTTTTTTAATGTTAAGATCAATTTCTGCTTAGCTTCATTATTCGACAGCTTAAATAAAACAATTTATTAATTGTATTTTCAAATTATTTTTTGCTAATTAGAAATTAAATTTATCAGAAAAAAATTTCACTTTTTATTGAGTATATTTTTGTAGTTGTTGTTATTCGATAAAAATGGTAAGAAGATTTATAATTTTTGTCTTTATGATGTCTAACACTGGTTCTGATCAGAACTCCCTGAGCGAGTAGCTCGAGTACTAAAATTTAACATTTTTCACATTTGGTAAATATAAGTATTTAGTATAAGAAACAAATTCCTTTTGGAATCTTACAAATACCAGAAATTTTTTCCTTAAATTACACTCGAATTGAGTTGTCCTACTGTTGTTGGCAAACTATTACTCAAATGTATGAAAATTTTCAATTCATACATGTTTGACATAATTTTACAACAAATTGTATAATTTTACATACTTTCGAGTCAGTTATGTTGATAGATTATTTTTTTGATGCATTGAAGAATTCTGATAAAAACTCGAAAAAGATCAGACACTTTCTTCGTATAAGTTTGAGGAAAATAAAAAAATCAAATTTTTAATTAAACCTCAAACGTTAATGTGGTATTTTTAAGAAAAAATAAAAAGTTTAAATTAAAACTTTGGAGTTGATATTTTTACATTGTGGTGGAAACATACTCTTAATGTTTTACTTTATAAAAGAAATCGCTACACACACATAAAAGAAAATAGAATCACAAAATTTATAACTTTATTTGTATATTAAATAATAATTAATTTTTCCTGTTAAAATTAAAAATGTGTAATGAACTGTTACAAAGAAAAACTTATGCCGTTTTCTTATTAAACAAAAAATGTCGCTTTTTGTTCGCATTTTTTTTTTTTCAGAAGTGTATTTTTTATATATTCTGAGTAAAGAGCAACCTTATTTTATACATCGATCGAAAGGTCTCAAAGTGCTGTGTTCATAAAATGGTAAAAATTTTGATTTTTATCCTTTCTAAAGTCATAGGGTGATAATATTCAAAAAAGGGGAACAGTGGGGAAATATTCTCGCACTACAACCTGAAAGAAGTCAATGGCTGCATTTTTTTTTTGCGATTTACGAGGGCTTGACTGTGAGACCTTTCGATTGATGTTTTAGACAAGGTTGCTCTTAAATAAGAATATATCGAAAAATTCACTTTTCGAAAAAAGTGCAAATAAAATGCGACATTTTTTGTCAGAAAAGGAAACGGCATTAGTTAATTACACATTTCTTTTTTTTTTTTTTTTGTTAAACAAAAAAAAAATTAAAAATTCAATCAAACTACATCTTAATTTCAACTAAAAGCCAGGAGGGAAATAAAACAAGTAGTTGATACGCTCCACCCGTTTTTACGTTTACATTAATATCAGGACTTGTTGCACTATTTATAACAAACGTAAGAAACGTATTTGAAAATATAAACAATTTGATAAACTTAATACTAAATTATTACAAAAAACATACTGAATTTTTAAATATTTTTAAAGAAGTTTCCATATTTTAGGCCATATCTTAGCACAACCAAGCCCGATTTACCCCATTTTAAATACCTATCTGCTCGAAATAATGGTAAACAATACTAATCTAAGTTTACGCAGATAAATGGTTTATTTTGTAAATGAGCGTGATTTCAACAGACAGACGGACAGACAGACATCGCTTTATTGACTCGAGTTGTTATAAGGAACTGCAGTAAATATACTTTATGGGGTTGCAGATTTATTTATCGATGCTCTACAAACGGTGTGACAATCTGATATACCCTTTGCACAGCGGTGTGGGGGGTATAAAATAGAGAATTTCAAAATATAATTTTGTTTATTAAATAATTATTCTTTGGACAAAACTAAAATTTTTTTAATGAAATGTTACAAAGAAAAACTTAGACAAGTCAGCATTTTAGGTAAATTAGGAAATGAATTGATCAATTCAAATAAAATTTAAATTCAATCAAAATTCAAACGAAAGTTAGGAAAAAAATATAAAAAACTATGGACGTGTATTTTATACTAGTTTTTGTAAAAAAAATTTCCGTAAGTAATACAAAAACTAAAATTTTTTTTTGTTAGGTAAATTGAGAAATGAATTGATAAATTAAATTAAAATTTAAATTTAATCAAAATACATCGTAATTTGAAAAGCCAGGAAAAAAATAAAAAAAAACTTGGACGTTGTATTTCATACTAGTTTTTAATACAAAAAACTAAAATTTTTTTAATGAAATGTTACAAAGTATAACTTAGAAAAGTACGTATTTTTTTTAGGTAAATTGAGAAATGAATTGATAAATTGAAATTCAATTAAAATACTACGTAATTTCAAAAGAAACCCAGAAAAAAATATAAAAAACCTTGGACGTTGTATTTCATACTAGATTTTGTGTAAAATTTTTTCGTAAGTAATACAAAAAACTGAAATTTTTTTAATGATATGTTACAAAGAAAAACTTAGATAAGTGCGCATTTTGTTAGGTAAATTGAGAAATGAATTGATAAATTAAATTAAAATTGAAATTTAATCAAAATACATCGTAATTTGAAATGAAAGCCAGGAAAAAAATAAAAAAAACTTGGACGTTGTATTTCATACTAGTTTTTGTGTATATTTTTTTCGTAAGTAATAAAAAAACACAATTTTTTTAATGAAATGTTAGAATGAAAAACTTAGACAAGTCAGCATTTTAGGTAAATTAGGAAATGAATTGATCAATTCAAATAAAATTTAAATTCAATCAAAATACATCGTAATTTCAAATGAAAGTTAGGAAAAAAATATAAAAAAACCTTGTTGTATTTTATACTAGATTTTTTTTTAATAATTTTTCGTAAGTAATACAAAAAACTAAAACTTTTTTAAGGAAATGTTACAAAGTAAAACTTAGATAAGTACACATTTTTTAGGCAAATTGAGAAATGAATTGATAAATTGAAATGAAATTTAAATTCAATAAATTTACATCGTAATATAAATTGAAACCCAGGAAAAAATAAAAAAAAACCTTGGACCATACCAGTTTTTAATACAAAAAACTAAAATTTTTTAATGAAATATTACAAAGTATAACTAAGAAAAGTACGTATTTTTTTTTTAGGTAAATTGAGAAATGAATTGATAAATTGAAATTCAATCAAAATACCACGTAATTTCAAAAGAAACTCAGAAAAAAAATATAAAAAACCTTGGACGTTGTATTTCATACTAGTTTTTGTGTAATTTTTTTTTTTTAAGTAATACAAAAAACTAAATTTTTTTTAATGATATGTTACAAAGAAAATCTTAGATAAGTACGCATTTTTAGGTGAGCTGAGAAATGAATTAATAAATTAAAATAAAATGGAAATTTAATCAAAATACATCGTAATTTCAAATGAAATCCAGGAAAAAAAAAATTAAAAAACCTTGGACGTTTTATTTTATACTAGTTTTTGTCTAAAATTTTTTCGTAAGTAATACAAAAAACTAAAATTTTTTTATGAAATGTTACAAAGAAAAAGTTAGTCATGTACGCACTTTTTTAGGAAAATTAAGAAATGAATTGATAAATTGAAATAAAATTTAAATTTAATCAAAATACATCGTATTTTGAAATGAAAGCCAGAAAAAAAATAAAAAAAACCTTGGACGTTGTATTTCATACTAGTTTTTGTGTAAATTTTTTTCGTAAGTAATAAAAAAACACAATTTTTTTAATGAAATGTTAGAAAGAAAAACTTAGACAAGTCAGCATTTTAGGTAAATTAGGAAATGAATTGATCAATTCAAATAAAATTTAAATTCAAACAAAATACATCGTAATTTGAAATGAAAGTTAGGAAAAAAAATATAAAAAAAACCTTGTTGTATTTTATACTAGATTTTGTTAAATAATTTTTAGTAAGTAATAAAAAAAAAAAAAATTTTTTAATGAAATGTTACAAAGTAAAACTTAGATAAGTACGCATTTTTTAGCCAAATGGAGATGTGAATTGATAAATTGAAATGAAATTGAAATTCAATAAATTTACATCGTAATATAAATTGAAACCCAGGAAAAAATAAAAAAAACCTTGGACCATACCAGTTTTTAATACAAAAAACTAAAATTTTTTAATGAAATATTACAAAGTATAACTAAGAAAAGTACGTATTTTTTTTAGGTAAATTGAGAAATGAATTGATAAATTGAAATTCAATCAAAATACCACGTAATTTCAAAAGAAACCCAGAAAAAAAATATAAAAAACCTTGGACGTTGTATTTCATACTAGTTTTTGTGTAAAATTTTTTTTTAAGTAATACAAAAAACTAAATTTTTTTTAATGATATGTTACAAAGAAAATCTTAGATAAGTACGCATTTTTAGGTGAGCTGAGAAATGAATTAATAAATTAAAATAAAATGGAAATTTAATCAAAGTACATCGTAATTTCAAATGAAATCCAGGAAAAAAAAAATTTAAAAAACCTTGGACGTTTTATTTTATACTAGTTTTTGTCTAAAATTTTTTCGTAAGTAATACAAAAAACTAAAATTTTTTTATGAAATGTTACAAAGAAAAAGTTAGCCATGTACGCACTTTTTTAGGAAAATTAAGAAATGAATTGATAAATTGAAATAAAATTTAAATTTAATCAAAATACATCGTATTTTGAAATGAAAGCCAGAAAAAAAATAAAAAAAACCTTGGACGTTGTATTTCATACTAGTTTTTGTGTAAATTTTTTTCGTAAGTAATAAAAAAACACAATTTTTTTAATGAAATGTTAGAAAGAAAAACTTAGACAAGTCAGCATTTTAGGTAAATTAGGAAATGAATTGATCAATTCAAATAAAATTTAAATTCAAACAAAATACATCGTAATTTGAAATGAAAGTTAGGAAAAAAAATATAAAAAAAACCTTGTTGTATTTTATACTAGATTTTGTTAAATAATTTTTAGTAAGTAATAAAAAAAAAAAAAATTTTTTAATGAAATGTTACAAAGTAAAACTTAGATAAGTACGCATTTTTTAGCCAAATGGAGATGTGAATTGATAAATTGAAATGAAATTGAAATTCAATAAATTTACATCGTAATATAAATTGAAACCCAGGAAAAAATAAAAAAAACCTTGGACCATACCAGTTTTTAATACAAAAAACTAAAATTTTTTAATGAAATATTACAAAGTATAACTAAGAAAAGTACGTATTTTTTTTAGGTAAATTGAGAAATGAATTGATAAATTGAAATTCAATCAAAATACCACGTAATTTCAAAAGAAACCCAGAAAAAAAATATAAAAAACCTTGGACGTTGTATTTCATACTAGTTTTTGTGTAAAATTTTTTTTTAAGTAATACAAAAAACTAAATTTTTTTTAATGATATGTTACAAAGAAAATCTTAGATAAGTACGCATTTTTAGGTGAGCTGAGAAATGAATTAATAAATTAAAATAAAATGGAAATTTAATCAAAGTACATCGTAATTTCAAATGAAATCCAGGAAAAAAAAAATTTAAAAAACCTTGGACGTTTTATTTTATACTAGTTTTTGTCTAAAATTTTTTCGTAAGTAATACAAAAAACTAAAATTTTTTTATGAAATGTTACAAAGAAAAAGTTAGTCATGTACGCACTTTTTTAGGAAAATTAGGAAATGAATTGATCTATTCAAATAAAATTTAAATTCAATCAAAATATATCGTAATTTCAAATGAAAGTTAAGAAAAAAATACAAAAAAAAAACCTTGTTGTATTTTAAACTAGATTTTGTTAAACAATTTTTCGTAAGTAATACAAAAAACTAAAATTTTTTAATGAAATGAATTGATAAATTAAAATAAAATTGAAATTCAATAAATTTACATCGTAATATCAATTGAAACCCAGGAAAAAATAAAAAAAAAACCTTGGACGTTGTATTTTACACCAGTTTTTAATACAAAAACTAAAATTTGTTTTAATGAAATATTACAAAGAAAAACTTAGACAAGTACGCATTTTTTTAGGCAAATTGGGAAATGAATTGATAAATTGAAGTAATATTGAAATTCAATAAATATACATCGTAATTTCAATTAAAAGACAGGTCACAAATAAAAAAAATCTCGGACGTTGAATTTTATACTTGTTTTTGTGTAAAATTTTTCAAATTTCGTATTGAATAATTATTTTTAGGTAAATTTTCAAACAAAATACAAATATTACAAATGAGATTAAGTCATTAGTGGGTTAAAATATTTTAAACAGATAGAACTTCGGTAAAGTGGCGCTTAAAATAAAACACAAAACAAATAGTTTTTCCTTAGTTCTTATAAATCTTTAGTAAAATATAATGAAATTAAAAATGCGGATGGAGACAATGGCCAAAAATAACTAACGAACGACGACTATTTGTGACTGGTAAGTCGTGATTGACTTTGATTTATAACATTAAAAACTCGAATTCATTTATTTTTATTACTGAATGGCTTTACAGCACATCCTTAAGTATAAACATTCCAAATTAAGTTTTTTTTTTAAATTATGAAGTGAAGTTCGTGATTAACTCTTCAATGCGGAATATTAAAATATAAAAATTAACGGAAGTGACTATAAATTATAAATTAATTATAAAACAAACAAAAATCGATTGAAACATTTCTCTTTCTTATTTCAAAATAACAACTTTTATTTGCTTTAAAAAGTTAAAGCTAGTTAAGCATATCTTGTTAATTAATTATTATGCGTAACTAAGGAAACAAAATTAAAAATATTCAACATAAATAAATAAAATTTGTAACAATATTATTGGGAATGTACAAATAAAATTGGGCGTTTTGCTTTAGTATTGGAAATCATATTCATTAATGCTTAAAAAAATCTTAAATTTTTTTTGTTTTTTTGGAATTTTTAATTATGATAATAAAAATATATAATTTTTTAAATAAAATATATTCTTATTTTTAATTCTTAATTTTAAAATTTAGTTTTATTTTTGTTAACACTTTTCGAAAAACCTTTATAACAAACCACAACACACCTCTTTTCTTTTTTTTGTTTTTTTTTTTTATCACATGAAAGTCTTTCAAACATGATTATTATGTTCAGTGATTGTTAAAACAACAACAACAATACTAACAACCGAAAAACATCATTAAATGTCTGTAATTGTAAAAGAAACGAACGATTAAAGAAAAGAAAAAGTCTTATAAAAAAAAAAAAACAATTTTTACACTTCCACTCATTTTCTTACATTATAAACATTTTATCATCGATCAAGCAAAACCAAAACCAAAAAAATAAAAAATATTTTTTGTAGCTTTTAAAAATAAACTAAAAACTGCAGAAAACTTAAACGAATTGAATTAATTATAATTTAGCAATCCACGGGCATTTGCAAACTAAGAAAATAAGCAAAATAGATTTAAAGATACATAGCATATAGATTGATTTTATAACTAACTAAATGGGTATAATGGTTAATGGTTATCCATGTGCCTCAGATGGTTCAATCAGATCAGAGTTGTATAGAATGAATTCTTTATATCTTAAAAATATCTAAAAATAAGCGAAATCATATGGTTTGATTTAACACACACATACAAAAATTATAAAGTCCCACACGTGTATTTCACACTTTTCTTTTTTTTTTAATAATTTCTTTTAGTTTTTCGAAACTTATTTTAAAAAAAAAAGTCGAAAAAATAACAAAATTCCCATAATTTTCTTTTCGATTTGTTTTTCAAATACATTTGATTACAAATTCGTATTATCAAGAAGAGTATCTAAGAAACATTGTTTTCATTGTAGAAAGTAATTATTTAAGTTTATAAAAGGTATTTGAATTATTCTCATGTTTTATTTGGCCACCTTTGCAACGTATTTCCTTGTTTATGTTGTTCATTTACGCATTATTCTTGGTCTACTTTTAAGTTCCGAATAGCAAGGTTAATTTTTTATAAACTGAATACGATTGTTAATAAAAACCGGTTTATGTTTAACTCTTTCGCACTCCGATCACAGGGTCGAATTGTTCAGAAATTAGTGAAAGTTCAATTATATCTGTACTCTTAAAACAATTATAATAAAATGGTAAGTAATTTAATGTTTACAGATTAAGCTTTCATTTAAGTTAAATAATATTAAAGGTAATTTTTAAACTGATGCAGAAAATTTGTACTGATTATTAATAATAATAATAGGGCAATTTTTGATGATTTTTGTAATAAAGGACTGTATATTTTTAACAATTTCTCGTTTGAAGAAAGGCTAGAAAATTAAGTAATGAATACTGGACCATGGGTATTCAAAAGTATTTAATTAAATTCAAAATAAGGAATTCAATAAGTATTGATATGTAAATATAAAATTTTTAGTTAAGAATATGAGAATGAATATGAGAGGATTTTCCATATAATAAAAAGATCTCGATATCGATTTTAAAATTGATATGTTCAAAGCGAAAAAAAATATTTAATTTATATTTATATTGTAAATTTTATGAGAGACTTGATTATACTAAAGCTCTGCTAGTGATCACAAAAAAGTTGTAGAAAACTGAAAATATACATATTAGAGAAAATATGTTGTAAAGAAAAATTAAAATTCTATTTACTTTTTTTGTTGTATATTTTTTTTTTTTTTTTGTTTTTTGTTTTTTTTTTTTTTTTTTTTTTTTTTTGTTAAATATTAATTTTATAAATTAAACGTTGCTTAAGTTTTCCTTTTATAAATATTATTTTTGCTAGCTCGTTTTAAAACTTCTTCGTTTAAGCAACTTAAATTTTTGTGATATAGTTTAATGATAAAACCCGTAATTTCACTCTCTTAAGTCGAATTTTTTTTTTTTTTTTTTTTTTTGTTTTTGTATTTTTCGTTTTAAGCGCACTTGTTTCTTTTAATAAATTTTTCTTCTCTGATTTTCAGTTCAGTTATTCACGCTAGCAACGACTATGAAAAACTAAAGACAAGAAATTTTTATTTAGAGCCAAGTATCGTCGTCGTTGTCGTTTGTTTTAGCCCGTCCGTAAGTGTGGTTGTATGCCTCTTGCCTCTGCTGGTGTTGTTGTTGCTGTTTGTGTTTTTTTTTTTTTTTTTTGGTATCATTCACAGTTTTGCTGCTTGTATAAGCTTGGCTCAAACCTACTTAACAGGTAGTATGGGGCCACCAATTTAACAACGAAAAAAGCTAGCTGTTTTGAGCTTCAACACAAACGACAGTGGGGTAAAGCTTGGGGGATCTGTTGAAACATAAACACTCAAAGAGAAATGTTAATCGGCACACAAAAAATTCAAAGAAAAAAAATGACGTTTAAATAAGTACCGTAATTGTAATATATTTGTTTAAGAATTTAAAATGGCACCCAGTGGTTCCAACTGAAATTCTTGCTGGGCAAATTATATTATATTACATATATTTTTTGTTGCTTTTGCATGTAGCGGCTTTTCGGATATAATTACTAATAATTATGATTTCGATAAAACTCTTTCTATGCAATTATTTAATTTAATTTAATTTAATTTAATATATATCGTTATTTATTTTTGGCATTTTTGTTAATCAACGGCATGATTTCAGAAATTTTGTAACTTTCGAGATCTCTAAAGTTTTTTTTTGCAATTAGATATATCCACCCCTGTTCTTGAAACCACTATCACAAAAAAAAACTCGTAAATTAAAAAATTCTTAAATCTACGAATTTTTTGCTGTTCTCTAATTTCAATAAGAATATTTTTTCTCGTTTTAATTCACATAGAAAAGGCTTTGTGAAATCAAATCAAATGCCCTTTTTCTACTAAGCAGGTCTTAAGAGATAAAAAAAAAACTAATTGATATTTAAACTCTAACATATTTTTTATTGAACCTTGTCATTATTTTAAAAAATTAGACATTAATTTTATGAAAAAAACGATTTTAAAAAACGTCTACATTTTGCGCTGATTTAAAAAAAAAACTCGTAATAAGTGGTCGATGTTAATAAAACACATTTTTTGCGATGATGCTGTTCTATAACTATAATAAAACTTTTTATTTACACAATCTATTTTCCATTATAATTTTTTCAATTATAACATATATTCTTTATGCACTAATTATTGCAAAAAAAGGAATTAAAAAAAATTTTTTCATCAAATCACATATTTTTTATTTTTTTGCATATGTTCGAAACAGTAGTGATGCTAGTCAAATCCAATTTATTTGAATATCGAAATTTTCTTTGGTGATGCCTTACTTTTTAAAAATAGAAAAGTCATTTTTAATTGAATGAAATTGAAGAACAAAAACAATTAAATGAACAAATAAGTTGTTATTTTAAAAGAAAATATTTTTCTTTATACTTTTTCTATAAACTTAAGAAAAAACATGCACAAAATACTTAAAAGTTTTTTTGTGAAACTGAATAAAGAACCATATGGCACCTCGGTTTCTAGATAACATATGTTCTTAACTTAAACATATTGTTCTTAACTCAAACATATGTTTCCATTAAATAAATAAAAAAAGTGGTTTCAAGAAACCCAAAATTTCAATTTCATGTGATTTTAAATTCACTCTTATTCAAATAACAACGTTTCAAGAACAGGGCTGATTATTTCGTAAAGTAATTTAATATTTGGTGGAGTCACTTATTTTTTGTAAAAACAGACACAAAAGAAATCTAAGAAAAATCTGCGCAATATTTTTTTTTTTTTTTGATGGATGTAAATAAAAACTGGGAAGCAGCTTTATGTGAGACTATGACAAAGAATTGTTGTGCAGGGTTTATTTTTGAACTACTGATTAATAGATGCAAAAACATGTGTAGAATAATTTGGATCTTATGGCAATTTGCATGAGGACTGGCTCTGAACATGTTCCGATTTGAAACAAATTCAATAGCGTCATCCTAAGGCCGATGAAAGCTTATATACCTACAAACATTACTATTTGCCACTTCTAGTTTGATTACAAGGTTTACATGGACATACAGACGGACGGACACACAGACAGACAGACGGACATCGCTAAATTGACTCAAAAAGTGATTCTGAGTCAATCGGTATAATTGAATAGGGGTCTAGATCAAATATGTTTGGTAGTTACAAACATAAGCGGGACTCATTATACAGGGTATAGGGTATAGTGGTATAGGGTATAATTGTGAAATTAACATTTTTTTATTAATGCATATAAGTTGTAAATTATTCATATTTCATAGTAATTCTAATCATGGGAATCTTTAATTCATTTCTAGAACAATTTTAATAATATAAAACATATAGAGGGCGATCGCAGAACAACTCGACCTGACAAAGGAAGCACAACAAATTTGGGAAAAATTTTTCATTATTTCTCAACATATTCTCCTTTTAGTAATAACTGTCTAGCTCCTTAAAATAGCCATGAACCACAATTTTTCAAGTTGGAAAAAAAAAAAACGGAGGGAACTAAATCTGGCGAATAAGGTGCATGCTGAAGCACTTCGTACATTAATAATTTTTGCATTGTGTATTGTCTTAATGAAACAAAATTTTCGTTTTTGTGCGGCTTTTTCTTTGAATTCATCACTTAAAAATTTCGGCCAATATACGATGTATAGCACTTTTAAAAATGCCTGTAATTTCATATAATAATCATCTAATACCATTTTACTATTTCGCGAAAAACTTAATAAAAATTATGGATATTTATGACTGAAATTTGTATATAATTGTTTTCTATGAATTAGTTATAGTTTTGACAAGTTTGATTGACATTTTCGAGGTATGAAAGTATGAAATAAATGAATAAACGAATCAAATAAAGGAATGAAATTAAAATTAAAAATCTGTGAAAAATTTTTGATTTTATTAGCATTCCAAATTCGAGTGCACATTCTAGGAAATTTTTTTTTTCATTAATTTTTTTCTTTCAATAGTTTTTTTAATCTATAAATATAAAATATTTATGAATATTTAAATAAAATTCATTGAATTTTGAGTTTTTGAATAAAATTCATTAAATTTCATTATAATTATTTGTTGAACATAATAATTAATAAATAATTTTATAGGAGCCTAAAGTATGCTAATCAATTTTAGCCAATTTATAATTAAACACAGTGCTTTTGATATACAATTTTTGCAAACACATTAACAAATTTAATAAACACTCTCACAGCAGTGTATAGTTTTATGTGTTTTATTTATGTGTTAATAGCAAATTTAAATTTTTATTACTTCAAAAAAGAATGCACCAGATGGTGCACATCTGTAAAAATAGTGCACATCTGCATAGAAATACCTTTCAAATGGTATACTTTTTGTCAAAATCGATTTATAACTAAAAGCGTAGAAGAGGTTACAAGAAATCGCCTTGCCTATTAATATTACAGATAAATTATAGTTTACAATCCTCGATTGACACAAACCTCTATCATAGATGCTATCAGCTATTCACTTCTGTATCAATTTCTTCTACTTATCGAATCAAAAAAAAATTTAATTATGAGTGATATATCAGAAAAAAAAAACTTTTTTTTATCTGACACAAATAATTTTATTAATATGCTGTGCTATATTTTGATTTAAAATCGCAGTGCGGTGGAAGGCTAAATCGACTAAAGTTTTTCCATGCAAATTTTATCAAAAATTCATATGAAAAAAATAACGAAGCAACGAAGGTCTTAGTTGCAACTAATTGGATATAGAAAATAAACATAAACAAAATTTGTGTGGCATTATATTTACATGGCGACCAAGTCGACAAATTGAATAATCACTTATTATTTGCAAAAACATAAGTAAACCAAATTTGAGAAAAAATCTATGCAATATCATTCTTCTTTTTATTGATTTAAGTGAAGATTGGGAAGCAGCTTTATATGGGGGTTATGACTAAGTATAGTCCTACATTGTTTAATTTTGGTCTACTAATTAATGGGTGTAATAAAGACGCTTAAACTAAATTCAACCAAGATCTTGGTAATAACTTGGATATTATGGCAATTTAAGACGATCTCATTGGGGTTATTAAATTATACTCATATTCGCGACCTGTAGTTTAATTACAATGTTTACATGGACACACAGACGGACGAACGTACATCAATAAATCGTCACGGAAAGGGATTCTGAGTCGATCTGTATAATAAAAGAACAACAGAACAGACACATTATACTCTGACCATATTCCACATGGTATAGGGTATAATTACATACATTTTTAAATGATATTTCAATAATTATCGAGGTAGTTAAAAAAACAGTTGTTTAACACATATACTATTGCAAATTACAAAAACTGCTGCTAGAAAGAAGATTAATGGGAAAAATGTAAACATCGTTTACACACACTTTTATTGTATTAATTTAAACATATTACTGTAAACTAGCAGATTCCAGCCCTCTAAATTAGAGTGCATATTTTGGGAAATTTAATTGTTTCATTAAATAAAGCCCCTAAAGGTATGCTAACCAATTTCATCCAATTCACAAATCAACTCAAAAAATAAACTCATTTTTATTACAAACACATTAACAAATTTAATAAACACACACATAGCATTGTATAATTTTATGTATGTGTTAGTAGCAGCTTTAAATGCAATTTATTCAAAATAAAGGAAAAAATTAAAAAATCTGTAAATCTGCAAAATCGCTAAAAATAAGTACCTTTCAAATAATATACGTTTGGTCATAATCGGTATAAATGGTAGAACAAAACATCGGTCACAAGATACCGCCTAGCTTATTAATAGTATAGATATAGATAAAAATATATTTTTTAATTTTTTTTGTTATGACTAAAGAATTCTGACATGATAATCAAAAAATTCAAGAACATCTGCAATATTGTCAGTTTTACATCTTAAAGAAAATATTTTCAGTAGTAGTTCAAATGACTTCAAGTCTGACACTGAGCCTCTCACAAAATTGATGCTCGAAAATATTTAATTTCAAATTTTACCAACCGATTTTTTTTAGGTGTTTGATGTCAATTACTTAAAGCTTTTAAAATATTATTTAACGACATTTTTTCTCTTTTAAAGCGTGTACGACTTAAGAAACAACTTTATTGTCTGCGCCAAGTATTTCTATTGAATACAGTCGAATAGCCTCCATAGCAAAATATGCTTAATAAACTAAGTAAGGTCTTCTTAATTCCAACTCAAACATAAAAAGTGAGCATATAAACATTTCATTGATAAAGTAGAGCTCGAATGCTTACGCACAACACAACTCGGTTTTTTTTTAGTTTTGCAACTTTAATGTTTTTGGCTCAATATTGCACTGCTCACTGAATTTGAAATAAAAAAAAATTTAAAAAAAAAACAATTTCTCATGAATGTGTTTGTATTGATTGCAACAATTCCGTTGATTTAAACAACACATTATATACGACAAATCGGGTTTGATGGGATTTGAGTCATACTTACATAAATTGTATGTATAAATAATATATTTTTTATTTTTGTCGCTATATTAAATAAGAACTTTTACAATAACAATAAAACAATTTGATATAACATTTTTTCGCAATTGAAATTAATTTTATTGTATTAAATCATTATTTGAGTTTTTATATGTCCGTAAGTCATAAGAAAAATATTTCTTAATGGCTTTCAACGTCCCTTGAATATTAAAGATGTCATAAAATGTCTAATATTTTTTATTGGAAATTCACAAACAATTGAAAACGCATATAAACAGTTTAGAAAAATAATATTTACTGATTTAATTAAGCTAAAGCAATTTTTGTTGGTTACAGCTAAAACTTACACTGTGGGACTAAGAAAACTACATAATGGATTTTTTTATACAAAATTAAGAGTGCATCTTTAGACGAATACTTACATTAGGGCGTATTACCAAAAAAAAATTTTTCGTTTATTTTTGCAACTCTTTAAGCGGAATATGAATTCTAATGGCCAAAAATTTTTTTTAAAAATCGATTTTACCAAAAAAAAAAAGTATTTTTGAAGCCAAAAGTCTAAGTTATAAGAACCGATATTATTTTCGGCCATACGCTGAAATTTTGTTTTAAGTATATATATGAATATATAGTGAGTGACAATACAGTGGAAACAAAATATATTTTTGACGACTTCAGCAGTCAATACCAAAAAATTGGATCTAAAAATTAAGAAATCTTGTATTAATTTAAAAAAACCAACCCATAAAAACACATTTTTTATTATACTCCCCTTATTTGTAAATTAATTTACCATCATGTAACTAAATAATTGATTGACAGAAAATACCTACATTGTAGATTCCATTTTTAGCTCGTATAACCTGAAAATCTTTTTAAAAAAATATATATATGCTACTTACAATCCTAAAGCTTAGGTTGGGAAGCACTTTATAGAGCATTTGGTAATTGGCCTTATACTGTATTTAGTAATTTTGTGATTTATAACGTATGGGCAAAAATATTGAAAATTGCCAACGAATAAAAAAGAATTTTAATTAAAAAATAATTAAGATAAAATTTAGAAAAAAAAAATAATTAAAAATTTTCAGTTTGCTTTCCGAATTTTTTCCAATTTAACTTTTTGAATTAAGCAGTTAAAATTTATAGGATGGTAGCCATTTCTTGACTGCAATATGCAAAGCAATTTTTTTACCATTGGCCAAAAATATTTGATATTTAGAATTTTTTTTAGAAATTAATTAATTAATTAACAAATTTTAACAATATTAATAAATGTTGCTTAATGTCATAGACTCATTATCATAGTCCAGTTTTGATTCCAAATTGAAATTTAATAATCACATTCATTACATTACATCTAAATCGTATGTGATATTGGGGTTCGTTAAACGAAATACTGCGGACTTTAGTGATTGCATGTTTCTTTCGTTAGAAGTAGTTTGGATTATTGTTCTTTAATTTCGAATCCTTTTTATGATTCAGAAATATTCATTTAGAACATATAAGAGAAATGGTTTTAGGTCCAACTAATTGAATATCGAAAATAAGCATGAACTAAATTTTAGTGGACGATCTGGCCATATTTGGTAGTCAGTTATTTTTTGAAAAAAAAAAATAGGCAAACCAAATTTGAGAAAAATCTGTTCAATATTTTTGCTTTTTGATATATTTAAGTGAACTAGCAGGGTCCAGCACTCGAAATTCGAGTGCAAGTTCTAGGAATTTTTTTTTCATAAAATTTTTTTTTATTTTTTTTAATCTATGTATACATATGTATATTTAAAAAAAATATGAATATTTAAATAAAATTCATTAAATTATGAATTTTTAAATAAAATTCATTAAATTTCATTCTAAATATTTGATGATCACACGGAAGAAATATAAATGGGATTGTTAATAAATAATTTTATAACAGCCTAAAGGTATGCTAATCAATTTTAGGCAATATTCACAATTCAACACAGGGCGATTAAAATGTACGCTTTTTTGAAACCGTCAATAACACATTCACAGGTGATGAATTGCGCATTGGTTAAATTGATTACCAAACCATCATTAGGCTCTTATAAATTATTTATTATAAACATTTTATTTTATTTTATTTTATATTATTTTATTTTATTTTATTTTATTTTATTTTATTTTATTTTATTTTATTTTATTTTATTTTATTGTATTTTATATTATTTTATTTTATTTTATTTTATTTTATTTTATTTTATATATTTTTAACACATGCTATACATAAATTGAATCATTCTGCATTTCTCTTCCATATGAACTATAACCATGCCAAATTTCACACTCCCCCATCCGCACATTTTGCTTAAAAAGTGGTCGAAAGATTTGCCTTCACGTATTAACATATAGATATCGGGAAGCAGCTTTACATAGCGGATAAGACTACGAATTGTGCTATAGGGTTTTTTATGGGCCACTGATTAATAACCACTAATGTAATATACACACACAAACCAAATTTTATGGCGACTGTCATATGAAGGAAAAACGTTTTAAATCAGATTTCCTTTAAATGGCCTACAATTTCGATGTTTGTTTTGCACGGAATTTCTTCATAAAATTTACGAATTATTTTCATTGAGATAGTTTGATCTTGAAATAGACAAACTAGATCCTCCAGATATATCTTCAGAACAAATAAAAGTTGTTAACCATGTATTCTCTTTATACGGCTTCTACACTTTTGCATATTTGAATGCACTTTCGGTAAGAAAATATTTAGAATATAAATTTAATTTCATATTTGAAGCTTTCCAAAAAAAGTTGACAACACTTTTCTAGCTTTACTCTCACTAGCCACTAATTGACAGTACCACAACCACCACCATCAACAACAACAACAAACTAACTGAGTATGATTTAGAATTATTTTTTGTATTCGGTGGTATTTCAATAACATTCAATTAGTTTACGAATTTCGATAAGTCAAGTTAGATCATTTTTGTCGTCGCCACGAGTCTGCATGAAAAGTTTCATTGGATCGATTGGATCACTGGAAAATCGTCAAAAATCGATCCAAGGTTTTGTCGGCATGCAGACAAGCAGACACTACGAGTTAATATAAAGACAGTAATAATCTAACCCATAAAAACATAGCTTTTATTAAAACTCTTTCTTTCCTTGTGCATATGAGTTTTGAATCTCTCCGTGACTGTGTGTGACTATCTTAAAATTAATCTTTGGCCATAACAAGTCTATTGACAAAGTTTCAGATCGATCGGATGAGGGGAAATGGGGTTGAAAGCACTCCGTGACTCTGCGTGACTATGGGTGACTGTGTGTGACTATCTTAAAATTAATCTTTGGCCACAACAAGTCTATGGACAAAGTTTCAGATCGATCGGATAAGGGAAAATGAGTTTTAAATCACTCCGTGACTGTGCGTGACTATGTCAAAGTTAATCTTTCTTTACAGCAAGTATATCGACGAAGTTTCAGATCGATCGGATGATTGTTTGCCTTATTTGTGTAATTTCGTGCCCTTATTTTTCGATCTACAATTTCCCATAGGTTTTCTATTGACACCTGGTGATTGAGCTGGCGATTCCAACAGACTAACTGTATTAGATTGTAGTCGATCGGTTACAACTTTGGAGGTGTGTTTTGGGTCAGAGGCATATTTTCCCTCGCGTATGGATTTACATCATTTAGAATTTGCCAATTCCAGTTAGAGAGTCTTTTACAACAATAATTGAACCAATTAATTGGTCCGAAAAACAACCCCATATCATACTATAGTCCTTTTCCCCTTTGGTCGTAGTACAGACGATCTGCCATCATGGGCCCTTAAATAAATCTTGGGCTCATTGCAAAAGAAAACAAAATTCCGTCTTGGCCAGTTATTGTGTTCTTTAGCAAAATTTATGCGAGCCAGACAATTTTTCTATGATAATATTGGTTTCTTTATAGTTCGAGCACATATTTTAAGTTTCAGATTATTAATTTCCTCTTTAGGTAGCTATTTGATCATTTTGTAAACTCGTTTTACGGGGCATGCCGCCTAAAAGCTGAGTAGTCACCATACCTCTCTCATGATATTTCTTGATATTGGATTTATGCAAGGAATATTGCTTCTGAATGTTATTTTGCCTAAGGGCAGCAGTAAAAACATTTATTATTCGGCTTTTTAAGATTTTATACATATTCTTTCATATTTCTATTTTTATAGTCAACTTTGGTGTAGAAGTTTAAAAATTTCCATTGTTTTGGCACCACAACTTTTATCTATTTTTTTTTTAAATTAAATTTTTTATAACACCGACGGGCGATTTCGCAAAAAAAATACGCAATTAGGACTTAACCCGAAATTAAAAAAAAACAAGTAAGAAAATTATAGTCGGTCTAAACCGACTATACGATACCGTATACCATGCGTTTAGAGACCCTATCTCTCAGGCCCAACTAACTGGATATAGAAAATAAGCATCAACCAAATTTGAGTGGGATTTTTATTAATTTTTTCGGCTGCAGATATGAAAAAGTTCATATCGAATGCTATATCTATGTGGGCACTAGGCCCAAAAATGGACCGATCCTGACCATATTTGGTAAAGTCTCTTGTATTTTGCAAAAATATATACAAACAAAATTTGAGAAGAATCAGTGCAATATTTTTGTTTTTTGATAGATTTAAGTGAAGATCGGGAAGCAGGGGCCTATGACTAAGAGTTGTCCAATAGGGATCATTTTTGGACTATTAATTAATGGATGTAATATATATATACAAACCCAATTTGACTAAGATTTGTATGATAATTTGGATATTATGGCAATATATGTTGATTTCATAGGGGTCATTTGTATGGGGGCTAGGTCTGAACATTGACCGATTCTCACCAATTTCAATAGCGTTCATCCCATGGCCGAGAATAGATCAAAAACCAAATTTCATCAAAATATATTCATATTTGCGACCTGCAGTTTGATTACAAGCTTTATATGGACACACAGACGGACGGACGGACGGACGGACATCGTTAAATCGAATCAGATAGTGATTCTGATCAGATAGTGATTCTGATTCGATCGGTATAATTAAAGATGGGTGTAGGTCAAATATTTTTGGTTGTTACAAACAGCAGCACATAGTGGTATAGGGTATAAAAACTTTATTTCTAAATTCACAATTTTGTAAAAGTTTCCAATGTGTTGTCACCAGCTGTATATATTTTGAAAATCTTCTACTTTGGGTCAACATTTAGCCATTGCTAGATTTTTCGAATTTTATATTTTCGGAAAATTAAAAATCGATAATATCTTATTGGAACTAAAAAAAGGAAACGCTGAAAGATTCAAAACAAAAGTCCAACTCTTTCAAGTAGTGGCCGGAAATGGGTTGAAAGAATAAATAATTATCCATAGGAAATTAATATTGGCTTTTAAAACCGTTCAACAAAATATCTCAAAACAAAACATATAAAAAAATAAATTCGAACGAATTTGTATCAAAACAAAAAAAAATTATTTCTTTAAGCTTCTTTGAAGTTTTCGTGAAGATTATTTAATATAAGTAATGTTCGCTTAAATGACTTCGTTTTTTTCTCTTTGTTTTATAAAATTAAACTTTAAGCATTTTTCGGATAAAATTATATCTACTTAAATATTATTGTAGTTAATCAGTCCTTATATTGCACAAGGCGATTTTACTTCCGGCAAGTCTGAGTCTATAAGAAAGAGAGGAAAGAGTAATGGTTTTTGGTTTATATCTTTTAACTTGAAGAAAAAGTATTGATAAAACTAGGAATTGCCAAAGCAGAATTGCCTTGTGTGGAAACAAGCGGCAAGTTTAAAAGAGAATCATAAAAGCGTAAATTGGGAAGTAGCAAAGTTAACAAATCATTACAATTCGATGCAAGAAATTAACTGTTTGATCTTTTTGTAATGTAAATTGATCTAAAAATAATATATCAAATGCTAGATACATATCTAATCTCCATAAATGTAATAAATTAATATCAATTAAGTTTTCTATAATTTTTTGATAATTGATTGCAATACATTCCCACTGTATTTTGTACTTCGAAGGCAAAGAAAAGCAACACAAAACACGTGAATTTTGTTTGAAAATCTGACATGATTATTTGATTCCATTATCATTTGTATTGACAGCCGCATCTTAACACAACAAACACACGTTAATTGTACACTCACTCACTTACTCGTTCGTCATTAGAATCTAGTTATAGACAGTATTTGCACTAACACTTTCCACCTTGATTGATTAACTTGATATGATTTATAATTTTACAAAAAACAAAGTTATAGTTAAGACAACAAAAATAAACATTTTTTAATTGTTTAATTAATGCTAATTTTTCTACAATTAATTTAATTCAACAATAATTTTTATTGCGCCATTTTAAAACGCCAAAACAGGCACATTTTAATGCGCGTACTTGTATTCAAGCACATGCTATGCTCGTTCCTAAAAGTAGAAATTGGGATAAATATAGAATTAGAGAGGGGAGCAGGTATAGAATTAAAAAAAAAAAAAAATTAAATCTTCTTTATCGCATTTTGACATCGTGCTGATAAGGTTTCAGCATATTTAGGTTTATTTTGCAACAATTCAAGTATGATTACATATTGATATAATTTCTCAAATCTCCGTCTGTACTAAGCGTTATTGAAGTTTTGTATAATCTATGCTAAAGTCTAGACGAGACAAGCACAATTTGAAATTCTCAAGATTCTTAATCATTTAAATGACTTTAATCAAATGAGTGCAATAACCAAACCATGTCATCCATCCACTCATTCATATGGTTCTTAACTTAATCATTGCACGGGTATGTATTGCAGACCCCATGGTGACTTTTAAAACAATAATCTGACAAACAGAAATATAATATATATAGAAAGTATTTGAGCTTAATTTTATATTGTTTTTAAAGCGTATTGAATATCAAATGAACAATTAAACTACACTAGTCCGTTATTTTTTTTTTTAACTGAAGCTGAAAAGCTTTAACTTAACAATAAGAATGAATGCATACAACAACAAATAAACAGGGTGTGGCATAATAACTACTATTGTACTGAGCATTTAGAAATTGTATAGAACTGATGTTGAACTTTAGAAAAGCTTTAACCTTATACAATAAGGGTTTTCACTCTTGGTGTTATATCTACAACCCTCTTATATTTACAACGATTTTATACTACAAATCGTGAACGGCTTTTCCGTGTATATTGTATTGTGTATTGTAAATTAATGAATCAGCTGATTTTTGTTTGGTTTTCCATAAATTTGAAAACTAAAAATATCAAAAAGCATTTGAAGATTAGAAAAATTCCAAAAATGTTGAATTTGTCTATCGGTCCATTTTATTATTTATTTATTTATTATTTTGATCCATTTTTTTTATTATTTATTTTAATAGTGACCACAAAATGAAAAATAAAATTAAACAATTGTTTTGGCAGCTCAACGATCAGCTGTTTTAGTCTTGTAAATGTTTAGTCTTGTTTATATACTATACCTTTTACCCTTGTACTTTAACCACAGCGTAGTAAATTTTAATTTCATACATTTTGTTGTTGCGGTCTTATAAATAATAGTACTTTTACTATATCTACAATATACACAAGGGTTACGAGGGTACTTTACTACCAAGAGTGAAAACCCTTAATGTTTCAACACTGAATTCAACAAAATTCAACATTGTGCCGTTTAAAAATTTTTAAATTTCTTCTGCAACTTTAGGGATCTGACTTTGTTGTCATTTTTAACCCTTCTGCTATGTGATAGAGGAAGGATGCACCAAAATTGGATAACAACTAGACTCAATTCAAAAGTTGATTAAAACTTTAGGCAAGTGACTTTTATATCATTTTATGATTACCCAAATCAAAGAGGTATTCATACAGCGATCATCCTAAAACCGATCAAAGCTCATGTACCAGATTTCATTCATTAAAATACAGTAGGTGGCAATACGTTGTAAACTTTTACAAAAATTCTAATAACTCTGCATTAGATCCTAAAATTATATACTCTTTTGCTAAATCACTCTTTAGTGTATTCTTTTTCAAAAAATCAAAATCAATTTTAAAAAAATAGATTAACGAAAAAAAAGTTGTTTTTTTGAGATGCCAGAATAATATAAACTTTTAAGCTTCTGTACCAGAGTTGGTTAAAATAATAAAAACAGAAGATGGCATGAAAGAAAATGCATAAATTTGAACCGTTATTTAGATATTTATAGTTACTGACGTTTTCTTTCAACTGTTTCTTAAACATAATTGTATTTTTTTTAATGTTTTAATCTTATAATTAATTATTATAATTTAATGTCAAGAATAAAGTTTTGTGAAGAGTTAAAAACCAGAATAATAGATGATTTTACTGCTGGTCCTAAGTAAAAGAAAATTTTCAAGAAATTTTCTATTTTTATATCCATAGTTACAAAAATTATCAAGAAATATCGTGAAAGAGGTACGATGACAAGCGGGAGAATTTGAAAAATGTCCAAAAATGCTGCCTTTAGAGGTTATTAACATTCTGGAACTAAAAATATGTGCTCGAACTGTTTCCGGAAGAATAATCGAGGCTGATCATAATTGTTGCCGTCCTATAAAAACAAAAGTGATATCAGAGAAAACCGCTAAAGAACGCTTGAACTGGACAAGACGAAATTGGAATAGTGTTCCAAGTTTAATTTAAGACGCCATGATGGAAAAACGTTTGTTCGGCGGCCAAAGAGAAAACGACTAGATTCAAAATATACAAATAAAACTGTTAAGTTTGGTGGTGGCAATATTATGGGATGGGGATGCTTTTCAGGCCAAGGAATGTGTCCAATAATAATCTAACTGGAATTGGATACAGGCAAAATGACGTAATATATCCATAATGACATTGGTCTGGAAGCTCCAACATGGCAATGACGCAAACCACAGCCCCAAAGTTGTAACCGATTGACTACAATCTAATGCAGTTAGTCTTTTGGAATGGCCAGCCCGATCACCGGTGACTTATGATTGTTGAAAAATAAAAAATAAAAAATGAAAAATGAGAAATAAGAAATGAAAAGTAAAAATCAAAACTGAAAAATAAAAAATGAAAATTAAAAATGAAAAAAAAAATTTAAATGAAAAATTGAAAAGAAAAAAAATGAAAAATGAAAAATAAAAAATGAAAAATGAACAATTTAAAATGAAAAATAAAAAATGAAAAATGAAAAATAAAAATTGAAAAATAGAAATACGAAAAATGAAACATGAAAAATGAAAAATGAAAATTGAAAAATGAAAATTGAAAAATAAAAAATCAAAACTGAAAAATGAAAATGAAAACTGAAAAATAAAAAATGAAAAATGAAAAATTAAATATGAAAATAGAAATATGAAACATGAAAAATGAAACATGAAAAGTGAAAAGTGAAAAATGAAAAATGAAAAATGAAAACTGAAAAATGAAAAATTAAAAATAAAAATGAGAAATGAAAAATGATATATGAAAAATTAAAAATTAAAAATAAAAAATTAAAAATTAAAAATTAAAAATTAAAAATTAAAAATTAAAAATTAAAAATTAAAAATTAAAAATTAAAAATTAAAAATTAAAAATTAAAAATTAAAAATTAAAAATTAAAAATTAAAAATTAAAAATTATAAATTAAAAATTAAAGATTAAAAATTAAAAATTAAAAATGAAAAATGAAAAATGAAAAATGAAAAATGAAAAATTAAAAATAAAAAATAAAAAATGAAAAATGAAACATGAAACATGAAAAATGAAAAATGAAAAATGAAAAATTAAAAATGAAAATGAAAAATTAAAAACGAAAACTGAAATATAAAAAATTAAAAAAGAAAAATAAAAAATTCAAAATTAACAATTCGAAATAATAAATAATAATAAATATATTAATATTAACAGAGCACCTGCATTTGTTTGCTATAAGTGATACATAGATGACGCTTTCTGTTTGATTTTAAAAAAGTGTTACCAGATGTTTACACATCTTCCCTGTGATCGGACTACTATGATTTTTTTTTATTTATTAAAAATATATTTGGATTTTAATAATAATTATAAACATTTTTTGTAATAATGGGATTTTTTTAATGTTTACACTCAAAATTTTGGTATTACAACTGAAAAATTAAAAATTTGTTGCTGTCAAATTTGCAAATTCGATTACACTCAAAGAATATTTACACCTAAAAAAAAACGTTAATAATATTATCTAAAAATTTTGCTATTATTACAGAAAAAATTTCAATTTTTTGCTGTCAAATGTTTTAATTTTAGCAAAATAAATCGGCTGAAAGTAAATAAATCTGGGAAAGAAAATTAATACTTTTTAGTTTCTGTTATTTTTCTGTTAATATTTTATTTATTACTTTATTTTTTTATTAAATAAGAATTTTATATTTTTAAATTAAGAAAAGAGCTTTTAATTTTTTTTTTTTTTTTGTATTTTCCGTTGAAGTTGTAAAAATATATTTTCCATTATATGTTTCAAACTGATATATAATGCGCCCAAAAATGAAATACTTTTTAGCTTAATGGTTCTTCCAGTAGTCAAAATCAAAAATTGTGACTAAATTTTAGTTTTGAACGGCTGTCATTTATATTATTTCTTTCTACAAATATTAGGAGAGAAAAGTAAATACCACTTTTGCACTATCGATCGACTAGCAAAATGAATCTGAGTTCTAAATGGTGTGTCCAAGTCAAGTATTTACAAATATGGAAACAAAATCATTATGCGCCGAGTTTTTAGCTTTCAAAAATATTTACACAAAAAACTCATAAAAGTACAAAAATCGATAGAAAGCGCTAAATGGGAAATTTAATAAAAAGTTTGCACTTTTTCACTTAACTCATGCAAACGAGCAATTAAAAATCGCCATTCGCAATTAAAAATCGCCATTTAAACTGTAAATTTAAAATTATAAAATTATAATTTAATTATTACACACCCATTTTTATCATATTTCGACGTTTAATGTTTAATACGTTAGTTTTTATAAATATTTTATTAGTTATTGGAATTATAACAAAAAATATTTTTTTATGTTAAATTGATGACTAAAAATATTTTTTTTTCATCTGTATATGTTTCACTTTTCCATCCGGCGTATATTATTACGGCTAAACATTTTTTTTTATATGACATGACAACGTTTTGTAATAATTTTGGATGTAAAGAAGAGCTAATTAAAAAAGAAAGTCACATTTTGATGATTTTTTTTTTCTGTTTTCAAATTTAAATATTGTAACACAACTATTGTTTTTTTTTTTTTATTTATTGATTAATTTTCTTGATTATTTTTCATCATTAAAAATTAAGGGGGTGGGTACTATAGAATATTTTATAATTTTTTTAAACAAAAATTTCAGAAAACTTAAAAAATAAAACAGTTACAGCTTGTTGAACCAAATAATGATACATATCATAAAGGCAAAGCAAACAATTTAAAATTTATTTTCATCCACGTTTTAATAACACTGGACAATTATCTCAAAAACTAGCATACCAATTCTTTCTTAATTTAGGGTATTTATAAGTGATTAGTAGGCGTAATTTTCACTCATATTAAGTTTTTTAAATTTTCTTCATTTTCTAAGTGACAATGCCAGCTTTCAATCTACGGAAGGAACGCTGATCAGATTGGACTCTGAATCCAATCATGACAGGGTGGTTAAACAGATGCTCTTTTGGAGACGAATAATAGCTAATCTTGGTGATGAGGAGATGTACTCAGGGGGGGTCGTACTTTCCCCGTTATTATGGTCAATTTTGGTGAATGACCCCATTGTAAAACTAAATGATAATGGTTTTACCACTGTAGGTTATGCAGATGACATGACAGTGTTTGTAGGTGGAACATATGACCAGATAATTGGGGAACAAATGCAAAATGCACTTCGGCGTACATGGGAATGGTATGAAGATTAGGGACTTTCCATTAATCCCAATAAAACCACAATTATCCTGTTCACTAGAAGAATGAATTTATGCATTCCCTCACTTCATATAAGATATGCGGAGGTTCAACTCCAGGAGAAGGTAAAATATCTGGCTATTATACTTGATGAAATACTCACCTGGAACCCTCATTTAGATTCGATAGCAAATAAGGCTATAAAGTCAATATGGGCTAGCAAATAACTCCTAAGCAGATCGTGGGATCTAAACCCTAAAATGTCATTGTGGATATACAAACAAATGATCCTTCCGGGTATTTTATATGGCTCAGTTGTATGGGGTCAGAAGACAAATTAGACTGAAGCCCCCTGAAAATTATCCAAGATACAGAGATTAGCAAGTTTGGACATCACAGCAGCAATAACAACGACTCCTACGGCAGTTATGGAGGTAATTCTAAATCTCACTCCGCTGCACTTATCAATTCCAAGAGAAGCTTTTCAACAAGCTATTGACCTTCACAGACTATGCAATTGTAAGGAAGGCTATCATAAAGGGCACCTGAAGATCGTTGATGAAGCCAAACGTACCAAAGATATGACTTTATGTAGTGACTAGATGATCATGTATTGGAACATGAACAGAACTACACTATTCATATCCCGAGCTGATTCGATTAGGAATCTAAGCCAGCACGGCTACATGAAGACGCTCAGAAGTGGTAAAAACAAGAGAAGGAGTAGGAACGGCAGTTTACAGACCAGGAGACAAACTCCACATCCCTCTATGTAATGAATCCACAAATATTTATAGCTGAATTATATGCACTCAATGCAGCTACTGCTTAACTAATGCAAAGAAACCTGACAAGGACGAAGATAAGTCTAATGTCAGATAGCCAGGCTGTTCTAAAAGCACTGGACAAATAAATCTATTACCATAAATTCGTGCTCGAAAGCCATAGCGCCCTAAATAAACGAGCAGAACTGGTAAGGTGACAATTATATGGGTACCAGGTCACAATGGGTATGAAGGAAATGAGAAACCCTATGAATAGACAAGACAATTCATTGGTCCGAGAATATCGACAGAAGGATTAAAGATGAGTCCGTATAGTATTGGAATGAACAAATACTCGAAAAAATTCTTGAATTGAGGCGATAAAGGAGCAGATCCAATCAAAGTCTTCTATTTGGAGCACACACAGGGCACTATGCGTGCAATTACATCCTTTATAAAATATATTTAGCGGAAGAGAAAACGTGTAGCTACTGTCTAGAGGATGATGAAACCAAGGAACATATACCTGCAAAATGTCCAGCGTTTGGATATCTAAGGCACAAACTATTTGGAGAATCTGATGCACAGTGGTGTGAACGGAATGCAAAGTGACAATTAATTCAGGGAAGTCATAATTTCAAAATTTTATCGTCGTTTTTATCGCGAATTGATGTTTTGATTTTTCGCAGTACACGAGCCAGAGCACGAACTTAAAATATAACTGAACTCGAACGTGTTTATTGTTCATGTTCTGTTTTCTCGCAGTACACGAGCCAGAATACGAACTTAAAATATAACTGAACTCGAACCTATTTATTGTTCATGTTCTGTTTTTTCACAGTACACGTACCAGAATGCTAACTTAAAATATAACTGAACTCGAACCTGTTTTTTTGTTCATGTTCTGTTTTTTTCGCAGTACATGTACCAAAACACGAACATAAAATAAAGCTACTCTCGAATATGTGTGGTTTACGTGTGTTCGAAACAAAAAATACGTGATAGAAAAATGTTCGTGTAGATAACGAAATATTAAAACGAAACACAGTCATGATGTGTTCGGTACCGTAAAAAATTTAGAAACACACAAAATTCGTCTGAAATTAAAATTATGTGTTGGCTGCTTTAGAACAGAACATTGTGTGTTTCATGTGTGTATTTTCTGAACGTTGTTAAATATGTATTAATATTAGTAAAATTTTTAATTAAAATTTGTTTTTTTTTTCTCCAAATTTCATAATTCCACAAACTTAAATTAAAAAGTCGCATCAGAAAATTTTATATTTTTTTTATTGATGAGTAATCATAAACACATAATAAATAACCATTTCAGAAAAAAATATTGGAAAAAAGTTTTAATTATTAGGGGTTTTTTTTTTAAATTAACAATTTATCATTTTAATCATCATTAACTTCAAAATTATTATTCATATGTCTTATTATATATAATAAACTAAAAAATAAAAGTTTGACCATGAAGAGGACTTCCTTTTAACTTAGGTTTCCTTTTTGAAAATCCGACAAGAGGCAGCCGAAAATGTCCTTTCTAAAAAAACATCCAATAAAGCTACAACCCTGAAGATTATAGCGGAGAATATCTTTTTTGTGTAGTTGTTCAAAGATTGTATTTTTTTTTACGTGCTATAGGATCCGCCCCCCTTAAAGTGAGGTACTGTAAGACCTCAGAGGTACAAGTTGGTTAGTGTCTGGCCAGACGATTACAAATAGATCATATATGTATTTGTATGATGTTTTGAAATTGATAATACTTGTTCATACATATTCTAAAATACATAGTAACTCAAGTGTAAAATAAACTTTACAAGAAAAAACAAGTAAGAAAATTATAGTCGGTCTAGACCGACTATACGATACCACATACCAGGCGTTTAGATCCAACTAATTAGATATAGAAAATAAGCATAAACCAAATTTGAGTGGCATTGTTATTAATTTTTTTGCCTTTGGATATGAAAAAGTTTATATCGGCTGCTATATTTATATGGGGTCTAAGTCGAAAAATGTACCGATCTTGAGAATATTTGGTAAGGTCACTTATTTTTTGTAAAAACATACTCAAACCAAATTTGAGAAAATTCGGTGCAATATTTTTACTTTTCGATAGATTTAAGTGAAGATCGGCAATTAGCTTCATATGGGGGCTATGACTAAAAATTGTTCTATAGGGTTTATTTTTGGACTACTGATAAATGGATGTAATAAACATATGCAAACCCAATTTGACCGAGATCTATGTGATAATTTGGATATTATGGCCATTTAAGTCGATCTCTTAGGGTCATTTGTTAGGGACTAGGTCTGAACAATAACTGATTTTCACCGATTTCAATAGCGTTCATGCCATGGTCGAGAGAATCTTATACATCAAATTTCATCAAAATAGATATATTAATTCAAATATTTTTGGTAGTTACAAACATCAACATAAAGTCATTATACCCTGACCACATAATGGTATAGGGTATAAAAAATTGATTAAACCCCAAAAGAACATCTCTATGACTATCTGTCATTCCCCAATCGCAAGTTATGACAATAAATTAGCCGTAAGTGAAATTGAAATACAATTGGCTGGCTGCAAGCATATATTCTACTAAATACATGTATTTACCATATAATGTAGCAAGTTTTCAAGCTTAAGTGATAAGAACTAAGTGCGGTATGATTGTTGATAAGAGACCAATATTCACTCAAAGTAAAATGTTAGTTATTATGAAATTTGTTAAATATTATGCTAACAATCGAGTAGATGATAATTTGGTCTACACTTTTAGTAAGCTTTTAAACCATTTTAGTAAGTATGAGGGCCGTCCTAGAATAACCCGATCTGACATAGGAAACACAATAAATTTGGAAAATTTAAATTTTTTCAAGTTTAGAAGTATAAAATAATCCGAGGGAGTTAATTCTGGCGAATAAGGTACGTGATGAAGCAATTCGAACCTTAATTTATGGAGTTTAGCCACCGCAAAAGTGGATGTGTAAACTGGTTCATTGTCTTGATGAAACAACACTTTCTTTTTTGTGCCCTTTTTTCCTTAATTTCATCATTATAACCAATGCCACCATGTGGTTTGGGTATAATGACTTTGTGCTGCTGTTTGTAACCACCAAAAATAGACCCATCTTTTATTATACCGATCGAATCAGAATCACTATCTGATCAGAATCACTATCTGATTCGATTTAACGATGTCCGTCCGTCCGTCCATCCGTCCGTCTGTGTGTCCATGTAAAGCTTGTAATCAAACTGCAGGTCGCAAATTTGAATATATTTGATCAAATTTGGTGTATATGCTTTTATCAGCCATAGGATGAACGCTATTGAAATTGGTGAGAATCGGTCCATGTTCAGACCTAGCCCCCATACAAATGACCCCTATGAAATCAACATAAATTGCCATAAAATCTAAATTATCATATAAATCTTAGTCAAATTTGGTTGGTATGTGTTTATTATATCCATTAATTAGTAGTCCAAAAATAACCCCTATAGGACAATTCTTAGTCATAGGTCCCATATAGAGCAGCTTCCCGATCTGGTATAGGGTATCGTATAGTCGGTCTAGACCGACTATAATTTCTTACTTGTTTTTGTATATATTTTTGCAAAATACAAGGGACTTTACCAAACATGGTCAGGATCGGTCCATTTTTGGGCCTAGTCCCCATATAGATATAGCATCCGATATGAATTTTTTTCATATCTGCAGCCAAAAAAAATTAATAAAAATCCCACTCAAATTTGGTTTATGCTTATTTCTATATCCAGTTAGTTGGGCCTGAGGGATAGGGTCTCTAAACGCATGGTATAGGGTATCGTATAGTCGGTCTATACGTCTTACTTGTTTAATCTATAAAAGCAAGTAAGAATATAATAGACGGTCTAGACCGACTAAACGATACTCATGTGTTTAGAGAAAGGGTCTTAGGTCCAAATAATTGGATGTAGAAAATAAACATAAACCAAATTTAAGAGGGATTGTTTTTTATTTTCTTGCCTGCAGATACGAAAAAGTTCATATCGGATGCTATTATTATATGTGGACTAGGTCAAGAGATGGACCGATCCTGAACATATTTTTGTATTGATTTTTTGCGAACACATGTAAAAACCAAATTTGAGAAAAATCAGTGCAAAATTTTTGTTTTTCGATGGACTTATGTAACGATCGGGAAGCATATTTATATATGGGCCCTAACTAAGTATAGTCCTACAGAGTTTATTTTTGGACTGCTAATTAATGGGTATAATAAACTCACTTTAACCTAATTTGACCGGAATCGGTATGAGAATTCGAATCTTATGGCAATTTAAGCCAATCTCATAGGAGATATTTGTATGGGTCTGAACATGCACCGCGCTGTTAAGCAGTTTCAATAGCGTTCATCCTATGGATGATAATAGTTTATATTTCATCCAAATATATTCGTATTTGCGACCTCTAGATCGACTAAAAGGTTTAAATGAACACACAGACAGACGGACAGACGGACAGACGGACAGACGGACAGGCAGATGGACATCGCTAAATCTACTCAGAAGTGAATCTCTCAATTCAATGCATTGTTTTGACTATTTGTTTATCTTATAGGTGAAGTGGATGACCCATGTGTCATCCACGGTTACAAATCGATGCATAAACTCGGCTTCATTGCGGCGAACCACGACGTTGTTTTTGTTCTGTTGTGACCAAACGTGGCACCCATCTAGCGGATATCTGTCTCATCTCCAATATGCGAAAAGCCTATCATTTCACTTAGCTTACGCATCATAACCCGAAGATCATCAAATAATATTTTGAGAATTTTCTTAACCATTTCTGGTCTTGTCACCTCATACGGCCTCGTTTAAACTCTGCCACCCAATATTTTATGGACGTAAACGAAGAAGCAGAATTTAGTTCGGCTTTAATATTAGTTGGACTGAAACCTTTCAAATGAAATTATTGAATTAACCAATTTTTACCAAATTCACTGAGATCTTTTACGTTTGATGGCTCCAAATTCATAATAAAAAAAAAGAACAACTCAAAAAACGATCGTAAAAATAAACTATGTGGTCTTAAACTTAATAACATCATGTTGACCTAACCCTAGTTTATAAAAGGATTTTTTGAAGTGAGATTTCCACAAAAATTATACGAATTTTCTAAAGAGACTTAAAGAAATTTGATTTTTCGAGTGTATATTGGTGGACGGAGAAGTCCCAAACGTTGGCTGATAAGAATTTCTTATTGTTTTTGTCAATATATTTTTATTTTTTGAATTAAATTCCCCAACAGCCACTGGTTTTTGAATTAAAGTCTTTTTATGGCTGAGATTAACAATTTAGTCGAGTTTTTCGCGTCCTAATACAAATAACGTCTCAGTAGAGAGAAACGCTTCAAAATCGGCCGGCTATTTTAATTTTTTACAAAGTGATCATTTTAATCTCGGACAACATCATCATCATGTCAGGCAGAAAATGTTTTATGTGTTAGCATTCAAAATTTTCAGTACAAATACTGATTTCCTTTAATTAAAAGTGGATTTTTTTCTCAACTCAATTATAGGCAAAATAGTAACATTGACAATAGTTGCGGTTGTTTCGACGTTATTATTCATTGTTTCCTTAAATGTGAATTATCAATGGGAATTAACGAAAGAGCATGTACGTTTTCGTAGGGGTTTTCCATCGCAGGCCAATTGGTTGGATGCTCCCTATGGCCGCTTAAGTGTTTATCTTTTTAATGTCACTAATGCTGAAGCATTTCTAAATGGTACCGATAGAAGATTGCGTGTGGAAGAAGTCGGTCCCATTGTTTATCGTATAAAAGGACGCAATGAAGTTCTCAATCAAACCGCCGACACTTTGACATATCGCAAAATACGTTATCAATATTCTGAATTTGCTCCCGAATTAAGCTGTTCGCCGGATATTCTCAATCAAACCGTAGTTTTGCCAAATCTGGTCTTACTGAGTGTTGCGGCAAAACTGCATGATTGGGTATTTTTGGTACGACATGCTTTCAATGCCATTACCATTAATGAATCGCCGTTTTTGACAAAGAGTGTTCATTATTTCTTGTGGGACTTTACGGTGCCAGCATTGAGTATGATGTCAAATTATTTGCCAAATATTGTTTCCAATTGTGGTATGTTGTACAATGTAAGTAAATCTAAATTAAGTGTATTGGAAATATATGTATGTACGTATGCATGTATGTACATTGGTAAACAAAATTATTTATTAAAAAAAATAATGTTTTAATTCGGAATAAGTACTTATAATCATAATATATCGATATAAAGTTTTTTTTTATTTCGCACTTTCCATTAGTTGTTTTCATAATATTTTGTTGTTTACAATTTGCAAATTCTTGATATTAATCTGGATTTCTCAACACTATATATATTCGATAGAATAATTTCGAATTTTCTTCACATAAATATTAACATTGTTATTTCTTTTTAATTCAAATATGGATTTCCAGAATTGAGAATATTTCATGCAATTGTTTTTTAATTTTCAAAAGAAAAACTTAAAAACATTGATCTTATTTTTCCAATTTTTTTTATTTTTACTTTTTTCAATTAGAGGATTAAATTTTAAAAGGTGTGAAAAGGAAATTAAAATTTAAATTTAAATCATTTTCATACGTAGACGAAAAATATCGCCATCTTACGGGAAAGGTCTACAGGTCTACTTTTCTTCAAAGTACCGGAGATAGCGAAATGCAAGGGGATCCAAGGAAAATTACAAATTACAAAAAAATATATTGAAAATTTAACGATAAATTCCGATAATTCTAGATGAGATTAGAAACATTTTTGATAATGGTGTATTCGATGTTGTAGCTGTAATAGAAACATGGTTACATTACTATATACTGGATAATGCAGTATCTATTTTTATTATTTTTTTTTATTTTATTTAAATTAAATTGGTAAATGGATAAATCCTTACAGACTATTACAAAAAATTAAATAATAAACTAAACTAAAAGAAATAATTACACAGTACAACATTTTTGAGCTCATTGATTTGGGACTCAATTCTTAGAACTGCAACTGAAAGTAGCTCGAAAAATAAGAACTTCTGCATCATTAGTTTTGTCAAGTTGGTTGCCATTATAATTTAATGGCCATACGAATTTTTTTGCTCACGGTGGATTTGTATCACTTTTTGTATATATTAACACGGTTATAACTCGGTAACCATACGGAATATCTCTTTTTTGTCTGAAACAAAGTGCCTTAAAAATCACAAAAATATCCATTTTCCCCTCATTTGTTCCCCCATTTTTACCTTTTTTGCTAAATAACTAGAACATATCTTTTGTGTCTGAAACAAAGTTGTAGGTATTGAATAGGGGGAAAAAAAAGCGGAACAAACCTACCCGAAAAAAGTACATCCAGTTCCTTAAAAATCGCAAAAATGCCCATCCCCCCCCTCCCCCCATTTTTCTCCATTTTCAACTTTTTTGCTAAATAACTGGAATATCTCTTTTGTGTCCGAAACAAAGTTGTAGGTATTGAATAGGAGAAAAAAAAGCGAACAAACCTACCCGAAAACGGTGCATCCAGTGCCTTGAAAATCGGATAAAAGCGCATTTCCCCCCATTTTCACCTATTTTGCTAAATACCTGGATTACAAATCCACAAATATGCTGTTTTTTTCTTTATAAACTTTATTTTGCATGAAAATAAAAATTCCTATTCATATTACAGCTATTCCTACACAGAAAATATGAGATTTTTATTTGTTATCTATGCATGGAAACAAAATTTAGAACATTTTCAATTATTGTCAATATCCATCCTCAATGAAGTTGACGCCTTTTTTTCTCCTATTAAATATCTACAACTTTGTTTCAGACACAAAAGAGATATACCGAACGGTTACCGAGTTATAGCCGTGTTAAAATATACAAAAGTGATAAAAATCCACCTACTTTAAGGTGCAATTTTCAGAATTGAGTCCCAAAATCATGTGTTGTACTGTGTTATCTTTAATATTAATAGACTAGGCGATTTCTTGTTACCGATGTTTTGTTCTACCGTTTTATCCCGACTTTGACCAAACGTATATCATTTGAAAGGAATTTCTTTTTAGCTGTTTACCAGATTTACAGATTTTTAAATGTTTTCCTTTATTTTTAGTAAATTGCGTTTAAAGTTGCTACATACATATACATACGCATATGCATATGCTATGTTTATTAAATTTATTAATGTGTTTGTTAATGAGTTTTTTATCATCATTAACAATAATAATATACAAGAAAGGGTTGGTTTGTGAATAAACTAAGTTAAAAAATAAAGTTGCCTAGAAATTGCACTCGAATATCGAGCGCTGGAATCTGCTAGTGAGTTTAAATACATTATTAAATTTTGTTTTATTACATTTCTATGTATCTTTATAGCATAGTTTGCAAAAATTTAACATTTAGTGGTTTGAAATGCTTTACAAAACGTTGAGAAACATTAAAACAAATTTTATTTAATGGAAATTCAGAGCTGACTTCTCCTTGAATTAGATCACAAATGAAACTTTCAGCATGATTGTACGACTTTTTAATGTCGGCAATTTTATTAACGCAAGCGTATTCGTGTACAATGGCAATCGGAAAACAGGATTCCAGGGCAGGCCACGCAAACACAAAAATAAAAATTGGTTCGGAACAGATTCAACATGTTGTTGATTAATTATATAATAGGAATTGCAAATTATTGAGCCATATTCCAGAATCGGTCTTACTAGAGTCGTAAATAGCTGTTTCGTAGTATAGGGATCGACAAATTCCTTAACCCAACGTCTGATGAAAGCGAGACCTCCTGGCCTTGTTGACAGTCAAGGTTACGTGTGGTACAAAACTAAGTTTTGGATCAGGAAGTCTACCAAGATCAAGAAATGTATCGACCAATGGATCTTAATTTTTTAAATTAATTTTTTAAATTAAGATCCATTAACTTCTGATTGCACCACAAAAAGAAGTTGTTCAAATCTGATTGAACTAATTGTGGTGCAATCAGGCATATTCGGAATATTGATTGTAGCAGTAGAAAATTTTCACATCATTAGAATATTACTGATGTTTATACATTTTGGGGAGACCATTTATAAAAAAGAAAAAAGAATTGGTTCCAAATGGCAGCCTTGAGGAACGCCAGAAGTACAGGTGAAATATTTAGAGCTTTTATTTTAAATCGTACACTCTGCTCTCTATCCAATTTAAACTGAGAGGTGATAATCTCAGTAAATCTAACTTTAAAAGTAACAGTCGATGGTTTACCTTGCTAAATGCCTTGCTACAATCTGTATAAACAGCATCAGTTTGTTTTCCAATCACAAAGCCATTATTAATTAAAGCTGTAAAATGAGGCACATTTGACATAGTAAAACAGCCCTACCGAAAGCCATGTTGAGCTGGTGACAATATTGAAGAAGCATAGTGACATACAACATCAATAATAAATTTTTCAAAAAGTTTCGGAATCGCACTAAGTTTGCCAATACATCTATAATTTGAAATTTCTCTAGATTTTTATAGCGGGATTACAAAAGTATCTCTCGAGAGCTTTGGAAAGTATCCATATTTTATTGATGTATTATACAAAGGGATTCGCTAAAGACGAAGCACAATTTCTCAGGATACAGCTAGGCACGCCATCAGGCCCACAATTGTATGAAACCTTTTCGAAGACTTTTGAGAATATCGAAATTATCTATGGAAGGGAAACAGATGGCTTGATTTGTGAAGATTTAAGATGGGTATTCTTTGCAGTCGTCGTATTGATCGTTTGAATAACTACTTGCAAAAAATTCACAAACATATTGCTACTAACATCATCATCACCAGATTCAAGATTATGAAATTTCATAACAGATGGATAACCACTACATTTTCTTTTCGAATTTGCAAAGCTTTAGAATGATTTCGGATCACTCTAAAATCTTTTTTAACTTTTTCTATTAAGCAACCCAGATTTTTTATATCGCTTGTTCTTTACATTTTTATACCCTATACCACTATGTGGTTTGGGTATACTGACTTTGTGCTGCTGTTTGTAACTACCAAAAATATTTGACCTAGACCCATCTGTTATTATACCGATCGAATAAGAATCACTAGCTGATTCGATTTAACGATGTCCGTCCGTCTGTGTGTCCATGTAAAGCTTGTAATCAAACTGCAGGTCGCAAATATGAATATATTTCGATGAAATTTGGTATACACGCTTTTATCGGCCATAGAATGAACGCTATTGAAATTGGTGAGAAGCGGTCCATGTTCAGACCTAGCCCCCATACAAATGACACCTATGAAATCAACATAAATTCCCATAAGATCCAAATTATCATATAAATCTTAGTCAAATTGGGTTTGTGTGTATTTATTACATCCATTAATCAGTAGTCCAAAAATGACCGCTATTGGATAACTCTTAGTCATAGACCCCATATAGAGCCGCTTCCCGATATTCGCTTAAATCTATCAAAAAACAAAAATATTGCACTGATTCTTCTCAAATTTTGTTTGTATATATTTTTGCAAAATACAAGAGGCTTTACCAAACATGGTCAGGATCGGTCCAATTTTGGGCCTAGTTCCCATATGGATATTGCATCCGATATGAACTTTTTCATATCTGCAGCCAAAAAAATTTATAAAAATTCCACTCAAATTTGGTTTATGCTTATTTTCCATGTCCAGTTAGTTTGGCTTAAGAGATAGGGTCTCTAAACGCATGGTATAGGGTATCGTATAGTCGGTCTAGAGCGACTATAGTTTTCGTACTTGTTAAGTTTAGATAATTGCTTGCTACGCAATGGACGGCCATTATGTTAATAAACAGTTTTCTTTGGTACACATTTATCCATATGTGTGAATAGTTTTATAAAAGTTCTCCAGCTGCCATCGTAAGGATATAACAGATTGTTCCAATAGGTATTTGAAATAAGATTATTAAGTGCATCATAATTAGTTTTTTGAAGCAAAACATATGTTCATTAGAGCGTCGTTCAGGTTCGCTATCCAAAATCAAATTAACTAAGTTAGAGTTATGGGATCTGAACAGGTTAAAAAGCAACAATCACGGTCACAAGATCTAGCAATTTGTCATTCGAATTATGAATATCATGCATTTAGTAAAGGAAAAGGTCAAAAATTACATTTAAAAATTCATCATCAGTAATAATCGGAATTAAATTTGGAGCATCGGATGTTACTCATCCATACAATTGACGGTATATTAAAGTCACCTACAGCAAATACTAAGTCGTTGGGTTCTGCAAGAAGTGTTACGGTTTTTATGACCTCCGCTTGTTTGAAATAAAGAGATACATCAGAAGAAGGTGGCATGTAGGAGCTTGTTAAAAATAATCTTCTTTGATTGAGCTTTATTACAACACTTATAAATTGAATCGATAAAGTAATATCATACAACATAAATCCAGATTGGAAATGGCATGAGATGGCTATAAGTACACCGCCACCATTACGGTCAATTCTATTGCATCAAAAATTTTGTATTCATTACAAAGCAGCTCAGAATCAAGGACATCATCATTTAAACAAGTTTCATTAAAAACAATAACTGATGTTCAACACCATAACTATTGATAAATAATTTTGTCATCTTAGTATTTAATCCGCGGACATTCTGGTACATAATATTTAGACTATTGAAACGATGATTTTTTTAGTTTTTTGAAATTGTATCTTGATGTGGCAGCCGAGAAATGTTGTTACTTAATCCTGGATTAGGTTTAAATACATTTAATACATCGCACTAAAGTATTTTTAGGCCAAAATTCAGTTTTAACATTGATGGGTATCCATAATATTAATAGGCTGGGATATTTCTTGTGACCGTTGTTTTGTTCTACCGTTTTATCCCGATTTTGACCAAACGTATATTATTTGAAAGGTATTTCTTTTTTTAGCCGTTTTGCAGATTTACATATTTTAAATTTTTTTCCTTTGTTTTGAGCAAATTGCATTTAACACATACATAAAATTATACAATGCTGTCCCAATAAACATTTTTGTTTGCTATCAACTTGAGGTGCATTTGAGATCAAATACATTTCTCAAATCTCCAACGTTAATTCTCAAATGCACCTCAATAGTCCGATTATAGTCTTCTCAACTTAAAAGTCACATTTTTTATATGGTGATTTTCTTAGTTATTAAATTGAAAAATTTGTAATTCTCAACTTGATAGCAAAGAAATTTCTCCAATCGGTATCAAATGGAAGGTACGGAACTGCCATATTAAAAAAATTATACTAATTTTAGAAATGAAACCAATGTACTTTTTTTTTAATGTTTCAATTTAATTTCATTACATATTTAACATTATTATGTACTTGTTAAAATTTTTAAAATTTAGAATTAAAAATAAATAAATTAATTATTTGTACATTTTATGAATATTAATATTAAATATGTCATAAATAAGAATTTAAATTAGAAAATTCGAAAAAAGCAGAAATAATTAAAAATATATCAATTAATTATTCGTATTTTATTTGCATATTTCATTTAATTTATTATTTATGACATCTTTAAATAATATCTCAAACTTAACACAAATCGTATTCAAGTTGAAAAAATGTTTGGTCTCAAGTTTGATGTCAAGCAAACAATGAGAAAAATTGTTCAACTCAAGTTGAGAATTACATTTGACATCAACTTGAGAACTTAACTTTTCTCTAACATTGGAGAAATAATATTTCAATGCATACTGGGATGTGTGTGCTTATTGAATTTGTTAATGTGCTTGTAAAAAAAGGGGTTTTTTCTTCATTCACAAAAATAATTGTGTTATCTTAGACATAAACCAACTATTAACGACAATAACGCAATTGATGTTTAAATAGTGTTGAATTGATAATAATATTCAAATATTTATAATATTCAAATATATATATTATTCAAATATTTAATAAGTTGCTCCCGAATTTCGAGGGCTGGTTTCTGATAATTTTATTATATGTTTCTAAATCAAAAGCTATGATGAAAGCATTGATTTTATTTCGTATTTTAAAGTTTTATGTAGGTATACTAGCAGAGCCCAGTCCTCGAAATTCGAGTGCAAATTCTAGGATATTTTATTTTTATTAAATGTAATCAATTTTAGCTAATTCACAACTCAACACTTTTTAAATGCATTTACTCCAAAAAGAATGTAAAAATGTAAAAATGTGTAAATCTGGTGGACAGCTAAAAAGAAATACCTTTCAAATGATGTATTTTTGGTCAAAGTTGGGGTAAAACTGACAAAGTTACATAGGTCACAAGAAATCGCCTTGCCTATTAATATTATAGATGATAACCAACTTACATTTCTTCACCACATTAAGTTTGTAGTTACTAAAATAATAATTTCCTTTAAAAGAATTTATAACGTAGATAACGTATATATATTCCTGATCCTTATAACAACTCAAGTCGATATAGCGATGTTCGTCCATCCATCCGTCCGTCTATCAGTCTGTCTGTTGAAATCACGCTCAATCAAAAAGAAACAAGTTACCAAGGTAAACTTAGAATAATATTGTTTGTCATTATTTCGAGCAGGTTAGTAGTCAAAATGGGATAAAAAAGACATCATTGTGCCAAGAGACACCTGTAAAAAAATGCTAACAATTCAGTGTTGTTGTTGTAATAATTTAGTTTTATCAAATTGTTAATTTTTTCAAATATGTTGTTTAAATTAGTTACAAGTTGTGGAATAAGTCCAGATATTAATGTAAACATATAACCCAGGGTGGAGCATAGCCGAATTTAACACTCTAACTTGTATTTAATGAGTTTGTGCTGATGATTGTAATTACCAAAACTATTTCTCCTATATCCATCCTTTATTATACCTATCGGCTCAAAATCAATTTCTGAGTCGATTTAGTCAGTTCGTCTGCTTGTCCGTCTGTCTATCTGTCTGTCTGTCCATCTGTGTCTCCATTGGACGAACGCTATTGAAGTTGGTGAAAATCGGTGCATATTTGTGTGCGTTTAATAAATTCTGAGTCATAGCCCCCATATTATGCTTCTTCCCGATCTTCTTTTAAATCTACAAATATCGAAACTATAGCACAGATTTTACTCAAATTTCCTCTGTTTTGTTTTCGTTTTTTTTTTTTGTTTTTGTTTTTGCAAAAAATAAGTAACTTTACTATATCCAATTAGATGGACCTAAAACCCTTTCTAAACACATGGAATAGGGTAGCGTATAGTCGGTCTAGACCGATTATAATTTTGAGGTAATATTTTCGAAAATTCACTTTTTTAAAACGGTGCTTTATTCAAAATTGTACTTCTCAAAAACGAGTTTCTTTCAAAAATTTACTTTTTTCAAACTTAAGTAACTAATATATTTTGGAATGAATTGTCCCTTATTAGAACAAGTGTCCTATTAAATAAGCACTTCGAAGTGACATTATTTAATTTTCGATATAGAAAAAAAAAATTAATTGTTCTGTCAACTAAAAATGGAATATGGATAATACCCTTGGAACATTTTCTCTATTTTATTACAAAAATTTTTTCATTCTCGTTTTTATTTTTCACATAAAAAGATTTATTTTTCTGTACATCTCTTTCAGGCTTTACGTGAAAAGGAAGAGATATACAATGTCCGCATCGGTACTGATAATGGTGTTGAAAATTTCTTCCGTGTAAATATGCTCAACAATAAAACATACTTTGCTGAACGAAAATCTAGTTTGAAAAGAGCCTACAATAAAGATGACTTTTGCCCCATCACATTCGACAATGCCTACGATAATTCACTGTTTCCGCCCTTACTACAGCCGAACGAAGATATGAATATAATTGCTATCGAAAGTTGTCGCACTTTAAAAATGAGATTTGATCGAACTGTTCAACATATGGGAATGCTGGGTTATCGTTATACCATTGGGGATAACAGTGATACTTATCGCTGCTTAGAGTCTTCAATGGGTATAAAATTACCTAAAGGAGTCTTTGATGTATCGAAATGTTTGATTAGTAAGCATAAGGAAACTGTTTATCTTAAAATTTTTTCTATAAGCTTTCTTGCTTTTCAGATGATGTTCCATCGGCATTCTCGGCTCCTCACTTTTTTGGCAGTGCCTATAACTATTCAGAACATTATGAAGGCATGTCACCCAATAAACATGATCATGAGGCTTATATCGTTTTGGAACCCATAACGGGTATACCTACAGAAGAAAGATATAGATTTCAATCGAATATACCATTGCCCGATATGAAGGGTTATAATAAAGATTTACAGAAATTCAGTAATATGATAATACCCTCCTTCTGGTATGAATATGTAAGTATTCACAAGTATTAACAAGTTTATACTATTAAAAAATCCGACATTCATTGAAAACTTTTCCATGCAACTTTCTTAATAGTTAATTCTGAAAATGCAACTAGGAATCATAGGTTTCGGAGATATTACTAATTTGTTCAACCCTTTAATGCATGATCTCTTCTTCTTTTCCAAGAAAAAGGAGATTACCGATTTAAGTTTAGTTTGTGCGAAGATCATTTACTGGCTATCAGTTAAAATTACATTAGCTTAAGTTTGGGGCTAATTCCATAGTGACATACATGACATTCAGTGATCTTTCTAATCCAATATTATACAGTAAAAGTTTTTCATTGTTCATAAAAATATATATACAAAATTATGCAGACCAAAATATTTACCATTAGAAAAAGTGAGAAAGTATTATTGTTATAAGTAATTGGGGGGCAAAAAGCAGTCGTGACAGACATGACAGTGAACAGACATCATTTTAGAGGATGTTTGTAAAACACAGAAAAGTCCTGAAGTTATTTGTATGACAAATAAGAAACAGTTGTTTTTCTATACATACTAATAATATAATAATAATTAATAATAGCAGACTCCAGCGCTCGAAATTCGAGTGCAATTTCTAGGCGGCTCTATTTTTCAACTTAGCCAATTCACAAACCAACACTTTTACGGTTTATTATTATTGTGAATGAAGATAACAAACTCATTAACAGACACATTAACAAATTTAATAAAACACATATAGCATATGCATAATTTTATATATGTGTTAGTAGCAACTTTAAATGCAATTTACTCAAAATAAAGCAAAAAATTTAAAAATCTGTAAATCTGCAAAACGGCTAAAAAGAAATAATATACGTTTGGTCAAAATCGGGATAAAACGGTAGAACAAAACATCGGTCACAAGAAATCGCCTAGATAATAAAGAGGTAATGTGTGTTTGTTTGTTTGTTTGTTTGTTTGTAGGAGGTAATCTCCGTAACTACCCATCTGATCTTCCTGAAATTTTCACAGAGTCTTACTGCGGATATGGGAAATGCTATAGGCTATAATTTTTTGGAATATTTTTAGTGGGCGTGGCACCTCCCATACAAAGTTAATTTTTAATATCATATATATTGAGTACTATGATAGGGGGAGCTTTGCAAATTTGTGTTAGGTCACCTATTATTAATGTTAGTAGCTATGCCGGAAGTGGCCGATTCCGATAAGTGTCGTGGTACCTCCCATACAAAGCAAGTGCTCACCATAATATATCTCAAGTACTATGACAGATACAGCTTTGTAAATTTATCTTAGATCATCTATTACTAACGTGAGTAGTCAAACAAAAATGGGCGGGATTGGACAAAGGGGCGTGTCACCCCCATACAAAGGAAATAATAAATTTCATATATATGGAGTACTGTAATAATGAGAGCGTTAGGACTTTGCGTGAGCCCTTTCATTACGATGGGGGAGGGGGTAGGGGAAGGGGTAGCGAAGCACTCCAGGTTAGATCTAGTAGTTATTATAGGAGCTAGTTTATTAATAAAGCATATATAGAAGACATGAATTCTAAAATAAATTATAGTAAACAGAAGTATTTTGTAATGTGACAGACATGACACTGCTTTTATTTTCAAAACTACTTAATTACACTTTTCATTTCTTATTGGAAAAATAGGAGCTATAAAAATATTCAAAAATACATCTTACAAACTGTTGTCATATTTGCATACATTTTCCTTTGAAATGGTATCAATAAATATTATTTAAATTAAAATTTTTAATTTGGACCTAAGGTTGACCTTTGCATGGAATGACCCATAGTTGAAGCAATCTATTTTTCAATAATAAGTGAAAAAAAGAAAACAAATACATAAGTTTGGAAGAAATACGTAATATTTTGAAACGTTTTAAGGCAGGGGAAAAGGCTGTTGAGATTGAAAGAATCGTTGGACAATAACATCAATTCGTTCCAGAGGCCACATCATTACAACATAAACAAGTTGTAAAAATAAGAAGACCTTTAATAATGGAAAAAATTAAGTTTCTTCTTAGCATGTGGATAGAAAATCCAAATCAGCGATAAATGCCATTGAGTCAAATGGTATACAAAGATCTTCAAGAAAATTATCCATTAGTGAGTGCCGAAATTGTAGAATTCGTAGCAAATTTCCATAATATTGCAAACTTAAAATAAAAGCCATCTGTTTAACGCTGATGCAACGGAACGCTTTTGGAAGCGGCTGCCAGGAAGGACGTACATTTCGAAGCCCGAAAGATCGGTTATCAAGCTAGTAAATTTAATTTTTAATTTAAGCCGTTTTTATTTTATCAATCTGATAGTCCGCGAGGTGTAAAAAAATTTTAAAAAGAGCAATCTTTCTGTTCACTGGTGTGCAAATTAAGAGACATTGATGAAATGTGATGTTCTTAAACCGAAAGGTTATTGTTCTTCACAAAATATTGAATTTTAAATGCATCAGGTCATTCTGTTTTTTCGGATCTTTATTCTGAAAATATAAAAGTAATTTTAAGCCCCCAAATACCACAATGGATCACGGTATAATATTCAACTTTAAATTCTATTATCTGCGGCGAACTTTCAGTCAACTTCTAAAAGTAACTGATGGAGATGAAAATGAAGATGATAAGCCTACAATGAAATATTTTTGGAAGAATTATAATATCCTGATGGCCATTGCAAATATGAACCTCCGATGGAAGAAAGTAAATGAATCGTGTATGAACGGAACTTGGCACAAATTATGACCCGAGTGTACTCGTATTCATAAAAGTACTGCTGACATTAATTATGTTGCGAACGTTTGTAAAGAACTTGATAGAAATGTCAATTTTAAATAACGAAAGTTTGATTGCAATTGAGGTTAAAAATGCGGTGGATGATGAAACAGTTACCCTTGAAGGTGAAGCAGAACAAAAAAGTCGTATTACCGCTAAAATATCTGAAGCTATCCAATTGATATCGCAAGTCATGGACATTATTGAAAATAATAATTCCGACGAAGAACGCAGTTTAAAAGTGCCTTGAAATGTAGCCGACGCTATTAATTATTTGAAGCGAATTTATTTCGAACAAAAAGATCTTACAATCCAAAATTATGTAAAAATCCACAAGATTGCCAAATCACACTGAGGAAATGGTAATCAATTTAGACGAATTAAGCTCAGATTAAAAACAAGTAAGAAAATTATAGTCGGTCTAGACCGACTATACGATACCCTATACCATACGTTTAGAGACCCTATCTCTCAGGCCCAACTAACTGGATATAGAAAATAAGCATAAACCAAAATGGAGTGGGATTTTTATTAATTTTTTCGGCTGCAGATATGAAAAAGTTCATATCGGATGCTATATCTATATGGGGACTAGGATGGACCGATCCTGACCATGTTTGGTAAAGTCTCCTGTCTTTTGCAAAAATATATTCACACAAAATTTGAGAAGAATCAGTGCAATATTTTTGTTTTTTGATAGATTTAAGAAAAGATCGGGAAGCAGCTCTATGGGGCCTATGACTAAGAGTTGTCCAATAGAGATCATTTTTAGACTACTGATTAATGGATGTATGATAATTTGGATCTTATGGCAATATATGTTGATTTCATAGGGGTCATTTGTATGGGGGCTAGGTCTGAACATGGACCGATTCTCACCAATTTCAACAGCGTTCATCCCATGGCCGATAAAAGATGAAATGCCAAATTTCGTCAAAATATATTCATATTTGCGACCTGCAGTTTGATTACAAGCTTTACATGGACACACAGACGGACGGACGGACGGACGGACGGACGGACGGACATTGTTAAATCAACTCAGAAAGTGATTCTGATTCGATCGGTATAATTAAAGATGGGTCTAGGTCAAATATTTTTGGTTGTTACAAACAGCAGCACAAAGTCATTATACCAAACCACATAGTGGTATAGGGTATAAAAACACCGATTTAGACTTTTAATTTAATACGATGAATTCCTTTTACATGTTAATTATACCCTATACCACTATGTGGTTTGGGTATAATGACTTTGTGCTGCTGTTTGTAACTACCAAAAATATTTGACCTAGACCCATCTTTAATTATACCGATCGAATCAGAATCACTATCTGATTCGATTTAACGATGTCCGTCCGTCTGTGTGTCCATGTAAAGCTTGTAATCAAACTGCAGGTCGCAAATATGAATATGTTTTGATGAAATTTGGTATATAAGCTTTTATCGGTCATAGGAAGAACGCTATTGAAATTGGTGAGAATCGGTCCATGTTCAGACCTAGCCCCCATACAAATGACCCCTATGAAATCGACTTAAATTGCCATAAGTCCAAATTATCATATAAATCTTAGTCAAATTGGGTTTGTATGTGTTTATTACATCCGTTAATCAGTAGTCCAAAAATTATCCCTATGGGACAACTCTTAGTCATAGGCCCCATACAGAGCTACTTCCCGATCTTCACTTAAATCTATCAAAAAACAAAAATATTGCACTGATTCTTCTCAAATTTTGTTTGTATATATTTTTGCAAAATACAAGAACCTTACCAAACATGGTCAGGATCGGTCCATTTTTGGGCCTAGTCCCCATATAAATATAGCATCCGATATGAACTTTTTCATATCTGCAGACAAAAAAATTTATAAAAATCCCACTCAAATTTGGTTTATGCTTATTTTCTATGTCCAGTTAGTTGGGCCTATGGGGTAGGGTCTCTAAACGCATGATATAGGGTATCCTATAGTTGGTCTAGACCGACTATAATTTTCTTACTTGTTTTAATATTGTTATGTTCTTCTTATGAATTTTTATTTTTTTGCCAAACAAAACTGGACATGGACACGATCAAATAAAAATCAATTCATATGTATTAGCGTGGGTCAATTATTTTTACTTCATGGGTACATCGCGATTCTGGTACTATGGGCCATAACAAGTATATTTGCCCAAGGGACCAACCTCTAAAATCATTTTCGATCCTTCCAAAATTTCGATGCAGATATTTTCATGGTACCGGGCGATTTTTGGGTCGGAAAATCCATTTTTCACATTTAATTTTATTTTTAACAGCCGCCAGGGAGATTTTTCACGGCCTGTATCGATTTCATTCAATTTAAGTCAAAAAATTCGTTTTTCATATTTGATCATTCAAAGAGTAAATAAAAAAAAACGAATGTATGGAATATGTTGTTTAGGTTCGCTTCTTTTTGATTTGCGGCGCATTTCTCTGGTTCCAATTAACAACGCAAATCGGGGTGTTCCTTATTTGTATATGAATTGAATTAATATTGCGAGAACGATTTCAAAACCAAAAATAGAATATTTCACTTTTATAAGAAAAAAAGTGCAAGTCTTACCAGTCAAAAAAAAAATTTTAAGTCAATTTCTAGCAAGATTTTAATAATTGGTTAGACAAGCCAGTGTGTGGCCAAGGGACGCCAAAAACGCCCCAAATTGCAAATCGAGGCTTTGTCGTACTAAGAACATATTCGTTAGAAAAGTTTTAAAATAACTACTTATTTTACTTCAAGATTAACCCGATTACATTACAATTAACTTGAGCGTCCGATATAATGTTGCATTTGATTTGTAAAGACATTAAAATAGAATTTTAACAATTTATAAAACTAACTGCTCATATTTTCGTTATTTTAAAAAATTTGTTTCAATTAAACGAAATTTCAATTAATAATCTTACAAATAATATCTCTCATTTTCAGGATTTAGATGATTTTCCACTAATGGTGCAGATACTAATCAACTTCAATGTTAAAGTCGTTCCTTTCTTGCAACCCATTTCAATGGGTCTCTTTGTATTTTTAGCTCTATTTAGTTTCCTTAAGATCTATTTATTATTAAGTTCCCAAACCTTTAGTGATATATTTTGCAAATGTTGTAAGCGTAGTAAGTATATCAACTAACTATATTTTAGTTATAATATAATAAATATTTTTTACGAATTTTATTCAGATGTTTTTTTATTTTTGTATTGGTGGTATTAAAATGTATAAAAATATTAGGCTGGAATTTGTTTAAAAATTTCAAAATATTTTAATTCTAAATATATGTATATGTATATTTTTTTCGTTTTGTTTAAATTCATTGTTTCGTTTGATTAACCCTGCTTTTCGTATTTTGCTCTGTATGTACCATTGGCATCATATTTATCCAAAAGCAATTTCCATTCACCGGGCTTGTTGGCACGCAAATAGTTGATAACTTTTTGGGAATTCTTTCTTTGGACATCAGTACATTTGGAGCATTCGCTTTGTAAAGCATCGGGTAAAAGTTCTGCAAATAAGCAAATTAAACATTATATTTAAATAATAATAAAAATAAAAACATAATGTGAAAATTTTCCATTTTATATATCTAAATATAACTTGCATAGGGTATAATTTCTTTTTCTTTTACAACCTTTACAGCACTGTGCAGAGGGTAAATATATCAATATGGCATTTCATTTGTAACGCATCGAAACATTAATTTATAATAACTATCGTCGATATAGCAATGACCGTCCGTCCGTCCGTCCGTCCTTCCGTCTGTCTGTCTGTCTATTGACATCATGCTCATTCACAAAATATTCCATTTACCTTGGTAAACTTTGGACAATTTTATTCGTTATTATTGGGTATTTGGAAAAAAATGACCAGTAAGCTCGATAAATAAAATACAAAGTTAGGAAAATTTTGTTTGCCATTATTTCGAGCAGATTGGTATTTAAAATGTATATCGAGCATCATTGTGCAAAGATGTTGTTGTAATAGTTTGGTATTAAGCTTATCAAATTGTTAGTTTTTCAATAAATCCAGCTATATAAGCTAGCAGAGCCCAGCCCTTGAAATTCGAGTGCAAATTCGAGGAAATTTCATTTTTTATTTAGTAAATAATTTCATAAGATCCTAAAGTTATGCTCATCAATTTTAGCCAATTCACAATTCAACACTTCTTAGATATCGATTATTCACGTTATTAGTTTATCTCCAATAATTGGTTTACGTCAAAATTATTTTTCAATTCAACACAATTATTATTGTGAAGAAAGAAAACAAACTCATAAACACATGAACAAATTTAGTAAACACACACATAGCATCCCAATAAATATTTTTGTTTGCTATCATCTTGAGGTGCATTATACATCTCTCAAATCTCTGACATTAGTTTTCAAATGCACCTCAATATTAATTCTCAAAAATATTAATTCTCAACTTGATATCAAGTTGAAAGCAAACACGGAGAAAAATTGTTCAACTCAAGTTTAGAATTGCATTGGACATCAATTTGAGAACTTAACTTTTCTCCAACATTGGAGAAATAATTTTCAATTCATATTGGGATTGTATAATTTTGTGTATGTGTTAGTAGCAACTTTAACTGCACTTTACTCAAAAAAAAAATTTTTAAATTTTAAAATATAAATCTGGTGGACCTTTCACATAAGATACGTTTTGTCAAAATCGGGAGAAAACGTTGGAACAAATCATCGGTCACAAGAAAACGCCTTACCTATTAATATTAGCTAGCAGATTCCAGCGCTCAAAATTCGAGTGCAATTTCTAGGCAACTTTATTTTTCAACTTATCCAATTCACAAGCCAACAGCTTTCTGGTTTATTATTATTGTGAATGAAGATAACAAACCCAACTCATCAACAAATTTAATAAGCACACACAAAGCATATGTATAATTTTATGTATGTGTTAGTAGCAACTTTAAATGCAATTTACTCAAAATAAAGGACCAAATTTAAAAATCTACAAATCTAAGAAGAATACCTTTCAAATAATATACACCTGGTCAAAATTGGGATAAAATGGTGGAACAAAACATCGGTCACAAAAAATCGCCTAGCCTATTAATATTATGGATGAAAATGTAAAACTCAGAAGGAGGGTATCAAAGATTTGCCTTAGACCCATCTTTTATTATATCGATTGACTCAAAATCGCTTTCTGAGTCGATTTAGCGATGTCCGTGCGTTTGTCTGTCCGTCTGTGTGTCCGTGTAAATCTTGTAATCAAACTACAGGTTGGAAATATGAATATAAATTGATGAAATTTAGTATATAAGCTTCTATCGGCCATAGGATGAATGTTGTTGAAATTGGTGAAAATCGGTTTATTTCAGACCTAGTCCCCATGCAAATGACTCCCATGAGATCGACTTATATTGCAAATCCAATTATCATATAGCACTTGGTCAAATTTGGTTTGTGCAAGTTTATTACGCCCAATAATCAGTAGTCCATAAATGAACCCTGTAGGATAAATCTTAGCCACTTAAATATATCAAAAACAATATTGCACAAATTTTTCTCAAATTTGGACTGATTATGTTTTTGCAAAATATAAGTGACTTAACAAATATGGTCAGGATCGGTCCATTTGTCGACCTACTCCTCATATATACATATAACATCCAATATGAACTTTCTCATATCTGCAGGGAAATAATTAATATCAATGCCACTCAAATTTAGTTTATAGTTTTTTTCCAATTGACCAATTAGTTTGACTTAAGACTCTTTCTCTAAACTCATGGTATAGGTTATCGTATATTCGGTCCAGACCGACTATAATTTGCTACTTTGTTTTTTTTTTTTTGAATTTTTTTGGAATTTTTATTTTCAGTGGAATTTTTCCATTGTGTTGTTTTTAAGATTTCAAGGGTTTTTATAACCAGTTCCCAACATTTTTTTCTTTTATATCTACATAAAAAAAAACTAACTTACTTTTCAATTCACGTCCTTCAGGTGTGCATGGTCCTTTATCCATTAAACATTTAATGTAATTGCCTAAGATACGATTGTTGCTCAAGACACTGTCAACATCCACATTGTCGAATTTGTTGGTATAAGACTTTTGAGCTACGATCGAAGCCAAGCAAACAGCTATCAACAAACAGGCTAAAGTTGTCTTCATTGTGTTGAGTATTTTTTTTTTTAATATCTGGAATTAAGAAAGAAGCATGTTAACTAATAATAAGCGGGATTTAAACTTTCAGTTTTATGTTGTTGTTTTTTTTTTTTTTTTTGTTATCTATTTTGGTGCTGTGCACAAAATTATGAAATAAATTGAGAGCAGCACAAACAAAACATACGATGCGACAGCTTTTTTATTTTGCCAACCTGGTTGATAACACATATCGAGTATAATCAATAATTGTTATATAATTGTTGTCCAATCAAGACAGACAGACAGTAAGACAGACAGCCTTTTCGAGACCAATCTATACATATTTTTCTTTTATTTATATCACATGTTTAATTCATTCATATTACATTGAAAAACATGTAATGCATACTAAATTAATTTTAATTTTACACAACTATTTAAAATTTTTAAACTAAAGTTAACAATTGCCTTATAGAAAAATCACATTGTTGACTTAGAAACAAAAAACGTCAAACTTCATAAAAATTCGGAACATTTCACATAAACATTAAAAATGAAATTTAATTTAAGTTAACATTTACAAAATTGCACAACAATTTCACTTTTGCTTAAATTTTACATTTTAATTTTTATTAGAAATTCTTAGAAATTTCACACTTTTCACAATTTTTTTTTTGGCTCTCTTTAATTTGTGAATAATTTTTAATAATTAATTTCTTAGCAGTTTTTTTTTTAATTTCACAGGATTGACTTACTTTATTTTGATAACTGTTATGCTTAAAGACTTAAACAATATTACACTCAATTTGAATTTGTTAAGTCTTTTTATAGCAAATAAATATCTACAAATACACTGTAAAAATAATTGAACTGATAAATTTCACTAGAGGGTTAAAATTTTTATAACCAACGAACGAATTTTCCCGACCACCTTTGAATCTTATGAAACTTAGATGACTTTTTGCACCTTACTTAACTAATATAAAATTAAAATTTAGGACTTCCAGCTTCTATTGTTCCTGAGATATGGCGCGTCACAAAATGAAAAAATCATTAAAAACACATATAAGTGGTCTGCCATTATAATTTATATATTAAAAAATTTTTAACATACAGGGTCAAAATTGGCCTTATTTTAAAGGTATTGAGAATAGCTTCTAAACTGCATTTAGTTAAAAATTTTTTCTGAAAGGTCAAAGGTCACTGTAGCATGATTTAAAGTTTGGGAAGCTATATCGCAAAAAATGAAATTTTTAAAATTCTGGAAAAAATATATGTTAATCCTGATATTATTCTCTGTAATATGTGCTAAAAATTTTGACTGAGCTCCTATCAGTTCCTGAGATATTGATAAAAATGTAAAATTGTTTGAAAAAATTTTATATTTTTTTTTTATTTTTTTTATAAAAAATTCATATTTTATTTTAGACAAAAGGAGTTAAAAGTAAGAAATATTTATTTTACATATATATATATATATTACAAAGATATGTGATAAATTAATTGTAAATATTTTCAATTAAAAATTCTCGGTCTTCGGAGTACAGTTTTGCTTTAAGTTTTGATTTTCCTTCTGGAACAAAAGGTGGAATTTTTGTGTTCCTGGTATAGTTCTCAAGCCAATAAATCTGTTTTTAAGAAATTCTTCTTTTGCTTTATAATCTTTATCTGTTAAAAATACAAAATTACAATTTAAAAGATGTTCACGGCACCAGTTATACAATTGAAGAGGGGTAGTTATTTGGTCCTGTATGGCGATGGAACAAGTGGACTGCAACAGTGTTGTGGATAAGACTATTAGATATAACTATGTTCTAACTGGCCATAGTACTTGTGATATATAGAAATTGGATATAAAGTAGCTTGGCTGTTGTTCCAATGAAAACCTTGTGAAGAGTCTTGAACAAAAAAAGATGCATTTTCCGAAAAATCACATATTGCAATGTACTCACGTTCTCCAAGCAATGTTTTTTTTTGCATTCAAAAATGCTGCTTGTTCCTTTGCGATAAACGAGTGAGGCAAAAGTGTCAATAATTTTCGCAAAGTCAATCCAGAAAATCATCAGCCTGTTTTACCATTGTTTCTAATGAGTCTCTATTCACACATATCCATTGTTTATATGTAATTTCATTAACATGATTTGTTTCTAATAATTCGCCAAGTTTTTGCTTTAGGTTTTCTACTCCTGGACAGTCTTTACATTTTGCTAAATAGCATTTGGGGTTGAAGGATTGCACGTGATTTTCTCAAAGCAATCGTTATACGTTTCAAGGTGGAAATCTTCTAATAAACAACTACCGAAATTTAATATATAGCAAAACTAAACATTAAAAATTAAAAAAATATATAATTAAATTTTATACAAAATTTTATGATAATTAAACAATAACATCTCGTCCAAAAATGTATCACGAAATGCAAACAAGACAATCAGCATCTTTCTTTAATTTTTAAGCCTTAGAAAATATAAAAAATAAGAACGTATTAATTTTTTTTTTTTAAATTTAGGCTAAAAAATTTTGGTTATTAAAAAAATTAATAAAAAAAAAAATAAAAAAAAAAATTGTATACAAATTTTTTTAAATAATTTCACATTTTTATCAATATCTCAGGAACTAACAAAATGCGGAGGAGACTATCAGGATCAACATGTATTTTTTTGAATTTTAAAAATTTCATTTTTTGAGATATAGCTTCCCAAACTTTAAATCGTGTGATAGTGACCTTTGACCTATCGCAAAAAAATCGCTGCACTTAGTTTTAAAGTTATTTTCAATACCTATTAATTGACACCAATTTCGACCTTCTACGTTTAAAACTTTTGAAGATATAAGCAATAATGGCAGACCACTTATGTGTGTTTTTAATGAATTTTCTACTTTTCGAGGCGCCATATTTCAGGAAACACAAAAGCTTGAAACCCAAAATTTTTGAATTTGTATTAGTTTAGTACTGTAGAACATTCATGCTAATTTTTGTACAATTCAAAGAGGGTAAGGTCGAAAATTTAATTTTAATTGTAATTTTTTCGTTGATTTAAAATCGAATTACCCTACACGCAATCAAAGCAAATAAATTGTTAGTTCACATACGTATTTCGAAATGAAAATTCCTTTTTTTAGAGTTTATTTTAAAAATCCTATTTATTTTAAAGTTATAACTAAAGATTCAATAAAGTCAATAATCTCAAACTTGTTTATTTGAAAATTAAGAGAGCTTTTCAGTTAACTAAATAAACAATTTTACGACAAGTGTTGACAAGAAAAGGAATAGCTCGTATAGTTTGGAGGGTTTTATAAAGATGACCTTAAACGACGTGTAATTCACACCTGAGCGGAATTGACGAACTGCTGAAAAATATACAAAAAGTAAGATTTTGATAGCACTATATTGCCGCTTTCAAAAAAGAAAATTTTAAGGGAATTTCGAGATATGGTGATTGGAGCGATTTTTCGCGAAGATTAAATAGAATTTTTGGCAATATTTTTTTTTTGTTTATTTTTTTTTGTTATTATTTTTTTAAATTTTATTAATTTGTTTTTCATTTTTCTTTTTTGTAAACCCAATTTTTTGTAAACCCATTTTTTTTTAGTTTTACGTAAATTTTAATTGTTTTTAATTAATTTTTTTTTCTTTTTATTTTTTTTTATATATAATATGTTTTTTTTTTGTTTCCAATGTATTTTATATTTAAATTAAAAACAAATAAAAATAATAAATAATAAGAAATAATTATTTTCAAAATATAGCCAATTGTATTCAACATTTCCGCATAACGACAAGCACAAGGCGTTCTTCTGATCAGTATTGTCTTAAAATCTAAATGCATAGATTCAAATGACTGTTCACCCCACGGTCCGAAACTGGAATTGGTTTTAGAACAAAATTCAGGATAAGTACATGCATGTACTATAATTTTAGCAGTAGACATTAGAGTTGGAAGAATCCTACAGTTCTCATACAACTAACAAATAATTTATTTAATATCTATAATATTAATAGGTAAGGCGATTTCTTGTGACCGATGATTTGTTAAACCGTTTTCTCCCAATTTTGATCAAAAGTATCTTATTTGAAAGATATTTCTTTTTAGCTGTCCACCAGATTTACAGATTTTTAAATTTTTAAATTTTCTTGGAGTAAAATGCATTTAAAATTGCTACTAATACATACGTAAAATTATACAATACTATGTGTGTGTTTATTAAATTTGTTAATGTGTTTGTGAGATTATTTTCTGCAAGCACAATAATAATTGTGTTGAACTGAAAAATAATTTTGCACATAAACCAATAACGATAATGATCGATATTTAAAAAATGTTGAATTGTAAATTGATTAGGATAACTTTAGTAGTCGTACCAAAAATAGATGGAATTGGATAAGTGGGCGTGGCACCTCCCATACAAAAAAACTAAAGTGTACCCTGTCGTGCTTTGCTACTACTTATATTGAATATCTAATAAATATTGCCTATGTTCATTCCACGAAGTAAGTATAATACCAATAGAAAATAACAATTGTTTAAAAAAACAATTTTTTTTTTAATTTTTTATTTAAAAGTTCTTTGCGTTAAAGAAATACATTGTATTGAGAAAATAAATGGTTGATGTTTTTTGTTTTCATCGGCGATAATTCCTCTTTCTGTCATAGATCGCATCCCCATACACTTACAATACATTCGTTTCTTTTTAATTAACAACAAAAATATCCTTACAAATAAGTTATAAATAGTTAAAATAGTTTAAAAAAAAAAAAAATAAGTTATATGGCAAAACAACGTTTGCCGGACCAGCTAGTTTTATATATAAAAAAATAAAATAAAAACAATTAGAAATTAACATTAAATTCAAAAAAAATGGGCCGTTACACGAAAACAGCTCCAACGATATTAATTTTCTTTTCCTTTCTTGCAATAGGGTTTATTGAGGACTTTCAAACTTAACTTTTTTTTATCGAGAAAATTCCCTTAACGTTTTTTTTTTTTTGTTTTTTGAAAGCGATGATATACTCACTTTTTGTGGAGCATTTTTTCATCAGTTCGTCAATTCCGCCGGGGAACATACATTTTGAAATATTTCAACTGTAAAGTACACAGAATAAAATGTCGAACTAAGTCTAATTAATCACAACATGCAGGGTCAAAAAATGTTGCTAATGGTTAATTTACTTTCTGTTGAATAACAACTAGGACTAAGGGCAGTTAATGTTTATTTAATTTAATTCTTTTATATTGGTTGTATTATTCTTTCTCTACTTAAGAACACTGCAATTTATAAAATTGCTTACTCCAGGAATGGTGAACATAGTAGAACCGATATAGTACTCCTTCTTAATTAGAGATATTTATTAGTTTTTTAGTATATGCCTATTGTAACCTCCTAATGACTTTAAAATAGTGGCAATAAGAAATTGCCTTCAAGTACAAATACTTTCATAAAAAAAAATTTAAACATCTGCCCAAACAAAAGGGCTCATTCTATAAAATGAAACATAACGAAACGATTAATATTGTTATTTGTACCACTTTGAAATATCTTTTTATTTTTTTTTTTATAAATTTTAAGCGCGTCAATTCATTTCGTTTTAAAGAATGAGCCCACGAAACATTATAAAACTTTAAATTAAGTTTTGAAATACTAACAAAGTTCCTTAAACTTCTAACAAACTACATATTTTATACGAAAACTTGTTAATTTTGGATGATTTTATAAACGAAACGTTTTAAATTTGCATGACAAAATATGGAGCCCATAAGTAATGTTAACGGCGACTATATTGAAATCATGTAAAATTCTTTGCAAAGGCCGCCCATAAGCAGATTTTGAGACCATCGCCCGGTGAAAGTTTCGGGTTTTTCTCAATACTTATTTGTATCTGAGCAATGTTCACATCGTTTCTAACCGCACGAGGTCTTCCAGACAGCCCCATATTACCGAAAACGCTGAACCAATCGGTAATTTGCTGATCCTTTTTTTGTCTGAATAATCGAATGCTGACTTTTAAAATGAAAGTGAACAACTTTGGTTCTTTGTTCTGTGCTGAGTCTTTCCATCATAAATTTCCCAAGATTTTAAAAGTTAATTCTGAAAAAGTTATTCACTAATTAAATCATAACACACCACCCGCGCTGCCATATATAAGGTAATTTTCCATATCTGAATTTTTCCACACAAATTTAAAACAAAACGCAAACGTAAAACATACAAAATTGGGAACTTAAAACGTAAAAAAATTTTAATTTGCTAAATTCTGATCTCTAAAATATTTGTTGATGTTTGTAACTTCCAAAAAAACTTTTCTTCTTTATTTATTATTTAATGATGGGAGTCCATCTGCTTCTCTATATTTCCTTCTGTCAATATATTACCCTTCATTTTGTAGGTTTTTGACTCAACTTGTTTCATTTTTGTATAATTGTATTTTATGTAATATTTTTCAGTATCTTTTGTTCGTTTATTAATAAATAACTAGCAGATTCCAGCCCTCGAAATTCGAGTGCCAATTCTAAGAAATTGTATTTTTTTCATTAAATAAAGACCCTAAAGGTATGCTAATCAATTATAGCCAATTCACAAATCAACACAAAAAACAAACTCATTTTTATTACAAACACATTAACAAATTTAATAATCACACACATAGCATTGTATAATTTTATGTATGTATTTAAATGAAATTTACTCAAAATAAAGGAAAACATTTAAAAATCTGTAAGTCTGAAAAACGGCTTAAAAGAAATACCTTTCAAATAATATACGTTTGGTCAAAATCGGGATAAAACGGTAGAACAAAATATCGGTCACAAGAAATCGCCTAGCCTATTAATATTATAGATATAAATAAAATTATAAATTTAAATTAAAATTCCCACATATTTTTTTAAAATTTCAGGATAGAACAACAATGGGTTCTATTTTTTCGATTTTTAAAACAGAAGTACCATACAAAAATAGCAGTAATTATAGTTTCATTTGTATAATATATACAGTTTATATACAGATTAATGTTTATAAATATTGTTTATATGTATATTCGTTTATATTATGGCTAATTCCATAATGACAGACATGACATTCAGAGATCTTTCTAATCCAATATTATACAGTAAAAGTTTTACATTGTTCATAAAAATATATAAAATTATGTAGACGGACCTGACCAACATATTTACCAGAAGAAAAAGTGAGAAATTATTTTTGTTATTAATAATTGGGGGGGCAAAAAGCAGTCGTGACAGACATGACAACACACAGACATCATTTTAGAGGATGTTTGTAAAACACAGAAAAGCTCTGAAGTTATTTGTATGACAAATAAGAAACAGTTGTTTATAGTTAATATAGTAGCTAGTTTATTAATACAGCGTATTAAAAACATGACTTCTAAAATAAATTATAGTAAAAAGAAGTATTTTGTAATGTGACAGACATGACACTACCTTTATTTTAAAAATTACTTAACTACGCTTTTCCTTTCTTGCTGGAAAAATAGGGGCTATAAAAATGCATATAACAAATTATTGTCATATTTTCATGTCATTTGAACCATTTTCTTTGAAATGATATCAATAAAAATTATTTAAATTAAAATTTTAAAATTAGACCTAAGGTTGAACTTTTCATGGAATTAACCTTATTAGATTGTGTGAGAGAGACAGACAAATCTGACAATACATTTGATTTAAAAAATAAAAAAACTGTATACAAACAGCTGCTTCCAATGGTACATTTAGTTGGTTTTCAATTTGTAGAGCTTTGATCGATTAAAGAACAAATCGCTTTTAAAAATCTGTTCAGACCTAGACCACATACAAATGTCTAACATGAATTCGATTAAATTACTGTGTTTATTTTAGTTCAAAAATAAAGATCTTAGGATCTTTTTTATTTATAGTCCCCAGCACTCTTTTATAAAAAAATGTTCTTGGTCAAGATTGGAAATTATCGCTGGCATACTCTTGTATTGTGAATCTACCTTAAAATTAATATATGCTTAATTTTGCTTTTAATCATCAACTAAAAAGTAAATTTAATGCTGTTAGTTAAAGTTCCGTGAATCTAATAGCTTAATAGTAACTTGACTTATAATTTCTTTCAGTGTTACATTAACGAAAAGCTTGTTGAAACCGGTTGAAGATACACACGTTATGACTATTTTTTTTTTTTTTGTGATTTTTGTGTTTTTTTTTTTTTGTTATTTGTTTATTGGCCAGTAGTTTAAAAACCCCAAAATTTTGAATTTCAATTGACATAATTTGTCTGTGAGAGATTTAAAAACGTCTTAGCAAACATTTAAACAAATTTCGAAGACAACGTGTTTGTTAAGTATTTGCCTGAAAAAGTAAGAAAAATCGAACGAATGACCGACACAATACAAACTTTTGTTGCAATATTAAATAGCAACAAAAATATTTAAATTAATGTCAACTCAAAAAAAACAGAAAATTATGGCCCGACCATCTGATACCCTACACCATATGTTCTTCGACTGAGGGAGTTAAATTAATATAAGGTTCACGTGCGAAAATGATCTCACTAGATTTATGAACAAAAAATTTTGTAAAAGAGCCTAAGTAGATTAAGATTAGTTATAGAAACAGCAACTAAAACAATTACATATTTTTAAACTATTTCTTTTAACTCATACTCTCCGTCTGCCATGGGGCAACCCCATTCACACTCACCCAATTGATCTGAAACTTGGTCCATAGTCTTTTTGTGACTATAGATTAATTTTGGGGTAGTCGCGCAGAGTCACGCACAGTCACGGAGTGATTTAAAACCCATTTTCCCTTATCCGATTGATCTGAACCTTGGTCAATAGATTTATTGTGAAAAAAGATAAACTTTGACATAGTCACGCACAGTCACAGAGAGATTAAAACCTCACTTCCCCTCATCCAATCAATCTGAAACTTGGTCCATAGACTTGTTGTCGCCAAAGATTAATTTTAAAATAGTCACGCACAGTCACGGAGAGATTCAAAACTCATATACATAAGGAAGGAAAAAGTTTTAATACAAACTTTATTTATACGGGTTAGATTAGATATTAATAAACAAAAAAAAATATATTTAAACTCATCACCCACTGACTCAGACACCCTGTACAATAGTTTTCAGAGTCTATCAGCGTTATATCGAGCCCTAACCGCCATTACATCAATTTTTTTTATTCTGCAACGGTACTGACTACAGTAATGAAATTTTGAGAGGTGCAGTAAATGATCGTGAATAATCGAAATTGATCAAAAAACGAAAACTGAAAAAATAGCACTTACCTATTTTTGGCCGTTGCATAGTGGCGCCATTTAAGTTTATGCGTTGCAAAAATCATAATTTTTGCACCGATTGAGATAATCAAATAAGTTAAAAGGCATATGATAAATAGATAATTGTCCAACCTACGATATAAGAATTTGAACAAGGTGCTACGCCTTCTAAATGCTTACTTATATGTTATCAAAGTTGAAATTTGTTAACGGCATGAAAAAAAATCATGTTTATGTTAATTAAAAAAACATGGTTTTTAACAATTTAATATTTGTTATGTTTCTTTTTCAAGGTTTTTATGTTTTAAAATTATTATCCATATATAAAAAATATTCTTTTTTTTCCAGCAAAGTTGAACAATAGTGAAAAATAACGATTTACCTGGAGAAACACAAAACAAACAGTAAAATTTTTTTCTATAATATACTGAATAAATACATAAATCAATAGAAATAAAATCTGATTTAATTGCGTAAGCGCACATTAAATGTTAGATTTTTGCAACCTCTTTTGTTCTAAGGGCGCCACTGTGCGGTATGGATCGATGTGCAGTAACTTCAAATATCAAGTTGTTTTAAACAACAATACAAACAGACCCTGTACCACAGATCTGTAGGTGTAGGGTATAAATACTTGTATACGTTGTACAGTTGATTGAGTTAACAAAAAAAGTTAAGATATGAAACGATTTCAAAAGGAAATATATTCCTTGTTTAAGAACAAGCAATCTCCATGGTATTCGGTGGCACCATAAAATTAAATGTAAATGTAATTAAAAAATTATTTCTTTTCTTCTTAATCTCTAATAATAATAGGCTAGGCGATTTCTTGTGACTGATGTTTTGTTCTACCATTTTATATCGATTTTGACCAAACTTATATTATTTGAAAGGTATTTCCTTTATTTTGAGTAAATTGCATTTAAAGTTGCTACTAACCCATACATAAAATTATACAATGCTATGTGTGTGTTTATTAAATTTGTAAATGTGTTTGTAATAAAAATGAGTTTGTTTTTTGTGTTGATTTGTGAATTGGCTATAATTGATTAGCATACTTTTAAGGGTCTTTATTTAATGAAAAAATAAAATTTCCTAGAATTTGCGCTCGAATTTCGAGGGCTGGAATTGCTAGTTTTTATAAACAACTACCTTAAAATATATAAATTTTAACCTTGACTCTTATAGAGTCAAAACAATTTTGTCGGAAATGATTTAATTAACAAATTTCTTTCGACATACAAAACTCCTTAATAAACTCTCGCTTATATTTTTATTCCCCATACCACTATGTGGTTTGGGTATAATGGCTTTGTGCTGCTGTTTGTAACAACCAAAAATATTCGTCCTAGACCCATCTTTAATTATACCGATCGACTCAGAATCACATTTTGAGTCGAAATAGTAATGTCCGTCCGTCTGTGTGTCCATGTAAACCTTGTAATCACTACAGGTCGCAAATATGAATGTATTTTGATGAAATTTTGTATATAAGCTTTTATCGGCCATGGGATGAACGCTATTGAAATTGGTGAGAATCGGTCCATGTTCAGACCTAGTCCCCATACAAATGACCCCTATGAAATCGACATAAATTGCCATAAGTTCCAAATTATCATATAGATCTCAGTCAAATTGGGTTTGTATGTGTTTATTACATCCGTTAATCAGTAGTTCAAAAATAATACCTATAGGAAAATTCTTAGTCATAGCCCCATATAGAGCTGCTTCCCGATCTTCACCTAAATCTATCAAAAAACAAAAATATTGCACAGATTTTGCTCAAATTTGGTTTGTATATATTTTTTCAAAGTATAAGTGACTTTACCAAATATGGTCAGGGTCTGTCCATTTTTCGACCTAGTCCCCATATAAATATAGTATCCGATATGAACTTTTTCATATCTGCAGCGAAAAAAATTAATAAAAATGCCATTCAAATTTGGTTTGGTTGGTTAAATCTATTAAAAAACAAAAATATTGCACTGATTCTTCTCAAATTTTGTTTGTACATATTTTTGCAAAATACAAGAGACTTTACCAAACATGATCAGGATCGGTCCATTTTTGGACCTAGTCCCTTTATAGATATAGCATCCGATACGAACTTTTTCATATCTGCAGCCAAAAAAATTAATAAAAATCCCACTCAAATTTGGTTTTTGCTTATTTTCAATGTCCTGTTAGTTGGGCCTAAGAGATAGGGTTTCTAAACGCATGGTATAGGGTATCGTATAGTCGGTCTAGACCGACTATAATTTTCTTACTTGTTTTTGAATAACAAAATATATAAATTATGAAAAATTCTGAATCTATTGATATTTTCATAAATTTGCTCCTACTATACAATTTAGTGTAATAAAATTAGTTTTTTTGGAAATATCTTAGAAAATTTAAAACTTTCCGAAGATGTATTTTTAATACAATATAATACAATACAAATACAATTATACATTTATAAAATTTAATTAATTTCACTCTAACAGTTACCCAAAGACCGCCAACTATCTGGAGGAGCTTATAAAGCCCCTTAAGAATCTGGAAACAGTTGTATGGAAATACATACATATACTTAATATGGAAAAACACTTTATAATGAAAAATATTTTTTTAAGAACCATACTTCATATTGCAATCGTAGTTAAATAACACTTGTAACATTTTTCTATACTGATTTATCGATATATCTTTGAATAGTCCTTATCATAAGTGTGAATGACAAATATTTTTATGAATTATAAGTATTCATGAGTGGAACGAAAGGTAATGTTATAATGTCTTAGTATTAGATAAGAAATCTATTTCTTTTCATACAACTTATTTGAAATGCATCCAAAGAAATATGTGCCCCATAAAAAAACAATTTGATTTTAGAAGCAAGACAAAACGATACGGAAGATCTTTGTGAAATCACCATTAATGTTTTCTTACCTACCGATACATAACCATTAATATTGATGTACATTAGACTCTCACAAATTCCAATTCTCAGTAATTCGAATGTCCAGAAATTAGAATCTGTGTTTTTAATGCATTGAACGCTCAAAAATTAGAATTTCGAATTTGCGAACGTTTCTTTTTTAGTTCTGAATACTGGGGAATACCCGAATTTGTTTTTGTTTAATTGAGCGAAACATAAATTAACAGGGGAATCACCAAATTATTTATACATACTTTTGTTGTTTTTTCGTCACATTTAACAACGTTTTTGGAAATTTTGTGTTTAAAATTTGATACGCGTATACTTATTTCGGCAGTCTCTATTGAAAAGTGAAAGTACGATATTAACAAGAAAATTAAAGTCGATCTAGACCGACTATGAGATACCCTATACTATGTGTTTAGAGAACTGCTCTTAGGTCCAACTAATTGGGTATAGTAAATAAGTATAAACCAAATCAGATTGGTATTTTTTATTTTTTTTTTTTTTTTGCCTGCAGATATAGAAAAGTTCATATCGGATTCTATATTTATATGGGGACTAGTGCAACAAATGGAGCGATCCTGACCATATTTTGTAAAGTCACTTATTTCTTGCAAAAACATACAAACCAAATTTGAGAAAATCTGTGCAATATTATTGTTTTTGATAGGTCTAAGTAAAGATCGGGAAGCAGCTTTAAGAATGGCTAAGAATTGTTCAATAGGATTAATTTTCGGACTACTGATTAATGAATGTAATACGCACACACAAACCCAATTTGATCCGATCTTATAGCAATTTAAGTCGTTCTGAATTTTATGGAGACTAGGTCTGTACATGCACCTATTTTCACCATAGGCGATAAAATCTTTAGTATTAAATTTCATATGGGCAGACGGACTGACGAAGAGACAGACACCGCTAAATCGACTCAAAAAGTAATTTTGACTCAATCGGTATAATATAATATTTTTGGCAGTTACACAAAAAACGTTAAAAAAAATATTTTATATTTGGAAGTTAAAATATTGGACAAGCTCGACAAAGACGTTCGAGAAAATCGTTTAGCCCTAGATTTCAATGTAACAAATTCTTTCATCAGCTATACCAAATCCTATGAAGCATAAATATTAAATGCTGTTTCCAACAGATATCAACACGCAATAAATAAATTATTGCATAGCTCTGAATATCCGAAAATGGAAAATCGTCTTTAACGTGAAAAAAATTCTACATTGACCGGACCAATAGTAAAGGAGAAAGCTAAAACAATTTTTAGTAAAAAACAATCTGATAAAGATTAAAATGATATTTGAGCAAGCGATGCATGGTTTACCGACTTTTAAAAGCGGAACGGAATTCGTTTTCACGAATAGGTGGTGAGATCCTGTGTAAGCACAAATTCATTAAATTTGCTAATTAAATTGAGTTTGGGTTACTTACAAGATAGAATCTAGGTTTTACTTCTTTTTTTATACATCGTTATTGGAAGTAATTACACAGATTCTAACGGGTAAATCGTTAATGGTATCTAAAAATATTGCTTATTGCCTCTTTCTACCTTGGTTACATATTACTTTTTTTAACCTTCATTTAAACATTTCATACGCACATAAAAACATCTCTATACATACACTCACTTGACAAATGGCAAATTAATTTAAATAAAATTTAGAGATCCTTTTCTCTTTTAAATAAACTTAAAAAATTGTTTTATTTTATTTCCACGGAAAATCCTGCATCACGGCGAACAAATGGTCCTTCGAACAGGATCTTTTAAAAGTATTTTTTTTTTTAATGGGAAATAAAATATCTCATCCAATTTTGTAGAAAGTCAGCCATCCCGCTGAGAGAGAGATGGGACTAATGACGAAACCAGATTATTTTTCCGTTGCCTACCAGAAAAACATACATATGTTTCTGTTTTTGAAAAAAGTGCCCTCGGACCGAATTTCAATCTTATCGCAAATTTTTATGCCTCTCATAAATTAGCGCCTTTGTTTGTTAGAAAAGCTAAAAATCAAAGGTGTTTTAAAAGATTTAATAACCCAATTCATTATGGTTGTACGAAAAATTCTTGGATGACATCTCGAATCTTCCATGATCGTTGAATTAAGAAGAAAAAATATTGATTAAAAGTTTAACATAACATTCGCTTTTCTGAACAAATTATTTTGCCACCGAAGGCACTTTTGCTTATTGATAACTGCTCCACTCATCCTCCACTGAAAAGCAATGATGGAAGCATAGTTCCATATTTCTTTCCGCCAAATGTTACAGCAGCTTTGCAACCAAAGGATCAAAATCCTATAAAACTAACAAAACTTATCTACAGAAGTAAATAATTGGTTGCTTTGAGGGTGAAGTGGTGAATTAAATAAGCGTTTGAAATCCCATTCAACCGGAAGTGCAACAATTTCACTCAAAAACGCTTGAGATGAGGTTCCGGATGAAGTTGTTTTTAAATTTTGACTCAAACGAATACGGCAGCGACGATGACGATGTACCACTAGCACAATTGCTACAAAATCAATAATCACGTCGGTAATGGATTTATCCAAACGAATCAAAATCTGTAGAAGACATCGAAAAATGGAATGAAGATGAGATTGAAGTCGGGTCTGAATATGATATTGGTAGCGATGGTGAGTCTTTAGATAGAAACGAAGGCGATATTGTTGAAGTCGCAGCAATTGTTTCTAATTATACAGCCGATGAAAGCGTTAATAATTTTATAAAATGGTGTAAAAATAGTGAATTATTTTGCACTAAACATTTGACCTATCTTTTGGACATCCGTAACGATAGCGTTATTTCAGATTTAAAAAAAACCGAAAAAAAAACAAATATTACTGATTATATGTTAAACACAGATTAATTCCGAATATTAAATTAAGAATTTAAATTTTATTTTTATTGCTGAGTTTTATTAATTTTTTTTTTTCGTTTTAAAAATACACGTGACGTAAATGGACTGAATTATGGTTTGTTATCGTTTTTACAAATAAAATTAAAATAAAAAAATAAAAAACAATAAAAACTTGTTTTAATGTAGTTTTTAGAAACAGCTTCAGTCTTGTTTTTATTCCTTATTTAAAAACAAAAAAAGTCCAGAAATTAGAAAGTTCGAATTACCTCAAGAACAAAGACGTATAAATTTGCGAGAAATGGCTCGATTTAAAGGTCTTTGGCTCTAATTATTTCATTTTTGTTGCATTACCTTTTTCGTTTATAACTTTCATTTGTGCACTTCACAATCAGCCCACCCAAATAAATAAAATTATAAATTTAAATTAAAATTTTAACAAATTCAGTTAACTTCCCACATATTTTCACAAATAAAAATAGAAGTTTCACGATATAAAAATAGAAGTTTTTATAGTTGCAAGTTGATGTTTTATATTTGATGTTTATATACAGTTTATAAACAGATCAATGCTTATAAACATTGTTTATACACATATAGAGTGTTACAATCTGTCAAAAACCAAGTAAGAGAGACAGACAAATCTGACATTACCTTAGATATCAAACTGATGTTTCTGTCACCCCAATTAGATTTTATAAATTTTTGAAAGTTTTTAAAAAATTGTTCTGTCTCTTAGTGTTAAAGCTTTAAATAACAGACCACTATCTCACAATCCGAAAGTGTGAACGACCCATTACTAGACACACAAACAAAAGCGTCAACACTTTTTATTAGTTTTTATTAGTCCACAACCTTTGACTCTCTTAAGTTTATAGAAATATATAATTTTTAAAATATTCATCATTAATAAAACTTTGTAAAAGTAGCTTTAGACTCAGAAAATCTAAGCATTCTTCAATATATTTTAATAAAAATCTTATATTCTCCCTTTACTTCGAAAAGGCTTGTTAAACAAATATACATAGAGTTTTGTAATTCTGGCGTGTTGCCAAAAAATTATATGATTTTCCGTTACATGTACAATAATCCGAAACTACTCACAAACGAAAAATATATACTCAATACTTTATATTGGATTCTTAATAAATAGTTTACGTCAGTCAAACAATCTAGAAGGAAAAATATCAAAATGTTTAAATTCAGTAACAAATTAAAGCTTAGGTAATTAAAAAGTAAGGTAATTAACTAAACTTAGGTAATTCATTTTTTTAATTTTTTAAAATGATCCGATTTATTTGTGTGTTCTTAATAAATATTTTATTTCTCATAAATGACTGAAAAAAAATAATTTCGAAATATTAGAAAAGGGTCTTGAGATTTAAAATTACTGAAAAATACGTAGAGTATCACAATGGTCACATTCACCAACTACAGTTTAATTACATGTTTTCTATACATATATGGGCATTTCCACTGAAAAGTCTACCGCTATCATAAAATAAAATGTTAAAAAAACGTTTTTATCTGATATTACCTGAAGAAAATATTCAAATTGTATTATTTTAAAGAATTTACTGAGTTAAGCAGTTGCCATGATAAGAAAACTGACTCAAAATTTAATTTATGTCTTTCTCGGTCTTGTTAAATTTTAATAGCATGTCACGTAAGGTATGCCACGTCACGTATCATATTATGTATTTTATTTTAAAAATTAAAAAAGGTTTTTCAACGACACAATTATGAATATAAAGTGATTATATTTTTTTTTTTCATAAATTGCATTAAAAAACTTGTTCGTTTTTTGGGGAAATTTGTATATTTATAGAAAAACACCTTCGGTTATCTTAACAATAACTATAATGCTATTAAAGAGCTATCCAAAAATCTAAACAAGGAAAATCAGTTGAATTTTTCTTTGCTTTTCTCCATATTGAAGACGTATGACATTCACGTACATGCGTAGCCATGGAAATGCCCATATGTATGTAAATATAATTTTTTTGCTTTCATGATCATTGTAGTTCATTAAATCGCAGCTTTATTATTCGTTAATGTTTACATATTTGTGATTACTCACCTTCATTATTAACGTCATTATAAGGTTTCGAGATGTGAAAAGGTGTGAAGTACATCATGATAATCTGACGTTATTTACATTTGGATATTTTTTTTTTATTTTTTAATGTCTTTCTTAAGTTTTAAATGATTTTTACAAAACTTTGAACTGCGAACACTAATAGCTTAAGTATATAAAAATTTAAGTAATCCCAGAATAAAAGTTCAAGGAATATGTATTAAAGTATGTAGATAATTAAAAAAAATACATATACATATGCAAATATACATTTTTTATGACTAAAATATGCAAACAATGTGTTCAGAATCCTAATCTATAATATTAACAGGTAAGGCGATTTCTTGTGACCAATGATTTGTTAAACAGTTTTCAGCCGATTTTGACCAAACGTATCTTATTTGAAAGGTATTTCTTTTTAACTGTCCACCAGATTTACAGATTTTTAAATTTCTAAATTTTTTTGGGGTAAAATCCATTTAAAGTTGCTACTAACGCATAGATAATATTATACACTGCTATGTGTGTGTTTATTAAATTTGTTAATGTGTTTGTAAGTTTGTTTTCTTCATTCTCAATAATAATTTGGTTGAATTGAAAAATCATTTTGGACATAAACCAATAATTGGATATAAACCAATAACGACAATAGTTAACATTTGTTGAATTAGTGTTGAATTGTGAATTCGCTAAACTTGATTAGCATACCTTTAGGGTCTTTATCAAATGCAAAAATAATTTTTTTTAGAATTTACACTAGAATTTCGAGGGCTGGGATCTGCCAGTATGTACGAGTATTAATACTTTGTCGCTACATCTGTGGAGTGCAAAATGAATGCAATAAAACGAAATTCTATAACTTGTTAAACTGAATTTTTTTTAATGAGTTCTTAAAATATTAATTAAATTTCGTAATTGAACAGTATAATGTTTTTACGAAAACATCCATGTTGACCAAAAATGTAATAAAATTAATTAAATGAATCCAATCAATGTGAAATAGAAAAACTAAAATTTGACCAAAATGGGTTAGTTTGTGAAAATATTATTTATATATTTATTGACTCTATGATTACAATATGATCCTTACATACTAGCAGCTTATTACTAAAATTATAACAATTTATTTAACCCTTCTTTGGGTCAAAATGACCCAATTTGTTTTTTTAAATGGAAAATATTTCCTTTTGAATGATAATTCATCGAGATGAAACTTTTAGTTATCCACTACTACGTCAAAAATTATGATTCTATAGAAAAAAAAATAAAATCATTGTTTTTGGTTTTCCCTCCACATGGCAGTATAAAATTTATATACATCAATTACCTTTGGGTTTGGTTCAACAAACGGAGTTATGACAATTTAAGTCACATTTGATAATATTTTGTTAATGATTTCAATCGATAAATTTAATAAAAAATGAATCATATTCATCTCCTAACGATGTTATAAAGTGCCTGTCGCTAAAAAATTCAGTGAACATGGAATGCTGCAGCCCGTTTTCGTATTTGTCAAAAAATAAAAGTGTACTTTGGCAGGAGCGTCCACCACTTCAAAAAGCAGAATCACAAAAAATCAAATTTTATCACGGATATAAAATCATCATTTGATTTTTTTATATCACTAAATATAAAAAAAACATTGTAATTCAAATGACCAATTTAAAAGGATTAGAGTTTTATGGAAGTAGCTGGCTAAGAATAGATTTGAGCTTGAGTATACAAATCTCATGAAGAAAACCTCACTAGATTATGAGATGAAAAACATAATAGACCAATTTTCCGAGCTGCAATGAGTATGAAGCGAGACATGAGCATTTCAAAGTGCCTAAAATTTTACAGCTCAGAAGGCAGAGAAGAGAGACAAACTTGCACCTATAAGAAATATTTGGGATAAATGGAATAATAAGCTAAAAGTTTTTTATAATCCGCCTGAAAATGTTACAATCGATGAACAATTGTTCCCATTTCAACCCCGTTGCGGTTTTAGGCAGTACATTCCATCAAAGCCGGCGAAATATGGAATAAAAATTTGGGCCCTGTGCGATGCAACAAGCAAATATGCATGAAATATGGAAGTTTATTCAGACCGACCAAGAAATACTTTACTGTACATTATATTGCATTCCTGTTATTTACAAATTTTATCCTTCCAAAAGGGCTTACAATTACCTGCGATAATTTTTTTACAACCTACAATCTTGCTCTTGAACTAGTTTGTCGAAACATTAAAATAAATTGTTAGCATTGTGTCCTAAGTTCCAAAAAAAACAAGTAAGAAAATTATAGTCGGTCTAGACCGACTAGGCCCAAAAAAGGACCGATCCTGACCATGTTTGGTAAGGTCTCTTGTATTTTGCAAAAATATATACAAACAAAATTTGAGAAGAATCAGTGCAATATTTTTCTTTTTTGATAGATTTAAGTGAAGATCGGGAAGCAGCTCTATATGGGGACTATGACTAAGAGTTGTCCAATAGGGATTATTTTTGGACTACTGATTAATGGATGTAATATATACATACAAACCCAATTTGACTAAGATTTGTATGATAATTTGGATCTTATGGCAATTTAAGTCGATTTCATAGGGGTCATTTGTATGGGGGCTAGGTCTGAACATGGACCGATTCTCACCAATTTCAATAGCGTTCATCCCATGGCCGATAAAAGCTTATATACCAAATTTCATCAAAATATATTCGTAATTGCGAACTGCAGTTTGATTACAAGCTTTACATGGACACACAGACGGACGGACGGACGGACGGACGGACGGACGGACATCTTTAAATCGAATCAGATAGTGATTCTGATTCGATCGGTATAATTAAAGATGGGTGTAGGTCAAATATTTTTGGTTGTTACAAACAGCAGCACAAAGTCATTATACCCAAACCACATAGTGGTATAGGGTATAAAAATAGGTTCTGTTATTGAGTTTTCTTCACCATTGTGCCCATGTAAGAGAAGACGAAAAGAAAAAGGCGGAAATAATACATCATTACAACCGAACGAAAGCTGGAGTTGATGCACTTGACCAGTTAGTTGCCAACTACACACGCAAGCGTATGACTAGGCGTTGGCCTGTTGCATTGTTTTCCAGCATGCTAGATATTTCGGCATCTCGTATATATGGACTGAATTGAATCCTGTTTTGTATTTTAAGAAAACATTCAGATGCAGGCTTTATCTGGTGGAACATGCAGATCAAATGACAATTCAACATGTTTTGCGAAGAAAGAAATTATCACATGGATTATTAGCACTACATGTTGCAAAAAATATCCAGCAGCCAATGTAGCATGTAAGGGACAGCTCTGTTTCATTTGTCCACGTGGCAAGAAATTTGTTTGCAAAAATCACATGGCCACTTTGTGCGTCAATTATACAGCAGCTGGATAATTTTTATACCCTATACCACTATGTGGTTTGACCTATATTTGACCTAGACCCATCTTTAATTATACCGATCGAATCAGAGTCATTATCTGATTCGATTTAACGATGTCCGTCCGTCCGTCCGTCTGTGTGTCCATGTAAAGCTTGTAATCAAACTGCAGGTCGAAAATATGAATATATTTTGATGAAATTTGGTATATAAGCTTTTATCGGCCACAGGATGAACGCTATTGAAATTGGTGAGAATCGGTCCATGTTCAGACCTAGCCCCCATACAAATGAACCCTATGAAATCGACTTAAATTGCCATAAGATCCAAATTATCATATAAATCTTAGTCAGATTGGGTTCGCATGTGTTTATTACATCCATTAATCAGTAGTTCAAAAATGATCCCTATGGGACAACTCTTATTCATAGGCCCCATATAGAGTTGCTTCCCGATCTTCACTTAAATCTATCAAAAAACAAAAATATTACACTGATTCTTCTCAAATTTTGTTTGTATATATTTTTGGAAAATACAAGAGACCTTACCAAACATGGTCAGGATCGGTCCATTTTTAGGCCTAGTCCCCATATAGATATAGCATCCGATATGAACTTCTTCATATCTGCAGACAAAAAAATTCATAAAAATCCCACTCAAATTTGGTTTATGCTTATTTTGTATGTCCAGTTAGTTGGGCCTATGGAGTAGGGTCTCTAAACGCATGGTATAGGGTATCCTATAGTCGGTCTAGACCGACTATAATTTTCTTACTTGTTTTATCTTTTTTTTTAATTTCCACAAAACAACGAGAAAGTTTGTGCATAAATGAAAAAGGCTTTTATTTTTAAACTCTTTCTTTTAACTCGTAGTCTCTGTCTATCTGTCTGACTGTCTGTCTGTCTGTCTGTCGTAAGTCAACCCCATTCCCCCTTATCCAATTGATCTGAAACTTGGCCCATAGTCTTGTTGTGACTACAAATTAATTTTGGAGTAGTCACGCACAGTCACGCGTAGTCCCGCACAGTCACGGAGTCACTTAAACCCTATCTCCCCTCATCCTATTAAAATTAGTGGAAAAACAAATTTTCAACTTTCAGACGTATATTCAGACCTAGTTCCCATACAAATGACCCCTATGAGATCGACTTACAGTCACGCATAGTCACGCACAGTCACGGACTTATTGTGACCAAAGATTAATTTTAAAATAGTCACGCAAAGTCACGCATAGTCATGGAGAGATTAAAAACTCATATACATAAGGAAAGGAAGAGTTTAGTTAGATTATTTTTTCACTTTTTATTATTTATTATTGTTTTGTTGTGTTTTTATAGAAACTAATAAAAAACAAGTAAGAAAATTATAGTCGGTCTAGACCGACTATACGATACCCTATACCATGCGTTTAGAAACCCTATCTCTTAGGCCCAACTAACTGGACATAGAAAATAAGCGAAAACCAAATTTGAGTGGGATTTTTATTAATTTTTTTGGCTGCAGATATGAAAAAGTTCATATCGGATGCTATATCTATATAGGGACTAGGTCCAAAAATGGACCGATCCTGGTCATGTTCACTTAATAGATTTAAGTGAAGATCGGGAAGCAACTCTATATGGGGCCAAAGGCATCATTTTTGGACTAGTCATTAATGGATGTAATGAACGCATACAAACCCAATTTGAGTAAGATCTATATGACAATTTGGATCTTATGGCAATTTATGTCGATTTCATAGGGGTAATTTGTATGGGGGCTAGGTCTGAACATGGACCGATTCTCACCGCGTTCATCCCATGGTCGATAAAAGCTTATATACCAAATTTCATCAAAATATATTCATATTTGCGAGCTGCAGTTTGATTACAAGGTTTACATGGACACACAGACGGACGGACGGACGGACGGACATTGTTAAATCAACTCAGAAAGTGATTCTGATTCGATCGGTATAATTAAAGATGGGTCTAGGTCAAATATTTTTGGTTGTTACAAACAGCAGCACAAAGTCATTATACCCAAACCACATAGTGGTATAGGGTATAAAAACTGAAATTACAATAAAATATTTACGTTTTTAATCATATTACTGTTATTGGATCGCATTGACCCCAAAGGTCGTAAGAAGGGTACATTTGCAAAGAATGCACAAGGGTTAAAAAAGCTTTAAACTTATTGGTAGAAATACTTCAATCTAATTCAATGCAAAGACTATTCAGTTCTATGAAACTCAATATCAAAATAATTATTTCTTCTCAATGAAATTTGAGCAAACAAAAGTTTAAATATGTAAATTTAAAAGATCAGGACAATCAATTAAACCACAAATGATGCCACGCAAAAATGTTAATGAGTGTATAATCCTTCGAGATTCAAGAGATTTCATAGAAATCCAACTACATCTGTACTCGTAAGATGTAAGAGAGGTTGATAAATTAAGAGACGAAAAAGTGAACTTTATAAATTTGACTCGAATTTTCTCCACACGATTTATGTGGACGCTACCATTGGAGCTCCAAATAAATGAAGCATATTCCAATCTCGAACGTACAAAAAACAAAAATATTATTTTTTTCGCATTATAATCAATGAGATTACCAATATTACGGCGAATTAAACCTAAAAGCGAATAAGCTTTAGGAACGATGTAGTTAAAGTGACCACTTAATCCAAATTTTCATCCACAGAAAATAAAACTTGGCCGCCAATATTGCATTGAGATAACAAAATATGACGGCATCTATGAAAGTCATAAATCGACATTTATCAATATTAAAAGGAATGCCACTTCGTTCAGACCACAAAAATGGTCTATCCAAGTCACTCTGAAGTTCAACAATGGCCATTTTGTTATAAATATGCTTAAAATTTCCAGATCACCCCATACAAAATATATTTTGAATTTTTAAAAGAATTAAAAACATCATTAATAAAAATATTAAAAAGCTAAGATACTTCTTTGTTGAATACCAGAAGTTGGAATGGTTGGAATTATATCACCCATATATATAAAATTATAAATTTATATTAAAACTTTAAAAACGCAGTTAAGTTCCCATCGTTTTTCTTAATATATCGCCATTTTGGTTTAATGTCCTCATTATACGAATTATAACATACAAATATTTTTACTAGATGCAGTGATAATTTTTCAACTAAATTCACTTCTTTTTACTTCAAAATCTTTATTATATTATTTTAAAAAAACACACACACACAATTTCGATGAACGCAATTATTAAAAACTATAAAATATTTGTTATTTACGAAAATTAATATTTAGTTGCTAATCCTTTTTGTTTTAAAACTTCCTCCAGTGGTTTTGGCATAGACTTGACCAATTTTTTCGTGGCCTCTGTCACAATATTTTTCAATTCTTCGACCAGTGCCTGCTTCAGCTCATTCTTTTTAGTTAATATTCGATTGTTGGAAAGTAAAAGAAGCTGGCGCTGTTTTGCTTCATACACATCATTTTGTCCATAATGTCGTCAATGAATAACAGCTCACCCACCCCTGCAGCGGACATACAACCCCACATAATCGCTCCTACACTACCATGTTTTACAGTTGCGGCAAGATTTCGTTTTTCTACATTTTTAGGCTTTCTCCACACCGCACAATAGGTTAGAGTGGAATGTCTTCTTGGATCAATTCAGGGAAGTTATATTCGGATAATTTTTCATTATTTTTTGGCTAATACTATTAAAATTAGTGGAAAAAACAATTTTCAATTTTCAGACGCATATTCAGACCTAGTCCCCATACAAATGACCCGTATGAGATCGACTTACATTGCCATAATATTCAAATTATCATATAGATCTCGGTCAAATTGGGTTTGTGTATGTTAATTACATCTACTTATCAGTTGTCAAAAAATAAATGCTATACGATAATTCTTAGCCATAGCCCCCATATGAAGCATCTTCACTTAAATCTATCAAAAAACAAAAATATTGCACAGATTTTTCTCAAATTTGGTTTGTATTTGTTTTTGCAAAAAATAAGTGACCTTACCAAATATGATCAGGACCGTTTAATTTTCCGACCTAGTCCCTATATTAGTAGAAGGCAAAAAAATTTAATAACAATGCCACTCAAATTTGGTTAACGCTTAGTTTCTATATCTAATTGGTTGGACCTAAGAGGTAAGGTCTCTAAACGGCACCATGATGAGTATCGTGTAGCTGGTCTAGACCGATTATAATATCCTTAATTGTTTTTATTAAATTAAAATATATTTTTAGTTTTTTCGGCCGATTTTTCAGCGTTTGGAAAAACGTCTTACCGTATTCCCATCATTCGGTGGTCAACTACTCTTGTTAAATTTTTTCCGAATTTCTTGTTTTTTGTTCCAGTTACCAATCTTTTTTCACAATCAGTTCTAGCCTGCCACTTACAAAAAATCAACATAACACAGACAACAGCAGCAGTCGCGAGATCAATATAATTTCTTGGTAATTTCACTGCCGTAAGACTAGCATAAAAAGATGCATAGCTTCTAAAAGGCGCAAAAAGGCAGCTACGAATGTGCGAATGTGCTCGAATAATAACTGTATGTCCACTTAAAAAATAAAACTTCTAGTTTTTTTCTTGCACTTCCAATATAAATAACAACAAACTATGTGAGTCCGATCACAGGGGAGACGTGTAAACATCTATTTACACATCCATTAAAATCAATTAGTAAGCGCCATCTATGTATAACAAGCAACTGCTATGGTTGTTATACTTGATGGTTGCAGTTGTTTGCTATACATTCATGGCGCTTTCTGTTGGTTGTTGAATCAGCTTAATAAATTTAAATCATAATCTTTGCACCAATACACTTACATATACTCACACCGATTTTCCCTTACTCTGTTTTTGTGATTGTATTGTGAAATAGATTTTTACCCCTCTGAGCGCATAGATGTTTACACTTTCACACACAATTTGTTAGACGAAATATTTGCAAGATAACCTGAGCTTGATGGTTCCGTAGTAAAGTTGTTTACTTTTCAAATACTTTTGCAAATAAATAAATTTTTACGAGGCGAAATTTTCACTTTTTTCAGCCTTTTTGCACTAAAAATGTCAATAAAATCTGACTTTTAAGTTTCATTACAAAAACGCCAGGGCATGTTTGACATTAATTTTAGCGACAAATCATGTAGAATTTTATATACTTTAACCGGGTATTGACGATACTTAATTTTTTTTATTAATCCAAGAAAAGAGACAATTCTAACCCAGTGTGCACCGTTTGGCGGCCATCAGAGCGAAATGTATTGAACTTGCTTTCATCCCAGAATAGGCCTTGATCCCAAAAATCATTTGGCTTACTCCTGGGCATATGTTAAATGCTTTTTTTTGTTCATTAATGAAATAGTGAGATTTGCATTTCGCCTCATGCAGTGCTCTCGCACTGTAATAGCATAAACATCTTTTCCAAAGTCTTTTGAGATGTATTGAGATTCACTATGACTTTTTTGATTATCTATGCTTTGCACTTTCAAACGTTGAATCTTCCTTGATTCACTGCACCACAATGCTCCGAATGGTGTAGCGATTTCTATCCATAATTTCCCCAATCTCAGCATAAGATTTGCCTTGATTTTTTGAAATTTTAAGGCACACTGACTTTGGGACTCCGATATGTAAAAACTGTTCAATTAAGAGGTAGAAATAATGGTGATTTTCTTGTGTTAGCACAAGAATTTTTCTAGTGTAACTTACTTTTGTCAATGTTTGGTTAATGTACAAACAAAATTGTTATATAATTTTAATTTTTAGTTGGGCAGGTTTGTTTTTTGGTTTTAATAAATTACGAATGTAAAAAAAAAATTAAATCGCAAAAAATTTTAAATTTTAATTGATATTTTACATAATAAATATTTTAATAATGAAAATCAGCATGATTTCACCACACAAAAATATTAACATATTTTCAGGCAACATTTTGTTTGTTGGAACAAATTCATATCAAGTGTAAACCCAGTGATACATTGTTAAATTTTTTTAAAAATTAACTTAAATCCCTAGAAATTTGCACTAAATTACTCTGCTTGTAGCATATTTCTTATGTTGTAGAATCTATAGTATTAATAGGCTAGACGATTTCTTGTGACTGATGTTTTTGTTCTACCGTTTTATTCCGATTTTGACCAAACGTATATTATTTGAAAGGTATTTCTTTTTAGCCGTTTTGCAGATTTGCAGATTTTAAATTTTTTTCCTTTATTTTGAGTAAATTGCATACATAAATTAAAATTATAGTCGGTCTAGACCGACTATACGATACCTTATACCATGCGTTTAGAGACCCTATCTCTTAGGCCCAACTAATTTGATATAGAAAATAAGCATAAACCAAATTTGAGTGGCATTTTTATGAATTTTTTGGCTGCAGATATGAAAAAGTTCATATCGGATGCTATGTCTATATGGGGACTAGGTCCAAAAATGGACCGATTCTGACCATGGTTGGTAAAGTCTCTTGTATTTTGCGAAAATATATACAAACAAAATTTGAGATGAATCAGTGCAATATTTTTGTTTTTTGATAGATTTAAGTGAAGATCGGGAAGCAGCTCAATATGGGGCTATGACCAAGAGTTGTCCCATAGGGACCATTTTTGGTCTATTCATTAATGGATGTAATAAACAAATACAAACCCAATTTGACTAAGATCTATACGACAATTTGGATCTTATGGCAATTTATGTCAATTTTATGGGGTCATTTGTATGGGGGCTAGGTCTGAACATGGACCGATTCTCACCAATTTCAACAGCGTTTATCCCATGGCCAATGAAAGCTTATATACCAAATTTCATCAAAATATATTCATATTTGCGACCTGCAGTTTGATTACAAGGTTTACATGGACACACAGACGGACGGACGGACATAGTTAAATCGATTCAAAAAGTGATTCTGATTCGAACGGTATAATAAAAGATGGGTCTAGGTCAAATATTTTTGGTTGTTACAAACAGCAGCACAAAGTCATTATACCCAAACCACATAGTGGTATAGGGTATAATTATACAATGCTATGTCTGTGCTTATTAAATTTGTGTTTGTAATAAATATGAGTTCGTTTTTGTGTTGATTTTGAATTGGCTATAATTGGTTAGCACACTTTTAGGGTCTTTATTTAATAAAAAAAAAATTTATTAGTATGTGCCCTCGAATTTCGGGGGCTGGAATCTGCTAGTATTATATAATACTTAACTAATTTTTGCTTCATAAATTTTAGATTATATTATTAAGTGCAACTATTTAATATAAGATTAGAAAATTAACTTACTTTTTTTAATGGAATTATGTATATAATTTGAAATTAAAAAATAGACAATTAAATAGTATGAACTCTTTGTTATGAATGAAACATAAAATACAACTCTGTTTCGTTCAAAAAAGCAACCCTGTATGTAGTATTTTGACACTTCGAATTCGATATTACGAAATTCGTTTTTCGAAAATGGCTGCTGTTTCCGTTCAACAAATTTTCCTGTCTTTCTGAAAAGCGACGATTACAAGTCGACACCATGAGGTACGAATTTTGTAAATAAAGACTGTTTAAACATGTAAAAAATGTGTAGCATTACCACATTAAACATAAACAATGAGTGCTCAAACAAAAACAATGAATATTAATAAGAAAACTGTATTTTTTATAGTTCCCTGAAACTTCAGAAGAGGCTGGCAGCCTCTGTCATGCGATGCGGCAAAAAAAAGGTTTGGTTGGATCCCAATGAAATTAATGAAATTGCCAATACCAACTCCCGTAAGTAGAAAACAATAAATTATAAAAAAAAAATCGTGTTTGTAATTAAAAAATGTTTGAAAAAAATGAATAAGTTAATGCAACGTGTTTGAAACAAAAACAAAACAAGTTTGTCACAAGTGTCATATTGTTTAGTTTTTAACACTTCATTTTAAGGATAGGATATTATATTGATATCTGAAACTCGAACCCTTTTTTATATTTATATTTCTCTTTTTAGGCCAAAACATTCGCAAATTGATTAAGGATGGTTTGATCATCAAAAAACCAGTGGTTGTACACTCCCGATACCGTGTCCGTAAAAACACTGAAGCTCGTCGCAAAGGCCGTCATTGTGGTTTTGGTAAACGCAAGGGTACAGCCAATGCCCGTATGCCCACGAAATTCTTGTGGATGCAACGCCAACGGGTTCTCCGTCGTTTGTTAAAGAAGTACCGTGACAGCAAAAAAATTGATCGTCATTTGTACCACGATTTGTACATGAAGTGCAAAGGTAATGTTTTCAAGAACAAACGTGTCCTTATGGAATACATCCACAAGAAGAAGGCCGAGAAGCAACGTAGCAAAATGTTGTCTGACCAAGCTGAAGCAAGAAGACAAAAGGTACGTGAGGCACGTAAGCGCCGTGAAGAGCGCATTGCAAATAAAAAACAGGAACTCATCAACATGCACGCTAAAGAGGATGAAATTGCTGCCCAAGCTGCCACTGCTGGCAAAAAGTAAATTTAATAGTAGCGTCGTGTAGTTTTTTTTTTTAGCCATCTGATGTTTATAAAAAAAAGAGTAATGTTTTATAATAAAAAGCAAAAGAAATGTTAAGCAAAATTATATTCAGTGAAAATTTATTTAAAGAAATCCATAACTGGTCTATATATTAGACAAAAAAAAAAAACATTTTATTGTAAGAATTAACAAAACTTTTTTCCAAAAAGTAATAACTGTTATCAGTCAACTATTCTCTTTTTAATTCGTTAATCAAGTCAATGGGTTTGAAATGATTGACAACGTTAACCGTCCAGTCAGACTCTTCGCCCTTTGTAAACTCTTTAATGAAGCGATAGTTGCATACGAAAACTTTATCTCGATATTCCGGCAAGGTGCCCATATTCCAGGGAATCTCTTCACCAGATTCTCGCATTTCCTGCAAACCTCGAAGTGCGTGGAAGACCATGGTAACTTCTACCCATCTCTTTTGTGCCTTTTCATTGGTTTCATCGAACATTATACCAATTTGGTACGGAAATGTTAGATAGATGTCAGATTCTTTAATTTCCAGTTGTCTTCTTTGTGATAGAGACAATTTTTGTATAACTGGCTTAAGTTCATTCAAAGCTTCCGAAGACACTAAGTTGTTGAGTGTGGAAAAATCGCCATCCATTAATTTTGATGAAACAACCTAGAATGAAATCGAATCGTAGTTGAAATAGTTTATTCTGCGTTAATTTTAAAAAACCACCTGCATTGCTTTCTTAGCTCCTTGACAAAAGTCCCTTATATTGAATTCCCGATCCATGTAAGGTCTTATAATAAACTGTACCATTATCCAGTTTTTAATAGAATTAAACATGGAGGGCCACATTATTTCAGGAAAGTCCATTAAACGAGGCAAAGTGCGGCCATGATTAGGCATTTCTTTATCATCATCTTCGATCTCATTGTTCGTCTTCTTTATATTATCATCCTTCGTCGCTGGTTTAGGAGAAATATTTGAATATTCTCGTATTTGAGAAAATTTTTTTAATTGCCATAACTTCCCACAACAACCAATGTTGCTGTTCGAGATGGCAGTCGCGTTATTGTTAATCTGGCAATTGTTTTTCTCCTGTTGTTTATAACTCAAAGTTTTTAAACCTTTTATTGCACATTGCTGGTAGGTTAAATTAGTTTTATATATTTTATTTAATATTTTCAAGTTTTTAACTGGTATATTCATTACGCAAATTACGTGAAAAGTTGGAAAAATAAGAAAATTTGTAAAAAAAAAAAATGATTATATGAAAACACAGTGCAAAAATTTATCAAAACTGTCAAAACAGTTTTATGTGATTCAGAAGAGTTGTAACAAAATGGTACTCAGTTATAAGTGAGTTCATTAGAGTTGCCACGCAAAGTTTTCAAAATCAAGATATGGGATAGAAATTGGGATAGCATCAACAAACAACTACGTTGAGCTAATTAACATTTTATAAAATGTAAAGCTTTATTTTATTTACTTTGTAAAACATTTTAGAAAATATAAAACATTATTTTATTTGCTTTGTATAACTTTAAAAAAGTATTTTGTTAGACTCAATACATAATCATATATATATATATATATATATATATATATATATATATATATATATATCTATAATATTAATAGGCTAGGCGATTTTTTGTGACTGATGTTTTGTTCTACCGTTTTATGCCGATTTTGACGTATATTATTTGAAAGGTATTTCTTTTTGGCCGTTTTGCAGATTTACAGATTTTTAAATTTTTGATGTGTAAACATCTATGCGCGCAGGGGGGTAAATTTCTATTTCACAATACAATCACAAAAACAGCGTAACTCATATCGGTGTGAGCTGAAGCAGATAACGCGGTGTGACTTATGATTGCATTGGTGAAAAAATTATGATATAACATTGTTTTTTTATGCCAGTTTTTTAAAAGCGTCATCTATGTATCACTTATATACGTTTATATTGGGATATTTTTAACGTTTTACAGCAAAGGGTTGTTGAATTAGCTGAAACAATTTTTGCTATAAGTGATAAATAGATGACGCTTTCTGTTTGATTTTAAAAAATGACATAAAAAAATGTTTAATTACTAGATGTTTACACATCTTCCCTGTGATCGGACTCACATGATTTTTTTTCTTTATTTTGAGTAAATTGCATTTAAAGTTGCTACTAACCCATACATAAAATTATACTATGCTATGTGTGTGTTTATTAAATTTGTTAATGTGTTTGTAATAAAAATGAGTTTGTTTTTTTGCTTTGATTTTTGAATTAGCTACAATTGTATAGCATACTTTTAGGGTCTTTATTTAATGAAAAAATAAAATTTCCTAGAATTTGCGCTCGAATTTCGAGTGCTGGAATCTGCTAGTATATATAATAGCACAAATAAATATGCCTTTTTTCTTTGCAAATAATAGCAATTTTCTTTGAAAAAGTCATTTCAAACACAAGATGCCTGTATTTATTGTCCAAATTAAAATTTTGTGCATGAAAATATATTTTTATCTATATTCCAATGAATTCTAATACATACATAAGCATTAACTTTAGGCTCCGAAGTATAAAATTTCAATTTTATTAACGAAATCTAAATACTATATTGAATTTAATTTCACAGAATTCGCTTGTGGTTAAAAAATTAATTGCTGAAAAGTCTTAAAAATGTCGATTTACAAATAAACATTTTGCAGGAATCTTAAACACTGTCCAACTTATTGAATTGGTTTTTTTTTTTCATTTTTTAACTTAAAGAATACTTACGAAAAAATGTTTACAACTTTGAAAAATATCGTTGATTTTCGTTGTCTGAAAAATTTTAAAATAGTTTATCTGTAAATTTCAAAACGATGATAATAAAATAAAAAAAAATAATTTTAAATAAATTGTTTAGACACTTATCTTAAAAAAATCCCCTGGCTTCCCTACAAGAACAGTGACGGTCATTTGTATTATTTGTAGCAATAGGGAGAAGTATGTTGCTATGGCGTTACTACTAGAATGACTTGGATTTATGAATAAGAAATTGTTATTACATCTCGCAAAGGGATTTGGCAAAAAAATTACTTTGAATAACATCAAATTTAGCCACTAGTAAAAATAAAATAATTTATTATCTTGGGGAAAAGCTGTTATAAGATTGGAAATTTAGGCTGTGCACACCAAAGACGAACATGATAAAATTCCGCAGAACACCTTTGGAAGTTTAAATTTTTCTTTTCTATATTTAAAATATTGAATTAAATTTTCAGTAAGTAAAAAGAATTTAAGAAATATATGTATTGGTTTTTTTTGTTTAAGATTTATTAATAAAATAATATGTTAAATTTTTTTCGTAAGCATTCTTTTCATTCTGAAAATACATATATAACGTTAAGAAAAATATTTACTTTACTAGCATAAATAAAAAGTTCTCACACACTCTGTCGCCTAATATATTAAATAAACATTTGCTTGGATAGGAAGGGTACCACCATGTACATTTAAGTAGTTATAAAATACAACACCCTGATTCACTTTCCTTTGTTGTTTGTGAAGTGATATTCTCTAATTCCTGGCGTTCAGTTGAAGTTACTAAGAATGAAACCATACATTAATTTTATAAATGTAAAATATAATTGACAATCTCAGTGGATTTCTTTTGAATGGATGATTACTTACAGAATATACAATATACTCTTCTTTGTAAAGCCGGCGTTAAACCTTGAGCTGCCTGTTCTAAAGTTTGTCGTGCACTCTTAACGCAAGTCAACATTTCCGAAAATAGAATGGGGGAATAAATACAATCGTACAAATTCAAGCGACTATCCCAAAAGTAGGGTAATTCCTGATCGCTTAAACTTTTTTCCATCGCCTTAAACATCTGTGTTAAAAAAAAAAATTTATTAAGTCAGACTCATCATTATAATAAAGTTATGGAGACAAATCCTTACTTCAATACTTATTTCCACTAAGGAATTTTGCCAATAAGTGTCAGTTTCTTCTTTATTTTTCCATAGAAAGAGGGTCTTGATGAAATAACTTTTCATTTTCATCATATTTAGGTGAGAATCACGAAACTTCTTCATCATTCTTAATACATTTTTTAAATTCAATTTATCTTTCAAAATATTTCTTTCATCGTAACTGAACGAAGATCTAAATGAGATAAAATTTGGATGATAAATCTTGGCCGGCTTCGGTATAGCTTCCCATTGACTATTATTTGTTGGACAAACACTTTGTGATTTGCTCAGTAAAATACCAGGAACAAAATCCACACTATATTCCATATTTGTATTTGTTCCCTCAACATATATAGTATGAGCTGGACCTTGTCGACTGTATGTTATTGTAGCTATTTTGTCACCGATTTCAATCACCCTCATATCACGTAGAACAGTGGTGAAACATGAATGAATATAAGATTGCAATTTTTCTACCATCAAATAATTTCTATCATCAAGCCATTTCTTCAAATAACGTAAATTTGTTACATGTTGTTTTTCATTTGATATCTTTTTTATAACTCGGCTAAAATTCAAATGGACATTTCCTGGAAAGTGAGGATCTTCTTCGACATCAATTAAAGCGTTTTCGGGAAATGTTATATGGAATATCATATCATACTCATCGGGCATTTTAACTTTTAAATTGTCAGCGTAACTACCTATTGAAGAAATTTTCAGCTGTTAACAAACACAATTTAGTTTTTATTAAATATTCTTAATCACTTTCAGATTTATGTAAAAAGTCATATAAGTCTTACTTTACATATATTTTTACTAGATCACTTCCCATTTAAACTGCATAATGGTAGTTTTCTCTTTTCTCTCCGATGGCGTTAAAATCTCAATAACAATGTTTATTTAAAAAAAAATAATTAATTAACTCATTCTGTACCCATCGTTCCTTTTTCGCAACATCAACTTTGGTTTTAAGTTACCACCTTTAAACTAACAGATTAGGGTAATTTTTTCAAGTTATTTTATGACTTTGTCTTTATGAATGTGATGTTAAACAATTGCAACATTTTATAGTCAAATTACTGGAGGTCCAACAAAAAAACTTTGTCATTTTCAATAAATCTGTGGTCACAAGCGATAACCGCCTAAGTCGACTTAAGAACGATTTGAGTTATGTATGCTGTCATATTCTACTAAAAACGCTTTATATTTACGTGAAATCCCCATTTCTCTTACACTTTTTATTAAAAAGTTATTAATGAAAACATACTGACCTAAGTCGTAACAAAGCTTTATTACATTTATATAAACAGTTATTTTTCTCGAAAGAATGATTTTCGCCGATTTGAGTTATGTATACTATCATATTCTACTAAAAAGTCTTTACATTTGGGTGAAATCCCCATTTCTCTAACACTGCTTTTTAAAAAGATATTAGTACAAATATTCTGACCTAAGTCGTAATGAAGCGCTATTACATTTATATAAAAATCTATTTTTCTCAAAAGCATGATTTTCGAGTTAGGCGGTTATTGCTTGTGCCCACAGAAATATAAAAAAAAACCTACTCGTATTGTGCTGTGCGTCTTATCATAGCACTATTGGAAATTTTATCCCTTTTATTGCTCAAAATGCATTTTTTTGCATTAATATAAAAAAATAACAAAACAAAAAACAAACATCTCCTTTAAAATTTTTGGACAAAATTGATTTACTGTTACTTTTTTTTTGCGTGCGATTTCTAAATGAGTTATCAAATAACGATTGAGTGAGTGAATTTGTGATATTTTATAATAAAAGTTTTCATAATAAAAATTTATATTTAAAAAATGAAAAATAATGTTAAATGTATTACTTTATTAATATATAGTGAAATTTTGGTGAACTCGTCTATTAGATCGATTAAAATTAAAAATTGAAGATGAACTAATAAAATTACGAATTGGAATTTTATTTACACTTACAAACAAATGATAGTACATGCTAGACATAACATCGTAACAGTTCTCTATGACAAGCAATTATCTTCAGAATTTAATATATTTCAGCTGCGAATATATGTAACTACACGATTGACGCACATACTTGTAGTTACTACAAAAATTTTCTGAGTGCATTTAACATGTTTTTTGCTACATTATACTTTCAATTTAAACGATTTTTTGTTTTGTTCTTTTTAGTAGTTAAAAATTAGTTCTTTTTAATTTAAACGATTAACCGACAATTATGTCGAGCGGCTGTAGTCGAATAATTGAAACCACAAGACACAATTTATATGTTGTGCATTTTACTTGCCGGACCAACACCGTTTTCGTAACGTTTTCTGGATGTGTATAAATAACTTACCAGCTAATTTCCATCCATTAAATAAATAGCCAAATGGTTTCATTTCTCTTAATTTTGTAAATATTGTACATTTTAGACTTTGAAAATGAGTCGTGTATTCTTCCCGATCACTATCAATATTTACAAAACGATTTACATCAATTAATATTGATTCTAAATTATTTTTACTCATGTTGGCTCAATTGCTTTCTAAAAACTGACCGTAAAAGTTTGTCGTGACTGCTGTTTTATATCGGCAAAAGAAACAGGGTTAACAACGTTTGCGAAATATAAAAGTATCTGATGGATTAAGTGCGGATTGAAGCGATCGTTTTACAGATAGATACATTTCTTCTTGGAACTAAGAACTGTTATATTTTTTTTAAATAATTGTAGTAAATGGTTTGATCCAATTTTAAAATTAAAAATTGCTTTAATTGATTTATTAATATTTTCTTTTTTTAATCACAATAAAGTTGGTAAAATTATAATAAATTCTCTCTCTCTAGTGTTAAAAAACAAAAAGAAATGTCAGCTGTAAAATGCATAAAAACAATTTTTCAGATTATGGAAAAAAATGTTTGTTGTTAGATACATTGTCATTTGTGTTTGATTGTTTTAAGCTTTTTATACCCTCCACACCCCTGTGCAGAGGGTATATATCAGTTTGTGATTCCGTTTGTAACGCATCGAAATAAATTCCTGAGACCCTAAAAAAATATATTTTCTTGATCCTTATAACAAGGGAAGTTGATTTACCGATGACCGTCTGTCTGTGGAAATCACGATCACGCCGTCAACCGTCACATTGGCTTAAGCAAGTTTTACCACATATTTTTTTATCATTAAAATTAAATATTAAAAATTTATAAAAAATAAAAAATGAAAAATGGAAAATGGAAAATGGAAAATGAAAAATGAAAAATGGGAAATGAAAAACGAAAAATGGAAAATGAAAAATGAAAATTGAACATTGAAAAATGAAAATTGAAAATTGAAAATTGAAAAATTAAAAATGGAAAATGAAAAATGAAAAATGAAAAAAGAAAAATGGAAAATGAAAAATGAAAAATGAAAATGAAAAATGAAGAATGGAAAATGAAAAATGAAATTGAAAAATGGAAAATGAAAAATGAGAAATGAGAAATGAGAAATGAGAAATGAGAAATGAGAAATGAGAAATGAGAAATGAGAAATGAGAAATGAGAAATGAGAAATGAGAAATGAGAAATGAGAAATGAGAAATGAGAAATGAGAAATGAGAAATGAGAAATGAGAAATGAGAAATGAGAAATGAGAAATGAGAAATGAGAAATGAGAAATGAGAAATGAGAAATGAGAAATGAGAAATGAGAAATGAGAAATGAGAAATGAGAAATGAGAAATGAGAAATGAGAAATGAGAAATGAGAAATGAGAAATGAGAAATGAGAAATGAGAAATGAGAAATGAGAAATGAGAAATGAGAAATGAGAAATGAGAAATGAGAAATGAGAAATGAGAAATGAGAAATGAGAAATGAGAAATGAGAAATGAGAAATGAGAAATGAGAAATGAGAAATGAGAAATGAGAAATGAGAAATGAGAAATGAGAAATGAGAAATGAGAAATGAGAAATGAGAAATGAGAAATGAGAAATGAGAAATGAGAAATGAGAAATGAGAAATGAGAAATGAGAAATGAGAAATGAGAAATGAGAAATGAGAAATGAGAAATGAGAAATGAAAAATGAAAATGAAAATGAAAATGAAAATGAAAATGAAAATGAAAATGAAAATGAAAATGAAAATGAAAATGAAAATGAAAATGAAAATGAAAATGAAAATGAAAATGAAAATGAAAATGAAAATGAAAATGAAAATGAAAATGAAAATGAAAATGAAAATGAAAATGAAAATGAAAATGAAAATGAAAATGAAAATGAAAATGAAAATGAAAATGAAAATGAAAATGAAAATGAAAATGAAAATGAAAATGAAAATGAAAATGAAAATGAAAATGAAAATGAAAATGAAAATGAAAATGAAAATGAAAATGAAAATGAAAATGAAAATGAAAATGAAAATGAAAATGAAAATGAAAATGAAAATGAAAATGAAAATGAAAATGAAAATGAAAATGAAAATGAAAATGAAAATGAAAATGAAAATGAAAATGAAAATGAAAATGAAAATGAAAATGAAAATGAAAATGAAAATGAAAATGAAAATGAAAATGAAAATGAAAATGAAAATGAAAATGAAAATGAAAATGAAAATGAAAATGAAAATGAAAATGAAAATGAAAATGAAAATGAAAATGAAAATGAAAATGAAAATGAAAATGAAAATGAAAATGAAAATGAAAATGAAAATGAAAATGAAAATGAAAATGAAAATGAAAATGAAAATGAAAATGAAAATGAAAATGAAAATGAAAATGAAAATGAAAATGAAAATGAAAATGAAAATGAAAATGAAAATGAAAATGAAAATGAAAATAAAATGAAAATGAAAATGAAAATGAAAATGAAAATGAAAATGAAAATGAAAATGAAAATGAAAATGAAAATGAAAATGAAAATGAAAATGAAAATGAAAATGAAAATGGAAATGGAAATGGAAATGAAAATGAAAATGAAAATGAAAATGAAAATGAAAATGAAAATGAAAATGAAAATGAAAATGAAAAAGAAAAAGAAAATGAAAATGAAAATGAAAATGAAAATGAAAATGAAAATGGAAATGGAAATGAAAATGAAAATGAAAAATGGAAAATGAAAAATGGAAAATGGAAAGGAAAGTAGAAAATGAAAAATGAAAAATTAAAAATGAAAAGTGAAAAATGAAAAATGAAAATGAGAAATGAAAAATGAAAAATGGAAAATGAAAAATGAAAATGAAAAATGGAAAATGAAAAATTAAAAATGGAAAATGGAAAATGAAAAATGGAAAATTGAAAAATGAAAAATGAAAAATGAAAAATGAAAAATGAAAAATGAAAAATGAAAAATGGAAAATGAAAAATGGAAAATGAAAAACGAAAAATGGAAAATGGAAAATGGAAAATGAAAAATGAAAAATGGAAAATGAAAAATGAAAAATGAAAAATGAAAAATGAAAAATGAAAATGAAAAATGGAAAATGAAAAATGAAAAATGTAAAATGGCAAATAAAAAATTAAAAATGAAAAATGGAAAAAGAAAAATGAAAAATGGAAAATGAAAAATGGAAAAAGGAAAATGAAGAATGAAAAATGTAAAATGGAAAATGAAAAATGAAAAATGAAAAATGAAAAATGGAAAATGGAAAATGAAAAATGAAAAAATGGAAAATGGAATATGGAAAATGAAAAATAAAAAATGCAAAATGCAAAATTAAAATTGAAAAATGAAAAATGGAAACCGAAAAACTAAAAATGGAAAATTAAAAATGAAAAATGGAAAATGAAAAATGATAAATGAAAAATGGAAAGCTAAAAATGGAAAATGAAAAATGAAAAATGAAAAATTTTAAATTAAAAATGGCAAATGGAAAATGAAAAATTAAAAATGGAAAGTGGAATATGTAAAATGAAAAATGGACGATGAAAAATTAAAATATAACAAGTAAGAAAATTATAGTCGGTCTAGACCGACTATACGATACCCTATACCATGCGTTTATAAACCCTATCTCTTAGGCCCAACTAACTGGACATAGAAAATAAGCGAAAACCAAATTTGAGTGGGATTTTTATTAATTTTTTTGGCTGCAGATATAAAAAAGTTCATATCGGATGCTATATCTATAAAGGGGCTAGGTCCAAAAATGGACCGATCCTGATCATGTTTGGTAAAGTCTCTTGTATTTTGCAAAAATATGTACAAACAAAATTTGAGAAGAATCAGTGCAATATTTTTGTTTTTTAATAGATTTAACTGAAGATCGGGAAGCAGCTCTATATGGGGTCAAAGGGATCATTTTTGGACTACTCATTAGTGGATGTAATGAACGCATACAAACCCAATTTGAGTAAGATCTATATGACAATTTGGATCTTATGGCAATTTATGTCGATTTCATATGGGTAATTTGTATGGGGGCTAGGTCTGAACATGGACCGATTCTCACCAATTTCAATAGCGTTCATCCCATGGCCGATAAAAGCTTATGTACCAAATTTCATCAAAATATATTCATATTTGCGACCTGCAGTTTGATTACAAGCTTTACATGGACACACAGACGGACGGACGGACGGACGGACGGACGGACGGACATTGTTAAATCAACTCAGAAAGTGATTCTGATTCGATCGGTATAATTAAAGATGGGTCTAGGTCAAATATTTTTGGTTGTTACAAACAGCAGCACAAAGTCATTATACCCAAACCACATAGTGGTATAGGGTATAAAAATGAAAAATGAAAATCGGAAAACGAGAAATGAAAAATTAAAAATTAAAAATGGAAAATGGAAAATGGAAAATGAAAAATGAAAATTGAAAAATGAAAAATGGAAAATGAGAAATGAAAAATGGAAAATGAAAAATGAAAAGTGAAAAATGGAAAATGGAAAATTGAAATTAAAAATGAAAAAATAAAAATGAAAAACGAAAGATTAAAATTGACAAGTGAAAAATGGAAAATGATAAAAAAAAAAAATGAAAATTGAAAATGAAAAAGGTGGAGGGTATCAAAGATTCGGCCCAGCCGAATTTAACACTCTTACTTGTTTTTTTTTTTAATTTTAGGTTAGGATGATTTAATATTGGAACTAATTGCGTCAAATATCTTTAGAAAAGTATACTCTGGTCGCTGAGTCGAGTTTTATTAAATTATGTGGCCTGTGTTATATTTGTATAATCCATGTACATATTAGTACTTTTATCCTGACTTGGCACTTTTATCCTGACAGCCTCCATGGCTGTTGGACCGTGTTATTATTGTTTTAAATATTGATAAATTTCTAAAACGCAAAACTATTCTGGCATTAAGCCTTCATGAGTGATGATATTAGACATTGTAATAATTGATAAAATAGTTTCTATATGAAATTTTTTTCCACAAATGGCGACCATGAGGTTTATTTATTTCTAGTTTTTTTAGCTATAAGCTTAAGCTTAAAATTGATATTATGTTAAGTTAGTTCGGGTATTGTGAAATATGTATACGACTAATGTAGCCCGCTTCCAACACAATTTTTGGTATAGTTAACTACATATGACTGTTAGAATATCTACTGTACAGTAATAAAAGCATTAACTGTATTTTTCATTAAAAAAAAATCTTTGTGAATCCGATCACAGGGGAGATGTATAAACATCTATTTACACATCAATTAAAATCAAAAAGTAAGCTGAACTTTCATTCCATATGTTTTGTTTTTTTTTAATTTTTATTTATATTTTACCGGTTGTTTGATTAAAAATCAAAGTTAATGCATCCTCTTGACAGATATTTAAACATTATCTAAGTATATTTAAAATGTAGATGAAATATCTTTATATAAATGCAAACGAATTCACTTAAATCTTGTAATCTTTTGAAATAGCTTTCAAGAAAATCTGAAATACTTTGCTATGCAGCATTTGCCAGATAATTAAAATACTTAATGTGGAATGGTAACTCATTTAAAATATGTATTAATGTTTATTTCACATGTAAGGAATGCTCCCTAATATTTTTTAAATAAGTCATTCGATTTCTTGACACGACTGTACATGAAATAAACAGTAATCACTCTAAAAAATCTAAAAGAGTTTATTAATTTTCTAACATATGTAATTTCTAAAAATAAAACTTTCCTTTGGCTCCAAAATTAGGGAATACACCTGTTGAATTTGATTTGTTCATAATTTCTTCTTTAGTTTTGTTTCATCTCTTGGTATTTTGGAAAATGTGGTCCCTTGTCAAATTTTAGTTTATATATCTCAATTATGTTACAACCTGAAAAGGAAACACAACAAATTTGGGAAAAATGTTCTTTAATTCTCAACATAATGTCCTTTTAGCTCGATACGCTTTTCCCAGCGACATTCAATAGCTTCGATACCCTGTTTATAGTAGGAACTGTTTAGCTTCTTTAAATAGCCATCAACCGAAGACTCCAACCACCACCTCTTCGTTTACCTCCGAGCCATTTTTTCAAGTTTGGATATAGAAAATAATCAAACTTCAATTCGTATTTGACAAAATTATCTTAAGCTTTTGAAAACAAAATTTAAACCGCTGGAAAATTTTTAATTTTTTCCAGATTCGAGCTTATTGCTTAACATTTCTAAATAAAAGTGAAAAAAATTTTTTCTCTCCTAACAGATATCGTTAGCTGAAATTAAAATCGATAACATAATATTTTTATTTCTTAGAGGTGAAGCAGAAAAGGTTGTATTTTTTGTATAAATGAGTTCCTATTTAAGTTATTTTGATTATTATTATTGATCGTATAAACTATAATATAAAGTATAATTCAAGAGCTGCAACTCTCCTCCATCGATTCAAGTCAGTTTGCAAAGAGCCGGTTGGAAAATCTGTCAAATATAACAGTAAACAAAAATAGGACATATATCAACGATTGATCGTTAAAGGGCTAAGGGCAGGGCCCGTTTTATAAGCCAGATTTTTTTTTAACGATTTTCATAAATTTTTCAGCTAAATACTTACGGTCGTATAGTATTCATAACAAATTCTAATTTCGGCTTCAATGTATGGATTTCTCATTGAAAAGATATTGTTTTAAAAAACCTTTAATAAGAATTTATATTCATAAACGTTTAATATCGTTTTGTGTATTCTCGCTGGCAAAACGCCTATTTTACTCTCATTTTATGAAAATTCATTTCGATTGATTTTTATTTAAAAAGAAATAATTCCATACATAATTAATATTTTCAGAAATAGAATTTATAAATGTTAAAAAAGCCTAGAAATCATAAACAAAAATATTTGAATAATTTTCTAATATGATTACAAAATAAATATATTCGAATTATGGTTATGTTTTAATTGCATTCATTCACATCACTCTTTTGCTTGAATTGTTTTTATTTAATTTATCAAATAGTTTACATAGATTTATAGCCAATATTTCAAGCTTTACCTCAGTTATTGTAGACCTAAACATTTGCTTTGGAGTATTTTAAGAAAATTTTATTCTATTGTAGGCTTATAGAGGTTATAGCCTGCAATAAAATGTTTGTTTATGAATAATGTTTTTTTTAAAAATTTCTTATTAATCTTTTTTGAAATTGTTTTCAGTAATTATTAATTAAACCATTAACATACTCGTAAAATTTATAAATGCATAAAAAAATGTATAATGCATATTTAGTTGTACCGCCTCCCTATCGATTACGGTAGTAAATTTGTATCATATTCTCTTCAATCTGAATTGAAGCCATAATTTAAATATTGAATAATTGCTTTTGGACAAATAAATTAATACGGTACCCTATACCATGCGTTTAGAGACCCTTTCTCTTAGGTCCAAGTAATTGGATATAGAAACTAAGCACAAACCAAATTTAAGTGGCACTGTTATTATTTTTTTTTTGCCTTCGAATATGAAATAATTCATATCGGATGCTATTTTGATATGGGGACTAATTCAAAAAATTGGACGATCCTGATCATATTTGGCAATCACTTATTTTTTGCAAAAACATTTACAAATCAAATTTCAGAAAACTCTATTCAATATTTTTGTTCTCTGGGGCTATGACTAAGAATTGTCTTATAGTAATTATTTGTGGACTACTAATTAATGGATATAATAAACAAACGCAAACCAAATTTGACCGAGATCTATATGATAATTTTTCATAGGGATAATTTGTAAGAAACCTAGGTCTGAACATGCATCGATTTTCACAAATTTTAGTAGCGTTCGTCCTATGGACAATTAAAGCTTATACAGTAAATTTCGTCAAAATATATTCATATTTACGACCAAGGTTTACATGGTCGCAAATGCGACTCAAAATATGATTTTTAGTCGATGGCTTTAATAAAATATGGATCTAGGTCAAATACTCTGACAACGATTACTTGCGTATGGGTATTCATATCGCCTGCCTGACTAATGGAGAAGGACAAAATGAGCATAAAATTTAATGAAACGGGAAATTTCATATTTCATTGCAATGAAACAGAAATATAATACAACCCATAAAAACAAAGTTTTTATTAAAACTCTTCCTTTCCTTATGCATATGAGTTTTGAATCTCTCCGTGACTGTGCGTGACTTTGCGTGAGTGTGCGTGACTATGTTAAAGTTAATCTTTTTTCACAGTAAGTCTATCGACCAGGTTTCAGATCGATCGGATAAGGGGAAATGGGTTTTAAATCACTTCGTGACTATGCGTGACCATGCGTGACAGTGCGTAACTAGGTCAAAGTTAAACGTTTTTCACAGCAAGTGTATAGACCAAGATTCAGATCGATCGGATAAGGGGAAATGGGTTTTAAATCACTTCGTGACTATGCGTGACTATGCGTGACTGTGCGTGACTATGCGTGACTGTGCGTGACTATGTCGTAGTTGATCTTTCTTTACTGCAAGTATATCGACCAAGTTTCATATCGCTCGGATGAGGGTAAATGACATTTAGATCACTCCGTGACTGTACGTGACCATGCGTGACTGTGCGTGACTAGGTCAAAGTTAATGTTTTTTCACAGCAAGTGTACTGACAGAGTTTCAAATCGATCGGACGAGGGGAAATGACATTTAGATCACTCCGTGACTGTGCGTGACCATGCGTGACTGTGCATGACTAAGTCAAAGTTAATGATTTTTTACAGCAAGTGTATGTACCAAGTTTCCGATCGATCGGATGAGGGGAAATGACATTTAGATCACTCCGTGACTGTGCGTGACTACCTCAAAATTAATCTGTAGTCACAACAAGACTATGGGCCAAGATTCAGATCAATTGGATAAGGGGGAATGGGGTTGACCCACGACAGACAGACAGACAGACGGAGAGTTAAAAGAAAGAGTTTAAAAATGCATTAGAATTAAAAAAAAAATTAATGTCATTGCAGACATTTCATTGTATTTATGTACAATTTTAGACATAGCAACACGATTAATGTGAATTAGCCTTCACTCAAGGGAACGACTTTCCCTGATTTATAATCATAACACTTCATACATATATATATATACTAGCTGACCCGGCAAACTTCGGTTTGTCCAAAAGAAATTTTTTTGATTGAAATAATTTCGACATTTTTTTTATCGAAAATTATCGACCGTTAACAGATGACGCAATAATATAATTTGAATACAACACTTTTCGAATTCAGTTGAATTCAATATCTTATAATTATACGGATAGCTGACCCGACAGTCTTCGTCCCGTCCAATATTTGGCGAAAATAGAATAAAATCAAGTATTAATAAAAAAAAAAAAATATAGAACAATGATTGTAATCAATTTAATACTGCACGATATACAACATTTTTTGTTTTCTGCTCGGGAGCGTAAATGAATAGTGAGGATAGTTTCCCAACTCGGGACCACGCAACATATAGCTGGCCGTGTGAAAAGCATAACATTTTCAGATTTGTGCCGCACACTTCCAGAGACTGTCCTTGTGACTTGTTTATCGTCATCGCAAATGCAGGTTTCACTGGGAACTGTGTACCTTTGAACTGGAACGTCAAATCGGTTGAAGTCAAGGGAATTCGCGGAATTAAGCATCACCCACTATCACATTACTCATTAATTTCGTCACAATCAGTCGGGTTCCATTGCATAGTTTCGGGGCATAAGGATGACAGATCCAACTTTAATTCGAATTGGGAGATTCACCGTAAAGCAGCGTGCATAATGGCTCTGGTGGTGGAAGCAATTTGGCAATTTCACCTTTCCGCCCACTGCAACACAATCCAGGCGGTTCTTTATCAAATTTAACTGCATTGCAATGCTCACAAATGACAGACATCTGGTCGAATTGAACCGATGTGCGCGATCTGTATTGAATGTTGGGCTCATACCGAAAGGGTGCATGCGCAATGTTCATCTGAATAATTTGTTGTAGCCTACGTTGTCGTTCAAAAATCGCACATTGTGATCTGGCTTCGTCATTGCCGAGTACGAACTTCTCTTCTTCTTAATCATTGTTGCTCATTGTGTGCTTCGTTGATCTCTCCTTACTGTCCCGCACGATTTCCAAGCATTCTGGTCGAACTGATTCCCTTCCAATATCACGTTCCTCTTCCGTTTGACGTGTTGCGACATTTCCGTGCTGCGTTGCATCCTGAGAACGCCGGCCAATGGTATCATGAACACTTCTTGGCATCGTAATAAAAATGATAAAATTATCCGAAAGTCAAAAAGAATATACATATATTTTTAAAGAAACAGTTATTCAATAATAGAACAATTTTTGAAATAAAAGCGCTTATGTTAGCTTAAATATGCGGTAGGTGACACTCCCACTTGTCCAATCCCGCCCATTTTCGCCAGGGCTAATCACAGAAGTAATAGATGAACTCACACAAACTTGCAAAGCTCTCCCTATCATTATACTCGGTATATGTACATTATATTTAATCAGTACTTTGTAGGGGATGTACCCTGCCCACTTATCCGATCCAGCCTTATTTCGTCATGTGTACTTACACTTATAACAAATGATGTCACATAAAGTATCAAAGCTTTCCCTGTCATGATATTGAGTATGATATTGAGTGATTCATATTTTTGTAGGTGCCACGCCCACTGTTCCAATAACGCTAATATTTACAACGGCTACTCACAGCAACTCACAGCAATAATAGATGACCTCATACAAAGTTGCAAAGCTCTCCTTAAAACAGTACTCAAGATATATGATGTGAAAAATTAATTGTGTATGGGAGTTACCACGCCCACTTATCCGATACCGACCATTTTCGGTATGACTATCCGTATTAATAATAGATGACCTCACACAAATTTACAAAGCTCTCCCTCTCATAGTACTCAATATATATTATGTTAAAATGGAATAACGCGTACAGCGCCATCTGTTCAGACTTTTTGTACTTTTCTTTTTTCCTAAACATTCGCGTGGCAGTTACAAACAAACTCGCAGAAGAAAGTATCCCTTTTGGTCCTGTAGTTCTCAAGTTATAAGCGGACGAACAAACCACGATTCATTTTTATATATATAGATATAGATTTTTATTACTTTTTGGAATTTTGTTAAAATTTTGGATATAAATAAAAACTTTTGTCTATTTCATAAGTTTTTAATTTCGGATATGATGTATTTACCAAACTTGTATATCCTATACCAAAGGATGCCAGATGCAAATTCAAAATATGTTTGTCCCTTATAAAAATATATTGATTTGAAACGGCTTAAATCATTAAAAGAAAAGTAGAGTTTATTGGCTCAAATTTTCGTAATGTAAGCTTAAGGAAAAAATATTTATAAAATTTTCTTGGAGTAATTGTGGTAGTTTAGGATCAATTTTAGTCAAAGTCCCATATAAAACAACCTCCCGATATTCATTCAATCTATCTAAAGACTTTCAAATTAAACTTATATTACTCAAATTTGTTATGTACATGTTTTCAGAATAGATAATTGAACTTACTAAATATTTTCTTGATCAGACTTGTTTTGGAGCTAATCTTCATATAATAATCACATCCGAAATGAAGTTTAAAATTAGTTTTAAGATATTTTTTTTATATCGAACCCAGTATGGTGAATCTACGACCCTTTTTCAAAACTTGTTTTGCGTTTGCGTTTCATTTTAAATTTGTATAAATTTAAAATTCACCTTTCTTAAATTTTCCTAATTCAAATTCAGAACGAACAGGAAACGCTGAAGATTCAAAATGAGAACGTTACATGTAAATTTACGGATTCAAAGGCTCAAGTACAAAACTATATGAATTTATAAATTGTTTGGAACGATAATCAAAATAATAGAAATAATGAATAAATAAAATTAGATCATAAAGAATGCTTACGTAAATTTCTGTACAAAGTTAAATATCAATTACTAAGTCCCAGCAAATGCAATGAAAATGTTCCGTTACTTTTCAAATTCATTGTCATGAATTTTCAATTTGCCATTTATCGAGCAAAGGATGCCTTGCGGTTTCTATTATCCCGAATAAGAGAAAACGCGTTTCAGTTATTTACTTTGTGGTCCTGGTGTTGCTAGTCCACGTGCAATTAGGTTAAATGTACTTTTTGCACAAGTTTTTTTTTATAGTTTACATATTAAACAGCTCACCCCAACCTTCCATGCGAAGGCGATTGCTGTATAGTGGACCTGTATCAATCACATAAAAATTTGTATCCCCACGAAATGACAACATAGACGTAGTGTCTCAAGTCATTTTTTATACATTCTACATTGCGGAATAGATACAGCATTGTATGTGTCAGTAGAAGAAGAAGACGAAATTCATAGTCATACTATTTAAAAAAACAAACACGTGTTTATTCAAATATAAGTTTTCAAGGCGATGGCATCAATCCAAAAAGAAATAAGAAAAAAAATTTCATATATTTTTAAACAATCCAATTGCCATAGGAAGGCAAGTTGGAGAATCCCGGGCGACTACCCGAAATGTTATCAAGTTGAGATCATTTAAAGTTATAAAAGTTCCAACCAGAAATGATAAAGTGGTTAGAAGAGCCAAACCGAGAGCGAGAAAGTTGTTAACACCAGAATTGAAAAAAATTTAACGGGTGCATATTGATGGATGATGACGTAAAAAATGATTTCAATCAAATCCCAGGTGTTCAATTTTATACGGCTCATGTCAGATGTGGTGTACAGAAGAAATTTAAATAAAAAATTTGGCAAAAAAAATGTAGTGTTGCAGGCTACGTGGCACTTTAAACAAAAATTTTTATATAAAGGAATGTATACAAAAATGTTTGTTACCTCTGTATAAACAGCACTCAATTCCCCTTTATTCTGGCCAGATTTGGCTACAATACAAACAATACAAACTGTTCTGAGCTTCGACCAATTGAAAAATTTTGGGCACAAGTGAGGCGAATTTTACGAAAAACATCTAAAGTTGTTGTTAATGAAACAAAAATGTATAACTTGTTGGATCAAAGCAGTCAAAAAAATTGGGGAGGAAGTGTGCAATTCCTAATTCGCTGATCGAAGATGAATTTTTTCATATGTTTTATATACTAGCAGATTCCAGCTCTCGAAATTTGAGTGCAATTTCTAGGCAAATTTACTTGTCAACTTAGCCAATTCACAAACCAACACTTTTTTGGTTTATTATTATTGTGAATAAATATAACAAACTCATTAACAAACACATTAACTTATTTAATAAACACACACATTGCATATGTATAATTTTATGTATGTGTTAGTAGCAATTTTAAATTCAATTTACTCAAAATAAGGGAAAAAATTAAAAAATCTGTAAATCTGCAAAACGGCTAAAAAGAAATACCTTTCAAATAATATACGTTTAATCAAAATCGGGATAAAATGGTAGAACAAAACATCGGTCACAAGAAATCGCCGAGCTTATTAATATTATAGATATATTAAAAAACTATACTTATATTCTCATTATGTGATATGAATTTCGAATTCTATGTTTGTTGTTTTAAAAATATGTTTAAAATAATATGTAAAATTGTTTTCGTGGGCATTCTTTATTATTTGCATAAACAACTGGAAGTTCTGTGTTTATTGTTGTAGAAACTGGATCTCAGGGTAACTTTTTAAGTCCAGTAAGCAAATATTAACTATTTATTTATTTTATAGTGTAACTTGTTAAGTTCTCCACAAAAGGGTAGATTGGAAAACATCTGTTTTCTCTGGGATGCATTAAACAAATTCTTTTATTGAAAATACAAAACAATTTAAAGTGTTTCATTTAAGAAGTTCTTGTTGATACTTAGCAGCAAATGTTTCTGAATCTCTACGGATGGACACTCTTTTCAAGTTTGATACACTAGAAAATTCAGTTAGAATTTAAATATTTTGAATTCAGTTCCTGAAAATCTTCATTAAACAAAACTAATTTGGACTTGTAGTTTTTTTTTTTGAGCATTTATTTAATTATTTAATATTTTTTAATCTTAAGTATAGAACGTTATGTTCTTGTTTTCTTTTTTTTTTTTTTTTTGTTGTTTGAAGTATTAACAGCATAATGATTAAGGAAAATTTAAAAAAGTTAAGGCGAAAAGTATTGAAAATTAGTTTTTCGGCGTGTGCTTTAGGTTAATATTTATGATAGTTGTTTCAAACTAACTACAAAATAAGAAAAGATTTGAAAAATAAATCTTATTTAGTTCCTTACAAACCACCGCCAGAACGATCGACACTGATCTTTTGTTTCAGTGCAGCAGCTTCATGCTTTTGTTCTTCCAACTCGGCCATACGAGCAAAACGTGAATAGGCAACATCACCCGTTTTAATGGCCGACATCATCTGGATATTGAAATATAAAGAAAAAAAATCAAAAATAAACTAAAAGCGTTCGTTGTTAAAATTATAAAGAACTTGCCTGCAAATATTCATCAAGTTCAACTTGACCATTCATATTTGTATCAATTTCCTTTAAGATTTCATGCAATTGTTCACCGGATATGTCACCGTCACCAAAGCTCTGCGTAAAAGTTATCATAGAGATTAAAGTTATTGTTTGTTTTGAAAGAGCAAAAAAAAGTGTAAAAGGATTTACCTTGAGTGCCCTACGTATGTCATTAATGGAGACATAGCCCTTTTGGTCTTTGTCGATAAGTTGGAAACGTTTGATATATGTTTGAATTTCATCCTTGGACAATTTGATGGGAATTTTTTCCTTAGAAGCACGATTAACCATATGACCCATTTCATTGGCCAAGAAGTCGGTAGCTTGTTTGAGTTGTTTCTAAAATTTCATTAGAAAGTTTTGAACAATAAATTCAGATTATCATCTCAAGCAATGTACTTACAGCTTTTTCATCCTTAGACCATTTTAGTTCCTCCCCCATAATGTCAATAATGACGGGTAGAGCTTCCTGAGCTGCTTGGACGTTGAGGAAAGCCAAACGTAAGCGACGGGCAATCATATCAACAGCATTGCAGGCATATTCTCGCACACCATAACGAATTTCCGCATCAATATAGGGGAATTCTGGATGAATGCGATTACCAATGATGGGCCAGCGTTTACCGGTCAGAGAGGCCATTTTGGCTACGGCAAAAGCACGATCACCATATGCTTTGGCCAAATGTTGAGCCACTTCACATTCCAAACCAAAATCTTGCACTAATCGAATATACATTGTAGGAGTCCAGCCTTGACCACCCTCAATTTTTAACATTGAAGTCACAGCTTCCATGCGTTCAGGTTTTAAGTTGCAAGCTAAAAATTAAAAAAAAAAAAAAAAACAAAAACGAAAATATTATTAGTTCTACAAATTTACTATTCATCTTAATTTAATTATTTAGATCTGGATAGGTCTTTTTTTCTATTAAAAATTCTGGGAAATGAAACTAGTTTTTCCTAATATTTAGACGTAAAATATAAAAACACAAACATGGTAATAAAATTGTATTCAAATAGTATGTGGATCGATTACACAGACCTACAAAATTTAGCCTCTTGTTTCTCTACTGAGATGTGAGATCACCCGTACCGTATGAGTAATATTTAATACTCATATAATATGAGAAATACGTTGATATAAAAGAATCCACAGTTGTAATCATGTAGATATATGTATTTCCGTAAGCATGAGGAATCCGAATCAAATTGAATAGTGCAAAATTACTGTTTTCACACTGTTAGGTTATACATAATACGAGTATCTCAAAATTATCTCCAACTTTTAGTGGGGGAAATAGTGTGGGTCTGTGTTACACTACGGATCGGTCCTGAGTCAATCAATATAAAAGAATCTAACCCATAAAAAAGTTTTTATTAAAACTCTTTCTTTCCTTATACATATGAGACAGGGAAAGTTGGATGAACGGAAATATTCTACAAAACCTTCCAGGGTCACACTACTATACGGACGCATCTAGTCTGCATGGTAAGACTGTCATTGGTTTCTATGATGAGGACCGTTCTACAGGGATACACTTCCGTCTACCGGACCACAACTCTGTCTTTCAGGCTGAATTGGTCGCGATAACGGAATGTATTAAGCCTATTAACGCACGGGATTCCCCAATTCCCGAAGACGTGAAAATATTTACGGACAGTCTAGCGGCCATCAAAGCGATATCCGCGGACAAAACTAGATCAAGGACTATCCTCGAGTGTAGGAAGAGATTGCAAACTTCTCCGGAAGAGGCAGACTTGAAATCGTTTGGATACCAGGACACAGTGGTATAGTGGGAAACGAAATTGCTGACGAACTGGCCAGGAAGGGTTCTTTCCTGGAAAGAGTCAATTTGGAAAACCCAATACCTTTCAATTCTCGCAAATTGGAACTGGCAGAATGGGCAACCGGTTCGCATGTATCAATTTGGGAGGAGACTGACGTGGGTACGGTTACAAAGATACTATGGGGTACTCCCAACACTACGAAAACTAAGGAAATCCTTAATCTTAGTAGGGGAAACCTTAGTAGGATAATTGGCATCCTCACTGGACACTCTGAGCTGAGGGCTCACCTATACCGTATAGGACGGGCGGAATCGGCCACTTGTAGAGCTTGCGGAGAGGATGACGAAACCCTAGAACACTACCTCTGTTACTGTCCTGTATTTGCGAGAACAAGGGTCAGATATCTATCCAACGACATCCTACCAGGCCTGACGCTTCTTAGGGGGATAAGCTGGAAAACACTCAGGAAATTTGCTGATGAAACCAAATTTCTAAGTTAGTTGTAGATATTCAGATGAACGTAGAGATGTAGAGCGCACAACAAGCCGACCTACTGGCTTAGGTATATATCCGGCACAACGGATATGAGCTATGTATTTACATAGCTCCTCTTATCAACCTAACCTAACCTAACCTAACCTATGCATATGAGTTTTGAATATCTCCGTGACTGTGCGTGATTGTGTGTGACTATCTTAAAATTAATCTTTTTTCACTTCAAGTCTATCGAACAAGTTTCGAATCGACTAGATAAGGGGAAATGGGTTTAAATCACTGTGTGACTGTGCGTAACCATGCGTGAGTATGCGTGACTAAGTCAAAGTTAATCTTTTTTCACAGCAAGTGTATGGACCAAGTTTCAGATCGATCGGATGAAAGGAAATGACATTTAGATCACTCCGTGGCTGTGCGTGACTATGCGTGACTGTGCGTGACTACCCCAAAATTAATCTGTAGTCACAACAAGACTATGGGCCGAGTTTCAGATTAATTGGATAAGGGGGAATGTAGTTGACCCACGACAGACAGAAAGACAGTGAGTATGTGTTAAAAGAAAGAGTTTCTCCAAAAATAACGATCATATAATGGATAATGTGTATGACACTCACCTTTGATAGCTGCATCCAAAGTATGTTCTGCCATGGCTCTGTATGTTGTCCATTTGCCACCAGCAATTGTTACCAAATTGGAGGGACTCACATGCACAATATGATTACGAGCCAAGGATTGTGTATCGTCTTTGTTCGGATCTGAGACCAGTGGACGAATACCACTCCAGGCCGATAAGACATCGCCACGTCTTACCTCAACATCAGCATTCAGATAATTTTTGATTTCATTTAAAATGAATTGAATTTCATCTTCAGTGGGCATTGGATTGTGTGTTATTTCACATGGCAAATCTGTTGTGCCGGCAATAGTTTGTCTTTGCCAGGGCAAAAAGAAAATAACACGACCGTCTGAGGTGGAGGGATCCAATAGACCCATCTGATCGGGACTATAATAGCCTGGCAATACAATATGCACACCCGAACTGGGGCAGCAAATGCTCTTGACGGTGGGATCATCCATTTTACGTATGGAATCCGTAAATGGACCGGTGGCATTGATTATACATTTCGCTTTAACGGTGAATTCTTTACCAGACATGTGATCCCTAACTTTTGCACCGCACAACACTTTTTTGCCGGTGCCATCGTCTTTCTTCAACAGCTCCTTGACTTCAACGTGGTTGCAAACTGTAGCGCCGTGGCGAGCAGCAGTAAGAGATACAGCCAAACACATACGGGCATCATCTTGTTGGCCTAAAATTCAAAAACAAACAACTTATATCGTTAAACATCGCTCCAGTTTAATATTTATGCATTAACTTACCATCATAATAAACAATGGCACCACACAATTTGTCCTTCTTCAACATGGGAAATAATTCCAATGCCTCTGACTTGGACAACAAATATGAACTCTTGACATTACGATCACCAGCTACGAAATCATAGGCTTTAATGCCCACCCAATAATATGGTACTTGCCACCATCTGAATATCGCAAATAGGAGAGAGAGAGAAAAAAAAGCAAAATCAAATAAATTCTTAAAACTGCAATTGGAAAGACATTACTGATAAACTGGCAGCATAATAGGCAAGGGATGAGTTAAATGAGGAGCTGACTCTAGCATTGAGGCTCTTTCTGCTAAGGCTTCCTTAACCATACGATATTGCTCAAAATCTAACTACAAAAAGCGATAAGAGTACAACAACAAATATAAAAAAAAAAATATTTAATTAATTACAAAGTATCTTCCAATCGTATTAATTGTGTATGTATGTACAAGTATGTATGTATGTAACAGCTATGAAATGGTCATGGACAACTTACTCCTAAAATAGCCTTTTGTAAATATCGTACACCACCATGAATCAATTTGGTGGATCTGGATGAAGTGCCGCTGGCAAAATCATCTGATTCCACCATGGCGGTTTTTAAGCCTCTGGTGACAGCATCCAAAGCACAACCAGCACCGGTGGCACCGCCACCAATAATAAGTACATCAAACTCTTCACCACTTTGTAGCGACTTCATTTGTTCGGCACGTGATACCAAAGTCCGTTTACGTTTTGGCGGCCTTTTCATTTCAGCGCTGACCTAAATAAACAACATTTTTAAGAATTTTATTGAATACGTCATTTTAGGGGTTTTCTCTCTCCTATTTCTTTTTTAATTTACCGTATGTGTTGAATTTATACGATCTACGCTCCATGATGCCAAAACTGAGCCAATTGCAGCACTGAGTGTTGTAACGCCAACCTTATAGAACGTTGATGCCATGATTTAGTCTAGAATAACAATAATAATTGAATTCAAATATTTATCGAGTAGTTAGTATCGGCTTAAAATAAACATATAAAGCAGCCTCCCGATATTCAATCATACAATTATATTACTTATGATTGAACAAAAAGTTATCTTACTAAATATGGTCATGAGTGAACTTAAGTCCATTTTCCGTTACTCATCGGCTTTAACCGAGACATAAGAAATACATGTATATTTTACATTGAAAACTTCTGAATTAGCCAAATCGCTCTTTGATGTGTTCTCTATCGAAAGCTAATAATTAGTTACAAAAAATACAATTTTAAAAATAAAGGAAAAAAATATTTTTTATGACCAAAAAATAAAAACTTTTAAGCTTCTGTACCAGAGTGGATTAAAACAATAAAAATAGAATATGATGTGAAAGAAAATGTATAAAATCTTAACCGTTATTTAAATATCTATAGTTTCTGACGTTTTCTTTCAACTGTTTTTTAAACACGATTGTATTTTCCAAAATTTTAATCTTATAATTTATTATTATAAAATAATGACCAGAATAAAGTTTTGTAAAGAGTTAAAAACCAGAATAACAGATGATTTTACTGCTGATCTTAAGCAAAAGGAAATATTCTATGAATAAATTCGAAATTTCAAAAATGATCAAGGAATATCGTGAAATAAGTACGGGGCGGCAGGTCCCGTAAAGCGAGTCAAAGACAGGAGAATTCAATAGCAATAGAGTTTACAGAATGTCCAAAAATGCTAACTAAAGAGGTCATTAACAATCTGAAACTGTGAAGAAACCACTGATATCAGAGTAAAATCGTCTGGCTCGCATAAATTTTCCTAACGAATACATGAACTGGTCAAGGCGGAATTAGAATACAGTCCTCTTTGCAGATGAATTCGAGTTCAATTTTAGAGGCAATGATGGAAAATATAAAAATAAAAATGTTAAGTTTAGCGGTGGCAATATTATGGTATGGGGTTGCTTTTCGGGCGAAGTAATGGGTCCAATTCATGTAATAAAATATACTATAACTGGAATTGGATACAGGCAAAATCTAAACGAAATAATGTAACCATACGCGGAGGAATATATGCCCCTAGTCTGAAAGTTCCGAATGGCTACAATCTAATACAGTTAATATTTTGGAATAGCCAGCCGGATCACCTGATCTATAGATCGAAAAATGCAAATACCAAATTACACAACAACGCAGATTTCATAGAGGCAGTTAATTCAGAGGGCAAAAAATTTTAATGGATATCATCAAAAATTTAATTGACTCCATGCCTCCGCGTTGTAAAGCAGTACATAATGGATACCCAACAAAATATTGAAACTACAAATAGGGGGAAAGTTTTCAATTATTGTATATTAAATGTTTTTTAACAGCATAAAAATTAATGCTTTTAAGTTTTGTTATTTTTCTGAAGTTAAGCTATTTTGTGTGAATATTTTTCCTTTTTGATGTGTAAACATCTATACGGCGTAAATTTCTATTTCACAATACAATCACAAAAACAGCGTAACATGTCAGCCGTAAGACAAAATCGGTGTGACTTATGATTGATTGTATTGGTGAAAAAATTATGATATGTAATAACCTGTTTGAAAATAAAAAATGAAAAATTAAAAACGAAAAATGAAAAATAAAAAATTAAAAATGACAACCGAAAAATAAAAAAATTAAAAATGAAAAATTAAAAATAAAAAATTAAAAATAAAAAATGAAAAATTAAAATTAAAAATTAAAGATTAAAAATTAAAATAAACAATGAAAAATGAAAATCGAAAAATTAAGAATGAAAAATAAAAAATTAAAAATGAGAAATAAAAAATTCAAAATTAAAAATGAAAAATAAAATATTAAAAATGAAAAACGAAAAATTAAAGAAGAAAAATGAAAAATAAAAAATTAACCGGTTGAAATAAAATTAATAATAATAAATATTTTTATTTTAGCAGAGCCCCTGCAGTGGATTGCTATAAGTGATACATAGATGACGTTTTCTGTTTGATTTTAAAAAAATGCCATAAAAAAATCTTTAATTACTAGATGTTTACACATCTCCCCTGTGATCGGACTCTCATGATTTTTTTAATAAATAAAAGATACAAATTTTTAAAATAATAAAAGAGATTTAAATTTTATGATCCAACTTTTTGGTTTTGACCGTTCAACTGGTCAAAAATATATTTTGTTAAAAAATTCCATTGTATAGTCACGCACTCTATAGTAGCAAAAAGTGATCTTACTAAATATGGTTATGAGTAAACTTTTTTAAACCGCAACACCACTGTGCAGAGGGTATATATTATTTTGTCATTCCGTTTGTAATTCAACGAAATAAATTTCGGAGACCCCATATACTATATACAATGTATATTATACATATGTTCTTGATTCTTATAAAAGCAAAAATCGATCTGGTGCTGTCCGTCTATCTGTTTGTCTGGCTATCTGTCTGTTGAAAACATTAGGTCAAGTGGCTCACATTACTTATGCTTAAAATGTTCATCATAATCAGTTTGGTATTGAATTTGGAGCTTCTGTACCAAATAGGTGAGAAATGACGCACGAAAATGTATAGATACTCCGATAAAATTTCATATAAAAAAAAAAATAAAAATAGGGAAATTGTATATGTATCAACGATGCATACAAATTTTTGTTTGCTTGTTGTACATGTGAAAAAAAAAACAACAACAACAATAAAATGTGTATGCATCGCCAATAAACAAACAATGTACGTGTTTACATTTATGCTCATTGCATGAAAGCAAGAAAATACCTAAAATTTTTATTAATTCTATAGCCTTTTTTGTTTCTTAGAGTGGACAAACTTGGTTATAATATCGTTTTTATAACATGGGTGGAGGGTATCACAGATTCGGCAAAGCCGAATTTAACACTCTTACCTCTTTAGACTAACACATCATTAAAACAGGTAAGAAAATTATAGTCGGTCTAGACCGACTATACGATACCCTATAGCATGCATTTAGAAACCCTATCTCTTAGGCCCAACTAACTGGACATTGAAAATAAGCAAAAACCAAATTTGAGTGGGATTTTTATTAATTTTTTTGGCCGCAGATATGAAAAAGTTCATATCGGATGCTATATCTATAAAGGGACTAGGTCCAAAAGTGGACCGATCCTGATCATGTTTGGTAAAGTCTCTTGTATTTTGCAAAAATATGTACAAACAAAATTTGAGAAGAATCAGTGCAATATTTTTGATTTTTAATAGATTTAAGCGAAGATCGGGAAGCAGCTCTATACGGGGTCAAAGGGACCATTTTTGGACTACTCATTAGTGGATGTAATGAACGCATACAAACCCAATTTGAGTAAGATCTATATGACAATTTGGATCTTATGGCAATTTATGTCGATTTCATATGGGTAATTTGTATGGGGGCTAGGTCTGAACATGGACCGATTCTCACCAATTTCAATAGCGTTCATCCCATGGCCGATAAAAGCTTATATACCAAATTTCATCAAAATATATTCATATTTGCGACCTGCAGTTTGATTACAAGCTTTACATGGACACACAGACGGACGGACGGACGGACGGACGGACGGACGGACGGACATTGTTAAATCAACTCAGAAAGTGATTCTGATTCGATCGGTATAATTAAAGATGGGTCTAGGTCAAATATTTTTGGTTGTTACAAACAGCAGCACAAAGTCATTATACCCAAACCACATAGTGGTATAGGGTATAATGATATCATTTGATGATAAAGCTTTTGAGTTTTTCGGATTTGAACCTAAGACCATTTTCCGATACTTATGAGCGTATGTTCGGCTTAAGACATAAAAGATGTATGTTAGGGGATATAAAAAGTATATATTTGCTAGTATATGGCACATTTTATAAAACAAATCGTTTAAAATTTTTAAAATCAAGTTATTTTTACACCCTCAACACCACTGTGCAGAGGGTACACACCAATTTGTCATTCCGTTTGTAACTTATCGAAAAATAGGCCTGATATAGATTTTTGGTCCTTATTATGCTCATTCACAAAATAAACCATTTAACTGGTTAATCTTAGGATAATATTGTCTGTCATTACTTCCAGCAGCTTGGAATTTAAAATGGGGTAAATCGGGCATTATTGTGCCAAAATATGGCCTAATATATAAGTGCACGTCTAAAAAATGCTAAAAATTCGGTGTGTTTGTTGTAATAATTTATGCCGTTTTCTTTTCTGACAAAAAATGTCGCATTTTATATTCTAAATTAAGAGTAACCTAATTTTATACATCAATCGAAAGGTCTCAAAGTACTGTGTTCATAAAATGCAAAAAATTTGGAATATTATCCTCTTTGAAGTCATGGGGTGAAAATATTCAAAAAAGGGGAACAATGTGGAAATATTCTCACACTATGACCTGAAAGAAGTCAATGGCTACCATTTTTTGCGAATTACGAGCGCTCGACTTTGAGACCTTTCGATTGATGTATAAAATAAGGTTGCTCTTAATTTAGAATATATAAAAAAAACACTTTTCGAAAAAAGTGCAAATAAAATGCGACATTTTTTGTCAGAAAAGAAAACGGCATTAGTATTATGTTTATCCAATTGTTTACTTTATCAAATCTTTATACCCTATAGATACCATTAAGTGGATAGGGTATAATGACTTTGACTGATGTTTGTAACTATCAAAAATATTTGACCTAGACCCATCTTTTATTATACCGATCGACTCAGAATTACTTTCTGAAAATTACTTTCTGAATCGATTTAGCGATGTCCGTCCGTCCGTCTGTCCGTCTATGTATGTGTCCATGTAATCAAACAACAAGTCGCAAATGGGATCATATTTTGATGAAATTTGGTATGTAAGCTTGAACGCTATTGAAATTGGTAAAAATCGGTTCATGTTCAGACCTAGTCCCCTTACAAATGACCTCTATGAAATCCATAAGATCCACATTATCATATAGATCTCGGTCAAATTGGGTGCGTGTGTGTTTAATACTCCCATTAATCAGTAATCCAAAAATAAACCCTATAGGACAATTTTTAGTCATAACCCCCATATTAAACTGCTTCCCGATCTTCATTTAAATCTATCAAAAACAAAAATATTGCACAGATTTTTCTCAAATTTGGTTTGTACATATATTTTTTGCAAAAAATAAGTGACCTTACCAAATATGGTCAGGATCGGTCCACTTTTTAACCTAGTCCCCATATAAATATAGCATCCGATATGAACGTTTTCATTTTCGAAGGCAAAAAAAATTAATAACAATGCCACTCAAATTTGGTTTATGCTTATTTTCTATATCCAATTAGTTGGGCCTTAGAGATAGGGTATCTAAACGCATGGTATAGGATATCGGTTAGTCGGTCTAAACCGATTATAATTTTCTTGCCTGTTTTTTTACATTTGTTATAAATAGTTCTATAAGTGCAGAAATTAATGTAAACGTAAAACCCAGGTGCAGGGTATGAAAGACTCAAATATAACATTCTTACTTGTTTAAAATGCAACCACTATACTAATGAATAACACAATTCTTTTAATTCTATTACTAAATAATTGAAAGGAAAATGTTTTAATTCATTATACCAAATACCTCTCTGTGCTGATGTTGGTAACTAACAAAAATACTTTAGTTTATTTATGTGTATCCACATAAATGTACAGGTCTACACATACTTATATATAGATGAAATTTGGTATGCATATGAGCCTTTATCGGCCATAGGATGATCACTATTGAAATTGATGCATGTTCAGATCTAGCCCCCATACAAATATCTCCATTGAGTACGTCTAAAATACACTCAAACCTGTTTTTGTGCGGTCTCTCTTTGCGCGATTTCTTATTTGTGCGTTTTTTTTGTGCGGTATATGTAATATGAAAATTTGCATATATCGCACAAAAAACACAAAATAAATCGCTCAAAAAAAAAAAAATTCCACAAAGAGAGACCGCACAAAAACAGGTTGGAGTGTAATCCTAAAGTCCATATAATCACATACGTCTTCATCAAATAAATCATATATAAATCAAATCCAAATCATGTCGGGACTTTTTTTTAGTAATAGTCCCCATATTCAGCTGTTTTCGGTGCTTAACTTAAATCTATCGTTGCAGGCGACTTTTTTCAAGGAAAAAGCGAAAATAATACTCCAAAAAGCCCTAAAATAGGCTGAATTAGATGACACGAAAAGTGCTAAATGGCGCTAATATTTTTTGTACTTTGAAGTGTTTATAAAAAAAAAGATAATTGAAAAGCGAATACTTATTGATTGACTTTTTGAAGTTATGTACCTCAATCGAAAAAAAATGCTAAGTTGTCTCGATTATTCCATTTACTTTCCATTTACTTTTTCAGAATTTTTTTTAGAATTGAGTAATGAAATGTTTTTTAATTTTTTAAAATTATATGAGAATTTAGCTCTCAATTCCATAAATAAGGGATTTTTTGAAAAGAAAGAAGAAGGCCTATTCAAGCCTATAACTTTTAAAAATGATGTGAGTCCGATCACCGGGAGATGTGTAAACATCTAGTAATTAAAGATTTTTTATGGCCCTTTTTAAAATCAAACAGAAAGCGTCATCTACCCGTGTATATCACTTATAGCAATCAACTGCAGGGGCTCTGCTAATATAAAAATATTTTTTATTATTTCAACCGGTTAATTTTTAATTTTTCGTTTTCGTTTTTAATTTTTTATTTTTTACTTTTTAATTTTTTCATTTTTGTTTTTCATTTTTTATTTTTGATTTCTTATTTTTCTGTTTTCATTTGTTATTTTTAATTCTTAATTTTTCGTTTTTTATTTTCAATTTTTCATTTTTCGTTTTTCATATTTTAATTTTAATTTTTTTTTATTTTTCATTTTTTTTTTCTTATCTATTTCTTATTTTTTATCTCTCATTTTTCATTTTTTATTTTTCATTTTTCCTTTTTCATTTTTAATTTTTAATTTTTAATTTTTAATTTTTAATTTTTAATTTTTAATTTTTAATTTTTAATTTTTAATTTTTAATTTTTAATTTTTAATTTTTAATTTTTAATTTTTAATTTTTAATTTTTAATTTTTAATTTTTAATTTTTAATTTTTAATTTTTAATTTTTAATTTTTAATTTTTAATTTTTAATTTTTAATTTTTAATTTTTAATTTTTAATTTTTAATTTTTAATTTTTAATTTTTAATTTTTAATTTTTAATTTTTAATTTTTAATTTTTAATTTTTAATTTTTAATTTTTAATTTTTAATTTTTAATTTTTAATTTTTAATTTTTAATTTTTAATTTTTAATTTTTAATTTTTAATTTTTAATTTTTAATTTTTAATTTTTCATTTTCAATTCAATTCAATTCAATTTATTTTCTTATAATATTAATAAATATTTTACAATTTAGCTCTAAATATTTAAGAGTTTAGGAACTATGTTCCTTTTTACTTAATAATTATTTGTTAATAATAACATTTACATATTTAAATTTTTTTTATGGGAAAGGGAGGAGAAAATTTTTACAAAAATCTTTTTGAAAGAGTTTTTCATTTTTATTTCTCATTTTTCATTTTTTATTTTTCATTTTTAATTTTTTATTTTTCAATTTTTATGTTTCATTATTTATTTTTATTTTTCATTTTTCATTTGACATTTTTTATTTTTCAGTTTTCATTTGCCATTTTTAATTTTTAATTTTTTATTTTTCATTTTTTATTTTTCAGTTTTTATTTTTCATTTTCAAACAATTTTTCACCAATGCAATCATAAGTCACACCGATTTTGTCTTACAGCTCACATGTTACGCTGTTTTTGTGATTGTATTGTGAAATAGAAATTTACCTCCCTGCTCGTATAGATGTTTAAACATCAAAAAGAAAATTTCATTAAGTGCATCATCCTTCTTATAATCAAAATTTCCGTAGGTACAATTGTACTGCTTGTTAATATTTTAACTATTTGCAGATCTGATAAAATTAAAGCGTAATACTAAAAAGAGCGCTTAATAAAAAAATGCGCTTTTTCGATCGTCAAAATTCGCTAAATCTAGCGAGAAAAACGTTAAGTTGGCAGAACTGTCTGCAGGCCAAATTTGGTTTATGCTTTTTTCGATATCCATTTATATAGTTGAAACTAAAAGCTCCTTCTAGAAACCCCCGGTATAGACCGCCTATACAGCTTCCTTACTTGTTTTAAATAGTTTTGATTTAAAATAAAATTTAAAGAATTATAAATTTTAATGATTTACAGTTTGATATAATTCACTACGAATGAAAAACTAATATGTTTCAAAATTTTATCATAACTTAATTTCAATTCAAAATGTATCTGAATTAAACAATACTTCGGAAGCTATGCTGTACGAAGTGAATTTAATCATAAGAAAAATTATTCATACCCATATTGCCTATATTTCATCTATAGAACATAGGATCGGCTAAATCCAGAACTAGCCGCTATATCGAAAAAGAAACTTAAATACGTCCTTCCTAAGACAGAACTACGAGTAATATATAAAATTGACTTAAATCTAGGGTTTTATCAAAAAATACTACATGGAATTTAATCATAGTTGTGTATGTCTTATATATTATTGTATAGTCCATACACATAAGTATCTTCCACATGATATCCAATTTGTATATGGTACCTTTGGTTCAAATGTGAAAAATCTGCTAAATACAAAAAACGGCTGTTTTTTCGTACCCTCTATAGCCCCTTAACATGAGATTGGGCAGCTAATAAAAAAATATGGGTCACCTTTTTTTCCTGTTCTACAACATATCCAATTTTACTCAGCGATCTGCATGTGCCCCCTCTGAGACCTATCTTGTTACCGCTTCAAATTCTCAGCACACATAATAAATTTACCTACCTAGTGTTTAATGCAATCATTAACAATACACGCACGCACACACACAGACATACATTAATTCAAATACGTAATTTTCGCATCAACAAGAGAATTTCCTCTAATTCAATTCCTTTTTGTTGTTGTTAAAATTTTATTCAATAAATTTAAAGCTTGGTTTATTTGATAATTTAATTTTACCTAAGTGGCCCTATTATTTAATTATTATTTCAATGTCATGAATGAATAATGATACTCCAACACAATTTGCATGTTTTTTTTTTGTTCTTATTATCAGTGAAATGTAGCAGCAATATGTACATACAATACAATATATACAAATATATACAAATTTATTTTTCGTTGGCCAGTTTTTGTTTTATTCTACTTATTATGATAAAAAAAAACAACTAGCGTATTTTATTTTAACAAAAATCTGTCGACATAAAACAGAATATATTGAGTCATCATCTATGAATGTTTTAAAGCACGGATTTAGATTGTTTTATGATGATTAATGTTTAAATAATTTCTAACCAAAAAACGCAACAACTCCTTGTTCTTAATATAAATATATTTAATTACACATTATTTCATGAAGTTATTAACAATTTTCTTCTTTAACATTTATAGTTTTATTGTTAATTGTTGCTTTTTCATCGAGATACACATATATTTGCTGTTAATAACTCACACTTTTTCTGTTTTAACACAAAACTGGGAGAAAAAACAAATGACTTTATTAAGTATTTATTTAACATTAATGACTTTTTTGTATCTTTGAGAAAAGTTTATCCTACACATGTATATAACGAACTAAATATACGGAATGTGTAAATACTCTGCCAAGACCTTTATTTTGGCTAGCTAAGTTTCAAAAACAAAAAAAAGAGATTTTTGTTCTGTTAATGTTAAACAACTCACTCTGTTATGTTACGTCTCTCCTGATGTAAGGGTTGTGTTGTTTTCTCAGTTTTTGCATTGGAATAATTCCAATTGAATTGCAATAGTGGTGATATTTAAGGGGTTGAGGCGGATAGAGGAGGGTAGTATTAAAAAACATTAAACAAATTCAACAATTTTTTAAAATTTGTGATGCAACAATTGCGATAGAAAGATACAACTATACAGATAGTTTTTTGTTTTATTTTCTAAAAAAAAAAACAGGTTGGAAGGAAAAAATTGAAATAAATTTTGTTAATTTTAAAAAATGTCGACACTAGTAGTTAAGTTAATTTGGTAACTTATTTCCTCCATTTCAATCAATTATCGAAAAAATGTAAATCTTAAGTTTTTTTTTTTTAATATCAAATGCTTTTTTATAATTTTCTTATTTATATACATATACATATATTTATTACATTTATCATTTAAAAATATTTTTTTTAATTTTGTTTTCTTATATTTATCAAATTTATCACTAAAAAATATTTTTTACAAATTTTTTTTTTTTTCAAAAATTTTTTTAGCCAATTTTTTTCAAACCCATCACCAAGTAAAAATTTAATAAATAGATGTTTATACCACTATGTGCTGATGTTTGTAACTAACAAAAATATTAGACCTGGACCCATCTTTTATAATACCGATCGACTCAGAATCACTTTCTGAGTCGATTTAGCGATATCCGTCTGACCGTCCGTCCGTCTGTATGTCCACGTAAACCTTGTAATCAACCTACAGGTCGCAAATGTGAACATATTTTGATGAAATTTGATATGTCAGCTTCTATTGGCCATAGCACGAACGCTATTGAAATTGGTGAAAATCGGTTCATGTTCAGACCTAGTCCCCATACAAATGACCCCTATGAGATCCACTTAAATTGCCATATCAAAATTATTATATAGATCTCGTTCAAATTGGGTTTGTGTATGATTGTTACATCCATTTATCAGTAGTTCAAAAATAAACCCTATAGGACAATTCTTTGTCATAGCCCCCATAAGAAGCTAATTTCCAATCTTCACTTAAATCGATCAAAAACAAAAATTTTTCACAGATTTTCTCAAATTTGGTTTGTATATGCTTTTGCAATAAATAAGTGACCTTACCAAATATGGCCAGGATTGGTCCATTTTTCGACCTGGGGCCCATATAAATATAGAATCCGATGTGGACTTTTTCATATCCGAAGGCAAAATAACTTTCCACTCAAATTTGGTTTATTTTATATATCTAAATAGTTGGGCCAAAGAGATAGGGTCTTTAAACGCATGGTATAGGGTATCGTATAGTCAGTCTAGATCGACTATAATTTTCTTGTTTTTTTTTTAATTATTAGTTTTTTTTAAATATTATTTTATAAGTTATTTGGAAAGAATGCTCTTACTTTATAAATGTCTTTTGCATCATTCTAGATTTTAAAAAATTATCTTTCGAAAATATAAACAAAAATTTCGAGTTTAAAAACTTTAAATAATAATTTGTTGGAAACTTTTTAAATACCATAAATTTCCTTTGCTTTTACTCATGTGGTATTGTTATTGTAGCAGCAATGTCTTTTAGGTGTAAGGGTTAATAAAAATTTAGTTAGGAGATTTCTATAATATTTTGAAAGGTATGGCCAGAAATCGAACTGGCCTACACCTTTGTTACCAAAATATTTAAGTTATAAAAGTTTTAAAATATTTATACAATTTACTGTAAGTACATAATGATAATCAGAGCTTCGAAAGAATTTATTCACAGTTTTATGTTGAATCTATATTAAACCGAAACAAAAATTCTCAGTATGTATGAAGTTATTTCTAAGCTTTAAAAGAATTAGTTATTTATCCCAAATTCAATTAAATGATTTAAGATTTCTTAATTACTAAACATTTAGTAAAAATTATTAATTTAAATTAAATTTAAAGACCCTGTATTAATCATACTATTAGTTTTAAAAAAGCACAAAATAAAAATAGCTTTTTTTATAAAAAAAAAACTAAAGTTGTTTTTTGGCACAATAATAATAAATACCATGCTGTACAGCGATGACACTCTGCTAAACTATCTAGTGAATGTGCGTGTTGTTGAATAAGTACGACAATATATATTTTTGTCCAATAATATCCAAAGAAACACCTCAATGAATACACAAATAATGTAGATAAGAATTTTATGATATACATACATAAGAGTACAAAAGATTGGAAACAAATCATTAAATTTGTTAACATATTTTTTTTAATTGAAAATCATCATGTAATGATTACACAACACTTTTTATATTCATTTATCAATACATTCTTGTAAAATTGGGATATTATGGCATTTTGTCCATACACAGCTTACCGTTTGCAATTTCTTTTTTTTTTATTGATTTTTATCGGTGTTTTAATGATATGAGTTTTTGAAACCGATATCCCAAAAACAAATATTTTTCTTTACAAATTTGTATACATTTAACCTTTATGCTAAATAGCAAAAACTACAATAAATATAAGCACTTTAATAAATGATTAAATTAAATCACCTTTTTAGCTTTTTGTTTTGTGTGTAAATTATTCACCTAAACATACTGAATTGGCGAGAATTGTGCAACTGCAGTTGTGAATTTTAGCTACAACCACCATTACCTCCTCTAGTGTTAAATAAAAGCGGCAACAGAACAACACACTACGAATTCGTTAACAACAGAAATAACATCATCAGTTTTATAATCATCGCCCTCATCGTAATAATCATCAAAGTCGTTTGCCATTTTTTTTTTATAGTTATCATGTGAAGGAGTCGTTCGAGTCGTTGACTTTTTAACAAATTTTATTTTATATTGCTTTTTAATTTTATTTATTTAGATTTTTTTTAATTCTCTCTAGATAACAAACGTTTTGTTTGTTAAAATATATAATAAAAGAATCTTCAAAGACATGTCTGTATATTATGTACGAGTATATTAGCAATTATGTTGTCATGGAATTATGTTATATACATACATATATATACTTATAAGCTCCATATGCGATGAGGGAAATAAGTCTAAATTATTGAAAAACCCTTAAGCGTTATTCTTCCATGTTTTAATAATTAAAGCACGATATTTTTGAATTATTTTACTAATTTTATATGAATAAATAGTTGGTCATATTTCTTAAAAGTTTGCCATGAAGGTAAAAAATATTGAATGAAATGTTATAACAATACTTTTTATTTACAAAAAAAAAAAAAAAAAAAAAACAAACAATTAACCCTTGTATTGAAATTTTTATGTTACAGAAAAACTGAAATCTTAATATACAGCTTAATATATAATTACGCTAATCACTGCTCCGATTAATGTGTAACGCTGTGTGCATATGCATTTGATTAATTATCACTCATACGTCTACGTATTAATTATAAGATCTATAATATTAATAGGCTAGGTGATTTCTTGTTACCGATGTTTTGTTCTACCGTTTTATCCGGATTTTGACCAAACGTATATTATTTGAAAGGTATTTCTTTTTAGCTGTTCACCAGATTTACAGATTTTTTAATTTTTTCCTTTATTTTAAGTAAATTGCATTTAAAGTTGCTACTAACACACATATAAAATGATACATATGCTATGTGTGTGTTTATTAAATTTATTAATGAGTTTGTTATTTTCATTCACAATAATAATAAAACAAAAAAGTGTTGGTTTGTAAATTGAGTAAATCGAGCGCTGGAATCTGCTAGTTTTAATAAAAACTTTAACTAATGCCGTTTTCTTTTCTGACAAAAATGTCGCCCTTTTTTTCGAAAAATGTATTTTTTTATATATTCTGAATTAAGAGCAACCTTATATTATATATCAATCGAAAGGCCCCAAAGTGCTGTGTTCATAAATGATGAAAATTTTGATTACTATCCTCTTGGAAGTCATAGCGTGAAAATATTCAAAAAAGAGGAACAATGGGGAAATATTCTCACACTATGACCTGAAAGAAGTCAATGGCTAGAATTTTTTGTGATTTTCGAGGGCTCGTCTATGAGACCTTTCAATTGATGTATAAGATAAGGTTGCTCTTAATTCAGAATATATAAAAAAAATGCACTTTTCGAAAAAAGGCCAAAAAAAAGGCGACATATTTTGTCAGAAAAGAAAACGGCATAAGCTTCGTAGAGCAAAATGTTTTTTTTTGCCTCGAAAAAAAGCGTTTAGACCTAAATGATGACTTTTCTTAAAAAAGAGTTTTCATAATTTTCCAATGCAAGCGTTACATATAGTTTTAGATATTCACCCAAAAAGTTTTCTTCCCAAAGCTCTTACATAAATTTTTGAAATGTATAACAAAATTCGGCTTAGTCAAATACTATATGGTCAGGGTAGAATTAGTTTGTGATGATGTTTGTAACTACCAAAAATATTTGACCTAGACCCATCATTCATTATACCGGTCGATTCAGAACCACTTTAACGATGTCCGTCCGTCCGTCCATCTGTGTGTCCATGTAAACCTTGTAATCAAACTATGGGGGCCAAATCACCGCATACGATATCGAGTAAAATCAATCGAAACTACATTTTTTAAACTCTTTCATTTATCTCAGACTCTCTGTCTGTCTGTCGTGGGGCCACCCATTCCCCTTATCCAATTGATCTGAAACTTGGCCCATGATCTTGTGACTACAGACTAATTTTGGGGTAGTCACGCACAGTCACGGAGTGATTTAAACCCCATTTCCCTTCATCCGATCGATCTGAAACTTTGTCCATAGACTTGTTGTGGCCAAAGATTAATTTTAAGATAGTCACACACATTCACGCATAGTCACGCACAGTCACGGAGTGATTTTAACCCCATTTCCCCTCAATCTGAAACTTGGTCCATAGACTTGTTGTCACCAAAGATTAATTTTAAAATAGTGACGCAGACACGCACAGACACGAAGAAATTCAAAACTTATATGCATAAGGAAAGAAAGAGTTTTAATAAAAACTTTGTTTTTATGGATTTTGATTATTGTTTATTATTTAGAGCAGACGGACAAACATCAGTCCACGTTTAATTTTTACTCTTAACTAGGGGCCATAATTCGTTAACTGTGAGAGTTTGAAATTATTTTTAGTATTTTATTTTGGTAAATAAAAAAAAAAATTCGATAACGAATGCGGTGATTTGGACCCAGGTCGCAAATATGAATATATTTTGATGGAATTTGACATGTAAACTTTCGACCATAGTTATATATTACCCTAATAGTTTCTCCCTTTCTCATTCTCATACTACTATTAGGATAATTCATTTCAATATATAACTCTATGTGATCGATTTAAATTATAGTAATATCCAGATCCATAAAATTTAGTGTATGTGTGTGTATCATATCCACTAATCAGCAGTCCATAAATTAACCCTGTATGACCAATTTTATTCATAGTCCCCGATCTCTTCACTAAATCTATCAAAAAGCAAAAATATTTTACATAGATTTTTCTCAAATTTGTTTGTATATGTTTTAATATATACAAACTTTATTAATATATTTAACTTTCTGATGCGATTTAGCGATATCCGTCTGTCTGTCTGTCAGTCCGTCCGTCGGTGTGTTTCCATGTAAACCTTGTAAAAGTGAAACGAGGTCCGACGATTGCCCGTCTTCTTTAAATAATAAAACAAAATCACGGGCCAAATCACCGCATTTGATATCGAGTAAAATCTGTTGAAATTCCATATTTTGGTTATTATTTGGTTTATTATTTAAAGAAGACATGAGACCTCGTTTCACTTTTTCTCTTAATTAGGAGCCATAATTCGTTAGCTGTGACTTAGTAAAATTATTTTTAGTATTTTATTCTGGAAAATAAAAAAATAATTTCGATCGAAAAATTTTGATAACGAATGCGGTGATTTGGCCCCTGATATATCGACTGATTTTCCTCAATATCGAATGCGACGATTTGTCCCCAGGTCGCAAATAGGAATATATTTTGATAAAATTTAACCATCAGTTTTTATCGGCCTTATGAAGAAAACTATTGATAATCGGTGCATGTTCAGACCTATCCAAATCATCACATAGACCTCGGTCAAATTTGGTTTGTGCGTTTACTACATCTATTTATCAGTAGTCCAAAAATAAACCCTGTATGACAATTCTTAGTCATAGCCCCCATATAAAGCTGTTTCCCGATTTTCACTTAAATGTATAAAAAAAACAAAAATATTGTTATGCTTTTGCAAAAAATAAGTGAATTTACCACAAATGGTCAGGTGGTAGTCGCCATATAAATGTAGCATCTGTTATGAACTTTTTGTTATCCAAAGGCAAAGAAAAAATAATAACAATGCGACTTAAATTTGGTTTATGCTTATTTTCAATAGCCAAATACATGGACCTGAGGAAGGGTCTCAAAACGCATGGTATGGGGTATTGTATAGTCGTTTTAGATCGACTATAATTTTCTTACTTGTCATTTATTTGTATTTGGCTTAAAAATTGTGAAGCAGTGCACGACCATTTCTTTTTTTTTTCGTTATAATTGTTTTCATTGAAACATGTTTCAAATTATACATATCAATACTTTATTTGAACTTGCAGTACAGAGTTTTTTAATTCATGATAATGAAACAAGTTTGTTAAAACAAAAACTGAAGATTAGTCAATTAACACAAGTATAATAAGATTAGTCAATTAACACAAGTATAATAGGTCTGGCAATGAATAGAACCTTATGGATAAAAAATTATTTTGTTCGAAAACTGCAATGAAACTTAATGGAAAGATATTAATTAAAAAAAAAAAAGTAATAACAAAATGCTAGTGAAAAATGTAACATCAACGGGTAACCAGACGACAAAGGTTTTTTGAAGTTTCAATCTAAAAATTTAACGCTGGGCACCGAGATCGCTGTTTCAATAGAATGACAAGCGGAAATTTCTAACCTGACTTAACTTTACTTATTCTATTAAAATAAAAAAAGTCGTATAACCTGCCATTGACAATAACACGTTTTGGACATATTTTTCTCTTATCTAACTTCAGATCAGACTACAAGGGTCTCAATACAAAAAAAAATTGTATACATATATTTATATATAAAAATTATAGTAAATATTATGTTTTATATGTCTTCTTCATTTCCTTAAAATCATTATTATTGATCCTTGAGTCTTAAAAAGTTGTGAAGGCATGGCTTTTGATGAAATGCATCATAATCAATAATAATGATTTTATATTTTTTCAAGTACGTGGTTTTGGATTTCAGCTAACGAAATATTATTTAAAATAGTTAACCATTTTGATATATATATAATTTTAAACACTTGTTTACGTTAACGAATTCCAAAATAATCTATTGACATTACACTAGAAAACATGTGAAAAATTAAAATTTGAATGCAAATTGAAACGTTATCGAAAATAAACATGAAAATAAAACTGAGCTAGATAGAAAGTATACATAGAGTACGCATATGATTACTGAAACAATCTATATATTTAGAATCCTCCAATAATTTAGTTTTACTTTCATTCATCACAGATTATTGTTAGTATAAAATAATTAATGTCTTGTTAATAAAATAAAAATAAATAAAAATATTTGTATTAAAAAATTTAATAAATATTTGAATAAAATATTTACAGAATAAAATATTAAAATTTAAAATTTTGAAATTAATAAAAATAATTTTTCTTGTTTTTTTTTAATATTTCATTAACAATAAAAAAATAAAATAAAAAAAAGAAATTTCAATTAAGGTGCGTTTACACTATGTGTATTATCCATATGTAAATTCAGTTTTACGATCCATACGTAATTCCGCGTGTGTGTCAAAATTGGCGTTTTACATACAATTCATCATTTTTGCGTTCAAACGTACATATGTATTTCTGTATGACATAACCTCTAAATGTAAACAAACAACAGCTGATTTAATTTGCGAATTTACAAAAAATTAGTGTTAAGAAGAAAGTTGTATATTTTATATATTTTTTAATTGTTAATTAATATTAAACAATTTATTTTTCTTTCAATATTTATCTTTATAATATACTCTGTTTTTCTTTCGCCACAAGAAGTGTTGTATTTTCATATGGTTGTCAGGCCAAAATTGAACCTGCTCTAATTGAAAAATTTACATATGTCTTGCCGAATGTGTTGTACATAAACAATTTTTGAAAGGGTTCACACTATGTGTACAAATTGCACGTGCTAAAAAAATAAGAAAAACACATAGTGTGAACGCAGCTTTAAGAAATTTCATAGAAAATTAAAATAAAATATTAGTTATAATTTTTTTTTTTATTTAATTAATAAAACAATTTTAATAAAATATTTAAAGAAACAAAAATTATAAAGAATATATTTTTAATTAAGCAATAAAATTTGAATTAATAAAATTAAAAAAAAATAAACTAATTTAAAAAGAAACAAAACTTTAATGATATTTTTAATTTTAATTTATTCGAAAATAAAGGAAAAAAAACTCTTAAAGCTAATATGTAAAACTTTTAACTGAACATTGTGTTTTTTTTTTTGTTTTTTGTTTTGTGTTTTCCATTTGTATTAACAATGTATATATAAATATATATATATATATATATATAATCATTTAATGTTATATATATGTATAATATATATAATAATAATAATATATATATATAATACAATATATAATAAATTAAACGAATATTTATTAAAACAACATACGAAGAAAATATTAAATTTAAAAAAAGGTATATGAATAATTAAAATATTAAAAGTAAAAAATTATTTTGTTGTACGTACAAATTCCAGGTTACATTTGGTTTCGCTCTTCTTATAAGTTGGATGAAGAATCTACGGCAGATTCGGAGACCATTGTAGCTTGTTCTCCCTTTGTCTTTGAGCGATATTGCATAAGCAAGTCAATTAAATCCAAAATGTTCTCATCTGTAAAGTTACTTTGTATTACGAGATTTTTAATAAAATCAAAACGTTCCACTTCATTTTTGCTGTGTTTTAAAATATCCGGTATCTGTTGCAACATATTGTTGCGGCAACCAGCATTAATTTTCGATTTTGCACATACATAATCGATAACAGAATTTAAATTCAAACGATCGCATACCACAGACGAAAGATTTTCCTGTACGGCATGATCTAAGAAGTCCTTTGAATGATTTTCCGATAATGTCTCTAAAACATTTGTTTTAATTTTTGAGTTTGTTTCCATCGCATTTGATAAGAATTTTGCAGCAATATTTGATGATTTCAATTGGGGTGTATTTTCGATAGCAAAGTATTTCTCGAGTATGGTATCCAGAGAACATTGTTCTAAAACCATTTTTGTGGCAGTTTCAATATCAATTTCTTGGGGTTCAGGTTGTGGGCATACATGCGTTGAAGTTGGAGCGGCTGTAATTGGAGCAGCTTCATTATTGGCCATTGTGATCGAACTGTCCGATGTACTATTGCGGCTATCCCGCCATTTTAATGACGTTATACTATCATCCATAACTGTTTCTGTGGATTTATTAGCCGATGTTGAACATGTTGGAGTTGTAGCATTGGTGCTGATGATGGTGGCAGCATTAGCAGCTTGTGGATTAATGATATTTTTATTATCATTATTTGAATCTGAGGGATTGTTATATTTTTCAATTTCAATAAGACTATCCAACTTACTTCTTCTCCTTAAAGCGTGTTTAGCTTCAGACACTTTGTCCATTATGAGACATCTATAAAAATAGAAGAAAATTATAATTAAAAGATTGTAGGTGGGGGGGCGGAGTGAGTGTGTGAGTGGGCTTACATACCTCTTTGGTTTAGTTTTCGTTTCATCAGCATCTCTTAGGTACTCCTTGGTTACTGATACTGGAGGATCGTGAAAACTAACACGTTTACGTTTAAATGCTGGTGAATCAAATGATAAATCTTCTATGCTGTCATGCCTTAGTTTACGCTTTAAAATGCTAGCCGATGGACTGGCTGTGGGTGAGGGTAAACGTTTAGAAAATACCAAGAAATCTTTGTGCTGAATAGGTGTTGAAGTGTGATCGGTGCCAGTCAATTCCATTAGCTCTGCTACTGGATTACGATGATGTGATGGTGTTGAAACCGATGCTGACGAATAGGCACCCGATGTTGAAGATATGTCTACCTTTTTGTTACGTATCATATTGATTAATTGAGCTCCTCTACCCGTCAGATGGGAAGAAGGTTTGGGCCTCAATGTAGGACTTGTGCTATTATTTGTAAGTTTACGATCAGGTGGCGATGACTAGGAGTGAGTGAAAAGACACAAATTAAAAAAAAAAAAAAAACTGTTTACATAAATACAGACTTCAATTCTATTCTTTCTCACTTACCAATGGTATAAATTTGGGTGTTGTCTTTTTGGGTGATACCTCTTTAGCCTGTATAATTTCTGTTATAGTAACATTCTTACTATTGAGATCAATTAATTCGTTCGTTGAGAGGTCAATCGTGTTAGAGTTTTTCAAATGGTCATCTTTCTTTTCATCAATTTCAATAACCATTTCCGTTGCAGTTTTTTCTTCCGGTACTATTTCCACAGACCCTGTCGACAGTACAGGGGTGACAATTAACGACGATACTGGTGCCGTCATTGTTACCGACGGCATTATATTTAATTGTATCTCTTCGTGTGTTTGTAAAATATTTTCTTTATCCGTTACCATTGAAGGCGTTTCAAGATCCTCAAATAAATCTTCACTAATCGGTATTATATTTTTACTAGTTTTTAAAGGACTTAAAGCTAAGAAAAAAGAAATGTATCAGTATTATATTGTATATGGTAAATTGTAATGTCGCCGAACATACTTGATAAGTTTTCTGCATGTTGAAGTTTTTCTATGGCGACAGTAGTTTTCAATTTTTCTTCTTGCAATTCTTCTGGTTTCTTATTATCATTTTTGTTTCTTAAACCAGAACGACGTGTCTGTTAGAAAACATAAAAAAAAAATTATATTTTCATTTGAAAATTTTTGTTGTCGTTGAACCAACCTACCCTTTTTAATATATTGTCATCAAGATTGAATAGCTTTTCTTTAGGCTCTTCTTCTGTAGCTGATGTACGGCGTTTCGAATTACGAGTACTACGTACTGTTTCTGTTTCCGATTTCTTGTTATCTTCAATGTCATCTTTTTTGATGGGTGTTAAAACTTTTGAATGATTTCTTAAGGATTTTTCTGTTTCCGATTTCTTGTTATCTTCAATGTCATCTTTTTTGATGGGTGTTAAAACTTTTGAATGATTTCTTAAGGATTTTTCTGTTTCCGATTTCTTGTTATCTTCAATGTAATCTTTTTTGGTGGGTGTTACAACTTTTGAATGATTTCTTAAGGATTTTTCTGTTTCCGATTTCTTGTTATCTTCAATGTCATTTTTTTTGATGGGTGTTACAACTTTTGAATGATTTCTTAGGGATTTTTTGCTAATAGGGGTACCCATGACGCTTTGTTCTGGTTCCTTCACAATTAAAACATCTGGAGCTTCAGATTCATCGATTACTTCATCTTGTTCTGGTCCTTCCAAAACAATTTCCGATTTATCCTTCTGAGAAATAACTATTTTCTTAGGGGTCCAAGGTTTCAGGGAAGCTTCCTGTGATTGACTCATATCATTGTAGAGAGCTGGTATGTCAGCTTTTTCAGACATTTTTTCCTTTTGTCTTTCCGTTAATTTATCGGGATTCATGCTCCATACTGACGGTATTACCACAAAAACATCATTATTACCCTTAAGTAACTCTTTAATTTGTTGGAACATTTCCTTATTGGGATGAGACCGTAATTTATCTATAACAGCCCTCTTCCAATCATCCAAAAACTTGTTTTCTAATGGACATACTGACCCCTTAGCATTCAGTTGTACCACAGCAGCAACAGTGGCTTTAATGGCATCAAAGTTTTGTGTAATTTCGGCATTTTTAAAACCAGCCAAAGCATTGCGCAAAGTATTTACACAAGCCTCCAAGGGTTTTTTAGGTAATTGTTGTTTTAAAATTTCTTGCATTAAGAGGAAGAATTCTTGAAGTTGTTTCTTATCTTTGTCACATTCCAATTTTAAAACAGCCGCCACATAGGCATCGAATAGTTCACCAAATGCAGATTCCTCATGGCGAGCCTGTAAAAGTTCTTGCAATACCTTAAAGACATTGCTCAAAAACAAACGTCTGTTTGGTGAATTTTGCCCAGCATTCAATAACTGACGCCACAAAGAGCAGAAAGATTGATCGAAACTATTGTTGGACCTACGACCGGCGAAACCAACACATAATTGTACTGGCCACAATATCCATTTGTCCATTAAACCAGCATTGTCTTTTACTCTAACATCCAACGAATTTTCCCTCAAATGTTCTAACAGACCCTTTGACACCTTACGCCATATTATCAATTTAGTTTCAAAAGCTTCATAGTCTTCATCATCCTTTAAAACTACAATTTTCTCCAACATGGTGGCCAGAGAACGCCATTTATTGCGACCGGTTTCTTGTACATCCAAAGAGAAAACTTGATCAACACAACGTTGTAATATGGCTGGTGGTACTATGGAACGGGCCAATATGAATAGATCAGCAAACGATTCTAAGAGTTTCGAATAAAAATCCACGTTTTCCGAAGATTTTTTAAGTATTATACCTTCTGAAGCTAAAGTGTTCATAGCAATAATCACCACGCGAGGATTACTAGTTAACATTTGTGTTAGAGACATGCAAACCTTTATAGTTAATTGTATGATATCTTTACGAAAGGTTATTTGCAGTAATTGACGTAAAAGTTGTTGCAAAAGATGTTGTTCTCCCACCTCAGTTTCCGAAGTTTCAGAGGCCTACAAAAAACAATTGTGAATTTTGTTTATCGTTCGCAAAAAATGTCGTTAACGATAATTCCAAGAGAATATGATTTTTTGAACTAGAACTTTGAATAAAGACATCCTTAAGAGTAATATTAAATATTGACTTACCATCAAACGAATAGCTTCCAATGCTGCATTAACAAGTGGCACCCAATGTTTTTCTAACATTTCCATCTCCAGTAAGGGCGACGGAACATTCATAGCCTCCAATTTGTGATCTCTTAAACAGCGATCTATAAATTCATTCCTCTCGCTCGACAATAGCTTAATCAAACAGGGCATTGCCAACTCCCTTACCACTTCATATTGCTGTACAGCACAAACAACGGTTTTTGCTGAAGTTGAACCGCCAAAACAAAAAATTAAAAATGGTTCCACCACCGCCTCAAAGTATTGACCCAACTTATCACCAAAACAAGTCAACAAATACCACCACACTCTCAATTTAACCTCGGCTGCTTGAGCTGATTTCGATTGAGAACTTTTCAGGGGAATACAAATCAATTTCAAACGTTTCGGTGATGACAGCTCATCGTATTTTGCGAAGATTTCTATTAATAAACGCCAGCACAAAAACGATTCAGCCCTAATAGAATTGTCAGTACTACGAAAACCCAATTCGACTATGGACAAAAAGGAATTGATAGTACTGGCACCTTTTAGAAGTTCCTTATCCAAAATGCGTATCATAAACCCCCACACCCTGTGCCAATGAATATTACGATCCTCTCTTAACTTATGAATCTTCGGTGCGTGTATATTGGCCAATGCAGATTTTAACGACGACCACTGTTTACTATTGTGTATAGTTTTTACATCCATGGACATTAAACCCTGTTCGAAGGCTTCCACAGCCTTCGTCTGTATGGCACGGTCTGTATCGAACATCAAAGGCAAAATGTCCAATAACCAAAATTCTATCATTTCATCACTTACAATTTTACTGCCTACCAAACCAGTCGTCTTACAGGTACTTGTCAATAAATCCAACATCTGCTTTACAAAATATTACAAAAGAAAAAAAAAAACTTTAATATCGTCACATTCTGAATCGTTTTTATGCAACCTAGATAAAAAAAAAAAAAAAAAAGTAGAACTCGAGAAAAATTGTCTACGTACACTGCAGTACAAATGGCGTTGATTATTCTTAAGAATTTCTTTCGAAGAACAGTACACTCCATAATATGCTTGACTCAGCTCTGATTCCATATTGTTATTTTTCTATTTTTTAATGCAAATTTGTACTTTTGGATGATTTCAATTACAATTTAATTAAAAATATTTTCTTTCTTAATAACGATTGCGTTTTTTTCCACTACTTTGTTCTTTCTTTCTCTCAGTTACTTGCTGTAAGCGCGCCAATTTACTAAAAAAATATCATAAATAGTGCTGCCAGTGGGTTGTTTGCTTGACTCTTTCCCGCCTATTTATGTAAAAACATATGATAAGAATGTGTTGCAATTTCTCATTGATTGATGGTGTTGGTATTTTACGTATAAAAAAAACATACAAATATATAAGCAATTTTTCTACATGGGAAGTCGTACAGATTATTATTTTCAATAAAACTTTTAAAATTTACATGCGTATATGTTCCGTAATTGACATCCGCATTAAATTGAAAACAAAAATTCGTATTGGTTTCAAAACTTATTCGAGTTTTTCAAATGATTTGACTTAATAGATCCACAGATAGCTGCACGACTTATATTTTATGTTTTATTATTGTTTTCTATTATATTTTCATTCATAATTTAGATATTTATTTTACTTTTATTGTATTTCCCAGCTGATTAACTGTCATGAAACACTATGATAATACATTACTTCAGATATTTTTACAGTAGTCCAAAAAGCGTTTAAAGCGTGAAATGAAAACTTTGAGGCCATTCTGGCCGCTAAGCTAATATTGTATGATATTATAAAGGTGCTATTACACGGTGTGTTTTCTACATATGTACTGTCACTTTTTTTTATCCATATGAAATTCCGCATGTCTGTCAAAATTGTCTTTTACATACGATTCATAATTTTTGCTATCACACGTGCATATGTATTTCTGTATGACATAACCTCTAAATGTAAACAACAGCTGATTTAATTTGTGAATTTACAAAAATTTATTGTTAAAAAAAAGTTATATATTTTTTAATTGTTAATATTGAACAATTTATTTTTCTTTCAATATTAATCTTTATAATTTACTCTCTTTTTCTTTCGCCACAAGCAGTGTTGTATTTTCATATGTTTGTCATGCCAAAATAGAACCTGTTCTAATTGAAAAATGTACATGTGACTTTCCTCATGTATTGTACATAAAAAATGTTTCATATGTATCAAACGATGTGTACAACTTTTGTTGTGGGAAAATTTGACAGTACATATGTAAAAAACACATCGTGTAATAGCACCTTAAGCGACTCGCTCACGATTGGCATGCAATTCAAAAAGTCAACCAAAAAAATAAAGCAACTGCTTTTATTGTAACAAAATAATACAATAATCACTGTCATGCATGAACGACTTAATAAAATAAAAGGCAACTCTGTTTATTTCACTTTGTACTAAAATGTTAAATTCTGGCAACTCGTCGAAATTAAATAAACTTTTTAGAACACCCTGTCTCACGCACTTTTTAGAACATGGTTACGAAAGTTCATTGTTTAGCATCGTTGTTATTGCTCTGCCGTCGATTGTAAAAAAAATCATCTTCGTTCTGATTGAAATGAGTAATTTTGTGTTATAACATTGTGAGTTGTGGCTTTTTTTTATGTGAATCTATGAAATGAAGTTTGCCAAAAAATCGTAGTTTAAAGAGTTATTTATATAAAAACTAGCAAGTGAAGCTATATTAGTAAATAGGAATTCATAAAATAAAAAAGTAAAACTTATGCATGAGTGCAGTGAATTCCAAATAAAAAAAAGTGTGGCAGCGGCTGTGAGAAAACGAAGAAGAAATCTAAATTGCGGTGGCGGCGGTGTGTGTGACGTGTTAATCCAAGTGTTTGCCAAGGTTTGCATTACTACTTAACTGATAAAACAAAAAATGACTAGAGGAAAGATAAAAAAAAAGTGAAGAACAGCTCTAGTTTTCAAACTGATTATGTTAAAAAGTGAACAAACAACTTAGTTTATTCTATAATTATGTATTTTATACTTATTGCAAAAAAAAACAACAAATAGTTTCATTCTTTTGGGGACAGTATAACGCCTAAAAACCAAAAAGAAGAAAATTGGTTTTTGGGAAGACTGATAAATAAGAAATATAAATAAAAATGAACAGAGTTTCCCAAATTATAAGTGTTGGAATGCCGGAAAACGTTTTTGTGATATCAAATGTTAATGGCTGTAACTCAAGCTGAATGAATGTGTGTGAAGAATAAGCCATTGAATGTGAATTTGTGGAATTGAAAAAAAAAAAATATATATAAAATTTATATATTATATCGTTGTCATTGAACTGTGTAGTAGCGCTTGTTTGTTTTGTATTTTTCGTATTGTTTATTGCTTTTGCTTTACAACATAAAAAAAAAAGAAACGAAAAACAAAATCGCTGATGACGGTTGTGGATGTGATCACGCCCCATGTTTTGTGTTTTTGTTCATTCATTCGTTCTCTTCTATGTCTTCTATGTTGTTATTGTTTCTTTTAACATTTTAAGCAAATACAAAAATGTTAAAACTTTACGGTTGGCTAACAACAAATCCTGTTATTAAAGTTGTTTTTTTTTGTTTTTTTTTTGTACAAAGAAATCATCTAATGTTGACTTTTCATATGAAATTGAGATAAAAAGCTTCTCATTTCAAGAACGTACAATGCGGATTTAGTGCGTGCAAACGTTATTGCGTAAATGTAAATATTTTATATGTTAATATTATTGTAGCTTTGACAATAGCATGACCTACAATATCAATTATTTTTCAATAAATAAAAACTAGCAAAAAATCGATATTGTTCTTTCTTTAGCGATGTCAATTTCAAGACCCACCAAAGTAAACTGAAAATTTAGCAATTTAACAAATTGGCTTCAAATTTGTTTAAAATCAATGTTTATTATACCCTATACCACTATGTGGTTTGGGTATAATGACTTTGTGCTGCTGTTTGTAACAACCAAAAATATTTGACCTAGACCCATCTTTAATTATACCGATCGAATCAGAATCACTTTCTGAGTTGATTTAACAATGTCCGTCCGTCCGTCCGTCCGTCTGTGTGTCCATGTAAAGCTTGTAATCAAACTGCAGGTCGCAAATATGAATATATTTTGATGAAATTTGGTATATAAGCTTTTATCGGCCATGGGATGAACGCTATTGAAATTGGTGAGAATCGGTCCATGTTCAGACCTAGCCCCCATACAAATTACCCATATGAAATCGACATAAATTGCCATAAGATCCAAATTGTCATATATATCTTACACAAATTGGGTTTGTATGCCTTCATTACATCCACTAATGAGTAGTCCAAAAATGATCCCTTTGACCCCATATAGAGCTGCTTCCCGATCTTCAGTTAAATCTATTAAAAAACAAAAATATTGCACTGATTCTTCTCAAATTTTGTTTGTACATATTTTTGCAAAATACAAGAGACTTTACCAAACATGATCAGGATCGGTCCATTTTTGGACCTAGCCCCTTTATAGATATAGCATCCGATATGAACTTTTTTATATATGCAGCCAAAAAAATTAATAAAAATCCCACTCAAATTTGGTTTTTGCTTATTTTCTATCTAGACCGACTATAATTTTCTTACTTGTTTTTTTTTTTTTTTTGTAAAATTATTTGTTATTGTAATTATGTTTTAGATTTCTGAAGATGAACAGCGATGCTGTTCGAAATATCAAAAATAATAATAATAATTAAAAAAACCAAAAAGCAAAGAATTTGATTTTTTTTATTATTAAAACCACGGTTTTCATAATTTTTTTTAAAAGTTAAATGCTTAGAATATATGTTTAATATTACACAGATTTATAAATCGTTGTTTAAGCAATTTTTAACATATTTGAAATTTAGAAATATTCTGAATTAATTAATTTATTGTATTTATTCAAGTATCCAGGCCAAATAAATCTATATTACATATTAGTAGTATCGTTATCGAAATTTTTTGATCGAAATAATTTTTTTATTTCCCAAAATAAAATGTTAAAAATATTTTTTCTTTGTGACAGTTGAAGAATTATGGCCTCTGGTTAAGAAGAAAAGCGAATCGTGGTCGAGCGCGTGTTTGTCTTCAAATCATAATCCAAAATATGGAATTTCGATTGATTTTACTCGATATCGAATGCGGTAATTTGGCCCCAGAGATCAAAAGATTAAAAAATATCTTAACCATTTAACAATAACTAGCAGATTCCAGCGCTCGAAATTCCAGTGCAATTTCTAGGCAGCTTTAGTTTTCAACTTAGCCAATTTACAAACCAACACTTTTTTGGTTTATTATTATTCTGAATGAAGATAACAAACTCATTAACAAACACATTAACAAATTTAATAAAACACACATAGCATATGTATAATTTTATGTATGTGTTAGTAGCAACTTTAAATGCAATTTACTCAAAATAAGGGAACAAATTTAAAAATCTGTAAATCTGCAAAACGGCTAAAAAGAAATACCTTTCAAATAATATACGTTTGGTCAAAATCAGGATCAAACGGTAGAACAAAACATCGGTCACAAGAAATTGCCTAGCCTATTAATATTATAAGATATCAAATACCAGTCGTTACATATCGGCCCCCAACCGTAACGTAAGATAAGAATAAGACAAAGTAATAGTCAGTATTAGAATACAAATGTTCTAATTTGTTATAGCTATAAACAAATTCGTAATGCATTAGAAAATTCAAAACGGAATAATAAGTAAAGTAGCTCAAATCTTAGCAATATGTGTTAGCCGCAAAAATATGAAACCACACTAGCAAAGTTCTGAAATAATTTTCAACGATTTAACAAATTGGTAAAAATACAATTTAAAAACAAGAAAATTATAGTCTGTCTATACGATACCCTACCATGCGTTTAGAGACCTCATCTCTTAGGCCCAACTACAATACAAAAAAGTTCTTATCGGATGCTATATTTATATGGAGACTAGGTCGAAAAATGGTCCGATCCTGACCATATTTAGTAAAGTCACTTATATTTAGCAAAAACAAATACAAACTAAATTTGAGAAAAATTTGTGCAATATACTTGATCGAACAAATTAGATATGTTGGAGATGTTCAACCCTATAGTCTTAGGAATGTCTTAGACTTTAGACCACAGAGAGCAGATACAACAGCAATACAAAAATCTTTATTTTACAAAGGATTAAATCTTTACAACATGATGCCGAATGATGTCAAGAACGAAATTAATATAAATCATTTTAGAAAGAAAACTGTAAATTTTATTAAAAATGTTAACTTTTAATCAGAATATATGATAATATTTGTTAATTAATATGAAATGTCATTTAAAAGTATTTAAATACTACTAATAATAATAAATTATTCCAAAACCATAGTTCATACAGCTTATGCTGCAACAGAGCTTATCCCGTGGTTCATACCAGGGATGAGTAATCTCTAGCAGGGATGGATTTATTTCTAATAATAATAATAATAATAATAATAATTTTTGTTTTTTGATGCATTTAAGTGAAGATGGGGAAGCAACTTTATATCCTACGGTAGGGTTGATTTTTAGACTACTGATAAATAAATGTAAAAAATATTCACAAACCCAATTTATATGAAATTTGAATACTGGACTAGGTCTGAACATGAACAGATTTTCACCAATTTCAATAGGGTTCATCCTATGGCCCATAGAAGCTTATATACTAAATTTCATAAAAATATATTCAAATTGCATGGACACACAGACAGAGTCGATCGGTATAATAAAAGATGGGTGAAACATTAGCATTAGATGGATACAAACATTAGCACAAAGTCATTATACCTTAACCACATAGTGGTATATGGTATAAAAAGAGATAAACGGAAAAAAGTATTTTTTTAATTAAGCCAAAACAATGGAAACTTTTAAACATGCAAATTTTTAAATTAATAAAAGCATTTTTAATTTTATGGTCCAATTTTTTGGCATTGAGCGTTCAAATTATCAAAAATATATTTTCTTAAAAGTTTTCATTCTATTGTCACTCACTGTATTTCTGTGGCATTAAAAAAAATCGTAGTTTCACTACAAAAATTATTTTTGGTCACAAAAATTAAGTAAAAACAAATGTAATTCTACATTATTTTAGTTAATTTTGAAGAAAATTTTACCAGCTTTCAAAAAAGTCATGAAAATCTTATAAGAATTGCTACCGTCAACTTGTACGCAGTTTCGAAAAATTTAGTTTTGAGAAAAACGTGTTTAAATATATTACAAGCTAATTTCTGTATAACAAAATTGTTATTCGAAGTGTTTTTATTGACACTTGCTAAAGATTTGAGAAGAATAAAATAAAAAATATTTGCAGAATTCTCTAAACCGGATGGCGCTTCATTAAGTTTAAAACTGTTCTTCAATTTATTTAAGATTTATTTGCTTGAAATTAGTCGACAGTTTCAGCATTTTTACTCTTCATCTTTACGGTCTATTTTTATACGAAACGTTTTAAATTTGTGGACAAAAATGTAGGTAAAAGTCTCGATTATCGGAAATTCATGTATATATATGTATATCGATTTGAGTTATGTATGCTATCATATTCTTCTAACAACGCTTTATATTTACGTGAAATCCCAATTTCTCTAAGACTGTTTTTTTAAAAAGTTATTCATAAAAATATACTGACCTTAGTCGCAATGAAGCCAAATTACATTTATATAGTTATTTTTCTCGAAAACATGACTTACGACTTAGACGGTTAATGCTTGTTGAAGCATCCGAAACCCGATTTTTCATATATCAAATATTTGACAGCTCTAGTACCGATATACAGTGGGTGACAATATATTGGAAGCTTTATTAGAGTTGATTAGAACAATAAAAAATAAAAAATAAAGATAGTATGAAAGAAAATGTATATATAATCTTAACCGTTATTTCTGTGGTTGTCTGGAATAACCACGATGTCCATTTTTTTTGTCAGTTTTGAGTTAACGATGCCAAATATATAAATTTTTAACGCTCTATATGTGTTAATTTAAAAAAAAAAAATATTGACCATTTCTGAGTTTTTTCTTTAAATAACGACGTAACTTAAATGTTTATTAAATTAGTTGGCAGCACTAACGACGTATGTCAACCTACTTTGATCGCTGAAAAATTATTTTCTCAGAAAACGACACATAGCGAAATACGTTGTTATTAATGAAAAAAAATTCAAAATAATTTTTGATTATTTTTCAGTTTATAACCACTTATAAAAACTTATGTGTTTGTTTCTGTTATTTTTTGTCACTATTATTCTTGATATGACGAAAAAAAATCCATTTTTTAAGCAAAATCAACTTATGTCTCCATGGGTGGTTGCGTTGGTAGTTTTCTTTTTCAAAGAAAACGACGTTTGTAGATATAAGTTATTTTATCTGCACACACTTTAATTGTTATTTACATATTGTTTTTTTTTCGTCCTTCTCTAGGATCTATTCCTCTGAAGATTTTTGACTCAAAATTTTATATAAAGTATTTATTGCCCATATCTACAGGACTGTTGAATAAAAAGCTCTAAAAACTTTATATCGAGCCCATAATTTCAATTATAACGTTATTGACTCCCCTGAACATTTTGATTTTATGACATACGCGGTTATTCTAGAAAACCACAGATTTAAGCATATATAATTTCCTTTCAACTGTTTCTTAAACACAATTATAATGGCAAGTATAAAGTTTTATAAAGAGTAAAAGACTAGAATATTAAGCAAAAGAAAATTTATGAGAAAAATTCTATGAATAAATCCATAACTTCAAATATTATCAAGAAATTCGTGAATTCGGCTACGAATCAATATTTAGGCGGCAGGCCCCGTAAAACGAGGCAAAGACAGGACAATTTAATAACAAGACTAATAAATATAAAGATATGTTAACTAAAGATGTCATTAATAATCCGAAAATAAAAATATGTGCTCGAACTGTTTTTCGACGAGCAATTGGGGCTGTTCTTGGTTGTTATCGTCCTGTGAAGAAACAACTGGTACCAGAGTAAAAACGTCTGGCTTTCATACACGGATTTGGAATACTGTTCTCTTTTCAGATGTGTCCAAGTTTAAGTTAGGAAGCCATGATGGAAGATTGTTTATACGACGACCAAAGGGAAAAAAGACTAGACCCAAAATATACAAATAAAACTGTTAAGTTTGGCAGTGGCAATATTATGGTACGGGTTTGCTTTTCGGGCCAAGGGATGGGTCCAATTTATGTAGTAAACAATAACCTAAATGGATTCTATATTCCAACATGACAATCACCCAAAACACACCTCTAAAGTTGTAACCGAATGGCTACATTCTAGTGTTTTGGAATGGCCAGCTCTATCACTAGATCTCAAATCCAAAGAAAATCTATGGCAAACTGTAGATATGGACACGAAATTATAGAAACAATATAGATCTCATAGAGGCAGTTAATTCAGAGTGGCAAAAAATATCAACGGATATCATCTACAATTTAATTGGCTCCATGCCTAAGCGTTCTGAAGTAGTACTAAAAATAAATGTATACCTAAGAAATTATTGAACCCTAAAGTAGAGGGAAAGTCTTCAATTATTCTATCCCTTTCAGACCTAGCTGTATCGATTGTGTGATCTGGTTTAAGGTGCTTAAAATATGTATGTATATACATATATATATTTTTAAGATTATAGTTGTTCGACCTTTCAATTGTTAATAATGCTTAAAATATAAATAAATACATTTTTTCTGATTTTTTACCGATATTCAGTGATTTTGAGTTCTCTTGCGTGCTCTTTACACAAAAGAGAATTGAAAAAGTAGACTTCGCTAAAAATAATTTTTATATTGATTGTTTAACATTGACTACAATCGTTTTACTACTCAGGTCTGAAAGGGCTATAGTAAAGGTTTCCAATGTTTTGTCAACAGCATATAAATGAATACTTTTGAGTTTTGTTTTGTTTTTTTTTTATTTATTTATTTTATTTTAATTTATTAAACTAACCGAGCCCTTTGGGCCATATACGGTTAGTGAGCTAACAAACATATATCTTAAGTACTATTATAAAAAATTATTATAAAAACTTATAATTATAATTATAAAAGAAAAAAAAGTTATTACAAGAAAGTTATTACACGAATCTTATAGCTTATAAACAAAGAATTCATTTAACAAGATAAGATGAATAGGAATTATTGAAATTGAAAATTCCGAATCAAAAAATAATAATATGGTATGATTGCAAAGGAAAGGAGGAACAAAAAATGTCATATCCTTTCTTAATGAAAAAGGTAAATAAATAAATAAGTCACTTTAACAAATTAAAGGCCACATAATTTAAACATTATTAAGGCGAGCATATTCAACAAGTTTGTTTCTAAATACATTTGCCGAAAAAGAAAATGACCTGAGTTCACGCGGTAAAGAGTTCCAAATTCTCGAAACTCTTACCTGAAAAGAGAATTCAAGAAGGGAGGTTCTTATATGTGGGAAAATTAATTGAGGATTCCAAGTAGAACGTGAAAAAATGAATAGTCGAAGTAAATATTCAGGACAATTGGATTTCAAAACTTTATAAAAGTGCAATAGAATTCGAATATTTAAAAACTTCCTAAAACTACTCCCCAAAAAATCCACAACATAATTGGAAATGGGTACACGAACCTTTAAACGATATACGAAGCGAACTATTTTATTAAGCAGAAGGTTATATTTCCGAAACTCCCTACCTGTAGATCCCGTAAATACTTCAGCACAGTAAAGTATATTTGACATAAATAGTGCATGTGCGATACTTTTCCTAAAATGGAGTGGTAAATGAAGGTTTAGAGAATACACCCGTCTTAAAAAGAAGTTCACTTTTGAAGACAACCAATTAATATGGCGGTCAAAACGAAGATTAGAATCTATTAAGATTCCAAGACATTTCATAGACTCAACTAATTCAACAGGATCACAATTAATCATAATCGAGATATTAACTTCCGCAAAATTGGATTTAAAAATCATTGCCTTAGTCTTAGAAGCGTTAATGCAATGGTTCGAACTAGAAACCCACTCAGCAACGTCAGACAACAACACATTTATTACCCTCTCAAGCACATCAACAAATTGACGTTCTGAAGAAAAAAATAGCTGAATATCATCAGCATAGACATAAGCTTCACAAGGAAACCCTTCAATGATTGAAAAAAGATCATTAATATATAACATAAACAGTAAGGGCCCTATAACAGACCCTTGCGGAACCCCACTTGTTACAACCATCCAATCAGAATCAGAATACTTAAGATGCGTGAACTGACATGACATTCTAGAAAATCCAAAAAAATTGCAAAGCTTTCGAATTAAAATTGAATGACTTACACGATCAAAGGCTTTAGATAAATCAATCGATAATAAAACTCCTATCCTTATCAACAATTCTTCTAATAGAATCAGTAAGACCCAATAAAAGAGAAGAGTTGTTGTAACCCCTACGAAACCTCGATTGATAAGAATTTATTAAACAGTTTTCATCCAAGTATTTCATCATTTGCACTTTCATAACATGCTCCACTATCTTTGAAAAAAGTCAAGCTATTTTATGTTAATAGTTTTCCTTTTTAACTCTTTATTTTAACTCATACTATTTGTCTGTCTGTCGTGGGGCAACCCCATTCCCCCTTATTCAATTGATCTAAAACTTGGCCCATAGTCTTGTTGTGACTACAGATTAATTTTGTGGTAGTCACGCACAGTCACGCATATTCACGCATAGTCACGGAGTGATCTAAATGTCATTTCCCCTCATCCGATCGATCTGAAACTTGGTCCATATACTTGCTGTGAAAAAAGATTAACTTTAACATAGTCACGCATAGCCACGCACCGTCACGGAGAGATTAAAACCTCACTTCCCCTCATCCGATCGATCTGAAACTTTTCCATAGACTTGTTGTGGCCAAAGATTAATTTTAAGATAGTCACACACAGTCACGCATAGTCACGCACAATCACGGAGTGATTTAAACCCCATTTCCCCTCATCCGATCGATCTAAAACTTTGTCCATAGACTTGTTGTGACCAAAGATTAATTTTAAAATAGTCACGCAAAGTTACGCACAGTTACCGAGAGATTCATATGCATAAGGAAAGAAAGAGTTTTAATAAAAATTTTGTTTTTATGGGTTAGATTATTTAAAAAAATAGAACATACAAATTTTTAAATTAAAAATATATTTTGTTAAAAGTTTCCATTGTATTGTCACTGTATGTTAATTATAAAGTCATGGCTGATCTTATATATATCATTTCCTTTAATCAATTTAGCTACAAACTATTAAAAAGTTATTTCCTTTGTCTAAAGCATAATAAAATAAGTAAGAAAATTATAGTCGGTCTAGACCGATCCTGACCATATTTGATAAAATCTCTTTTTTTTTACAAAAATATTGAAATCAAATTTGAGAAACATCTGTACAATATTTTTGTTTTTTTTTTTTTTTTTTTGATAGATTTAAGTAAAGATCTGAAAGCAGATTTATATGGGGACTATGATTAAGTTTTGTCTTGCAGGGTTTATTTTTGGACTACTGGTTAATAGAATCAGAAAGTGGTTCTGAATCGATCGATATAATGACAAACATCAGAACAAAGTCGTTATACCCTGACCACAGTGGTATAGGGTATAAGTACTTATCGATTTGGCTTACTAGACTTACAATAAAATTCAGATTTTTTAAAAATAGTGTCAACCTAGATAATTAAATCTAAATATTTTATTTGATTTAATTTAATTAATTCTGTTTTTGTAAGAAAGAATGTTTTTTTTTTATATTTTATAAATTTTTTAATATTTTATACTGTAACCGGATATCCTAGAGATTAAATTGAATACAATATATGTACATATTTTGTAAGTTAATTTTGCAAATAATTTTATTATAATTATTCAATAGCTATTCTTATCGTTAAAAAATAAATTAATACAATTTTTTTTTGTTTAATTCGTTATAGTTTTAATTTGAAAACCATTGATGCATTATCGTTGTCGATATGGGAAAATTACTTTCAAAAATTTTTGGTAATAAAGAAATGCGCATTTTAATGTTGGGACTGGATGCAGCAGGCAAAACAAGTAAGCAGCAAAAATTTCAATTATATATAAAAATAGCAACTGCAACAGCATTATCAATTAAGTCTTATCAACAACTATTAAAGCTCAATTAAATTAATTTTATTTTTCTTTTCTCTCCGCCACCAGCAATTTTATACAAGTTGAAATTAGGTCAATCTGTGACGACAATACCCACGGTGGGCTTTAACGTAGAAACAGTTACCTATAAAAATGTCAAATTCAATGTCTGGGATGTTGGTGGACAAGATAAGATAAGACCTTTATGGCGGCATTATTACACCGGTAACTATTCCTTTAAGTTTCGTTTTGTTATTAATTTATACAATATTTTATAACACTTGTCATATCAAGAAGGTCATCGTTGTTAATTCGTGTATACTTTGTTTCATTGTTTTTCATCTAATCATCATAAAAAATAAAAAATATAGGTACACAAGGTTTAATATTTGTAGTAGATTGTGCAGATCGGGATCGTATCGATGAAGCCCGAACAGAATTACATCGAATTATTAACGATAGAGAAATGAGAGATGCCATTATATTAATATTTGCTAATAAACAAGATTTAGCTGATGGTGAGTATAAATTTGTGTGGGAAAAAGAAAAAATGTACCAATTTTCAATTATCTCTTAATCATTTTAAATTTAAATATGAATTTTTAAATATATTTATGTTTTCTTTATTTTTTTTTTTTAGCAATGAAACCTCATGAGATTCAAGAAAAATTAGGTTTAACTAGAATACGAGATCGCAACTGGTATGTGCAACCTTCCTGTGCAACAACTGGTGATGGCTTATATGAAGGCCTTACGTGGCTTACCTCCAATCATAAGTTATGAGAGTAATTCTCTTAGGATACAAAACAACAACAACAAAAACAATATGAAAAACAAAACTACTGTATGCATGTTTTATTTGAATTGAAAAAGAAAAGCAAACAAAAAGAAAATTTACAAAAAAAAAAAAAACAAAATCAAATCAAATTATAAAATATTACTATTATTTATCGAAAAAAAATTATACAATTTAGTAAAAGAAAACCAACACGAAACAACACGAAAGAAACAAAGGAATTCTAAAAAAATACCACAACAAAAAAAAAAACCATGTTTTTTTTAGCATTTAAGAAAAATTTGTAAAATATTTAAAATAAAAAAAACATTCACTCACACAAACAATAGTAATTGAAAGTTAAACAACCTTCCTCCCATTCAATATACATGAAAAGAAAAGGATTTTGAAAAAAAAACAAAACAAAAATCCTACAAGTAACTAAAAGTATATGCATATATTATTAATATTTAGTAAATATTAATTATTATTTACCTTTTTTTTTAATTATTATTATTATATTATCTATTTTTTTTTTGTGTGTAGATGTAAACTTTAAGTTTTTTTAAATAACGACTTGTTAACGAGTCCTTAAAAAAAGAAAGAAATTAATATTAAATTTAAATTAATTAATTGATCATAAATAAATATAAATAATAAAAATAGTGTGAGAAAAACAAATATGTAATTTAAAACAAAAAAACAAAAACTATAAGAAAACAAAAATAAAGAAAAAGTAATATTCAAATTGATTGAATAAAACAAGTAAAAACAACTAGCGACTGTATGCATTTCTTATCTCAGCTTAAGTTTCATAGATTCAGGCTATAAATACTGATTTACATAATTTGTCATAATCTATTTATTATGCCAATTATCGGTCTATGCCAATCGTTCGTTATTCATTTATGTCATTCAATGCCATTTTATTCAATATTTTATTTCATTTTTTTGTTATTGCTGTTACATATGTTAAGTCTACTGCATCATTTCATATTGCGATTGCGAAATATAAAGAAAGCAAATTGTTCAGAATAATATAGCCAGGGATTTATGCTCAATTTTACAACTTAGTCGATCTTTTATACTGATCGATTTAAAAAAGAAAAAGACAATCAATCTCTCTCAAATTTTATTTCTTCGGCCAATCAAAAAACAATTTAAGTACAGGTTATTTTATTAAAACCTCGAAATTTTAAAGCGTTTTGTCAAGCTTTTATGAAAAAAAATATTTTTTTTTGGAAATTATTTTATTTGAATTCATAATATTTTTCAAACTTCCGCATTTATGCCAGTAAAAATATATTGCAAAAAAAATATATATATATATAAAATATAAAATGCAACAGTGATTGCAATACCAAAATGTAAAAATGACGAATAAGACTAAAGTTGACGAGCAAAAAATTGTTTAATTGCTCACTCAGCTAACCGAAGTATGTATGTATATTCATCTGCGCATCATCTAAAAATGGAAAGCACATCTACACATAAACCAAATCCACTGATAATGGTGATTAGATTAATTTAAATTTTAACATTCCTGACTATCTGAAAATAAAAACGCCTTAATCAAATACAAGATAATTATTAAATATTCAACAAATTGTTTTAATTTTGATTAGATTTAGAAATCAAGGCTGGATTTAAATAAAACTTGTTTTCAACTATAATTGAAGGCTTAAAGTCAACAATTTCACACAGTTATTTTTGACTTGAATTCATGCATCTCTTTTCCTGCAGAGAATGTTGAATTAAAATGTAATTCTAAATATTTCAAGGCTTAAAAATTGAATATAGTATGTCTAGAATTCAACTTGATTTTAACTTGCTGGCCTGTTCTAGAAACGTTGTGCTTTTGAATAAGAATGAAATGGCGAATCACATGAAATTAAAATTGGGTTTCCACAATTCACAAATATTATTTTTATCGAAATAAGTTTCGAAATCTTAAAAAGATTTGAAATAAATTTAATAACATTTTAATTGTTCATTTAATTGTCTTTGTTGTTAAACATTATTTCAATTAGATATGACTATTCAATTTTAAGTTGATTAGACATCACTTAATTGATTTTCATTATAGTTTCGAACATACAGTGATATATTTTTTACGATTTGAACTGTCAATAACAAACATGTGGCTCATAAAACTAAAAGCTTTTAAGTTAAAAATTTGAATGATTTATTTATTGAAAAATGAACAAAATATTAACCTGAAATAGCATATAGGTCGATTATAAATGGCAACCGATTTTTAGTTGGGTTGTCAATAACCAACGCAACTGGCATATAAATTGGTATTATGTAAGGCAACTTTTTTTTTCAGTTGCCAAAAAGTTATCGAATATGCTATTTTGACAGCAACTGAAAATAAATGCAAAGAATCAAACAATTTTATACAAACAAGCAAAAGAGGTTACTTAAAGTGGGGTTTGGTCTGGAAAACAACATTTTGGCTACAGATATAAGGAATAGAATATTTATTTTCCAGAATTAAATATTAAATTGTAAATAAAACAAGAGTGTTAAATTCGGCTGTGCCGAATCTTTGATACCCTCCACCTAGGTTTGAGTCTTGATAATAAATGTAAATGAAAAAGTAAACAATTTGTTAAACTTAATACCAAATTATTTCAGCAAATTCTTTGGGTTGGTTTTCGTCTTTTCTATTATTTCGGATTTATTTCGGTGTTTGCTTTTTGGTCATCGTGGTTGCTGATCGGCATGCATTTAGGTTATATACCTATATGCATGCGTTTCCGGTTATATGACATAACTTCTCGTTTAATTTAGTTTTTGCTAATTAAATAGCTCGCCCTAACCTCCATTGCAAAGGTAATGGTTGTGTAGGGTGGCTATATTCATTAAATCGTGCTAATTGGAGATGGCTGTATAGTTTCTTTTAACTGGCCAAGTATTTCTTCATTGCGGCCATATAGGTCGGATGGAGTAACAAAATAATAACCAAAAAAAAAACTCAATTTTTTTTATTAAAATATTGCCATATTTGGAAAACATAGAGAATAAATTTATAATAATAAATATTCAAATTAGGGATGCCAAACGCAAAAAACCAAATGTACCAAACATTTTAAATAAAATAATTTGTTCTCTTTATTTTCTGAAAAACTTCAAATTTTCATCCAAAAAAAAAATTGTGAAAATTTATATATAAAAAATAACATTCTCATCAAATTGCGTTTATTTGTGTAACAGTTTTTATGTTTGCAATTCTTAAATATCATTTGAAGTTTTCTAAAATTCATTGAATTTAAATTAATGTTTTCTGTAGTGTGATTCTGTAAATTTCAACGATCCGACAATCGCAAAATATATCGACAGCTATTGTTGTTTGCACTAAGGATTAAGTGATTCACTAAGTACATACATCTTAACGACAGTCGACAAATCTATTTTTCTATTTATTTAAATTGTAAACGAGTGGCATCTCTGTCAAAATAAGCGAAAAACACAAAGAAGAATAGAAAAAAAAATAACTTCGTGTTTGACAGGATGATTTTATGTTTATGTTTAATATCTTTATTTTTTTACTAATATTTCTGTGTATTTATTTGAAAATGAAATAATGAATTGAATATGCTATTTAATTTTTTTATTTATATAAAAAAGTTTTTTAATTAAAGCAAAATATTTTCACTATTTTATGATTTTTATTTATGTATGGCGACATTTCAACCTAAAAATTTAAGTTTTTATCGATTGAATAAACAACACAAAAATCGTTGTCGTTTAAATAACAACAACAGCTGACTTTAACAATAGCGAATATCGTTTAAAAATTTTACTGATAATTTTGCAATTTTCTTTTTTTTAACGATTCGACTATCGTTAAAAGAAGTTACTGAATCGCGGTACTGAAAAGCTATTAATTTCTCCTGAATGTCAATATTTTTTTTAAATGTAAACATTTTTTAAATGTAAACAGGTATTTGGTGTTTTTTTTTTTTGGAATTTCAATTTGTGTTTACAGAAAATAAAATTTATATATTAAAGATGCAATTGATGTCTTCTAAATTTAAAATTATAATTTCCGACGTTTTGATATGATTTTCTGAAATTCAATTAATTGTAATTTATAATTGGAAATTTTTAATTCTAGTTTTTAGAATTGATATTTTCTTAAATTTGAATGGAAAATTTAAAAAGTGCAATTTTGTATTTATGTGAATAATACTGCTTTAGTAATTATAAACAATTTTTAAAAATTAGATGTAATCGCAATCAGATATTTTGTAGGTAAAGCAGAATAATAATTCTATATAACTATGTAGAACTGTTTTGAAAGCAAAAAACTCATTGATGAACTCGGTAACTCTATTTTGTAAAGACAACAAAAAGTTAATATGCCAAACTTATGTTCATATTTGTAAAAGAATAATGAAAATACGTATGAAATAAAAGACAAGCCCGTGTATATTCTTAACATTGTTTTGTATGATATCCAGTTGAAAATATTAACATTCATGTTAAAATAGAAATAACTATTGCAAAGCTAATTAGAACAAACAAAAATTGTGGCGCCATCTACTGTGGCATAGTTACGCTGAGCAAAATGAAGTGACACTCTGTTAATGCAAAAGAAATGTATTTTCCCCACAACAAAATATTGCAGAATTTTATGTAAATAAAATAATATACCGATTTATTTCTAACATGCAGTTGTTATGGATATACATATATAATATATGTATATTATTTGTATTATTTAATATGTTTATATAAATTTATAAATAAATTTATACATAAATTTTTTTTTTTGCTATATTTACATTGTTTTTTTTTTTTATTAACAACGAGGTATTTTAGCATTATTTGCTTCAGATGTTAGTGAATTTTTACTGCGTTTATATTAACTCGTAGTGTATGCTTGTCGAAAAAATTTTGGATCGATTTTAACCAATTTCCCGTGAGCCATTCGATCTGAAATTTTGCAGGCAGGCTCGTGGTTATAACAGAAATGATCTAACAAATTTTTAGAGTGATGCTAAAACAATGGAAACTTTTAAATTTTTCTACCAGAGTTAATAAAAAAATGTGCAAAGGATTAGTTTTTATTATATTATTACCACAACGACCACAAAAACAACAAGTCCAGCTATGACAACAACACAACATTTAGAATAACAACAAGAACAATATAGAAACATCATATCTTTCATTTTTTTTTTTAATTTTTCAGAGATTTCCCTGGACCTGCTCCACCGATTTTAATGATTTTTGAAACAGAGATCTTCCCATGAATTTGGTGAATCATTCTCACTAAAAATGATCACTGTTGCTGCACTATTCAGGGCGTGATCGTGAGAACAACATAGAAAATTATATTTTTTCAAGACTTTTTTTAGTTCTTCATTCAAATCTCGGGCCCTAATCGACCGATTGGACGATTTTAAATAGCAAACTTTTCAGGATGTTAGTGAATCATTTTTTATGTCAACGAGCACCCTAGCTGCCGTGATTTTCACAGACGGACATACGGACATCGCTATATCAACTCCGGTTGTTATAAGGATCACAAATATATATATTTTATGGGGTCCAAAATTTTTTTTCTAATTATTACAAACGGAATGACAAACTTATATATACCCTCTGCACACTGGAGTGGAGGGTATAAAAAGTTAATAATACTGAGGAACTAAAAAACTTGTTATTTATTAAAAGTAAACAAAAACAAGTAAGAAAATTATAGTCGGTCTAGACCGACTATAGGATACCCTATACCATGCGTGTAGAGACCCTACCCTATAGACCCAAATAACTGGACATAAAAAATAAGCATAAACCAAATTTGAGTGGGATTTTTATAAATTTTTTTGTCTGCAGATATGAAAAAGTTCATATCGGATGCTATATCTATATGGGGACTAGGCCCAAAAATGGACCGATCCTGACCATGTTTGGTAAGGTCTCTTGTATTTTGCAAAAATATATACAAACAAAATTTGAGAAGAATCAGTGCAATATTTTTGTTTTTTGATAGATTTAAGTGAAGATCGGGAAGCAGCTGTATATGGGGCCTATGACTAAGACTTGTCCCATAGGGATCATTTTTGGACTACTGATTAGTGGATGTAATAAACACATACAAACCCAATTTGACTAAGATTCATATGATAATTTGGATCTTATGGCAATTTAAGTCGATTTCATAGGGGTCATTTGTTTGGGGGCTAGGTCTGAACATGGACCGATTCTCACCAATTTCAATAGCGTTTATCCTATGGCCGATGGAGGCTTACGTACCAAATTTCATCAAAATATATTCATATTTGCGACCTGCAGTTTGATTACAAGCTTTACATGGACACACAGACGGACGGACGGACGGACATCGTTAAATCGAATCAGATAGTGATTCTGATTCGATCGGTATAATTAAAGATGGGTCTAGGTCAAATATTTTTGGTAGTTACAAACAGCAGCACAAAGTCATTATACCCAAACCACATAGTGGTTCAGGTGTCGAATCGTCGCATTCGTTATCGAAATTTTTTGATCGAATTATTATTTTTTAATTTTCAAAATAAAATACTAAGAGCAATTTTACTGTCACAGCTAACGAGTTATGGTCCATAGTTAATATTAAAAGTGAAAGTAGGTCTTTTAATAATAAACCAAAATATGGAATTTCGATTGATTTTACTCGTTATCGAATGCGATGATTTGCCCTCAGTTTTATATTTTGAGCAAAACATTGGAAACCTTTACATTAATAGAAAACTTTCCTTTTTTTATGGTTTCAATATTTTGTTGAAACCAACTGCATCTATGAGATCTGTCTTGTTTGTATAATTTCATGTCCGTATTTTTCGATCTACAATTTCTCACAGATTTTCTATGGGATTGCGATCTGGTGATTAAGCTGGCCATTCAAAAACAGTAATTACATTAGATTTTGTCACCATTCGGTTACAACTTTAGAGTTATGTTTTGGGACATTGTCATGTTGGATCTTCCAGGCCAGGGGCATATTTTCCTCCTCGTTTTCTAAATTAATTGGACCAATTCCTTGGCCCGAAAAGCAACTCCATACCATAGTATGGCCACCGCAGTAATTATTTGTATATTATGAACCTATTCTTTTTCGCTTTGGTCATCGTACTAACGTTCTTCCATCATGGCCTCTTAAATTAAATTTGAACTCATAAAAAGCGCACTCTATTCCAATTCCGACTAGATCAGTTAATGTATTCTTAAGCTAAATTTATGCGAGCCAGACTTTTTTTTCTCTGATATCAGTGGTTTCTCCACAGAATGAGAACAACCAAGATTTGCCACAATTGCTCGTCGGAAAACAGTTTGAGCATATATTTATACCCTATACCACTATGTGGTTTGGGTATACTGACTTTGTGCTGATGTTTGTAACTACCAAAAATATTTGACCCAGACCCATCTCTTATTATACCGATCGACTCAGAATCACTTCTGAATCACTTTCTAAGCCCATTTCGCGATGTCAGTCCGTCCGTCTGTCTGTGTGTCACTGTAACCTTGTAATTAAACTATAGGTCTCAAATATGAATATATTTTGATGAAATTTGCTATATAAGCTTCTATTGGTCATGGCATGAACGCTATTGAAATTGGTCCATGTTCAGACCTAGTCCCCATATAATGACCACTATAAAATCGACTTAAATTGCCATCAGAGCCAAATTATCATATAGATCTGTCAAATTGGGTTTACGTGTGTTTATTACATCTATTAATCAGTATTCCAAAAATAAGCCCAATAGGACAATTCTTAGTCATAGCCACCATTTAAAGATGCTCCCGATCTTCACTAAAATCTATTAAAAAACAAAAATATAGCACAGATTTTTCTCAAATTTGGTTTGTATGTGTTTTTGCAAAATATAAGTGGCCTTACGAAATGTGGTCAGGATCGGCCTATTTTTCGACCTAGTCCCCATATAAATATAGCATCTGATATGAACTTTTTCATATATGCAGCCAAAAAAATTAATAACAATGCCACTCAAATTTGGGTTATGCTTATTTTCTGTATCCAATTAGTTGGACCTAAGTGATAGGGTCTCTAAACGCATGGTATAGGGTATCGTACAGTCGGTGTAAACCTAAATGTTGAACCACACAGTACCTCTTACACCATATTTATTCATAGAATATTTCTCACAAATTTACGTTTGCTTAAGACCACCATTAAATTTATCCATTATTCTGGTTTTAAACTCTTCACAAAATTTTATTCTTGATATTACTTTATAATAATTATAACATTAAAAGATTGAAAAATACAAATGTGTTTAACAAACAGTTGAAAGAAAACTTCAGAAACTATAAATATTTAAATGACAGTTAAAATTTTATACATTTTCTTCATATCATATTCTATTTTTATTGTGTTAATCAACTCTGGTACATAAGTTTCCATTGTTTTGGCATACTAAAAAAATACATTTTTTCGTTTATCTCTATTTTTATACCTTCCACACCACCGAGTAGCGGGTACATTTCAGTTTGCCAATCCGATTGAAACTCATCGATATAAATATCCGAGAACCCATAAACAATTTATATTCTTGATCTTTATAACCGGAGAGGTCGGGCTAGCGAAGCACTACTTAGGCTTAACATGTTCTTATAATCTGCATCACTGTGATATTGCATTGGAGCCTCTACACCAAGTAGTAAAAAATGTTTATACGCAACAGAGCAAGTATGTATAGATATATATGTATCAGCTATTCATAGTATTTTATGGAGTCGCATCTCTGCACAGTGGTTTGCAGGATGCAAAAAGGGCATTTGTTTTAATTTCACAAAGCTTTTTCTATCTGAATGAAAACAAGTAAGAAGATCGGTAATCAGCTTCATATGGGGGCTATGTCCAAGAATTGTCCTATAGGGTTTATTTTTGGACTGCTGATAAATGGATGTGATAAGAACATATACAAACTCAACTTGACCGAGATCTATATGATAATTTGTATATTATTGCATTTTAAGTTGATCACATAGCTATCATTTTTATGGGGACTGGGTCTGAACATGAACCGATTTTCACCAATTTCAATAGCGTTCGTGCCGATAGAAGCTTACGTACCAAATTTCATCAATTTCATCAAATAGTGTAATTGTTCTTCTATTATAATTTCTTTTTATAAAAAATAATGGTCGTGTCTTCTATAGAAAGAATTAATTGCTATTTTAGAAATTCTATAAGTTCCCTAAGTTTTCATAGAACACTAATGAAATTCATTATTTAACGCAGCCGGCGTTATAATACCCAAAGTTCGATCCCTATTAGAATGTTTTGAGACCTTCAAAGTTATACGAATTTAACACTCTTACTTGTTCATTTTTCATTTTTAAGTTTTCAACTTTCATTTTTTATATTCCATTTTACATTTTTCATTTTCTATTTTTAATTTTTCATTATTAAATTTTCATTTTTATACCCTATACCACTATGTGATTTAGGTATAATGACTTTGTGCTGCTGTTTGTAACAACCAAAAATATTTGACCTAGACCCATCTTTAATTATACCGATCGAATCAGAATCACTTTCTGAGTTGATTTAACAATGTCCGTCCGTCCGTCCGTCCGTCAGTCTGTGTGTCCATGTAAAGCTTGTAATCAAACTGCAGGTCGCAAATATGAATGTATTTTGATGAAATTTGGTACATAAGCTTTTATCGGCCATGGGATGAACGCTATTGAAATTGGTGAGAATTGGTCTATGTTCAGACCTAGCCCCCATACAAATTACCCATATGAAATCGACATAAATTGCCATAAGATCCAAATTGTCATATAGATCTTACTCAAATTGGGTTTGTATGCATTCATTACATCCATTAATGAGTAGTCCAAAAATGATCCCTTTGACCCCATATAGAGCTGCTTCCCGATCTTCACTTAAATCTATTAAAAAACAAAAATATTGCACTGATTCTTCTCAAATTTTGTTTGTACATATTTTTGCAAAATACAAGAGACTTTACCAAACATGATCAGGATCGGTCCATTTTTGGACCAAGTCCCTATATAGATATAGCATCCGATATGAACTTTTTCATATCTGCAGCCAAAAAAATTAATAAAAATCCCACTCAAATTTGGTTTTTGCTTTTTTTCTATGTCCAGTTAGTTGGGCCTAAGAGATAGGTCTCTAAACGCATGGTATAGGGTATCGTATAGTCGGTCTAGACCGACTATAATTTTCTTACTTGTTCGTTTTTCATTAGGGATTATATTTATACCCTATACCACTATGTGGTTTGGGTATAATGACTTTGTGCTGCTGTTTGTAACAACCAAAAATATTTGACGTACACCCATCTTCAATTATACCGATCGAATCAGAATCACTATGTGATTCGATTTAACGATGTCCGTCCGTCCGTCCGTCCGTCCGTCTGTGTGTCCATGTAAAGTTTGTAATCAAACTGCAGGTCGCAAATATGAATATATTTTGATGAAATTTGGTATTTGATCTTTTATCGGCCATGGGATGAACGCTATTGAAATTGGTGAGAATCGGTGCATGTTTAGACCTAGCCCCCATACAAATCACCCCTATAAAATCAACATATATTGCTATAAGATCCAAATTATCATACAAATCTTAGTCAAATTGGGTTTGTATGTATATATTACATCCATTAATCAGTAGTCCAAAAATAATACCTATTAGAAAACTGTGAGTCATAGGCCCCATATAGAGCTGCTTCCCGATCTTCACTTAAATCTATCAAAAAACAAAAATATTGCACTGATTCTTCTCAAATTTTGTTTGTATATATTTTTGCAAAATACAAGAGACTTTACCAAACATGGTCAGGATCGGTCCATTTTTGGGCCTAGTCCCCATATAGATATAGCATCCGCTATGAACTTTTTCATATCTGCACCCGAAAAAATTAATAAAAATCCCACTCACATTTGTTGTATTCTTATTTTCTATATCCAGTTAGTTGGGCGTGAGAGATAGGGTCTCTAAACGCATGGTATAGGGTATCGTATAGTCGGTCTAGACCGACTATAATTTTCTTACTTGTTTTTCTTTCATATTGGCGTTTTTTTTATTATATCGTGATAACGATAAAAAAAAAGTTAAAATTTTCACAAATTAATAAAAAAATATCGACTTTTTGTAGTAAGTGCTTTAATATTAAGCCCCTATAGTGAAACTTAATATTTTGGTCAAGGGGTTGGCAATTTGCAGTTGTTTTCGCAGGCAAAAAAACTATTTTTATATTTGTTAAATTTAATTCCATTGGATGAGATGCCGCATTATCCAAGGTCAAGAGAATTTTACGTCTCAGGCATCTCATTTTCCTGTTGAACTCCTGCGGCCATTCAGTCATGATGTCTCGAGTCGTCCATGCTTTTTGTTGGATTTCTTTAATAAGAATATGTTTGAAGGCTCGAGGGCGGGCTGCTTTACCTATGACCAACAGCAGCTCTTTGTTTCCAGCCATGTTTTCAAAAAACAAAACTGTGAGTCTTTCCTTCGACAAATTCCTACCAATGTATTTTTCGGATTTAGCTCCAGAGTTTGTTAGGTAATGCGCGAAAGAAAACCCCCCTTTAATATGCGTTGTAAATATGCTATGGCTTGTATCCACACAGCAAAGATATTAGCTTGGCCTTGAACTGATGCACATCCATCAGTTATACACTTAAAAGCAACATTATTCCTTTTGTGCCATTATTGTAACCATCCATCTGATGCAGAAAAATTAGACACACCCAATTGCACTGCTATTTCACTTGCCTTAGTCTTAACAATCGGACCAGAAATTGGAATATTTTGATATCTAGACTTAGCGAACCAATCAAAGCACATTTTAACAAATTCTCTTTTGATGAACATTTGTCCCAGACTCCCATTTGGAACGAATGGCTTCTTTAATTTTATTTATTTCTGCGTTTCTGTGTTTTGCCAATATTGAACCTTCAAAGATAAAAAATATTATAAACAATTGCGTTGTTTAAAGAACAAGAAACTTGACCTCTTCGCAATTTCGCACACTGACAATTTCTCTTTTTCAAAATCATTAATAATTTAAATTTTTTCTTTAATAGATAACATGTGTTTTTTCGATGTATTTTTTGGCTTTGAAGCATAAAACGACAATAAACACGAGCTAAGCAAATAACTTTTCTACACATATGGCATGAATATGTTGTGTATTTGCATTTTCGTTAACAGGGGAATCACAAATTTGGTTGGTATCAACACAAATATGGATCAGAGTTGTAAAAAGAGGAATTACAGATTTAATACATTTCTCATTTGTGTAATTTATCGCTCCTGTCTGTTTATGAGAGATATTTTGAACAAATTTGTTTAAAATGATGTGTCCGCGTCCGGTTATGTGAATGCATTTTGTATAGAACAAAAAATATGAAAAGCTTGGGTCGACGAAATTTTTCCAGTTATTGGAGATGTCCGGTTATGGGAGCTTTCAGTGTAGTTTTAACTGTGATATGTATTTAACATTTATACCAAAATTGGCTGGGTGTTGTTTTTATTGACTTCGTAAAAATGTTTTTGAATTTTTGTACGTCAGCAAAGTTATAATCCTATTTTTTTAAACATGGTTGGCTGAAAATTTTTGTAAAATAATTTATTTTTAATATTTTTGTAAAACAAATTTTTGTAAATATACAATCTTTGAAAACAAAACTGTTTTGGACAGAGTTGTATCTTCTGAAATTAATACGAAAAGCTGTATGGTATGAAAACTGATTCGAACCACACTGCTCGTTGGCCTGACTTAAGGTGAGTGTGTTAAAGCGCTGACCAAAAAGTGCAAGTCGAGTGTATGTGAAGGTTCAGGTTCAAACCTCACAGCCGCCCTAAGTAGAAAAAATTTCACATAGAAACATCTATTCAATTATAACATAACAATTATCACAATGTTCAATAAATCGCTGATGAAGGCTGAAATGCCAGAAACCGGTCCGATTAAGAATACAGTGTAGTCATGAATTTTTGAAATATATGCTTTCTTCTTCTCTAACACGCACCATTGAAACAAAATTAAAATTTCCATATTAATTACAGCATTAATTGCAATATGTCTGAAAAATGACTACAAATCTAACAAAACTTTTTATATCAAAATGTTTATATGAATTCATCGGATAATTAAATTTGGAATGTCTTAGACACATTCATTTTGTACATCCAGACTAGATTATTAATTAGGAATAAATTAAAAAACCTAATAAATTATTGATTATTATTGTATTTGAACCAGAAGAAAAATGTTATGGCAAATCTTCAATAATTTTTAAGAGTGACAATTAAATGTGAATTGTTTTTTAACAATTTTTTAAAAATAGAAACACATTTAATGCTGTAGCAAATAATAACAAATAGCGAAAAATCATAATAAAAAAAATATATTTTGATTTCGAGTTTTCCCGATTTTTCAAATTTGTGTTGAAAAAAGCTTTTTTAATTTCTTTCTATTGCACTTAAAGTAAGTACTGATTTATCTTAATTTTGGTATATTTAGTAAATATCATGGTTGTTTCCAACTAAAGATAGTACACAGGTAGCCAAAAATTGAAACTACTTCCGGATTTGGCAGCCATTATACATAAAAAATTATCGCTCTTAGAGTGCAAAATCAATGTTGTGTATTGTAATCGGATTCGCCATTTAATTTTTTTCTTTCAATAATTAATTTAATATCACTTATAGCTTCGTGCAACTAATTAAGAACAGTAGTATCCCATAACTAAATCGCCATATTAAAGGAAATATTCACGAAATAAAATGCTAAAACCTGACGCTGGTTAGCTAATTCAACTCTGCTCATCTAAAATTCAGTAATCGTAACACTTATTTTACCGTTATCATTTCTTTGTAATGTTTTGAAAATACATTTAAATTTTTATATATACTAGCAGATTCCAGCACTCGAAATTCGAGTGCAATTTCTAGGCAGTTTTATTTTTCAACTTAGCCAATTCACAAACCAACATTTTTATGGTTTATTATTATTGTGAATAAAGATAACAAACTCATTAACAAATTTAATAAAACACGCATAGCATATGTATAATTTTACGTATGTGTTAGTAGCAACTTTAAATGCAATTTACTCAAAATAAACGAAAACATTTAAAAATCTGTAAATCTACAAAACGGCGAAAAAGAAATACCTTTCAAATAATATACGTTTGGACAAAATTTTGATAAAACGGTAGAACAAAACATCGGTCACAAGAAATCGGCTAGCCTATTAATATTATAGATGTATTTAATTGGTTGTGATTAAATGGAGCGTTTTTCATTTTTGGAAAACATTAACTGTGTGCATGTTTGAAATGGGTAAAAACAAATCATTTGATGTTAGTACTCGGAAGATTATTGTACAGAATGGAAGCATTTACCGGGATATCGCAAGGAGATAAAAAAATTATTATTAGTCGAAAATAACCTAACTCGTAAAAACAAAGTTTTTATTAAAACTCTTTCTTTCCTTATATATATGAGTTTTGAATCTCTCCGTGACTGTGCGTGACTATTTTGAAATTAAGCTTTGGTCACAACAACTCTATGGACCATGTTTCAGATTGATTGGATGAGGGGAAATGGGGTAAATCACTTCGTGACTGTGCGTGACTATGCGTGACTGTGTGTGACTGTCTTAAAATTAGTCTTTGGCCACAACAAGTCTATGGAAAAGTTTCAGATCGATCGGATGAGGGGAAGTGAAGTTTTAATCTCTCCGTGACTGTGCATGACTATGCGTGACTGTGCGTGACTATGTCAAAGCTAACCTTTTTTCTATCGACCAAGTTACAGATCGATCGGATGAGGGGAAATGATATTTAGATCACTCCATGACTGCGCGTGACTGTGCGTGACTACCCTAAAAAGAGCCAAATTTCAGATCAATTGGATAATGGGGAATAGGGTTGAACCACGACAGACAGACAGACAGACGGAGAGTATGAGTTAAAAGAAAAAGTTAAAAAGAATCTAACCCAAAAAACAAAGTTTTTATTAAAACTCTTTCTCTCCTTATGCATATGAGTTTTGAATCTCTCCTCGACTGTGCGTGACTATTTTAAAATTAATCTTTGGGCACAACAAGTCTATGGACAAAGCTTAAAATCGATCGGATGAGGGGTAGTGGGGTTTAAATCACTCCGTGACTTTGTGTGACTAAGCGTGACTGTGCGTGACTATGTCAAAGTTAATCTTTTTTCACAGCAAGCGGGAAGAATTTGCCTAAACAAGCCTAGAAGAGACTAGGGTTTCCAAGAAACTATGAAATGGACGAAACAAAAATTAACAGGGTCTGCACCGAAGGAAAAAAATATCTTCACGGTCCAAAGTCGATAGAATTTGATTCAAAGTATACGGGCTATATTGAAGCATGGAAGGGGGTGTTATCTATTATTGTATCATATTTCCTTTTTGTCACTTTTTTGTATTTGTTCACCTCCTTTTCGAAACGGCTCGACCAATTCTCATGAAACTTTTTGTGCATATTGGGTAGGTCTGATAATCGGACAACAGCTATATTTTTTTTTATATCTCAAGTGGGCGTGGCACTTATGGCACTTATGGCACCTCCTGAACAAAATGAATTTTTAACATCTAATTTTAACATATAATATCTGGAGTACTACGACAGCAAGAGTTTTGAAACTAAGTACATGTACATATTAAAATAATTCGAAGAGTTGTGGAAAAAATGGGCGCGCTCGGACCAATGGGCGTGGTACCCACCATACAAAGTAAATATTTAATGTCATATATCTAGAGTACTGTAACAGGTAAAGCCTTGAGAATTTGTGTGAGTTCATAAGTTATCAACGTTAGTACTCGAAAAAATGGGCGGAATCCGATCAGTGGGCGTGGTACCTCCCTTACAAAGTAAATATATAATGTCATATTTGAAGTACTGTAATAGTGAAAGCCTTGGAACTTTGTCTGAGTTCATGAGTTATTAATGTGAGTAGTCCCATAACAAAATATTTGGGATTGGACCAGTGGGCGTGGTACCCCCCATACAAAGTAAGTATTTAATATAATATAACTGGAGTACTATAATAGTGAAAGTCTTGCGACTTTGTTTGAGTTTATAAGTTATTAATTTGAGTAGTTGCCAATAAAACGGGCGATATCAGACTAATGGGCGTGGCACCTCCTATACAAAAAAAAACAGTTTTCTACAAAACATATTCCCTGCTCTTTATATCGTTACGAGGGGTGTAGCGAAGCGCATCGGGTTACTGCTAGTAATTTTATAATAAAATTGGTTATGAGTTGTTTTAATTTATATTCGCGAGCAATAAGCAGACAACTGCACCAAATATATATCACAATGGATAATTTTGATCCGTTAACCGAATTATATCTCTTAAATTCTAAATAGTGCTTTCATCGAGTTTAATAGAAAAACTCGTTTTCGGTAATCTTTATTTAAAAACCAAACTGGCCTTGGCATATAATGGGTTAACGTTCTCGGATTTATCCCAAATTTTAGAAACGTCTTCCGTTACACATTTGGTTATAATATTTTAAGGAACGCTTTTAAAAATTCAACAGTATTTGCAAAATATTTGAATTTTTTGAATAAATTGTCTTTTATTAGCTTGGGGTTAGTTAATGGGGTCATATTATTTTTTTCCGAAACCGTAGGCTATTAAGATAAAATATAGTATTTAAAAGTAGAGAACGGATTAATTTTTGATATAAAAAATTTTGAAAGATTACATACCTATAGTGAATATTTCACAAAACTCCCATTTTTCTCGAAATCCGCAAAAATAAAATCCTTGCCAAAAAAAAATATGGCATAAGGATAAAAATTCACCCTGCTAATCTCTAACATATATTTAACAAAACCTTAAGGTGCCAGATCCATTTTTTTGAATTTTGTTTAAGAAAGTTTTTAAAACTTGAAAATGGAGTTTTCAAAATATTATAAAAATAAATTCCCATTTCCGGTTTCAATGTGCAATAGGTTAACAACGTGGTAATAAAACAATACTTTATATCTGAGTACTTATAAGTATAAAGACAAAAAAAAAATGTTGTCTTTAATCAATTTCTCATGACCTACTTTTTTTGGCACAAAAGTGGTCTGGGGCATTTGCTAGTTCTTGGCGAGTTTTTTTTCGATTTTGAAATTTTATAGGTTTTTAAAGACTGATCTCGATTCATATAACAATTTGTTGGAAAAATTAAACTATAGAACGAAATTTTAGTAAAATCTGAAAAAAGTCATATTTTCCCCATATAAACACACTTGAAATTTTCAATCGATTTCCGGCGCGACTTTTCTTTTTATATAGAAGGGAAACAAACTGGACGCCGCCTCTCCCCAAAATCGCATTTTCATTTTTAAGGACCACTCTACTGTTCCTATGTATTGGAAGAAATAGTTTAACATATTACATCTCTTAAATATGATAAAGAACTCATTTTAATGCAGAAATCATAAAAAATCAATACAATAAAAACTTAAAAATGAAATGGATTAAATTTTGATTTGTGTTTGAATAAAAAAAAAATGCTAACAATTGTTACCCTTACTGTCTGCGTAGAACTGCCAACACAAAACAACAACTAATCCTGTATGCAAATAATATTCATACTTGAAAATTGTATGAGATGAAAAAAAAAACAACTTGCACTCATTACAAAACAAATACTCACCTTGCTTGCAATTTGGTGGCTCTGATTGTGAGGTTGAACAGTCATTTGTTCAAATATCAACTGCCACCACCATATTACATACAGACACATATACGGCCATCATTGTATATAACAACAAGAAGAGAAACAGCGAAAATTGTATGCCAACATTTTATTTGAAATATTCCGCTGAGGGATATGAAAATTTCCACAATATATATTCAAAATTTTGCGAAATGAATTTTCCAGTTCCAGTTACAGTTCGTAAATAACAAATTAGGTTTGAAAATATTAAAGTTAGTTATACACAGAGAGAAAGGATTGGTTGGAATTAAGAATTAAATATCAAGAAATTATATTGTTATTCTTAAGTGTTTCAAAATGCAATGGATTTTCTTCAGTAACTACCATATAAACAAAATTCATACAATATGAACGTAATTCAATTACGATAAATGAATTAAAAGCAGAACATCATGCTTCAGACCATAATATTGGTGATTTCAACATATCATTCTATTCTAATAACATATATTTAACAAAAAAATGTGTTAAGATTAATTTATACTAGCAGAGCCCAGCACTCGAATTTCGAGTGCAAATTGTAGGACATTTTATTTTTTTGTTCAATTTTTTCTTTCAATATTTTTTAATCTATATGTATAACAAATTTATGAATATTTAAATAAAATTCATTAATTGTGAATTTTTAAATAAAATTTATTAAATTTCAATATAAATATTTGTTGAACACACAGAAGATATTAAAATGGGTTTGTTAATAAATAATTTTATAAGAGCCTAAAGGTGTGCTAATCAATTTTAGCCAATTCATAAACAGATACATAGCATTTTATAGTTTTTTATTTGAAGCTTAAATATGTGTTTAATGTATGTGTATGTATGGCAATTTTAAATGATTATTACTACAAAAAAAAAATGTAACAAATGGTGCATATCTGAAAAGATGTTGCAAACCTGCTGGAAAATACCCTTCAAATGGTATATATTTTGTCAAAATTTGTTGATAACTAAAAGCGTAGAAGGGGTCCTTGTAAATCAAATTGCCTATTAATATTATAGTTCTATATCTAATTTTAATTTTCGGTAATATTTAATCCAAATATATATATTTAATCCAAAAAAAAAAAAAAAAAATACTTGAATCAATATCAGTTGTAAATACAAACAAAATAAATGTTAACCCAACCAAACTTCCGAATTTTGTTATTACTTATGAAAAATAAAATAAAATTAGTTATTTATTATTCAGAAAATTCATTCAAGAAGGTGAGTAACAAACCTTACGGTCATTCGTTTTTAATGTGTTTGTTTTTCAGTGGGACAGCTTCAACAAATATTGTCGTATTTGTACCACACAAAGTATTTTGCTAAATTAAGCAAACTTAAAACTTTTTTGTGCAGACGATGTGTGCGGAACCATTCTCTGAATGAATTCCCATGAATTTCAACCTATAGACTATTGAACGGGAGAATAAATCAATTGTCAAAAATTAATGTATTTTTTAAGATTTGATTTAAGGAATTAATCGAAGAAAAGCATCATTATGCTTATATTCTTAAATAACATTATGAAACACCAACGCCGATGTAACTATGTATATTCAATGAAACTTTACTCAAGGAGACGATGACAAGAAATCCACTATTATGGATAATGCAATGATTTACAGAAATCCTTAAGACGTAATGGAAAAGTATTTAACACATATGGACCTACATAAATTTATGTATTTATGATTAATTTATTATATAATTTTTTTTTCTAAATTGTTATTTAAAAATAAAACCAAATAAGTTTTATATAACAACATTTATAAATTCTTCTGTTATTGTATAATTTGCATGTTGTAATAGGTAATCCCCTCAAATGGTTGCTATAATCAATTTACAAAATCTAAATTAATTGTGAAAATTCATATAATAGAATTAAAATCCAATGTCTTGAACTCAGATTGGCACTACTTTTTTAAATTTTTTTAAAGGTTTGGAACCACATTATTATAATTTTTTTTTCAAGTTAATTGCATAGCATATAATTTTGTATATTATATCTGTTAATCTTTCTTAAAATAGAAAAGAATTACTCAAATTTATAAACCGTTGTTTACTCGGGCTAATACATGTCGTTTCCATATCGAAGTTGTCCTACTGTGTCCACGACAAGGTGCGTAATTTTTATCCGATTTTCGTGATTTTTTCTGTTTAAGATTATTTTTAATCTATATGATTTTAAATGTTTTATCTGTGAAATTGAAAGAATGCCAAATACATTAATCGGATATCACAACGAAATTTCAGATTTCATATTTAGGAAAATTTTGCCCACTTTCACATAAAAAAAAAATCAGATAAAAATTTGATTTTGAAAGAAACGTTTTTGTCTAACAAATTTTGTGTTACTACTGGGTTCGATGACCTCTAATTCATTTGAAATTTGTTTTTGTTGGTACTTACTAATAATTCCCTCTGGATTTTTAGGAGTAAAAGGTCTGAATAAAATAAAAAATCGAATAAAAACATATTCTAAATTTGATGATCCACTTAATACCAGTTTTTTTTAAATATATTTTACTATACAACTACTCGTATCATTATTATATCGTAATAGTTAGCAGAATTACTGATATTTGGTAAAATTTGTTGATGTCCTGACGTTTAGGTATTGCAAATATTAGATTAAAAAATTATTAAGATGAAACTGTAATTTTGATAAAAAATATATTAAGAATTCGGGTATGCCTTAGTAAATTTCTGCAGTATTTGAAAATGTCGACATTAAATAAGACGAAAATTTTTCTAAATTATTTAATAGTTTTTTCATTTTTAAATATTTGAAGAGTGTTAAATTCGGCTATGCCGGATTATATTAAAATCTATACTTATTGCACTATTTAGAACAAATGTAAGCAACACATTTGAAAGAGTTAACAATTTGATAAACTTAATACCAAATAATTACAACAAATACAGTAAATTTGAACGTTTTTTAGAGGTATCTCCATATTTTAGGCCTTATCTTGGCACAATGACGACCGACTTACCCCGACCGATTTACAATATTATTCTAAGTTTAAACTGGTAAGACAGACGTACGTACAGACGGATATCGCTAACTCGACTCGAATTGTTAAAAGAATCAGAAATATACATATGTACGTTATGTGGTCGCAAATTCATTTGCCGATGCCTTACGAACTGAATGAGAAACTGATATACATATATACCCTCTGCACAGTGGTGTGGAGGGTATAGAAATTTCCAAATTTGCTAAACCGTTAAGAGAGATAATTTTTATCATAGCAGATGTCTCATAAAAAAGTGCACAGAAATTGTAATATTTGTTTAGAAAAGACATGGACATTTAAATAGCAAAATTAATTCGTATGCTATTTTGATACCAGTATTTAAAAACAGGTATCAGGCAGCTTTCCTAAAAGTTATAGGACTTTAATGATTACTTTTACCTTTTGTATCTAGTAGTTTTAAAATCACATTTCCATACCTCTATGATTTTTATATTTCCCTATTTCCATTTTGCATGGTTTTTATTTCCCCGCAACTTTCAAAATCACGAAAGTGTTGGCATTGTTGATCTCTGGCTTTGCTTTAATACTTTGCTCACATGTCGGTCGTATGCTGTCTCATTCTAACATACACATTCCATACGCCATACGCCATACCATACACACGCACACACACACATTTATACAGAAATGTATATACTTTTGAATTCTGTTCTTTGCTCAAACTAAATACGATACAACAGCAAACGAGCAGCAACAACAACATTAGTAGCGGAAACAGTTAGACTGGCAAGTTGTGTAGTTATGGAAAATATAGGTATAGGAACTCGTAGACGACGAACGACAAAGTGGTTACTTTTTGATTTCATGGATATCTCGTACTTTGCTCCACCCAGCATTAAAAAAGAAGGCGTGGTTACATGAACTAAATCTTGTCTTGACTTTTGCAATGGGATAATATATGATTAAAGTGTCATACATACAATCAAACGACATACATACATACATACATACATACATACATACATACTAAATAAATACATATTTGAAACATTCATATGACCAGAAGAGAAAAATAATCTTTATACTGATATTACAGGAATATATTAATGATGCATAGAGCTTTGGTGGGGAAAGTATTTCGAAGCAGTCGTGTCAGCAGCAGAATTCGTCTTAAGCAATTTGTATAATTATGTTAAGAGCATCTATAGAACCATCAATTTATACACAGTCATACATACACATATAAAACTACTTTGTGTCGGGGATTCATATGTATGTATGTGTATAGTTAATCAACCGGTCCATGAACTTATTGTTGTTAGGTATATATATGTATATATATATATACCTATATATTTTTTTTTTAATGAACAAAGTTAGAGATTAAAGCCAAAACTCATAAAAAATAAATCTTTAATGCTAATTGCCATTTGTTGTAAATTAAATAAAGTACAGCACAAAAACAACTTTGTTAGAGTATAATTCAGCTTAAGTGTGTTTTTGAACTAGGTCGATACCATAAGAACACTACAGTCCTTCATTGTATGAAAAAACTCCAAAAAAATTTTGTTTGCTAAAATCTAAAAAAATTGTGAAAATGTTTCACTAAAACCGTTTTTTACATTGATTAAGCAGCATGACTTTAATGGCTCAAACCATTTTTGAGAAGTCGTTGAAATCGATTTTATAAAAAAAAAAAAAAATTAGGTTTCGAAGTAGCTACAGTGTTGGTCAGAACAAAAGCAACCAAAATCTCTATCGACTTTTTTGAATTTTTAAGCATGTTACTGTTGTTTTTCCAAAATCTTCTTTATCATTTTTTACTCTTTATAACATTACAAATAAAAAGACGAAACTAAAATTGTTAACTAAAAGAACCGGTAAAATTTTTTTTTGTAAAAAAATCAAAATGGTTCTATTTCAGTTGGACATAACTAAAGCAACATTTAATATAATAAATATTATCAATATTTAGTGGAGATTCCGTTGTTTTTCATAACATCGCGGCATCTACGTGGCATGGATTCAATAAGGTGGTTGGTAATTTTGAATATAATGCTTTTCCACTCAGTTTCCAGTTAAGAAGTGAAAACCCGACCAGCTAAATAAGTCAAGTGGTTGAACCCACTCTTTTACAAGGTTCGAAGTATGTTTCGGGTCGTTTTCTTGTTGAAATATCCAACGAAGCGGCATTAGCAAGAATGTCTCTATAAATAAATCTGTCCATTAATCCGTCGATTTCGTGGAAGGGTCCAATGCCAAAACCAGAGAAGAATGCTCAAATAATAACTGATCAGCCGCCATGCTTCACAGTTGTCTTGCAGTAGCGTCGGTTTCAATGATCTCCTTTCTTGCAGCGAACAGTGCACATTCCGTCAGAGTTAAACAAATTAACTTTTAACTTGTCGCTAAATAAAACAGTTTTCCATAAGCCGTAAAACTTGAAAGTAGAGACAATGCAATTTGTTCTTGCTTTTGTTAAGTCCAACTGAAATAGTCAGCCCTGTTCTTGAAACGTTGTTATTTGAATAAGAGTGAATTTAAAATCACATGAAATTGAAATTTTGGGTTTCTTGAAACCACTTTTTTTTTTATTTATTTAATGGAAACATATGTTTGAGTTAAGAACCATATGTTTGAGTTAAGAACATATGTTATCCAGAAACCGAGGTGCCATATGGCTCTTTATTCAGTTTCACAAAAAACTTTTAAGTGTTTTGTGCATGTTTTTTCTTAAGTTTATAGAAAAAGTATAAAGAAAAATATTTTCTTTTAAAATAACAACTTATTTGTTCTTTTAATTGTTTTTGTTCTTCAATTTCATTCAATTAAAAATGACTTTTATATTTTTAAAAAGTTAGGCATCACCAAAAAATATTTCGATATTCAAATAAATTGGATTTGACTGGCATCACTACTGTTTCGAACATATGCAAAAAAATAAAAATATGTGATTTGATGAAAAATTTTTTTTTTAATTCCTTTATTTGCAATAATTAGTGCATAAAGAATCTATGTTATAATTGAAAAAATTATAATGGAAAATAGATTGTGTAAAAAGTTTTTATTATAGTTATAGAATAGCATCATCGCAAAAGCGCCCCGGTAGGTGAGTAGGTAGCGTGCTCGCCTATCATGCGAGGGGTCGTGGGTTCGATTCCCACCAGAGGCTTTGGTCTGTCGCTGCAAAAAAAAAAAAAAAAAAAAAAAAAAAAAAAAAAATGAACACACTACTCCCTCTTTCCTCCTTAACCTATTTTCCTGAGATCAACACAATGCACTGCATCTGTAGGGGGCATCCCCTGAGTGTTGATTAATTAAAAAAAAAGTGTGTTTTATTAACATCGTCCACTTATTACGAGTTTTTTTTTTTTTAAATCAGCGCAAAATGTAGACTTTTTTTAAAATCGTTTTTTTTTTCATAAAATTAATGACAAATTTAAAAAAAAAAAAGACAAGGTTCAATAAAAAACGTGTTAGAGTTTAAATATCAATTATTTTTTTTTATCTCTTAAGACCTGCTTAGTAGAAAAAAAGGGCATTTGTTTTGATTTCACAAAGCCTTTTCTATGTGAATTAAAACGAGAAAAAATATTCTTATTGAAATTAGAGAACAGCAAAAAACTCGTAGATTTAAGAATTTTTTCATTTACGAGTTTTTTTTTTGTGATAGTGGTTTTAAGAACAGGGGTGAGTGTCATTTTGAGATTTTTTGTTTTGCAAAAAAGTTTTATAAAGAGTAAGAAATGATAAAGAAGCAATAACATGCTTAAAAATACAATAAAGGTCAATAGTGATTTTGGTTGCTTTTCTGAACAACACTGTATACATTTTTTTCGTTTTTTGGTGGTGCTTAATTTTCACAAAACCAGATGAATCAGTTCTGAAGAGTACCCTAGAATTTTTTCATTCACAAAAAATCTAAACATCTTAATAGAAAACCCAAAAAAATTAAAATGTTTTCTTAAATACCTCTTATACGTGGATATGACTAGACATGTCCAATATAAATGTTAGATGCGTCTCCGAAATATCATTCACTCGATAGGCACATGTACAGTGAACCAAACGAAATATCGGGCAAACGTGTACCAGTTACATTAAAGAACAGCACAAACGATACAATTTTTTTTTTTACAAAAACGTGTATTTCTAATAAATTAGTTATTTTTAAATTATTAAAAAGAAAAAAACTAAATACTTAAATTTTTTATATGAAAAATAACAATAAATAAACAGACTTAAGGCAAACGGAAAATCATAGATCGTTGTCTTGTTAAATGCAAAATTATCTTTATTATCTTTATTTATCCGCGCTTTGCTTTACGTTGTTTTTTTTTTAATATTCAGTTAATCATATTTATCTATATTTCCCATCAGTAAAAGTTTCCCACACCAAAATAGAACCTCCTCCATGTAGCTCTAGTATATTTTGCTTCAAAGTCATTGTTTAGTTTTCGCCACATAAACGTTCTTCCACCTGATCCATGTAGATTGAATTTCCTTTCATCTGTATAAAAAACCTATAAAGAGTATTAGAATGTATTTTTTTTCCATATTAAACAGATTTTACCGTATTCGAAAAATCTTGATTTTTAGAAATATATTCATTAACAAACTTTAAACGTAATGATTTATTTTTAGGGCTTAAAACGTTTTTCTTTTCACAATGTACAGAGAAAATTTTAATGGAAATTTTATTTTCTGGATACAATATTTTAGGTAATTACCCGAATTGGGTAATTAAGCGAAAGTTAATTAACCGTGGGGTTTTGTTAGAAAAAGTAAGCAAAAAAAAAAAAAAACGGGAATTTAGAATTTAGAATTTATTTATTTTTTTTCTAGCTCAACTGCGGATTTTAAGGGATTTTTCTTTAGTTCGAGTAAAATGCGTCTGTCATAATGAAAATTTAAAATCTTTCCTAGCACTTCTTTGCTTCTGTTTTCCACTTTATATTCGTCTCTGTATCTTTTAAAAACATCATGTACTGTTGAACGACATCTATTCACAATTTCAGTTATATATCTTACAGTTTTACTTTCTCCATAATAGGGTGTCTCATTTCTACTGAAATTTGCTTGCATGTTGGAGCCGTTTTTGTATTTTGTATCTTAGTGTCCACTTTATTACATACACAGAATACAACTGAATACTCTTTGTGCATTTTTGTGCATTTTTGAAAAATTCTATTAAAATCAAAGCCTAATTTCCTTGTCCGATTTTGCGTTTAACTTAAAATTTTGAATAATTTTGTTAATTGAGTCGTTTAGTTTAAAAACCAGTCAAGCAACAAATTATTGATTTTGAGTAAATCAATGAAAACTTCCTAGAAACTTAATTTTTTTTTTTAAAATTTGGTAAAGTTTTGTAAACATTAAACTTTTGTTTTACGTATGTAAAAAAAATATAAAGTTTGCACTTGACTGGTTTCTGAGCCAAACAACCGTCACTATTGTAAATGTCGTACGAAATATTCTAATTTTATTAGGAACAAGAATAAAATGAAAAATTAACTTTTTAAAGAGTTTAATATAGTTTTCTTATATTTCTTTGGAATGACTATTCGGTGGGCCATTGCTAAATATTGCCATAAAACTCATCGTATTCAACCAAGTAGGGTTTTAGAGCTTGTAAATCTTTTTATTTTTACATTTATTAGGACACCTATAACATTTAATAGAAAAATTGGATTACGGCCTAGTATAACACATTGTAAAATAAATCATAAAATCTTTTGTTTTTTACTGAACGATATGCGATCTTTGTAGGTAAAGCCGGAGGAGAATGGGTTTTTAGCATAGTGAATGTTGATGATCCAGGTCTATCTATAAATTGTTTCACAACAACTTATCCTGGCAAGTTCTTGTTATAAGAAAACTATTTGTAAGTTGAAATCTTAAAAGATTCCCTCACATCCTTTGAATAGGCTCTATCAGAGGTTTAATCTGAATTTGTAATATTTTTGTACGACCGAGGGCACCATTTGTAAAAAGATTTAAGCTTTAAAAATCTCGCCGTTTGGAGCAGAAACCAGTTAAGCGCTGTCACTTGACTTCATTCTGCTCTAAACAAAGATTTCTCGACTTTGCTTCACCATCACATGGGGACAAAATTTTAATTATTTTTATATTAAATGATGCATTTATCATTATAAAACAGTAATCGCTCAATAACTCAATTTTTGATTTTTTGTTGCTTGACTAGCTTTTTAAAATAAACGATTCAATTGTAGAATAATTTTTAACTGTAAAATTTATATTAGATCCGTTGAAAGATTTTTAGATATTAAATTAATAAAAAGAAAATTTATTTGAAGTTATTTTTCTTCAAGGAAAATTATAAGTTTCTTGTGCGATTTTCCCTTCGATTCACTGTATATATAAAAATTCTTCGATTATTCGATCAAATAACGATTAAAAGAAGAATTTAAAAAAATTCTAGAAAATATATTTAAAAAAAATAGAAAAGGATTTACACAAATAAACATAAAATAAAATAAATTGTAATCATTCCATTATATTATTTTTATATAAAGAGAAATTTAAAAATACGAGTTTCTAATACATATTTTTATTTAAAAAATTAAAAAATAATTCAAACAATTCATAAAAACTAACAAGAAAAATTCAGAAGAATTTTCCAACAATTAAAGATATAAATTATAAATAAAATGTAGTTTATTTTTTTCTTTTAAGTGATTTTTGTTTATTTGTTTTTATAATGTTTGATTTAGAGAAAATTCTTTTTACATTTTCCTTAGTATACCAACTCATCTTTTATGTAACAAGGCAAAATTATGTAATAAATTGTACCAATTTTAAATTGTTAACTTTTTAGAAATATTTTTTTCCTTTTAAACGCATTTATCCGATTAATCGATAAAAATTTATTAGATTATTTGTTAGTCGAAAATCACCATTTTGAAGTTGTTCGATCGAGTAATGTTTTGTGATCGATTAACCGAATAATTCTTAACCGTTTGATAACGCAATTAATAACCGAGATTTTTTGGGAATCATCACACAAAATGTCAGGGTTTGTTATTTTGAGGTCGCAAAGTTCACAAGACAAAAATCATGTTTATGTTATTAAGCAGCTAAAAAAAACAAATTTCTCTACTAAAATTATACTTTTGAGGAAATTTCGCCGTTAAGTATTAAAAAAAAAAACAATATAGTTTTTGTGTGCAGAGAATTTCAGAATTCAATTTAAAAAAATTATAAATAATGGATGTCTTAAAAGTTAAGATAAAGTTTCTTGATTTTTAATTGATTTTCAAAAATGACTTTGTTTCTACTTACATATGTATGTATATATTTTACTTACTTCCATATACCACCTCCAGTAGGGTATTGCTCCTTTTTTTTGTGTGTATAAATTAAAATACAAAAATAGCAAGCAGCAACAGCAACAAAAACAATAACAAGAGCCATAAAGTAATCAATAACAACACAACAATTACGAAACAAAAAGGAAAATGTCAAAGCACACGATTATCAGGCTCTCGGTCATGATGTGAATGCTACAAAAAGGTAACTAAATACGACTATGTAGTATACACATCCATACATATGTATGTATAAGTCCATAGCTAGATAGATGGATGAACGGATATACGTATGAATGGATGTACGAACAAATGTAGGTTGCTTTTAAATCTAATGGATTTCTGACAACGCTGTCGTTGATATAGCGAAACAAAACAAAGCAATAAAGAGAAGAGAAACCTGAATACACTAAACACGATACCGGGAGAGAAAATGGAAGCCATTATGGAGATTTTTTTTTAACAGTCTCTCGAAAGAATTCATTCATTAATTCCATCACTTTTTAAATAAATACCCGAAACTAATTCAGCAAGGACTGATTTTAATTACGGCATATTAATTGAATACTCATCAACATAATTTGTAATCAATATATTGTACAGCATTTTTTAATTAAGTCATTATTCAAGTCGATTAAGAATATAATTGATAAAAATAAAATATAAAATTATTCAATAATTTAACTTTACATCAAACTAAAAATTTGTTTAATGCACAAGATATTTATACTTTTATTAGAAGTTTATTTCCCTCGATTTAAATTCCGTTGAATATTTCATATTTGGTTTTTTCATTGTTTTTTTGCTTACAGAAAATTCTACACATTAAAAAAAATAATAAAAATCCTTAGTTAAGAAAAAATAAACGTAAAAAAATTCATGATTTCACAAAAAAAAAAAAAACCAAAGATTCAATAAAAAATCATATTTCTGTAATAAAGTAGTGTAGAAAATATTATAATTTGTGAAATAAAAACAGTAAAATTTATTTCACTTTCTGATGATAAATTGTATGTTCAGATGGTGATTGTGGTTCAGTGGTCCTAGTTAATCACAAATTCGGTTACCAATTGACTTCCTAATTCCGCTAAGATTGGTTTGAAATTCACGATAATTACTTCTTAATGACCCGTTGAAATTTTCTAGCTATTTCATCAAATGTGATCTACCCTTTGGAATCCTCCCTTTATTAGGTTTACTGTTGGTGTAGGTACATTTTCGTCATTAAACAAATTTTTTGGTCATCACGGTACTCAAGAACATAACCAATAATATCACCTTCAAAGGAAAATTCCTTCCATTTGAGTATCGTTGATTTTTACGCTGCCAATTACTTTTTAATTATTTTATGTTCAAAATTTTTAGATCGCATTAAATCAAATCAAATCGTGTAGAAACTGAATGCAGTATTTTTTTAATGCCAATATTTTACCTGAAAAAATCCAAAATATTTATTATACTCTATACCATAATGACTTTGTGCCGATGTTTGTAACTACCAAAAATATTTGACCTCGACCCATCTTTTATTATATGATCGCCTCAGAATCACTTTCTGAGTCTATTTAGCGTAGTCCGGCTGTCCGTCCGTCCGTCTGTGTATCCATGTAAACTTTGTAATCAAACTACAGGTCGCAAATATGAATAAATTTTGTTAAAATTTAGTATGTAAGCTCCTATCGACCATAGGATAAACGCTGTTGAATTTGGTGAAAATCGGTTCATGTCCAGACCTAGTCCCTATACAAATGAGCCCTTTGAGATCGACTTAAATTGTCATAATATCAAAACTATAATATAGATCTCGGTCAAATTGGGTTCGTATATGTTTACATCCACTTATCAGTAGTCCAAAAATAAACCCTCTATGACAATTCTTATTCATAGCCCCGATATGAAGCTAATTCCCGATCTCACTTAAATCTATAAAAAAAACAAAAATATTGCACAGATTTTTCTCAAATTTGGTTTGTTTTGCAAAATATAAGTGACTTACTATATATGGTCAGGATCGGTCCATTTTTCGACCTACGCCCCATAAAAATATAGCATTCAATATGACCTTTTTCATATCTGAAGGCAAAAAAATTAATAACAATGCCACTCAAATTTGGTTCATGCTTATATTCTATATCTAATTAGATGAACCTAAGAGATAGGGTCCTTAAACACATGGTATAGGGTATCGTATAGTCGGCCTAGACCGATTATAATTATCTTATTTGTATTCACCCCAAAAAATGTTTTTCAATTCAATAATTTTTTCAACAAAATATCATGAATTCTACATTTGTCTTGAAAATTCCAAATCCTGACGGTTATTAAACCTCTGATTGTTACGGAATCTAAATGGCAAGAGGGTTAACTGACCCTCTAGCTCCTGTTAACCGCTGGGAGTGTTACCTCTCAACCCTGGTCCGAGGATCGTTCAATTATTAAAGTTTTAAAACAACAGAAGCAACAAGGGAAAGGCCACCGCAACATAATTTTCAATAAGATGTTTGCTTGCTCAGTGATTGCTTTCAAATCAAATCTGAGTCCAACCCTGACTGGATTTTATTAAGTGACAGAAAAAAATTATTTCTTATATTATCATATGATTTTGTTCAGTCTGCATTCCGTGTGTAACGTATGGAAATAACTTCCGGACTCCATAAAGCATATATGTCCTGTAACGTTAAAACAAGAGAAGTTGATTTAGCGATGACCGTTAGTCCGCCTGTCTGTGAAAATCACGATCACACCCCCAATAACTAAAATAGTGGTTTTCTTTTTGCATAGTATCGTTTACTAATATCCTACTTGAGTTGCTATTCAAAATCATCAAAATCGGTCCAATGGGTCACAAGATATGAATGAAAATGTGAAAAGTTCTTGAGAAACTAAAAATGTCTTTGTTGTTTTTCTTATGATGTAATTTTTCTTGTTGTTGTGGTCATTTTATTTTTAGCTTTTGCTTCATGAAAATAAAAAATACCTAAAAAAAACTTTTTAAAAAAGTAAATTTTCTTAAAAAAAATACATTTACTTAGAAATTACTTTTTCTTAAAAATGTATCTTTTTTTTAGATATAATTTTTTAAAAAGGATTTTTTTAAAAGTACGTTTTCTTAAAAGGTACCTTTTTAGCAAAGCACATTTTCTTAAAAGGTAAATTTTGTTAAAAAAGTTAATTTTCTTAAAAATTTTCTTAAAAATTAACTTATATTTAAAAAGTCTATTTACTTAAAAAATTACCTTTTCCTAAATAAAGTACCTTTGTTTAAGAAATTTTATTCATAGATCCGGATATTAATAATATGTGAATTAATATTTCAAGATTTTAATAAAATTTAATAAATTTTGGTAACTTTTTTGCAACGCATTCGGTGTAAGAAGAACTCTAAAACTGATTTCTGTAGAAAAAAGTTTTTTTTTTTATATATAATTTAAAATGTTATGATGAACTTAAGATATTTGCTTTGTAGAAAAACTCCCAGATTAAAACGTGTTAGCATTTTAATTATGTTTTCTATTGAATACGGTTAAATGTTGTTACGCGCGGTCTAATTACAAATAAAATTTATTAAAATTTTCAATATTCGAAAAAAAAACGAGTCAAAGGCATGTAGGGTTAAATTTGGCTAGCTCTGCCAACTGTGGCGTGGTTCTTGACCCTGATTTTATCGCCGCGTAATCATAGCTAAAAAAAAAATTCATGCCATTCACATATTTGTGTATAATGCCACATAAAAAAAAAAGAGTAAGGTAAATTTAAGCGCAAAAAAAAAACTGAATGAATGAATCAATAATAAAAAAAAATGTATATATCAATAGTAGGGTGACTGGTTTTATTGTCACCAGGAGTGCCCTTTTTCCCACCCATAGCCAATATGCTACGCCAATGGTAACCGTCGACACTCATGATTTTCCTGGATTACCCCTTTATATAGATCACTGTTTATTAATACATACTTTTGATGTTAACTTTCATTTCCCAACAAAAAAAAAAAATTTAGAATTTCATAATTAATATGTTTTCAATTAAGGTAAGTATATTTAAAAAAAAATTTTTTTTTTGTAATATTAACATGTAGGTGAGTCAATGTGTACATTTGATGGTTATGATAAACATGAAATACTAAATGTAAGTATAAAATTTGATTTAAATTAAATTTCATTTGCTCTGATATTTAGCATAATGACTTGAAAAGTTTGACAAAAGTAGGTAAGTGTATTTGTAATGTTAATTTCAATATATGTAGGTAAGTATAAGATAAGTTTGTGATTGAAATTGACAGGTAAGTAAATAACATTATGTTTATAATTGAAATATACCTGGTTGCAAGTATTTATATAAAATTCAGGTTATAATTGAACTTACATGTAGGTAACTGTTTACATATAAGGATATTAATAAGGTAAGTATATATATGTAGGTATGTATATATGTAGGTAAGTATATATGTAGGCAAGGATATAGGTATGTAAGTAAATATGTAGTTAAGTATATGTATTAATATTAACAATGATAATAATAAGTATAAAGGTAAGTTTATTTAGCAATATTAATAAAGTAAGTAAAATGGTAGGTATAAGTATTAATATTAATAATAATATAATTTTTCTTTTATAAATATTTACGCCGTGTCGCTGCAGCTGTGATTGTGGTGTATGCGGTTAATAAAGTTGTCATGGCAGATGTTGGATTGGTTGTTGTTGTTGCTGTTGTTTTTTCATTTTAGCCCGTTATCGGCCAATATTGTAGTTTTATAATAATTGTAGGTAGGTTAATTTTACATAACTGTCTATAAGTTTTAAAATGTACCGTTTTACCATTTACAAGCTTTATTAAAATTTTCTGTTTCGGTACCAAAAAAAAACACATTTTTTTGTTTGTTTGTTTCTTTACATGTTATAAGAAAAATTTTAGTTTTAAAAAAAGTTGTAGTTTTCTGTTTCTTGGTTACAAATTTTTTTTTTTTTTTTTTTTTGTTACAAACTTTAAACAATTTTTTTTCTCATTTTGTTCTGTACAGTTTTGACAAATTTAAGTTTTACGTTCTTGTTTTTCCTTTTTATAATTTGCAGTTTACACAAACATATAATTTTCAGGACAAATTTTAGTTTTGTATAATTTTGTTTCAAATTTTAATTGTTTGACTTGTTCTTTATTTCACTATGGAAGCTTTATTTTTTTTTTGGTTCAATTTTGGCTTTTGTATTTAACTTTTCACAAATTAACCTCTTCCGATTCTTTTAGTTCACATGACCGACCCATCCAATTATCATACTGCAACTGCAACTGATTCAAATAGACGCCACGTCACGCTTTTTCTCTACCTCCTTTTTTTCTTAAATTTTTTTCTTGCTAGTTGTCACGATCCCATTGGTCAAAGGATATAACGGGATTATCGTGCCATAAAACAAACGCGAATATAATGAAAATTAACCATGTTGACCATACAGGGTTGCATTTTTGACGTAATCGGATAATTGGAGGCAGGGTTGTATTTATACACCAAAAAAAGAAAATCCGTAACAATGTCATTCTTTAATATTTTCCAGATTCTAACGTTCACCGAAAATCTAACAAAATTATTGGTAGCCCTTAGTTCAAAGCAATGTATAATTATAAACATATTAACTGAGATGTCGATCTTGTATATTATTTCACATTTTACGATATCCAGTGGGCTTTTTTTTTATATATATATTATATATTCAATTAGTTGAATCGTATTTAATAAAAATTTATTTTTATTTTTTGTTTTAGAAAATTGTTTTAAATAAAATGCAAATTGTCATAAAAATTTTTATTAACCTTATATAGAATATTGTCAGCTGAAAATTCTTGAAAAAACGCTCCGTAGGGTCACATTTGCGCCAAAAATGTGAGCCGAAATCAAAAATCCCAAATGATGGATCGATGGGCAAATTCAAGACGAACATTTCATAAAAAACCCCAGCTTAAACAGTTGAACAATGTGAGGTGTAGAATAATTTGAACGGAACATTTGCTATTTATGCCACAGTGCGTCGGCTGCGTTAAGAAATGAATTTCATTGGTGTTCTATGAAGTAATTAGGAAACTTTTAAGAGAAAAATATTGCAATTTTTCCGATAGTAAATAATTGTTTCTATGGAAGACACAATCATTGTGTTTCATAACAAGAAATTATAATATAAAATGGCTAAAAAAAGCAATTAACTTGAAATTTAATGGTTATTCGAATATAAAGTTTTAGTGTCGGCAATAGGTTTAAAGTGGTGGCCTTAACCAACATTGGTTGCAATATTTAGTTGAAGGCAAAGGTGGACGGTATAAAAACTCGGCACAGCCAAACTTAACACTCTTACTATGTTTCATTTTCGGTCTTTTGCGAACTAATTTATGTTCTCTGTCTGAAATTAAAATTTTCTCCTTATTAAAGACATTTTGTACGGCCAGTTACTAGAGAATTTTATTCCGCACCGTATAAAAATTTTTTGTCGGAACATTTAACGGAAACGGATTTAATGATTTTTCCCGCCTTTCAGATTTCTCCAGAAAAATTTTCGTGCTTAAGTTCTTTATAGACTAAATCTGTGTGCAAATGTCAGCTCTCGGCAAAGGCTATAAGTGGGTGTATGAGCGTGCCAAATATTTAACAGAATTATACAAATAGGCCTCAAAAACCGCACATCTTTTCAATGATGAAATTTTATTTTCTCGTACATATAAATTAATCATAGAATACAAATAAAATTTTTTAAGGAACTTACTCTTTGAAACTCTGCCATAGAGCATGAGAGTGTTGTTGTCTTGAAATGTTTTTGGTATTTTGTGGCTTGGCTTACATAGCTGTACTTAGTTAAAGCAGTTGTAGCAGCAAAAGCAGCAAACACTAAAAACCCCAATCCTCTACATCAAGAAGGACGAATCAAAGCAAAAGTATCCGAATACTTTACATTATGCCATTGTTGTTCTTCTTGTTGTACGATGAGTTAGTGTGTTTGATGGGTGGCGCTGCATTGGCCCCTTTGCAACTATGAAGATGGTTTTGTTCGTTCAACCTCCTTATATGTTGTTGATTCTTATACGGCTGATGCTGCTTATGAGTTGCTTGCTTTTCCTATATACTTACATATACATATATGTACATTTGTATGTCATTGTTGTCGGTCTATTTTTGTCTTCTGCCCTGACAAATATTGTATTGTATGGTACAAAAATTGATTTGAGTGGGTGGATGATGGGTTTGTTGGTCGGTTGTTAATAAATGGTGGCAGTTTTGGGAGTACACAAGTACATTTATACATTCATTCATTCATTCGTTTATACCAACGTCCATATACAATCACATAAATATGAATCAGTATCTTTGATGCTGATGCTGATGCTTACGATGATGATGACAACAACTTTGCTTTTGCTTGCTCTTTGCTCATTCCTGATTGCGGGTTAAACTAAATGTATATATGTATGTACGTACCATAAACTTTTAAGGGTTGGTCATGTTGTTGTGCTGATTGTATGGTGATGAAAAAGCACAACAACATATTACGCATACAGAAACTAATATCGAAACATTCGTATAATTTCCATCCATCCATTCACATACATACATGCTCGTGTACTCGTACTACTTTTGTGTTTAGCTTCTGTCATGGATTGGATTGTATGATGTGTTGTGATAAATCGTTAGATCGTATATCGAAACGTTAACATCGCGGATTCACATTTAACCTGTCTCGGCATTCGGTGAATACCACCATTTCGATGTGGAATAAGAAAACAAAAAATTCAAAAATTAAAAATTGAAGTGAATTACACATTTAACTACTCTACCACTGCTACCACCACACAATTCCAATTAATCACTTTCATTAATCCTCGAGCTGCTGTTTCCACGACTTCTTCTTCGTTCAATGGAAATAATTGTGAAAACAAATGGGTTTATTTTTTTTTTTAGAAAAATAAAGCAAAAGTATTCATTAAGTTTAAATTAAATAATTTAAATCACAATTGAAGTGAATTTAATCAACGGAAAAAATTATAATATTGATTTATTTAAAGAAAGAAAAATAAATAAATTAAAATAAAAACTTTAAAGTGGTTTAATATTAAAACGGAAAATTTTTTAACTCAATTTGTGATTAAGAAAAAAATAAAAAATAAAAATAATTATAAAAAATAAACATGAATAAGGACGATACTGTGGCAGTGCCTCGTCCTGTATCACAAGGTAATTTTGAAATGACGAAAAGTATTTATGATCATGGAAAATGTTTTAAAATTTAAGTTTAATAAGGAAAACTTTGTGAAATAATTTATTAAATAATTATAAAAACTTTTTTTTTTGCACTTTCCATTAAAAGTGCTAAAACAACCGCTTGAACAATAATTTATCGTTTTGCTGATATTATTTCATACGTCGGTGTTACAAATTTTAGTGTTTGAAATTAAATCGTTTAATTAAAAATTTTAAAGGCAAAATTTACTTTTGTGAAACAAAATATTTAAATCAGGATGATTAAACAAAATATTATTTTTTTTAATTATCAAAAATTTACCAGGCAAGACAAGATCAAAATTACAGGCTCAAAAAGGTCCTGTTCTATAATTCCAACAGAAATAGGCAATCGCTTTGGATGGTGAGGTCTTTTGGCACTGAGTCTTGAATTTTCGCCGAAAACTAGAACCACAGAGAATTAAGAGATGGAAAGGACAAAATCCTGTTTTTTTTTCATTTCATTTTCATTTTATTTCAAATATTTTATTTAATAAAAAAGAAAGAAATGTACAGCGTGTGATGTAAAAGTGTCGACTTAGTGATGACGTGAACGTAAAAGAGTGTTTTCGATGCACGCCTAAATAGGTTTAATTCTGTTTTTTTTAGTGAATTCTAGCGATTTTAATGCCAAAAAAAAAAGTATGAAAAAATGTTTGAAATCAAAATTAGAATTATTTTTGTGCTGTTAAGCTGGAAAATTTAAAAAAATTTATAACTTATTGCAGAGATCAGGAAGCGTGTTTCCTTCTATGATTTGTCTTCACCGGACTAGCGATATGTATTTTGTTTACGACTCAATTGTTGTGCAATTCTACTGTACTTACAGCGTCTTTACTTGATTGCAAAGTATTTTTTTTCATATTTATATTTTTTTTTATTAAGAAAGAGAATAATGAAATAAATTAAGATCAAAAAAATTAAAATTCAGTTGACATTAAGAAATAGTAGTCGTATATTTTAATCACTTGCTTCAAAAGAAGCTTTGTTAAAAAAAAAAAAATAATCTATGGAAAAACAAAGTTTTTACTAAAACTCTTTCTTTCCTTATGCATATGATTTTTGAATCTCTCCGTGACTGTGCATGACTTTGCGTGACTATTTTAAAATTAATCTTTGGTGACAACAAGTCTGTCTCTCCATGGCTGTGCGTGACTGTGCGTGACTATGTCAAAGTTAATTTTTTTTCACGGCAAATCTATCGACCAAGTTTCGGATCGATCGGATAATGGGAAATGGGTTTTAAAGCACCCCGTGTCTCTGCGTGACTATGCGTAACTGTGCGTGACTACCCCAAAATTAATCTATAGTCACAACAAGACTATGGGCCAAGTTTCAGATCAATTGAATGAGGGGGAATGGGGTTGCCCTACGCCATACAGACAGACAGAGAGTATGAGTTAAGAGATAGAGTTGAAAAAACTAATTGGATATAGAAAATAAGATTGAATAAATTTTGAGTGGCTTTGTTATTAATTTTTTTGCTTGCAGATATGAAAAATTTGAGAAATTTCTGTGAAATATTATTGTTTTCTGATAGATTTAAGTTAAGATTGGGAAGCAGCTTTATATGGGGGCTAAGACTAAGAAATGTCCATCAGGATTTATTTTTCGACTATTAATTAATGGGAGTAATAAAAAAACACAAACGAAAGTTGACAGAAATCTATATAATTATTTGAATCTTATGGCAATTTAAGTCGATCTTATAGGAGACATATATATGGGGACTAGGTCTGAACATGCGCCAATTTTTACCAATATCAATAGCGTTCGGATTGACTCAGAAAATGATTCTGATTCTAATAAAAGATGTTACAATAGGGTGGCCCTTAATAAAAAAAGTGTTCAAAATGTCGGTCTCACCCCGCTAGAAATATGCGAATAGCAAAAAAACTGAAAAATACAAAGTTTTGGGCCAATCAAAAAACGTTTAGTCGTGGCGTGAAGCGATTGAAAATTTCAAGTGTGTTTATATGGGGAAAATATGACTTTTTTCAGATTTTACGAAAATTTCTTTCTATAGTTTAACTTTTCCGACAAGCTGTTGTATAATTCGAGATCAGTATTAAATTATCCTTTCAAAAGGCTATAAAACTTCAAAATCGAATAAAACCTCGCCAAGAAATAGCAAATGCCCCAGACCACTTTTGTGCCAAAAAAAACTAGGTCATGAAATTTGATGGCATTTTTTTCAACTTTTAGAAATTGATTAAAGCCATCATTCTTTTTTGGTCTCTATACTTATAAGTACTCAGATCTGAAGTATTGTTATATTACCACGTTGTTAGCCTATTGCGCATTGAGACCGAAAATTGGAAATTTTTTTGGTAAAATTTTTAAAACTCCTTTTTCAAGTTTGAAAAAATTTTCTTAAACAAAATTTAAAAACATGAATCTATCACTTTAAGGTTTTATTAAATACATGTTGCAGATTAACTGTGTGAATTTTTAAGTAAATCCCTCTACCAAAATTTTTTTGACAGGATTTTATTTTTGCGGATTTCGAGAAAAATTGGATTTTTGTGAAATATTCTGTAAATGTACTCTTTCTAAATACTTTGTATCAAAAATTCATCACTTTTCTACTTTTAAATGTTATATTTTATCTTAATAGCCTAGGGTTTCGGAAAAAAAATAACAAGACTCCATTAATACTTTTGGAATTGGGGTCACATATGACCCCAAGCTAATAAACGACAATTTATTCAAAAAATTCAAGTATTTTGTAAGTGGTGTCCAATTTTTAGATGCGACACTTAAAATATAATAACCAAATGTGTAAAAGTTTATTTCCAAAAATTTTGGATAAATCCGAGAACGTTAACCCATTATTTGCCAAGGCCAGCTTTGGATTTTAAGATATTTTTAAATAAAAATTACCGAAAACGAGTTTTTCTATTAAACTCGTTGATACCACTATTTAGAATTTAAGAAAAATAATTCGGTTCATTTTTTTTATTTAACCCTTCAGTGCTCCTGAGATCAAAATTATCCATTGTGATATATCTCTGGTGCAATTGTCTGCTTATTGCTCGCGAATATAAATTAAAACAACTTTTAACCAATTTTGTTATAAAATTACTTTATGTGATAAAGTAATAGTTGAATTTCTTGCTGTCTCACCCACCAATTTGGTGGATATTGATAAAAAAACGCCAAAAAAAATTTTTCAGGTCAATCGGTGAAGATGCCATTACTTATAATGGTTGAAATTTTTTCATTTTTTATAATCGGTCGCTTTATATTATCTTCAATGTCACCTACATGTTTTGAAACTTCTACCATTTTATTTCCCAGTTTTAAATAGTTTATTAAATAAAAGTAAATTTCAAATATAATAATATATATAATAGGTAATATTAAATTAATACTACTCTTAATGGAATAAATTACAAAATTAAATCAAAGTGAATTTCAAAAAACGTCCTATTTTTTAGACATATGACCTAAGTTGTTTTAATTTATATTCGCGAGCAATAAGCAAATAATTGCACCAAAGATATATCACAATGGATTATTTTGATCCCAGGAGCACTGAATGGTTAAATAAATAAAAATTAACCGAATTATTTTTCTTAAATTCTAAATAGTGGTAATAACGGGTTTAATAGAAAAACTCGTTTTATGTTATTTTTATTTAAAAATATCTTAAAATCCAAAGCTGGCCTTGGCAAATAATGGGTTAACGTTCTCGGATTTATCCTAAATTTTTGGAGCGAAACTTCTACACATTTGGTTATTATATTTTAAGTGTCGCATCTAAAAATTGGACAGCACTTACAAAATATTTGAATTTTTTGAATAAATTGTCTTTTATTAGCTTGGGGTCATATGTGACCCCAATTCCAAAAGGGTTTATGGAGTCTTGTTATTTTTTTCCGAAACCCTAGGCTATTAAGATAAAATATAACATTCAAAAGTAGAAAAGTGATGAATTTTTGATACAAAGTATTTGGAAAGAGTACATTTACAGAATATTTCACAGAAATCCAATTTTTCTCGAAATCCGCAAAAATAAAATCCTTGTAAAAAAAATTTTGGTTGAGGGATTTACTTAAAAATTCACACAGTTAATCTGCAACATGTATTTAATAAAACCTTAAAGTGATAGATTCATGTTTATAAATTTTGTTTAAGAAAATTTTTTCAAACTTGAAAAAGGAGTTTTAAAAATTTTATCAAAAAAATTTCCAATTTTCGGTCTCAATGCGCAATAGGCTAACAACGTGGTAATATAACAATACTTCAGATCTGAGTACTTATAAGTATAGAGACCAAAAAAGAATGATGGCTTTAATCAATTTCTCAAAGTTGAAAAAAATGCCATCAAATTTCATGACATAGTTTTTTTTGGCACAAAAGTGGTCTGGGGCATTTGCTATTTCTTGGCGAGGTTTTATTCGATTTTGAAGTTTTATAGCCTTTTGAAAGGACAGTTTAATACTGATCTCGAATTATATAACAGCTTGTCGGAAAAGTTAAACTATAGAACGAAATTTTCGTAAAATCTGAAAAAAGTCATATTTTCCCCATTTAAACACACTTGAAATTTTCAATCGCTTTGCGCCACGACTAAACGTTTTTTGATTGGCCCAAAAATTTGTATTTTTCAGTTTTTTTGCTATTCGCATATTTCTAGCGGGGTGAGATCGACAGTTTGAACACTTTTTTTTTCCTCCATATAACGAGGGGCCACCCTAATGTTTCAAACATCAGCATAAACTCATAATAACCTTACCAGTGGTGCCCGTAAGGTAGAACGCTCTCGACCAGTCGATCGCATAATAATTTAAGGTCGGTCGCACCCGAGTATGTATGTAAAAATTAATTTTTCTTCTTATAAAAAAAAAAAATATTTTTTCCGATTTGAAATTTTATAATTATTATAGTATTTTAATTTCACATAAAAAAAAATTCACATTTAGAAAAAGATTTGTATATTAGAAAATTTAAAAAAAATTAATACATACTGTGTATTAGCGATGGAGTAACTTTCAAAAACGCATTTTTGGAGGCTGCTGATTCGTTGTTTAGTGATTTTGATACTAAAGCATAAATTCTCTCTGCTAATAATGTCTTGGTGTAATCACGAAATAGTGTCACACGGCGAGTTGAGATTATTAACTCATAGCAGTTAAAGAATGATCTTCAAGATTGTTCAGATTTTTTCTTACAAATAGGAAACTGGCTAGTGTCAAGAATAAAAAAAATAAATATTACAAAAAATATAAGAAAACTGGATCTCTTGTTGATCATGGAAACTACTCCATTTGTCGTGCCGAATATAATACTCTGAATAATTCATGTTATTTAAACTATTTGAACAAAATGAAAAATAATTTTAAACGAAATCCGAAGTCATTCTACAAATTTGTTAACTCTAAGAGAAAAACTAAGGGCTATCCTGCTGTTATGAAATTTCTACATAATGAATCCTGTGATGATACTATTGTATGCAATTTATTTGCTGACTTCTTCTCTACTACTTACTCCGATGCAACTTTTGATGATTCTAATGTCTGCTCATATTCACTGACTGCTACTCAAATTATATCCATTCCTTCTCTTGCTATATCTGTGGTTTCTAATGAATTGAAAAAACTTAAATTTTCCTGTAACAGTGGTCCAGATAAAATTCCGTCCTGTATTTTAATAAAATGTGCTGAAGTTTTAGCTGTACCATTAACACTCATGTTTAATACCTCAATTAAATACGGTTATTTTCCCGTTATGTGGAAGGATTCATTCATTATTCCGCTATTCAAATCTGGTAACAATGCTGATATTACTAATTATCGTGGAATTGCTAAATTAAGTATTATACCTAAAATTTTTGAAAAAATTATAACGGATTATCTATGCCATCAAGTAAATACGTTAATTTCTCCCTTCCAATATGGTTTCCAAAAAAGATGTTCAACCTCTACAAATCTATTACAATTTACTACAATTGTCAACCGTGGTTTTTTTGAACGCAAACAAACAGATGCAATTTATACTGACTTCAGCAAGGCTTTTGATAAAGTCAATCATAAGCTTCTTCTTAAGAAATTACATATGATGGGATTTTCAAATCTTTGCGCAAAGTGGATATATTCTCATTTAACCAATAGAACACAAAAAGTATGTTTTAAAAATGTTACTTCAAAGCCGATAGATGTAATGTCGGGAGTACCACAAGGCAGCCATCTTGGACCGCTTCTTTTTTCTTTGTTTATAAACGATCTTCCGAATGTTATTCGTTTTTCAAACATCTTGATGTATGCGGATGATGTCAAAATTTTCTTCTGTTATAATCAACACTCTGATCATGTCTTTCTCCAAAATGATTTGAATTCATTTTATTCTTGGTGTAATTTAAATTTAATGGAGCTAAACCTTAAAAAGTGTAAACATATGCGTTTCGTCAGAAAGAGGCCGATATCTAAGTAGATAACTTTATAGATCTTGGTGTTTTATTGGATCATAAACTGACCTTTGTTCCTCATATAACAATTACTGTCAACAAAGCCAGAGGTGTACTTGGTTTCATAAAACGTTGGGCTAAAGAGTTTAATGATCCCTATGTCACCAAAACTTTATATACGTCACTTGTGAGACCTATACTTGAATATGCTTCTATAATTTGGGACCCAATCTACCAAATTCATGCCGACAGTCTGAAATCTGTACAGAAACAATTCCTTTTGTTTTGTCTTCGGAGTTTAAACTTCAATCCAAGTAATCTTCCATCCTATACCAGCAGACTTGCACTTATTAAGCTACCAACTTTAAAAAGCCGGAGAACTATGTTAAATGTTTCATTTCTTCTTAATATAATTAATGGTGATGTTTGTTCCGGTTTTTTGATTAACAATATATCATTCAACATTCCTCAACGACCAACACGTTACTTCTCACCTTTATCTGTACAGTTCTATAGAGCTAATTATGCAAATGCAGACCCTCTCAGGAGAATGTGTATTCAATTTAATGAACTTTATAGATTTATTGATTTCTCATTAAATACTAATCTAATTAAAAGTAAAATAATATGCTTTCTAAATTCATGAATATCTATGTACTAAAATTAATTTTAAAATGTTTTTCTTTGTAAATAGTCTGTAAGGATTAATTCCATAGACCAATATACGAATAAAATAAAATAAAAAATAAAATAAAAAAAATAGATGAATCGACCGAAGTAGTTGATATATCATCAGAATGATTTTTTTTTTATAGATTTTTCAATCAAGGAGGAATTATTGGCAATTATAACTTTAAAGGGAAAAACCCAAGGAGAGGGCATATTTTTTAGTTTTAAGGGTGAGGGGGGGGGGGGTAAGGTTTTAAAACTTAAAAAAAGTCGAGTTGTCATAATTCTTTGTTGAAGATATGAATAATGTTGGGTTATTTATTTCATATACACGTTATAGCATAACATTTGGAGAATCTTTGATAAAATTTTCAATTAAAAATTTTCATAAATATGTCCGTGACAGCGTTTTCGTATTGCGGTGAACATCATAACTCGTTACCGGATCATGTGAAATAAAAAAATCGTTTAAAAGGCGACATGTTCCCTGAGGTAGTGACGAAGAGTTTTTTCAAATTTTTTTTTGCAGCATTTTGAAGTGAAAAACACGATTTTTGCTATAAAATTTCGGGAATTTGTTGTTAAAAAATGGAAAAGAAACCGGGGGAGGGGGAAAGAAACTCTTCGTGGTTACCTGATGATTTAGGTGTAGATATTTATTTATTTATTTATTAATCTATGGAATAAATCCTCATAGACTATTTACAAAAACATTTAACAATGAATGAAAAATTAAAAAATTTAATTTAAAGTGTTCAGATAAATAATTATTTTACTTTTTATGACATTTGTATTTAAAGAAAAATGAATAAATCTATAAAGCTTATTAAATTCAATACACATTCGTCTAAGCGGATCACCGTTCGCATAATTTGATCTATAAAACTGGCCAGATAAAGGTGCGATGAAACGTGTTGGCCGCTGGGGGATGTTAAATGTAAAATTTCAAAAGAATCGGTCAAGTATATTTTGAGTTATGATGTTCACGGGCTTCGAACATTTATTTGCGAGAAAATCGATTTAAAGTTTTTTAAAAACTGATTTATTTATATACGATATACCGTATAAGGCCGGTCGCTGGAAACGCTGTATCTTCTTAAGTTTTGCTCCGATTTACTTGAAATTTTGAAACAACACTCTCGACATGTTGTAGATTCAGTTAGAGAAATGCAAAAAACGGTTTTAAAACTTTACCACCCCCTTAAGACATTCTTGATATTCATATTCATCAACAGCAGATATTATGACCACACAAATATCAAGTCTGATATTTGATTTTTGGTCTGTGGGCGGAGGGGCGTGGCATATGCAAATTTTAATATTGTACCACTAATGATGATGAAAAGTTGTATTTGAGGGTAATGTTAATATATTTGAACCATTTTAGTTTTATTTTTTTTTAGCTGTAACTGTTGTGCAACAACAATTATGTTGGAAGAAATATGTATGTAACCACTAAACTATTACAACAAATACACAGAATTTTTAGAATTTTAAAAGGTGTCTCCACATTTTAGGTCATACCTTAGCACAATGATGTTCGATTTACCCCAATTTAAATAGCAACCTACTCAAAATAATGAAAGATATCATTATAATATTACCTAGGTGAATTGTTTTTATTGTGAATGAGCGTGACAGACAGACAGACAGACAGACAGACGGACATCGCTATATGGATTCGAGTTGTTTTAAGGATCAAGAACATATATATGTATATATATATATGTATACATCGCATATGAAATGACAAACTGATATATACCCTCTCTACAGTGGTGTGGAGGTGATATAAAGAAAGATAAAAATATTAAAATCATAATCACCCCTGTTCTTGAAACCACTATCACAAAAAAAAACCCGTAAATGAAAAAATTCTTAAATCTACGAGTTTTTTGCTGTTCTTTAATTTCAATAAGAATATTTTTTCTCGTTTTAATTCACATAGAAAAGGCTTTGTGAAATCAAAACAAATGCCCTTTTTTTCTACTGAGCAGGTCTTAAGAGATAAAAAAACTAATTGATATTTAAACTGTAACATGTTTTTTATTGAACCTTGTCATTATTTTAAAAAATTAGACATTAATTTTATGAAAAAAACGATTATAAAAACGTCTACTTTTTGCGCTGATTAAAAAAAAAAAAAAACTCGTAATAAGTGGTCGATGTTAATAAAACACACTTTTTGCGATGATGCTGTTTATAACTATAATAAAAACTTTTTATTTACACAATCTATTTTCCATTATAATTTTTTCAATTATAACATAGATTCTTTATGCACTAATTATTGCAAATAAAGGAATTAAAAAAATTTTTTTCATCAAATCACATATTTTTATTTTTTGCATATGTTCGAAACAGTAGTGATGCCAGTCAAATCCAATTTATTTGAATTTCGAAATTTTTTTTGGTGATGCCTAACTTTTTAAAAATAGAAAAGTCATTTTTAATTGAATGAAATTGAAGAACAAAAACAATTAAATGAACAAATAAGTTATTATTTTAAAAGAAAATATTTTTCTTTATACTTTTTCTATAAACTTAAGAAAAAACATGCACAAAATACTTAAAAGTTTTTTGTGAAACTGAATAAAGAACCATATGGCACCTCGGTTTCTAGATAACATATGTTCTTAACTCAAACATATGGTTCTTAACTCAAACATATGTTTCCATTAAATAAATAAAAAAGTGGTTTCAATAAACCCAAAATTTCAATTTCATGTGATTTTAAATTCACTCAATATAATCTACGTTGCAATTTAAAATTCTTTTTTTTTGACTTTGGTTTCTGTCTCTTGATAGGGTTGGTCGAGTATTATTTTTATTTTTTTATTTATTATTTATTAATAGATATAAGTAAAGTACAATTCATATAATATTTCATTTAAATTTACTTTTACAATATCTATATTTGGATTAACATAAATGTTGTAATCCAGATTGGCACCATAAGATTTATTTAATTAACAGGTATAATTTATAATTTTCCAGTATATAAAAACTAAGGAGAAATAAAAGGATTATAATACAAAGTTTAAACATATTCAGAGATCAGATTCATTCATTATTAAAGAAATATGATTTTAGTTATATATTGTTGTTTTAAAATTAAGACGAGAAATAAGGGATATAATACAAGATTTAAAAAACATTTAGAAATCAAATTCATTCATAATTAGAGTTCTATAATTTGTACAAAGTTTGATATAATTATATAAAGAAGAGAAATTTTTGCCATTTAATATCCAAAGAACTTCGTTCATGCTGAGGACTGTTTTGCCAAAATATTGTCGTCTAAATTCATTATAAATAGGACAAGTTCCAATAAAATGAGAAGTATCTTCGGCCACATTTAGATTGCACATTGTACAGATGTTCGATAAGTTGTTAGCGAAAGATCTGGCATTCAAATTGAGAAGACCACCTCTTGCTTTTATAATCAAACTGGTAGCATGTGATGAAAGTTGCGCAGTTCGTAAATGTATACCACAATGGTCAAGTTGATTATAAAGATCGTGGAATAGTGAGTTTGAAGCGTTGATATATAGTTCATCTTTTTCTTTTTGCTGCAGAAGATGAAGTACAGATTTCCAGCGGCAACTTAAGGTGTTGTATGAGTCTGGAGGAAATTCCAGCCGTTGACAAATTATATACCACTCGTTCGCCCATGATATTTTTTCTTCAATAATTTTTTCGGCTAGTATGCGAGGCAATCTATCTCGATTCATATTTAAAATTTTATTTATGTAGCAAAGATGTAGTTTTAGCGTTGAAATATATAAGGAGTCATAACCCGTTTCCAAGTATAACATGTAGTTCGGTGTGTTTCTTGGGAGATATAACATTTTTTTGATGAAAAAGCGAAATAGTTTCTCCACCTCATCATATTTTGTAAAACCCCAGACTTGTGCTGCATATAGCATAATTGATTTGGAGGCTGCTTGAAAAATATTCATCTTGTTGCATTTTGCGATTAACGGATGGTTTATGTATTTGGACCACGTTGAATTAATGGCTAATTTCGAAGCTGACAATTTATTGCTGAGATGTTTTTTGAAGGACAGGTTGAACGTGATGTCAACTCCAAGGTATTTGTAGCTGTTAACTTTTTCGATAATATCATTACCATAATGCCACGATAGATTCGAAGAACTTCTAGTACCAGAACGAAATACCATTACCTTAGATTTATTAAGATTGACTTTAAGGGACCATGTTAGGCAGTATGTATGTAGAGCATTTATCATATTTTGTAAGCCAGTAGGGGAGTCAGAGAGGATCACTATATCGTCAGCATAAAGCAGAATTTTTATGTTGATACCTGCAACATTAAGGCCACCAGGCAGTACATCCATAATGTCGTTAACATATAATGAAAACAATACTGGGCTTAATATGCAGCCCTGTTTAACACCAACTTCAACGTCGAAAGCACTCGAAAAAGCGTTGCCGTCCCAAATTTTGCTCTCTGAATTTTCGTACAAGCACTGTAAAATTCTGATTATTTTTGTCGACAATCCTAAACGTGCAAGCTTATAGAATAGAGCGTTTCTAGGAATCGAGTCGAACGCACAGGAAAAATCAACAAAAAAGGCATAAGTGTTATTGCCTCTCGCTTTACTTAGATTCACAATATTCACGAGGTTGAAAATTTGGTCCACAGTTGAATAATTTTTCCGGAAACCAGCTTGATATTCAGTTAAAATGTTATTTTTGTCTATCCAGTCATTTATACGATTTAGTAATATAGTATTGAATATTTTGCACAGGGTGTTAATTAGGGAAAGTCCACGATAATTGGCTGCAACGTTTGGGTCACCTTTCTTGAAAAGGGGTATCATAATTGATTTTTGGAAGCTGGATGGAATTTGCTCAAGTAAAAATATTTTGTTAAATACAGCAAGAATTTCATTTACAAAGCAATGTGGGGCATATTTATAGAATTCGTAGCAAATACCATCTTCACCAGGTGCCTTATTACGCTTGAGAGTTTTTATAACTGTAAGAATTTCTAATGTTTCCATAGGAGAATCTAAAAAGGCATCGAAATTATATGGAATACACCACTTTATTGCCACATCATCATATCCACTTTTAAACATTGTTGAAAAATGTGGTAGAAAGTCATCTGCTTGTAGCGATCCTTTTATTGATTGTGGGCGTTTTCTTATAGTGTTTGAGAGGCTCCACCAATCACTACTATTTTTCACTGTGTTGAGTTTTTGTAAATTTAAATTATATAGGTTAAGTTTTTTGTTTTTGCATAAATTAATAAAATTGGTTCTGGCAATAAAATAAGCCGATTTATTTATAACAGTGTGATTTTTCCTATACTTTTTGAGCTTCTTCCGCATTTGATCGCGAGAGCGAGCACACCTCCAGTCGAACCATTTTTGCTTGGGCTCAAAAAAACGTTTATTTATTGGTTTGCTATTCGCCTGTTTAATTTTATTAACTATTGAAGCCACCAAGTTATCAGTAGTTATATCTGTACGGATATCCACATCGCTAGCTAATACAGTTAGATTTTCGACATATTTAGAGACTGCTTTATCGTTCCAGCGTAGCTTTTCCAGAATTTGCTTACTATCTCTCGGGACAGCTGAAGTTAATGTTTTTATGTCTAAACACAGAGGCATATGATCTGAATATGGTTTTGAAGGTATAGAAAAATTATCGGCAAATTGCAAGAAACTGTGCGAACAAATGCAGTAGTCAATAACTGAACTACCCGTAACACCGCAGAAGCTAAACTCGCCTTGAGTATCACACCTGGTTCTGCCATTTAGTACAATGCCACCAATATTCTCAATTAAATTCAGAAGTTTTCTACCTTGCGAGTTTAAAGTTTTATCTTTAGATAACCTAGTTTCACGTATGTGTGGCATCTCTAACAATAAATTTTCGTCCAAAATTTGCTCATTTGAGATTCTTGCATTTAAATCCCCAAATATGCAGAAATTTATTGGATTAAGTTCCTGCAAAAAATTTTCGAAATCCTCCAAATCTTTTATCCAGCTCGTGCAGTTTAAATATCTTGGGATCAAATAAAACAGGGTACCATTTAAATTAGCAGTTAATATATTATTATTCGAAATATTACAAAATTTAAAGTTATATTTTTTCTGTACATCTTTTTTAAATCCATAAAGGCATCCACCACTTGCACGACCAGCGTTGTGTATTTTCTTTGCAGCAGTCCAGTTTAGCGTAAAATTTTTGAAGTATGATGTGTAATTTGTTTGTTTTTCAGCAGTAACGTGTGTCTCAAAGAGAAAGAAAGCATCAAATTTGTTTAGGTAAGTTATAAAATTTCCAAAGTTTATGACCTTAGCGAGATTCGATACATTGTAGGATAATAAACGGCATTGCTTAAATTGCTACTGGTGGACGGCTGAAACCGTTTGTTCTGCACTTATGTCTCGACCACCTCTTATAATTACATCAATAGCAATATTGCATTCACTTGCCAAATTCTTGAGGGCATCAAAATCAGATTTCGAATACGCTACAAATTTAGTGTTTGACCAAGTATATTTAACATTATTGATAAAAATACAAAACTCGCCAAGTCTAACTTTTAAGTTTGGTTTACTTCTTGCAAGATGTTTACTAAGTTGCCTCAAATTGTAACGAATTTTTTGCTCATCTTCAGTGTAGTCTTTCTGGATATAGATAGCATTATTTTTTAGTACATCTTTCGCGGCAATTACATTCTGCACCTGCATACTAGATTCTAGATTAAATAAAGATTTTGCCGTAGAAAGAATTCTAGCAGAAACTATGTTAATGTCAACCTTCAAGACTTCAGCACACACTTTTTTAAATTCATCCTTAGCGGAAATAATGTTATTATCTTGCAATCCAACAACAACAATATTGGTTGCTCTAGATTTCCTATCGATGAATTCTAGTCTAGATGAAAGCTTTTTTATATCGTCTTTCAGTTTTTTATTTTCATCTTTTAACTCCTTTATATCGGAGGTAATTCCCTCAAGATCAGATTTACGGGCAACGTCTGATAATTTTTTATCAAGTAGTTCTTCGAACCTTTCCCATGAAAAAGCATCTGTACTGGTTTCTGTTTGTTTTGGCATACTGTGGCAAGATAGGTGTTTTTTATTATTGTTATTTTCTGAGAGGTCTGGCGATGTAGTATGCACTGCGCGTTTCATATAGTTGAAATTTTATGTAATTTAAAAGAAACTGAGAATTTACAGAATATATGAGAGTTTTGTTTAGTTTTCTAGTATATTTCAATAAAATGCTTTAGAAATTGGCTACTTTTTTCTCTCTGTGTATGTTAAGTTACGTTACGCTGCGCTACGGAAGTATAAACAAACCACAAGAATTGGCAGCCCTTACACACCAGATGATTTGACCAGCGAAGTCTCAGAATTACAATAACAATAACAACTGCAGCGTTTATGAAAAATTCAATATATATTACAGGTTTCACCTTTCCAATACAATGGCAAAAACAAAACAACTCAGGAACTCACCAACAACGTGTATTTTTAAAAGCGCAGAAACAACCAAACAAACTATCCTCATAAGCAAACGAAGTTGAGGTAATTTTTTGTTTATGCTACAGCTTACATGTATGTATATGTGTATGAGTGTTGAGTCACAAGCAAACTGAATACTTGAAGAAAAATATATTAAATAGCAAAAAACTCCAACTACCGTTGATAAATAGCGTTTATATGAATTTATTTCTTAAATTTTTTTTTTTTTTTTTTTTTTTTTTTTTTTTTTTTTTTTTTTTTTCATCACTTGATTGTCTAAAACTTATATTTTATAAGTAAATTAAATAAAAATTTGCGAGGGAGATACTTTTTACTTGTTGACACTTCAAGACCAGGGTTGCCAATCGAGTATAGTAAAATACTCACATACCATGACTGGTTGCGCACATTATGTCTGGACTTAAAACGTGTTATCTCTTTTCCGGAAATACTAGAAGCGACGAAAACGACCTTTATTCGATGAACCGTAAATTACTACTGATTTTAAATTCTTATTGTATTAATCATATACATGTAACACGGTGCCCCGGCTATAATTCATGGCAATCTTCAAGTCAATGTACAGTGGGTTCGATGGTACCTAAAGTGGCGATTAATTCAGGAAAGCCGAAATTATAAAATATTGGTATTTTTATTGATGGATATTCATAAATACGTAAAAAAACCAACATTTAAAAAAAGGTGGAGAAAAAAAGTTTTTAAGCTGCGCTTTTTTGTATTTTTGAAAAAATGTTCTTATTTCACAACTTTGGCTGTAACTTTGGAACGAAAAGCAATAAATTAGTAAATTAAGTTGCAAATTAGAGCATATTTAATGTGCTTTTAGAAAAAGGCAGTTTTTAAAAAATAAGAAAGGACTAAATATTTAATATGTATTTATATTCGTAAAATTTTAAATTAAAATTTATTCCAAATTCCATAATTTCACAAATTTAACTCAAAAAGTCGCATTAGGAAAATTATATTTTTTTGCTGATAAATAAGAATAAACACGTATAAAATAAATATTTCAGAAAAAAATATTTAAACAAAATTATCATTGGTAAGCCTTTTTTTTGAAAATCACAATTTATCATTTTAATCATCATTAATGTCAAAATTATTATTTACTTTATAATCATCATTTACTTCAAAATCATAACTAAATTCATTATAATAATCTTAATCATCATCCTCGCCATTATCATTTTCATTGTGGGAGGAAGAGGTAACGGAAGTTAACATATTATTGGTGAAACCTACGTACTGCAGTTTAATACAAAATTTACATACTTACCTGATTTTACCATATTCCCATTTAAAACTCCATATATATTTTAAAAATAGCCTAAATTTAGCCATCTTAATAAAATTTAATTTGGTTTTTATTTTTATTTTTTTAAACAAAATATTAATATAATTCTGCATTATCAAACTCATCATAAATATCCCAATTATCATAATTTGCATTATAATCATTATCGTTATCATAACCTTCAGCACCATTATCATCATCACTTTCTTCACCGCTATTATCATAATCTTCTTTATCACCACCTTCATTATCATCATCTTTATCATAATTTTCATTTGGCAAAAATAATAGCTCTAATTCCGAACTTGATAAATTATTTTTTCTCATATTTCTTGCTCATCCTTAATATAAATGGGTCAGATCTTATGAAAAACCTATTAAAAATATCTGCATTGGACTTTACCCGCCAGCATTTACGAGCAAAGTTCTCTCTATAATTTTAAAAATCTTCGTTTCTTGCTTCTTGAGCTTTTTCCGACGATTTTCCAATTGGTAACAGTGCGAGCGGATCTTTTTCAATGAAGCATGTAGCGTGTTGTGAGCAAATGTATGAAAATTTGCCAAATTAATCTCATGAACACAAGAAACAACAATCAGTATTGTATGCATTTTTTTTATTAGAGCTAAGTCCACTTTCGTAATTTCAACAGAAATTTCCGCATTCTGGAAAATACGTCTAGCGGTATTAGAATTATTTTTTTATTTATTTATTTATTTATTTCATTTTGGTAACATCTACAGAAACATGAGTCTTAAAGTAGTAGAAGTACAGACATTGTTAAATGTAAGTTATTTTGAAGTATAAAAATAAAAACATAGAGAAAAATAAAAATAAAATAATGCTATAAGATAATTTTAAACATATGTTATAAATATCATGATAGATAGAGTCATACAATGTAACAGTTATTAAACATTGGAAAGTTATAAAATAACAATTAATTAAAACAAAAAATAAAAAATTTAATAATGTGTGATTTAATTTTGAAGTAAAAAAATTAAGAGTAATACTCAAAAATTCTTTTCTTAAAGTGTAACGCGTTGCTGGTTGCCCTAATAATTGGTGGGATAATATTCCAAAGACGAATTGCGTTAATGTAAAATTGCCAATTTGATATTAGGGTATGATGTCTTATTTGAATTATGGTATTATTTCTACTGTGTCGGCTGAAAGTGATTCGATTATACAGATGATGAGGCTCACGAGTGGTTATAATTTTGTGTAAAAAAATTAGAGTTCTAATCTTCATCAGGTCATCAAGCTGGACACCAAAAATTTTCTTTGCATAGGGGGTAATATGTTCATAGTTACCATAAAACTTAAGGCCAAAAACGTACCTTGTAATATTATTATACGTTATGTTTAGTCTCGATTTGCTATTTGCATCACAACTTGAAAAAATTTCACAGGCGTACATTAAAATAGGTATTAAATACGTTTTCGCGAGCAGCAATCTGATTTTAAAAGGGGTGAATGTTGAGTTGGCCATAGAGTTCGTAGCATCGAGAAGGTTTTTCCACACGCGTTTGTAACATGATCCGACCAGGTTAATGTATTATTAAAAATTACTCCTAGATTTTTGGCTTTATTGACTATTTCTATTTTTTGGTTATTAATATAAATGTTGGGTATTTCGACAACTTTCTGCGTTCGCTTACGTAGTAAAATGCATTTTGTTTTTTTTGGATTTAGACTTAGGCCATTTACAGATGCCAAAAAAGAAACACGTTCTAAATCATCATTTAATTTTCGCGTACATTCATCAAATTGCTCCTTTTTACTGCTTATGTACAATTGGACATCGTCAGCATACATTCTAATATTGCAGTGCATCAGCTGGTCTGGCAAATCAGTTGCATAAATGGAAAAGAGAAGAGGTCCAAGAATGGAACCTTGCGGTACACCCCTAGAGATGGGAAGGAAATTTGAAGTTATTGATGAGTTGATTTCTACATACTGTACTCGACCATGAAGATATGAATAAATCAATTTGGAAGACGTTGGGGAAAAGTGCATGATCTTCTCTAGTTTTTGAATCAGAATAGTGTGATCAACTGTGTCAAAAGCCTTTGAGTGGTCTAATAAGACTAGCATTGCCATACAGCCATCATCTAGTTCTTTTCTAAGATCTTCAGCTACATCAGTAAGAGCTGTAATACAACTATGCTTGGCACGAAAACCGGATTGTTTACAAGTAAGAAGATTATTATCATTGATATAATTAGTTATTTGCTTATGTAGCAGTTTTTCAAATGCCTTTGACAGGTACGGTAATATGGCAATTGGTCGATACTCAAAGGACGATTTTTGTATTGGAAGAACTTTTGCCTGTTTCCATCTGTAGGGGTAGGTGCTCGTCATGATTATTTTATTGAATATGTGGGTTATCACCGGTAAGATATATGGAAGGAGCATTTTTAAAAAAGTGGGATGAATACCGTCAACACCTGTTGCGTTAGATTTGATGGATGAGCAGCTCATGTGTACATCATACTGACTAACACAATCGAAACTGAATTGATTTTCTGGTAGGAGTTCATCCTGCAAGTTAACAAATTAACAAATCCTGGTTTTAGATGATCTACCATCTTTCTTTCTCGAAACTCTTTTTGTATACGTAATTTTGTCTCAGCAACAATCTTTTATGTCTTCATCTGTTCTTTTTGTCATTTTTTAATAGGAGTTTTATACGATATATGAAGAAGGCATTCAAAAAATCGAATCCAGCCATGAATTATAAACAACCCAAAATCCAAAGAATGTGTTTTTACTTTTTACAAATGAATTGAACATCTTACTTGTGGCCCCACTTCTGTGTAGAATTTGTGTCCGTAAAAACAAAAAAAAATAAACGACTACCGGACTTTTTATACCAAAACGCAAATAAAAAAAAAAAATGGCTACGCATTGTCTGAACTTTTTTTTCTTGTAAATACAAACTGAAATCCAATACTTTTTTAAAATCTACAAAACTAATTTCAACACTGACTAATTTAATAAATTGTGGCCCATTAAAAGTGGAAAATTACCCAGTTTTGGACCTTTCTTAAAAAAAATATTAAAAATATTTACACACAATATTTAAAAACAAAAAGTATTTACTACATACCAAAGTACCGGAGGTTGAAAGTTTCAGCATAAAAGTTTTACTTCTGAAAGATTTAATGAAAAAAATAAGTACCTGAATCGTAAAGAATTAAAATTTTTCCACTTTTTGCAAAAACAGCAATAATTTGCTAACTTTGACAGCTAACTGCAAAAAAAGCAAACAACCCAGTTGAATGATTTTAACAACTGGTGATGCAGAATTTTAACTACTTTTACCAGATACCAAATTTAATTACACGACCTTGTTTTCTAAATTTGAATTAATCGCCACTGTGGGGTCATTTAAACCCAATGTGCAATGGTTAGCGAAGACTGCTAATGTTCATATCAAGACTTAAAAATACAACATTTTGTCATGACAGAAATTCTGTCATAAACTCAGCCATTAAATTTAAGTTTCATTCGATTTTGACGTTTAAGTATAAGAAACAGAGTTTTTACCAGAGCCCCCCATTACCCGCGCTAGTCGAGCTGCTCGAGTAGTTAATGAGCTAGAGCTCGTGTAGTAAAAATTAAAATTTTTCAAGTTTGAAAGCATATAAAAATATAAATATAAGTATTTTGTATAACAAATGTATACTTCTTGGAATCGTACAAGTACCAAGAATATTATCCTTAATTTTCACTTGAATCGGACTGTCCTACTGGCGTGGGCAAACTACTACTCGAAAAAGCTCGACGCCTTTCCATGCAAATGTTTGAAAATATTCACTTCATTGATGTTTGACTTCATTTAAAAAAAAATTTTCCCAAAATACACGGTATGATTTTATATACTTTGAAGTCAGTTTCACTGATAGATTACCGTCCTGAAATATTAAAACATTCTGATAAAAAATATGGAGTGGGCTAACTAATACTCGATGTATGAAAATTTGATCTTCTATTTACAAAAAATTTTTCAAGCACATTTGGAAAAAGCTCTTAGTATTTTAATCTGAATATATGTTGAGAATACGGGTATGTTTTCAAAATTGCAAAGCATTTCGACAAAAACTTTGGCGTGTGGGAACAACTACTCGAAAAAGTTCGGAAATTTCTGTGGTTTTCTGGAATAGCCGCGTATGTCCATTTTTGTTAGTTTTGAGTTAACGATGCCAAATATATTAATTTTTAACGCTCTTTACATGTGTTCAATTAAAAAAAAAAATATTGACCATTTCTGAGTTTTTTCTTTAAATAACGACGTAACTTAAATGTTTATTAAATTAGTTGGCAGCACTAACGACGTATGTCAACCTACTTTGATCGCTGAAAAATTATTTTCTCAGAAAACAACACATAGCGACATACGTTGTTATTAATGGAAAAAATGCAAAATAATTTTGGATTAGTTTTCAGTTTGTAACCACTTGTAAAAACTTGTGTGTTTATTTCTGTTATTTTTTGCCACTATTACTCTTGATAAGTTGTTATATTCTCATCCTAAGTCCTGGTAACTTTTTGTTGACGAACAAAAAAATCAATTTTTCAAGCAACAACAACTTACGTCTCCATGGGTGGTTGCATTGGTAGTTTTCTTTTTCAAAGAAAACCACGTTTGTCGACATAAGTTGTTTTATCTGCTCACACTTTAATTGTTATTTACATATTGTTTTTTCGTCCTTCTCTAGGATCTATTGCTCTGAAGATTTTTGACTCAAAATTTTATATAAAGTATTTATTGCCCATATCTACAGGACTGTTAAATAAACAGCTCTAAAATCTTTCTATCGAGCCCATAATTTAAATATAACGTTTTTTTGGCTTCCCTGAACATTTTGATTTTATGACATACGCGGTTTTTCTAGAAAACCACAGATTTAGCAAAAAGTGTAAAAAAATAAAAAAAGTTTTTTTTTAATTTTTTCACCGTCTGTAATTGACTATATTCATAGATTACACATAAAAATTTTAAATCATTCCGGTCAAAATTGTGGCGTCGGTTGAGCACTATTCGACTGATATTGGCCACTTTCTATACAAATGTGTGAAAATATGCTCTTATTTGAAGTTTGATGATAGTTTCAAAAAAAATTTCCACAATGGCATAATAAAAAATTATATTCGTTAGAGCTGTGTAAATAAAGAGAACGCTTCCTTCAAGTTTCAAAGAATTCCGCCAAAAATTGAAGCTTGGAGAAACTACTACTCGACAAAAAACAGAAACTAAAAAAACAAATTAAAAAAAAAAAAAATACAAAAAAAATTAAAAAAAAAAAATATTTTTTTTCACTGCCCATAATTGACCTTATTCACAGATAATTGATAATCGATAATTTGCAATAATTTGTAAAAAAGCCGTGATGGTTTTTTTCGAGTTACATCAAACTTGAAATAAGAGCAAATTTGCACACATTTGTATAGAAAGTGGCTGATCTTTTTCGAGTAGAGTTATTCGCCCAGAGCACAATTTTAATCGCTTATTATACCCTATACCACTATGTGGTTTGGGTATAATGACTTTGTGCTGCTGTTTGTAACAACCAAAAATATTTGACCCAGACCCATCTTTAATTATACCGATCGAATCAGAATCACTTTTTGAGTTGATTTCACAATGTCCGTCCGTCCGTCCGTCCGTCCTTCTGTGTGTCCATGTAAAGCTTGTAATCAAAGTGCAGGTCGCAAATATGAATATATTTTGATGAAATTTGGTGTATAAGCCTTTATCGGCCATGGGATGAACGCTATTGAAATTGGTGAAATTCGGTCCATGTTCAGACCTAGCCCCCATACAAATTACCCCTATGAAATCGACATAAATTGCCATAAGATCCAAATTGTCATATAGATCTTACTCAAATTGGGTTTGTATGCGTTCATTACATCCATTAATGAGTAGTCCAAAAATGATCCCTTTGGCCCCATACAGAGCTGCTTCCCGACATTCACTTAAATCTATATGTTTTTGCAAAATACAAGAGACGTTACCAACCATGGTCAGGATCGGTCCATTTTTGGACCTAGTCCCCATATAGATATAGCATCCGATATGAACTTTTTCATATCTGCAGCCAAAAAAATTAATAAAAATCCCACTCAAATTTGGTTTTTGCTTATTTTCTATGTCCAGTTATTGGGCCTAAGAGATAGGGTTTCCAAACGCATGGTATAGGGTATCGTATAGTCGGTCTAGACCGACTATAATTTTCTTACTTGTTTTTTTTTTATGAAAAAAAATATGTTTTTTTTTTGGAAAATTTTTTAGTTTCTGTTTTAAATCGAGTAGTAGTTCCTCCAAGCTCAATTTTTGCTGGAATGCTTTGAAACATGAAGGAAGTGTTCTCTTTATACACACAGCTCTAACGAATATTATTTTGTTACGTAATTGTGGAAAATTTTCTGGAAAATATCATCAAACTTCAAATAAGAGCATATTTTTACACATTTGTAGAGAAAGTGGCCAATCTCAGTCGAATAGTGCTATACCGCCGCAACAATGTTAGTCGTAATGGTTTAAAATTTTTTATGAGTAATCTATAAATATAGTCAATTACAGACAGTGAAAAAATTTATTTTTTTTTTATTTCTTTACACTTTTTGTAAAATTTCCGATCTTTTCCAAGTAGTTGTTCCCACACGCCAACATTTTTGTCGAAATGCTTCGAAATTTCGAAAACATATTCTCTACATATATTCAGATTAAAATACTAAGAGCTTTTTCTAAGTGTTCTTGGAAAATTTTTTGTAAATAGGCATCAAAAATATACGAAGATCATATTTTCATACATTTGAGTGGAAAGTGGATGATCTTTTTCGAGTAGTAGTTAGCCCACTCCATACTTTTCATTAGAATGTTTTGATATTTTAGGACGGTAATCTATCAGTGTAACTGACTTCAAAATATATAAAATCATACCATGTATTTTGGGAAATTTTTTTTTAAATGAAGTCAAACATCTATGAAGTGAATATTTTCATACATTTGTATGGAAAGGCGTCGAGCTTTTTCGAGTAGTAGTTTGCCCACGCCAGTAGGACAGTCCGATTCAATTGAAATTTAAGGATTATATTCTTGGTACCTGTACGATTCCAAAAAGTATACATTTGTTATACTAAATACTTACTTACTTAAATACTACTTTGCATTAAATAATAACAATAATTTTTCCCATATCGGCTTTTTATTTAAAAAATTATATTTTTGTTGTTGTTTTGTTTATTTATTTATTTAACATTACTATTATTTATTTATTTTCAGATTATAAAAAAAAGAACTAAAAATTCAAATATTTGACGTATTTTGTGTATTATACGGGGAAATTGGTGAAAGGTTTTTAAAAGATTTAAAAAAGTTTAATTATAGAAAAGTGCTACATATATATTTGTTTTTAAATATCTTTTATATACATACAGCCCTGTTCTTGAAAGTTGTTATTTGAATAAGAATGAATTTGAAATAACATGAAATTTAAATTTTGGGTTTCTGAAAACACAAATTTTATATTTTCGAAGTATATTTCGAAATCATATTTTTATTATCAAATGACATGAAACGTATGGTTTAGCTTCAGAACCATATGTTATCTAGAAACCGAGGTGCCATATGGTTCTTTAGTCACTTTCACAAAAAAAACCTTAAGTAATTTTTGCATGTTTTTCCTTAAGATTATAAAGAAAGTAAAAAAAAAATATTTTCTTTTAAAATAACAAATTACTTGTTCATTTAATTGTTTTTATTCTTCAATTTCATTCAATTAAGATTGACTTCTCTTTTTGAAATAAGTTAGGCATCACCAAAGAAAATTCGAAATTCAAATATATTGGATTTAACTGGCATCACTACTGTTTCGAACATAAACAAAGTTGTGGCAGTCATATGCAAAAAAAAAAAAATGAAAATATGTGATTTGAGAAATATTATTTTAAATTCCTTTATTCGTAATAATTACTACATAAAGAATCTATGTTATAATTGAAAAAATTATAAAGGAAAATAGATTGTGCAAATAAAAAGTTTTTGTTACAGTTATAGAACAACATCATCTCCAAAAGTGTGTTTTATTAACATTGACTACTGCTTACGAGTTTTTTTTTTAAATCAGCGCAAAATGTAGATGTTTTTAAAATCGTTTTTTTTTTTCATAAAATTAATGTCTATTTTTTTAAAATAATGACAAGGTTCAATAAAAAACATGTTAGAGTTTAAATATCAATTAGTTTTTTTTATCTCTTAAGACCTGCTTAGTAGAAAATAAAGGCATTTGTTTTGATTTCACAAAGCCTTTTCTATGTGAATTAAAACGAGAAAAAATATTCTTATTGAAATTAGTGGTTTCAAGAACAGGGGTGATTATTTTAAATTCCTTTATTCGTTATAATTAGTGCATAAAGAATCTATGTTATAAACGAAAAAATTATAATGGTAAATAGATTGTGCAAATAAAAAGTTTTTATTATAGTTATAGCACAACCTCATCTCCAAAAGTGTTTTATTAACATTGACCACTGATTAAGTTTTTTTTTAAATCAACGCAAAATGTAGACGTTTTATAATTGTTTTTTTTTTTTCATAAAATCAATGTCTAATTTTTTGATCTAATATAAAGTTTCAATGAAAAACATGTTAGAACTTAAATATCAATTGTTTTTTTTTATCTCTTAAGACCTGTGTAGTAGAAAAAAGGGCATTTGTTTTGATTTCACAAAACCTTTTCTATGTAAATTAAAACAAGAAAAAATATTCTTATTGAAATCATAGAACAGCAAAAAACTCGTAAATTTAAGAATTTTTTCATTTACGAGTTTTTTTTTGTGATAGTGGTTTCAAGAACAGGGGTGATAATTTTTTTCTAAATAGATAAAACGTGTTTCAAATCAATCAGATCGATAAAAAATTGCGATATATAGTTCGTTAAAGTTACACACTTTTTTGTGATTTTCAAAAAATCAAAAAATTTAATAAAACTGCAGGGTTTTTTTTTTTTTTTTGTTTTGATAAAAGAAATCTCTAAATGGCGCCATGGAGTATATTTATGCGAAATAGTATTAAATTTAAAAAATCTCTGATCAAATTTTGGCCGTTCTCTCATGGAAAATTATACAGTCTTGAATTTTATTCCCACAGAAAAAGTTTAACGTTACATTAATTTGTTAGCTAAAAGATCTTATGTATAAATAATAATATCATAAAAAATTAATATACATTTCAAATTATTTACCAATCACTTGAAAAAAATGCCTATTTTAAGAAGATAATAAAAACCCAAAGGATATCTCGAAAAAAGGGTTACATTTAATATGCATAAAGTGTTCTTTCTTCCTTCAAGTTTAATACTCTTATTCTCTCACTCACCTACTCTATTGACGAAAATCCATAAAAAAATAATATTATAATATCATTAATCATGTAATTGAATTAAATTTGACTCAATCAACATCCTTAATATTCATATCACAAAACAAGATTCGAAAGTAGTCGAAATAATAACAGGCAGCAGCAACAAATTGTAAATCGCTTTAAAACAAAATTGTGTTAACACTTGTTCGCATAAAACACAAAAAGGGTACAAATAACAAAGTGGAAAACTAAAGCAAAAAGGAAATGAAACGACAGCACACACAAGAGAACTACACTTAATGTATCATATTTTATCAGAAAAACAAAAACAAAAAACAAAAGAAAAATTAACTTGTGAAAATTCAAACATATGACGTTAATCCCGTCGGCTTTCAACCGCAGTTGGTTGGTTTTTATACTCTACGCTCGCCTACAATATAAAGTACATACAGCCGGAATACTTTGCAAAATCAAATGAAAAAGCGAAAGACGAAAGAAAAATAATGATTCTATGAATGACTGACTGACTGGTTATAGTTGTAGTTCTAGTTGTAGTTATTGTTGCAATGCTGGGAGTTAAGTTGAATACCAGCAACGTCATGCCACCGTATTGAGTCAGTCAGTTAGTGTTGATCAGATTTAAAATCACTACACTCAGCTGCAACAATCAAATTAGGGTGTGATGAATGAGCAAACAATTGTCCGTCCCCCGAGAAAAATTTATTTGTTTGCAGATTGATTGTAATGTGATGGTCTTAATGTTGCCCTAATTGAATGTGTAAATAAATTCAGACAGTAAACAGAAAAAAAAAGTGGTGGAAATTATGCTAAGTACGTCGTCATAAGCAAAGGAAAATGTATAGAAAATAGGCAGACAAGCATTTATGCATAGTTTTGCAAACACCAGAGACCTTTTTAGGCATTAGGGTGGCTTTTTTTGCAAGCCATCAATATGAAAAATTTATAAATTATACGAATATTTCCAGATAACATAAATAAAGAAAAAATTGTTATTAAATATTTGCAAAAAAATATTTTTTTTCATATTAAAAATATTTCTTTGTAATTTGATTTATTTTATAAATTTTGTTAAGCTCTTTTTGTGATGGTCCCTAAACAGAAGAAAATAAATACACAAACCGAAATTTGATAATCTAACTTTGGATTGACTTAAGAGAGCAGCATATATTGTATCATTTCGTTTATTGAACAACTCCGCCGCACAGTGGACCATATTTTGAGAAGGCGGCCAAAAATCATTTTTTTTTTGTTACCGATTTTAAAGTTATGTTATTCATTTGAAAGCAAATACTAGTAAACCTCGGGAGCCAAAAAATTGCATCTCTATCTCAACTATATCACAGCGAACAGGGTCTTCGAAAATGGGCTTTCTCAGTATTTTGCTAAAATTAAAAATTTCTTTGTAAATTTTTATTTTTGAATGATTGTAACTTTTTTGATTTAAAAGCCTTTGAAGTAAAATAAATTTTGTATAATTTTGTGGCTTCCATACTATTAATGTTGAAAATGTCAAATCACTGAGTCATTCCGAAATTAAAAAAAAAATTTTTTTTAAAAAAGGTCAAAATTTTCCGAAAATCTCCTACTTAATAGAGCATAACTCTTGCCAGTCAAAAGCAGTCAGAAAAAGTCTTGCACTCTTCTATAGTCCGAAGCCTCCCCTATACTCCCATATCCCATTATATACCCGCCAGTTTCCGCCCGTGTGCACCAGAACAATTTTTCTGACCCAAGGTTAGATATTTTCTGCAAAATTTATTAATTTGAGGTGATGTTTGTAACTGCCAAAAATATTGGACCTTTATCCATCTTTATTATACGGATCGACTCAAAAACACTTTCTGAGTCGACTAAACGATGTCCGTCCGTCCGTCTGAGTGTTATGAATACAAAAGTTGGTCGTACCGGTGCACCGCGGTGTATTTTTTTGCGTGTCGGTAGAGTTGTCAGGAGTTGTTATATAACGCGCTTAATTGTTATAGGTATATTTACATAGGTATCTTTCAAAAACATTAATAGTCTGAATTAGAGTTATATAGTTTAAATACCTGATGAAATGGGAAACAATTTAAATAACAGGTAAATGGTAAAAAAAAACTATTGCGACATAGCCCTTTAAGATATGAACAGGCATGCTTCACCTTTTAAAAGGGGTTAGGGTGTGGGTTTTTTATGCTTCTAAAAGTGGTAATAAAAGATAAAAATTTTTATTTTACATAATTGCAAGAAAGAGTATTTATAATAATGTGTTCACAGTTATTATTCATTACAATTTGTGCAATGGCTAAGTACTGTTACAGAGATCTGGCAGATATGTATTTTCAACGAAATGATGTAGACGATGTAATTTTGCACATAGTGAGCAACGACTTCTTTAAGAATTGTAACCTAGAAGACATTGAAATGCACAAAGGAAAAATTACTAATTTTGCATCGAATTTGAACAGACGGTACATTGAATGCTCTCATAGCAAGGCAAGGATGTACAAACGTTACCAAGACTGGTTAATAAAGGAACTTATTTTTGAGAGTGCATCTACAACTGCCAAGGAAAGTGGAAAAAAGGGTCGACCAGCAAAACCAATTGACGGATGTAGTGAAAGATCTCGAAGGCAAAAGCTGGAGAATATCAATGGAGAAATTTCTCAGAGAATTATTAAGGATTCATTTTTGCACCAAATTCAACCAACCCAAAATAAAAAAAATAAAATTGAAATAATTGAAAAAATAGTAGAAGCGAGCCCAAGGCGCACAAAGAGGATTTTGAAAAGCATTCCTACACCAATTGAAGATAAGAAATTTACGCCAGAAGAAGCGTTCGCCCTATTTTTGTTGGATTTGAAATTGACCAAAAATCAATATAAGGAATTGTGGAAGCGAACCAATGAAAAGAATTGTGGGATTTTTCCAGAGTATCGAGAATACTTACCTTCACAATCTGCTATTAGTGTCACTTCAACATCAGCAGAAATAAAATTGCAAGATCTCCTTGAACATACTGCAGAACGATTGCTAAATACGCTTGATACTGATCATTTAAAAAAAATTGGTAATGGCAGCATTACTTTAACTTCTAAATGGGGATGTGATGGATCCTCTGGTCAGAAACAATACAAGCAATTTAATGCCGAAAATTCATCAGATGCTAATTTATTTATGGTATCTTTCGTTCCATTGCGCTTAACAAAAAGGTATAGCGTCTTAGAGCCGTCAACTAGTAGAGCAACAGAAATTGATATATGGAAAAATTAAATTCCTTCTTCAACAAAGTATTGCAGACCAATAAAAGGAAAAAAAGGAAACCAAAGATGCCATAACCGAAGAAGTTCAAAAAATAAAAGATCAAATTAAGGAACTTCAACCAGTAATATTTAAATTTGATGACCAAGACATTGAAGTACATTTTAAAATGTGTCTCACAATGATTGATGGAAAAGTTGCATAAGCTTTAACTGGAACAAAGTCAACGTCAAGCTGCATTATATGCCAAAAGACATCAAGTCAATTAAGCCAACCCCCACCAGAAGACGATAGTTTTAAGGAAGCCTACGAATTTGGAATGTCCCCTCTTCATGCTAGAATACGTTTCATGGAGCATATTCTTAAATTGGGTTATGATTTGGAATTTGGTTCGTTAGGCGAAACAGTGAGAAAATGAAGAAAAAAGAAAGCAAAAAAAAAACAAATTCAACAAAAATATCTACAACTAGGCTCCGTAATCGACCAACCAAAACAAGGGGAAGGAAACACAAATGATGGAAATACTGCAAGGAGATTTTTTTCCAATCCGGAAACTGCAGCATCTATCACAGGTGGAGATCATGAATTAATAAAACGATTCAAAATCATATTACAAGTTCTAGCATGCAGCAGAAAGATAAATGCAAAAAAATTTGGAGAGTACGCCAATAAAACAGCTATACTTTATAATGAAAAATACTCTTGGAGATATATGCCATCCACAGTTCATAAAATTTTGTACCATGGGGAACAAATAATTCAAAACAATATGCTACCAATAGGAGATCTATCTGAAGAAGCGCAAGAAAAAAGGAACAAAGACTACAGATTCTTTCGCGAGCACAACACAAGGAAAATGTCCAGATGTTTTACTAATGAAGATCTTATCGCTATTTTGTTGTGAACTTTAGATCCATATATGTCCAACATTCGTCAAAAATAGAAACCTACCTCTATTGAATTAGACGAAGAAGCTAAACAACTTCTAGAAGATGAAAATCAAGAAATTTTTACTAAAATTGGTTGATTTAAAGTACTTTTTCATTACACTAAAAATAAGTTACACTTTTTTTATATAGTTAAAAAATTTTCTTGATTTAAAAATTTATATATTTTGTAAACTTACAATAAAAATTGTTATATTTCATAAATTTACCATAAAAACTATATAGAAATATTTAAAAAGACAATAAAAAAAATTTAATTTCAGCAAAAACATACGAGTTTTTCATTGAAACTTCTATCGACTTAAAATCGCCCAAGTGACAAGGAAAATCGTATTCTAGGGCGCAAAATAAGAAACTTTGGTCGAGGAACTATACCTCTAAAACGAATTCTAATGTCCCGACTTTTGACCTGTCTGTCTGTCTGTCCCACTTTGACCCATTTAGAGCGCCCCAATCGAGTCCAAATGTATGAGCGACCCCCACTAACTTTGGAGGGCCGACCCACCCATGCCAGTGGCACACCCCCTGGAACCCCTTGGGGGGATCCCCATACAAACATTTCAAAAAATCACCATTTTTGTTTAGAATTGGGCTGACTATGTTTGATTTAATATTAAAATTAACACTCATACGTATACGTATCTTCTACTCTGCTAATAAATAATAATCATACGCCTTGACTATGTTATGTTATTCAAAAAGATCGATCGGATGAGGGTAAATAACTTTTAGATCACTCCGTGACTATGCGTGACTCTGCGTGACTACCCCAAAATTAATCTGTAGTCACAACAAGATTATGGGCCAAGTTTCAGATCAATTGCATTAGGGGGAATGGGGTTGCTCCATGGCAGACAGACAGACAGACAGGTCAAAAGTCGGGACATCAGAATTCATTTTAGAGGTATGGTTACTTGGGCAAAGTTTCTTATTTTTATCCCTAGAATATGATTTTCCTTGTCACTTCAGCGATTTTTTTGCCTCCATACAAATCGACCCGCCCTAATATGTATAGTATGAGTGATATTCTTAATATTAAATCAAACATACATCAGTATTTTTTATTTTACTTTTTACATGGATATATCAAGAAATATAATTTATTTAAGCCTTAGCCGCAATTCTGCTGCTTTCCTGGTGGCTCAGTCGGTTTAGATGGCTCAAAAAAAAAAAAAACAACAGTTCGCCTCTAACATTCATAGGCTCAGTGGTAACGAGAGTCACATAGATCTTGGGGGTGTCTTAGAGTAAATTGCTGGGGTAATATTCTGTTAGAAAAATGCGAGTCCTACAATATTGATGTCATCTATTCCTTGGAGCGCAAATAGGCAAGGTCTACTCTTGACTTTTTCTTGACTAATAATCCACTTATAATAACTTCAGCTATAGCTATAAACAAGTTGAACTCGGACCACTTACCCGTCAAAATTTCCTTGAAAGGCAATTACAGTCGTTAAATTTTTTTTTTGGTATGATTGGCCGATTTTATGAAAGCCAATCACAGTTTCGTTTGATAAGAGAACACAACACATTTAGTAAAAACAAGCATTAAAAGTCAACTGGCATGGTACTATTAGATGTCAAAGCTGCCTTCGATACAGTCTGGCATGAAGGCCTCGTCATTAAAATGATAAATTTACATTTTCCTACACAACTTATAAAATTAATTTATAATTTCCTTTCTGCCTGCTTTCCTTTCTTCACACTGTTTTGAAAGTCGTCCTGTAATAGCAGTTTGTCTACAGGGCTCATGTTTATCCCCTGTCCTTTATAATTTATATAAATCTGATTTTTCCCTATTTCGACTATTTTACTGTCAATTTTCGCTGACGACACAGCAATTCTCAGCTCTAATTTTACTGTCCTGTGAGAATAAAATCTAAAGTCTTAGGATTAAGCATTTATAATAAAAAACTTATTATAAAGTTAATATTTCATGCAGTTATATTTTAAGCAGTCCCTGTTTGGACGCTGTATTTAACGACAATTTAAGTTGATTTTGTTTTCCTGAGGAGTTTGTAGTTTGCGTGATCTAGATTTTGATCAGTATCATCTTCAGACATTTACTAATGATAAATCAGAATAATCAGATTTTATTTTTTGAGATGGTTCTTGTTCAGAAAGAGATTCTCTATCGCCGGATACATCAAATATTTCATTAAAATTGCTATCATTCGGACCTTTTAAATGGTTTTGGTAAGACAATATAAAATTTTTTAACTGTTTTTAATACCTTCCACACATTTTGTTATTTAAAGTTTTATCTACAAATTCAAAATTTCTTCAGATATTTTAGCATACCTTTTATCTTTATTCTTTCCTTCTTTTGCTAAGGCGTAAAACCTTACAACAACATCTTTCTGCATTCATTTAAAGTACGATAACACCAGTCAACAATTTTGTGCCTTTGAGATCTGGAATCACTTTTCCCATGGATTTTGACCTCCTTAACATGAATATGAATTTTAAAAATTTTTCTATGGAGCAGTTTTTGAGATAAAAATTTTTGAAATTTTATTTTCACATTTTTGGAGGTGCACCTACAAAATTGGGTATATCTTGGGTGTCCCTTGACCGATCTTCATAAATATTCACACAAATTGAAGATAATTAAACCCTCTACAAACCTTTCCTTGAAAGTTTTCAAATTGGCTAAATAGTTTTGATGGCAGCGATATATATATTTTAAAAAAAGTCGTTTTTTCTGTAAAAATTGGCGTGAAAAATTTATATATTGTCGTAGGAAAAATAGAAAAAAAGATGTCCACCCCTTTTCCAAAGAAAACAAGCCCCCAATCACAAAAATCCATGGACATTTTAGAAGTTATAAATTTTTTAGTAAAAAACTAAAATTTCGTTTATTAACAATTTTCAGTTTTTTTAGACTTTTGTTGCTCAAGGCGAAAAAGGGAAGCATTTTTTGGTTAGTTTTCAAATCTAAACAAATTCTTACCATAAATATAAACACAAGAAGAAAATTTGCAGAGTTTTCAAATTCGCAATTTAAAAGCGAAACCATCAAATAAGAAACATTAACATAACAGAAAGTTGTCCTTTTTCGATAAAAAAAAAACTACTTCCACTCGATAGTTGTGCTTTTATTGATAACAAATAACTGTCGGCTTGTCGGCGCGGCTATTCCAAAGGCAAAGAAAGCAACAAAATCGCGTATACCCTCCTTGGAGTCTGGTCAAAATTGCCACAACTTTGAGGTCGGCGCATATCTTCCACTTAAACTTTTCATACTCAATGCATTTGAGTACGGCTTCCAGTGTTTCATAATTTTCTTTTGAATTGACGGCATGAGCGACAGGAATAGATGGCTTTTCATTCCCGTTATGTAAGAGAACGGCCTTTAAGCTTTCTTTCAATGAACAACTTCCACTCTTTTGTATTGTGGGTTTAATTTATTTGATGGTTTCGCTCTTCAATTGCGAATTTTAAAAGTTTGAAAATTTTCTTCTTGTGGTAAGAATTTGCTTAGATTTGAAAACTAACCAAAAAATGCTTCCCTTTTTCGCCTTGTGCAACAAAAGTCTAAAAAAAAACTGAAAATTGTTAAAAAGCGAAATTTTAGTCTTTTACTAAAAAATTTATAACTTTAAAATGTCCATAAATTTTTGTGATTGGGGGCTCCTTTTCTTTGCAAAAGGGTCACCTATTTCTAAAAAATATCAAATTGGGGTGAACATTTTTTTTTCTATTTTTCCTACGACAATATATAAATTTTTCACGCCAATTTTTACAGAAAAAACGACGTTTTTAAAATATAAATATCGCTGGCATCAAAACTATTTAGACAATTTGAAAACGTTCAAGGAAAGGTTTGTAGAAGGTTTAATTATCTTCAATTTGTGTGAATATTTATGAAGATCGGCCAAGGGACAAAATCCATGGAAAAAATCCATGGGAAAAGTGATTCCAGATCTCAAAGGCAAAATATTATTGAAAATTTGTTGGCTGGTTTAATTATATTTCAACTTTATAATTTGCAATTGACTTTGTAATTTTTTTCAACAACTATTTGACTTTTTTAAATTTCATTTTAGTTTTAAAAATACATATGGGAAATAATCAATAACAATAAAAAATCAATACATCACAAGCGAAAAAGTATAAATGGTATAAAAGCGATATACATTTCAATAGATATTAAAATAAAAATTTCATTCAGGTTATGAATAAAAAAAATTTTAAATAGTGGCATCAAAAAAATTCTAATCCAAACTTCATGGCATTTGGTGCGGAATCTTTTTTAATGATCGCGAAAAAATAAAACGCAATTACTCATATTTTTCCATGGACTATTCATATATATATATTAGGGACAATAGTTCCAGCATTTTAAGTCTTTAATCAAAAATCATATTTATAAATTTTCAAATTATAAATTTTCGCAGTTGAATATCGCCGACCCAGATGTCTTTTAAATAATGTCAATAACATTGTCATAAAGTACGATTTGTTAAGAAAGTCATGGAATGTTTCAGTGAACTTGTTGTATATAACGAACAAAATAAATGCCAGCCTATTTTTTTTTATATGTACATATGTATGTAGTATATTCGTTTCTAAACAAACATCTACAACCATAATAAAATGCGACAATAATAAAATTCAAATTAGCTAAAAAGCGTACTTGCGTCTGTCAATTTTGCCAGTATGCGATATTGTTTCACTATAAAAATTTTTTTAAATATTTTTTGCATTTTCAGATATACCAAATCCCACCAGATTATGTTGTACACCGCCTCAAAATCGTTTGATGCCTTGGAATCATCATACAGCAGCAGCAGCAGTCGCTGCTGCCGCAGCAGCACAAGCCAACGATACATCATCAAATGGCAGCAATAGCAACAATACAAATGAACCAACCTGCCTAACAGTGTCTCGTCAGAAAAATCAAAATCTTGGTCTCATCTGCGTAGTGTGTGGCGACACCAGCTCTGGCAAACATTATGGCATATTGGCTTGCAATGGTTGTTCAGGATTTTTCAAACGCAGTGTGCGACGTAAACTCATTTACAGGTTGGTATTTGGCATCCCCTCTCCCATCACTCTACATTTACATACAAATTTTATGCGTAGACTATTTAAATGTATTTTTCTCATCTCTTCTGTTCGGTTCTGCATAAACTTTGTAAACACTTAAGAAAATTAAATTTACGGATTTAATTGAAAAATCACTTTTTTTCTGGTTTTGCTATGAAATGGTTGAAAGTCAGATATAATGTGTTAAATATGCAGACGGGATTTTCGTATGGAATTATTTTTAAGTTTTTGGATTAGGAATTAAAAACGTATGAATCACATAAAGTTAGTGACTGTTTGGTTAAGGAGACCTTTTTTTGCTTTCAAACTTTTAAGAGCATATCTTAAAAAGCAGAGCGCCGTTTGGGCGTTGCTGTATAATTTACAAAATCACAAATATATTGGAGTACAAGTGGCGTCATAAATTTGTACGATTAATAAAGCAATTGGTGGACGGACGTAGTTGCCTGATTTTTGATGATAAAAAGCGTTCCAAATTTACGAAAATTAATTTCAACACACAGAAAATAGATTGATTGTCGCTACCGAATTTATAGCCAACTGAATTACAATGATGTTAACTAACAGAAATTGTTTTGTCACAATAGAAAATGGTTATCTGGTACAAAACTTCTGTTGATACGGTCAAAAATACTGTTGTTAAACTTTAGAATAATTCGGTTGCTGAATTTTTTTCCGTGTGAAGTAAATCAAGCTTTTTTTTCTTGATCTGAAGGCATTTAATAATGTTTTAAGTTATTTGACTTATTTTTAAAATTCGTTTCAGACTTTTTGTAGGAAAATATATCTTCAGCGACCGTAAATAACAGTTATCCAGAAAATTTTAACTCAAAAACTCTACATGTTAGACTCGACGGAGACCTCTACTGTCATATACCAATAGATTCATATTGAAGTGCTCTTTCAGAATTTATGGCGAAAAAAAATGATCTCTACTCCACAGTTAAGAGTTATTTTTCAATGAAAAAATAAAATATCGGATGAAACTTTTAAAAGGAGTTTAAAATAAAACCCATTTTGTTTATTTTCCTTTTTTTAAGTCTGTTTTTTATTGAGTCTATCTGATATAAAATAAAATAAAACTCTTTTGTGGAGTTTTATTTCTTTCCCCTCTAAAATAAAACTCATTATCTATAATATTAACAGGCTAGGCGATTTCTTGTGACCGATGTTTTATTCTACCATTTTATCCCGATTTTGACCAAACGTATATTATTTTAAAGGTATTTCTTTTTCGCCGTTTTGTAGATTTACAAATTTTTAAGTGTTTTCTTTTATTTTGAGTAAATTGCATTTAAAGTTGCTACTAACACATACATAAAATTATACATATGCTATGTGTGTGTATATTAAATTTGTTTATGTGTTTGTTAATGAGTTTGTTGTAAACCATAAAAGTGTTGGTTTGTGAATTGGCTAAGTTGAGAAATAAAGCTGCCTAGAAATTGCACTCGAATTTCGAGTGCTGGAATCTGCTAGTGTTTATTAATAGTGTGTGTAGTAATTTAAATAAAACTATATTTGTTTAATTTTACGAACAAAACTTTTTCCAAATTTCCTGCGGAAAGATTTGACCGCAGGTCGCTCAACACCAATTTAAGAGTAAAGAATGCTCTTTCCACGCTTACCTGGGTTGCAGGAACACAGTGTAAATTTTTGGCCAATCTATAATATTAATAGGCTAGGCGATTTCTTGACCCCGATGTTTTGTTTTACCGTTTTATCCCGTTTTTGACCAAAAGTATATTATTTGAAAGGTATTTCTTTTTAGCTGTTCACCAGACTTACAGATTTTTAAATTTTATCCTTTATTTGGAGTAAATTGCATTTAAAGTATTGCTACTAACACATACATAAAATTGTACATATGTTATGTGTGTTTAATGTGTTTGTTAATGAGTTTGTTATGTTCATTCACAATAATAATAAACCATAAAAGTGTTGGTTTGTGAATTGGCTAAGTTGAAAAATAAAGCTGTCTAGAAATAGCACTCGAATTTCGAGAGCTGGAATCTGCTAGTTTATATAACTACGGATATTGTATTTTTTGCCTTACAGAACTCCAAATAAGTAAAAAAATTATAGTCGGTCTAGACCGACTCTACGATACCCTGCGCTTAGAGACCACATCTCTTATGTCCAACTAATTAGATATAGAAAATAAGCATAAACCAAATTTGAGTGGCTTTGTTATTAATTTTTTTGCCTTCGGATATGAAAAAGATCGTATCAGATATTGTATTTTTATGGAGACTAGGTCGAAAAATTGACCGATCTTGACTAGATTTGGTAAGGTCACTTTTTTTTTTTGCAAAAACATATATAAATCTAATTTGAGAAAAATCTGTGCAATAAATTTGTTTGTTTTTATAGATTTAAATAAAGATCGGGGATCAGCTTTATATGGGGGCCATGACTAAGAATTGTCCTATAGGGTTTCTTTTTGGATGTAATGGATATAATAAATATACACAAACCCAATTTGAGTGAGATTTATATGATAATTTGGATATTATGGCAATTTAAGTCGATCTCATAGGGACCATTTGTATGGGGACTAGTTTCTGAACATGAACCGTTTTTCACCGATTTCAATAGCGTTCGTGCTATGGCCGACAGAAGGTTACGTACCAAATTCATCAAAATATGTTCACATTTGCGACGTGTAGTTTGATTAAAAGTTTACATGGACACACAGACGGACGGACGGACGGACATCGCTAAATCGACTCAGAATGTAGTTACAAACATCAGCACAAAGTCATACCACCACATAGTGGTATAGGGTTGAAAAAGGTTTATCAATCGATAAGGGCCTTGGAGAAAAATTACTATTTTTCTAGTCCTCATTTCCATTTACTTGTTTTCTATCTACATTTAGGGAGTTAAAATACTGCCCCAAAAGCGTTAAACGACATTGAGATATATCGCAAACATCCGACGAAGATGGGAAAACATGCGGTGAAGATCGTTAAGCTTTCCTGCTTGTCAACGGTCGGTCAATTATTATTTGTTAGATTCAGAAGACTCAAGCATTTTATTACGAATAAAACAATATCAAATTAAAAATCCATATATTTTTTTATTTGGGTGTCAATTTACATAAATCAGAAAATATATCTGACGAAAAAAACTCCTCAAAAGAGTTTTATTTATGACCACAAAATAAAACTCTCTTTAAGAGTTTCATCCGACCTTTTATCTTATGTTGAAAAATGACTGTTCTAGATGGTTTTTTTTCTAAACTCACAAAATTATATGCATAGAAGAAATTTTGATGTGTAAACATCTATACGCGGAGGGGGGTAAATTTCTATTTCACAATACAATCACAAAAACAGCGTAACTCATATCGGTGTGAGCTGAAGCAGATAACGCTGTGTGACTTATGATTGTATTGGTGAAAAAATTATGATATAAAATTGTTTTTTTATGCCACTTTTTTAAAAGCGTCATCTATGTATCACTTATATACGTTTAATTAGGATATTTTTAACGTTTTACACCAAACGGTTGTTGAATTAGCTGAAACAGTTTTTGCTATAAGTGATACATAGATGACGCTTTCTGTTTGATTTTAAAAAATGACATAAAAAAAATCTTTAATTACTAGATGTTTACACATCTTCCCTGTGATCGGACTCACATGATTTTTTTGATATCACTTATAACCGTTGCGGCCCCTGCATAGAAAAAGTTTATTTTAATTAAAAATTTTTCTTCTATAAAGATAAAACAGCTGATTTGTTCAGCAGCTGTTAGTTTGACACTTTCCAATTTACTTCTAAAAGAAAGTTTAAGTAAGTTCTGGTAAGAAGAGAAACATATTTATTGTCTCATACATGCTCTTATTTACAAAATTTTCCAGAATGGAAAAAACTCTTGTTTTAAATTTTTGTGTGGGGAAAACAGTTAATAGGGCATTTTCCAATTTAAAACTATAGTTTTAACCGAAGTAATTTTTTTCAAACAACATCCTCTATCTAAATGTTAATTCGAGTAGCTGTGGGAATTTAGAGAATACCCACTATATAAACCTGGTATAAGTTTCCGTAAGTGCGGCTCATTTGATTTCATATAGCGAGCGCAAATGTTTTCCCCAGTCTAAAATCTTACTTTTCTTAATATCAGTCAACTAACCACAAAAACCAAAACAAATTAATGATAGAAGTAATAAATTTCCACTTTGGAAATTATATTATTGTTATATAGAAAAACTGTTGTTCATTTCCTTAAGATTCTAACGTTTGTTTACATTATAAAGTTTTCCCTTTGCAATCTTTTTATAATTGAATGAATTGTATTTGTTTCAATAAAAAATCATTAAATCAAAAGGAAAGAAGGCACACAGTACAGTACTTAAAACTTATAAGCCGAAATAAATCGATTTCAAACTTCTGTCGCCAAAAAGTAAAATTATACTTTTACTTGGGAAAAAACAAATTGATATTGTAAAGCTGCTTAAGCTTCGGCAACAAAAACAAAGATATGAATTCATACGTACTCATTCGTATAGGAAAAATTGGAAAAATATTTTTCTTTGTGCTATTTTTTTTTTCTCGCAGGGATGAAATTATATTGAGTTTTTCATAATATTTTTTTTTTTTGCTTACTCTACTTTTGATTAAAATTCCTTTATACTTTTGTAGTATTTACTTAAGTATGCATCTACGAGTACGTACTTACTAAGTATGCGGATATATTCGTACAAAACATTCTATATAAAGTGGTGGCTTGCTATATTGATGTGCATTTCAAGAATTATTTTGCGTGTAGCATGATGTTGGGATGTATGTGTAACCGTGTGTTTGAATCAACAACCCACAAGGCAAAGAGACAAGTAAACCAAAAACATCCTAATAGTCTATTCGAATTTTTGTTGTCGTTTTGGTGGGATTACGGGTATTTGGGCATTTTACACCCTGCACACAACCTTTGGGTTTAGGCTTATGTGTGTGTGTGTGGCTTTGCGTTTTTGTGTAGTAGTCTAACGTGATTTACGAAATTTATTGTGGTCACATTTGGCCAAGTGTATTCCACTTAAGTTTTATGTCAGTCTCTGGGGAAAGGATAATGATAGAAACATTTTGACGTTTTTTGATTTGCCAAAAAAATAATATTCGTTCGTGTGTTGTTATAAGTAATACCAACCATATTACAAAATAATTTATTATATGTCAATGCTGCACACATACATACGTACTCGTACATGTGTACGAGTATATACTTTCAAAAGAGGGTTTATTTTGCAGAGATTTTTTTCTGTTTGCTACAATTTACTTCATGTTCAAAATAAACTGCACGATTAATTTAATATTATGAACCTTTTTTAAATGACCTCGTCGCCTAATTTCCTATTAGGAAGTTAAATATGAATTAATGCTTTATTTCGTTAACCATCAAAAGATGGAGTTATTTGAAGGCCAACTGGGTTTTGATTCCCAAGCACGCATACACATCTACAAAATCATATCGTTTCCAGTCTCATTTTTTCGAAAGAAAATGGCGACGGCAGTGAAAATATTTTCGTAAAATCGCTAAAAATCTTTATTTGAAAAAATAATGAAATCGTTTGCAAATAACATTGCGTAACATTTTCGGGATGAGAAATTCAAAGTCAGGCTGAAAGTACTAGGCTAAGTTAGTCAAAACTCCACAGCGTCTGGATTCTTAGGCCAAACGTTTGATGTGTAAACATCTATACGCTCAGGGAAGTAAAAATCTATTTCACAATACAATCACAAAAACAGCGTAAGGAGTAAGATGTAAGACAAAAACGGTGTAAAGTATGATTGTATTGGTGCAAAGGAAATGATATAAAATTATTTCAGCTAATTCAACAACCTCTGCATTAAAGTTAAAAATTTCACAATATAAACGTATAATATACTAATATAACAAGTAAGAAAATTATAGTCGGTCTAGACCGAATATACGATACCCTATACCACGGGTTAGAGATCCTATCTCTTCGGTCCAATTAAGTGGATATAGAAAATAAGCATAAACCAAATTTGAGTGGCATTATTATTAATTTTTTTGGCTGCAGATATGAAAGGTTCATATCGGAAGCTATATTTGTATGGGGACTAGGTCGAAAATGGACCGTTCCTGACCTGAAAGTCACTTATACTTTGAAAAAATATATACAAACCAAATTTGAGAAAAAATTGTGCAATATTTTTGTTTTTTGATAGATTTAAGTTAAAATCGGAAGCAACTTTATATGGGGGCTATGACAAAGAATTGCCATATGGGGTTTATGTTTGGACAAATGATAAATGGATGTAATAAACACACAAACCCAATTTGACCGAAATCATTTGTATGGGGACTAGGTCTGAAAATGGACCGAATTTCACCAATTTCAATAGAGTTAATCCTATAACCGATAAAAGCTTATATACCAAATTTTGTTAAAATATATTCATATTTGCGACCTTACATAGTTTGAATACAAGATTTACATGGACATACAGACGGACGGACAGTCGGACGGACGGACATCGCTAAATCAACTCAGAAAGTGATTCTGAGTCGGTCGGTATAATAAAAGATTGGTATAGATCAAATATTTTTGGTAGTTACAAACAGCAGCACAAAGTCATTATACCCAAACCACATAGTGGAATAGGGTATAAAAATTATTTCAGCTAATTCAACAACCCCAACTATAACAACCAGCTGAAAAAATAAATCTATAATATTAATAAGATAGGCGATTTCTTGTGACTGATGTTTTGTTCTACCGTTTTATCCCGATTTTGACCAAACGTATATTATTTGATAGGTATGTGCTGATAGTGAATTGGCTATAATTGATTAGCATACTTTTAGGGTTTTTATTTAATGAAAAAATAAAATTTCCTAGAATTTGCGCTCGAGGGCTGGAATTTGGTAGTAATAATAAATAATTTATAACAACTGAGCCCCTGCAGTTGTTTGCTATAAGTGATACATAGATGTTTGATTTTAATTGATGTGTAAATAGATGTTAACCCTTTGATATTTAGTTTTTCAGCGATAACTCAAGAACCATTGAAGATTTCTCATATCTTTCTTTAGCAAAATTGTAGCTAAGGCTTAAATAATTAATTTTTATTAATATATGCATGATAGAATAAAAGTAAGTAATCAAATTATAGGTGGTCTAGACCGACTACACGATACCATATACCATGCGTTTAGAGACCCTATCTCTAAGGTCTAAGAAAATAAGCATAAAACAAATTTTTGCCTTCGGATATGAAAAAGTTCATATCGGATGCAATATTTATATGGGGACTAGGTCGGAAAATGGACCGATCCTGACCACATTTGCAAAAACATGTACAAACCAAATTTGAGAAGATTGAAAATCATCTTCATATGGGGTCCATGACTAAAAATTGTCTTATAGGGTTTTTTTTTGGACTACTGATAAATGGATGTAATAAATATAGACAAACCCAATTTGACCGAGATATATATGTGATAATTTGGATATTATGGCAATTTAAGTCGATCCCAAAGGGGTCATATGTATAAGGAGTAGGTCTGAACTTGAATCGATTTTCATCGATTTCAATAGCATTCAATAGCATCCTATGGCCGATAGAAGCTTATACACTAAATTTCATTAAACTATATGTATTTGCCACCTGTAGTTTTATTACAAGTTTTCCATGGACGGACGGATGGACGGACATCGCTAAATCAACTCAGAAAGTGATTCAATGATAACTGAATTTTAGGTGAAAAATTAAGCAAACAACAATCAAGATAAGGAAAAAATACAAGAGGGCATACTATACTAGACTAGTAACGACTTTCGATGTCTTTGGGTTGAGTGTTATTCCCTCCTGCACTGCAACCAACTAGATCTATTTTGCACCCCTTTTCAATTTGTTTCCTGTTTTATTAGTCCACTACAGCGTTTAGGAACTTGATGATTTCCTTCACCGCCAATGTTTTTTTGTCTCCTGCCTTATTTAAGATTCGCCGAAAAGTTTGTACATTAAATATGCAAACGCTGGACATTTTGCTACTATATGTTCCATGGTTTCATCATCTTCTAGGCAGTATCTGAACATTTTATCTCCAGCCAAATGTATTTTATATAGGATGTAATTGCATGCATAGTGCCCTGTGATTGCCCCACATAGAAGTCTTTGATTGGATCTGTTTCAGTGTTGTCATTTTAGCAATTTAGTTGCTAGATTTAGCAACTTTTTTTGTCATTTAGCATCCAAAATTTATGAAAAGATGCTAGATGCTAACTTAGCATCCTTTATTAATAAAAAGTTGCTTTTAGCATCTTTTTTTTGATTTTTTTTCATTATTTTTGATATGTTTTAATTTCTTAAAGTGTAATACGAGAATTTTGTGTACTATTCTTTTTCTTTCAACAAATATAACAAAACATTTTGAAAAAGAGGAATGTAAACACTGCCAACAGTTTTTATTGAATTAAAAACTCGATTGCCAAAAAATATTATTGTATTAAAAAAATGCCAAAAATTTCAATACGAAACACATTAAACCGGATAAAAGAACCGATAACCAATATATTAGAAGAGTTTAAATTTAGATCATCTTAAACAGAAAAAATTCAAATCCAATGGAGTTATATCACAGAACAATATTGAGATACAACACTGAATACAACCTCTTTATGGATTGAAGTTAACAAAAATTCTATTGGCGAAAATCCATTTAAAGAGTTATCAATATTTGTATTGTCCTTATCACGAGTAGTTTTGTCTTTCTCAAAAGCCGAAGTTGAACGTTTTAGTTTAATGGCTTTAGTTAACAGAACAGAACAGAATAAAATCCGAGTTGTTATGTTCTGTAATACGTATAAAAGGTTTGAAATTGAAAAATGGGTGCTGTTACACTTACAATCAGGGTATCGAACCCCGAAAATTTCGCTTTCGGGTACGGGTACGGGTTCAACAAATTTAAATTTGGTGGGTTCAGATTCAGATTCGGGTTCGGGTCCGAGTTCGTGTTCAAAAAGCTTACCAAAAAAATCGAATTTTTAGTGATTAATGTCATCTTGTAATGCTTCTGGTAAATTAAAAAAATATATTATAGAAAAGTAAATAAAAGTATATTATTTATTGTTATTATTAGTTATTTATTTTTCGAAAAAATTTTCTTTTAATCTAACAAATAAAATATTTCTTAATGATTCTTGAGTCAAATGCACTCTTTGTGGCGATAAAACAAATTTCAATGCTGAAAAAGCTCGCTCAACACTGACTTGTATTGCAGGGACAGCTAATACGACTTGAGCGGCCTCATAAAGTAGCGGAATTTCAAGTTTTTTTTGTTCCCAAAATTCTAAAATATTGTTTCCTTTGGAAATCCTGGGATAGGCTTCATTAACTTCGAATTCATTTGTAATCGAAACATCAACAGTGCATTTATTGTTACTAATTTTTGTTTTTAATGCAGCATCTGCAATTGATTTTTTTTTCCCTTATTCTTTAACAATTCTTCCAGGCTGTCTTCCTCATCCGAAGAACTAGATATTAATTTAGTTGCGTCAGCATTCGTTGTTTCTGTGCTAGTTTGTGTTTGCTTTTCCATATGTAGATGTAAATTTTTTAAGTTTTTTATTGTTGTTAAAATTTGGTTTTGAGCTTTGGCAGTATTTTCATTACTTAACATTAGTCGAAATCTAGGATCCAAATACACGGCAGCATTTAAAAGTTAATTTTCAATAAAATAGTTTTCACGTTTAAGGATATGTGAGTATAAGTCAGCACCTAATTGTTTATTGGTATTTCTCTCTAAATCTAATTTAAATTTCAACCATAGTCCATAAAAATTTCCTAATTTCATCTGTTCATTTTGTAGTTTTAATGTTAACTTTTTAACTGGCTCGAAATTCTTAATGAAATCTGAAACAAAACCCACATTTTATCATCCATACTTATGTAGTTCAGGATCTATTACATCTGAGCAAAACGTTTTGAAATTTAACAATCGATGGAGCGTATCAAAAGTAGAACTCCACCGAGTTGGACAATCAAGGATTGCTTTTTTTATTCCTAATTTTTTTGCTAAAGAGGCTCTATTAGGCACCCTCAACTTTTTACAAATATTTCTGCATTTATCAATCTTTTGTTTAACTGAATTTATAGTATCATAAACTGCCAATGGGCAGTATGAGCTACATATCTGAAATGAACGATAATACCATGTATATTGGATAACATTTCTAGCCCTACATCTTCATTGTTTTCAGTTATTAATTCGTTTATTTCATCTTCTTCTTCTACTTCTTCAAGGTCAGAAACTTCAAATTCATTTCGTAGCAATTCAGCAGCGTTTTTCTGTTTCTACTATTATCAGACGTAACTGAGTAAACTTGATTTATATTTATGTCATAAGATTGGATCACTTCAATTATGAAATTTTTTATATAATTAGCTGTTTGTCGATCATCAACCTCGTATATTGCTATTGTTCTTAAATAAATGTTTCCATTACAAATATACTGAGCATTTATTCCAATTACGCTTCTACCAAGCCATGCTGAATCAATTTTTAGAGATATAAATTTTTTTCGAATTTCACCTTCAATAACATTTTTCACTTCATTTGCCTTATCATTTATTAAATCCTTAATATTTTCTGAATTTACAGTAAGGTGCAGTGATTTCATTATAGGTTCTATAATATCATGCATCCCTGAATCTTTAAAAATGGTAAACGGGCGACCATTAATAGTAACTAATTTAACGCAAGCTTCCGTGAAACATTTTGCTGTCATATTAATTTTGATTAATCCAAAATAATTTTCCAGGGATGTTGAATTTTTATCCTGCATTTTATGTTTTTTAAAACTTTCTGACGTTGACGGTTGAATATTCGTCTCCTCATTAATAATTCGATATTCATCTGGATGCTTTCGTTTGAGATGTCGACCCAAATTAGCAGAATGTTTACTTTCATAACAAACGAGCATTTTTTACATGTAGACTTATCTGTGGTAGAATCATAGTCAAAACGTTTCTGAACAGGATTTTCCGACATCTATAGGGTAAATAAAAATAGTAAATAAAACCAAGACTAATTTAAAATTATTAAAATTGGGTACCTCAATAAAAAATCACACACTTAAAGGCTGTTAATTTATAAGTATCGTAAATGTTTAACCTGTAACTAATTATTATACACTACACTATTTTAAAAAAAATTTAATTATTACACACTATTTAAAAAACTACATTTTACGACCTGTTTACTTATGAAAATATTTAAGTACCTACACTGAGGAGCATAAGTGTAACATGTTACTAAATGTTGTGAAATAAAGCTCAGTATACCTTATTATGTATGCAAATAAAATAATTGTTTTAACTTATCATATATATTGGCCTCTAATTAAAATAAAATACAAACTTTTTTTTATTTTATTGTGATAAGTAATAAAAATAATGGTAAACAAAGGTATATTGCCTAATGTTACACTTTTGCACCCTTTAATTTTTCTCTGTGCATATTAAAGAAAACCAAAATCAGATAGTTTCAAAAATTTACCGTTATTTTTATAATTGTGCATTATCGTACACATGTTTCTCAAAACTGGAAGGTTCCAAAGTTAAAGAAATAATAAATTCATCAAAAATTAATAAATCTGTAAGAAAAATAGATGAAAAATTAAAAATAAGTCATATGACCGTGCAAGGAATAAAGCAGAAGCATGGAATAATTAATATAGTTCCTTGTCTTGGACGTCCAAGAATTATAGATGGCCGTGCTAGTCGGCATCTCGCAAAATTAGTAGCATGTGGCTATTTCGTCGCCCCAGCTGAAGCCCTAAAAACATTAAAAATTGATGCCAATCGGTGGACGGCTCGTCGAAGTGTAAAAAGATGGGGGTCTCAAGGCTGCTGAAAAAAAGAAAAAAACATTTTTGTCCAAAAACAACATACAGCGGAGAAAGAAATTTGGTCAAACATATAAAAGCTGGACAGAACACGATTGGAGCCAGGTAAACGCAAATATTGAGTTAACTTTTGAAATTTTAATAAAAATAGATAAAATAGATTAGAAAATAAGAAAATATTGCTGGGTGCAAAATTGTAACATTTGAGTACTTTACTTTAATTACAATTATCTTATTTAATATTCATAATAGAATTAAGTATCTTAGTGTTATATTTTTAAGAAATGACAATAAAAAAGATAAGTTGAAAACATTATTTCATTTTCGTACATTTTAAGAAATATTGAGCATTATATCTCAACATTGTGTACCATGTTACACTTTTGCTCCTCAGTGTATATTACTAATTAAAAAATTTTGCTTGCATCACTTAAGAAACCTAAAAACCAAATGAAATTATAATGGGGAAATACAAAAATACAAATTACAAGAGAAAAGAAAGAAAATAAACATTATGTTGTTCATTCATGAATTAGAATTTTCTCACGTTAATGTTAATGAACAAAAAAAAAAATATCAGCGAATAATAAAATGAAATATCGAGAAAGAGAAACTGCAATATTTTCCACCAACATACTAAAAGTTTTTGCTTTGTGGTTTCCAATCTGCATCTTGAAACAAATTCGAATTCTTTTTCATATGGATTGATTCCTTAGAAAAGTAATTTCATTGTGACCAATATTTTTCAATAGATTATATAAACCTCTTATATGTAAAATATACTAAATATATACTAAAGGTAGATTAAACACTGTTTTTATTGCTTTATTCTGATCTCGTTGCAAAGATTTCAGTTCAGTGGTATTTTTTCAACCGTATATCTATAATATTAATAGGCTAGGCGATTTCTTGTGACTGATGTTTGGTTCTACCGTTTTAACCCGATTTTGACCAAGCGTATATCATTTGAAAAATATTTCTTTTTAGCCATTTTGCGGATTTACAGATTTTTAAATTTTTTCCTTTATTTTGAGTAAATTGCATTTAAAATTGCTACTAACACATACATAAAATTATACAAATGCTATGTTGTTTTATTAAATTTGTTAATGCGTTTGTTAATGAGTTTGTTATCTTCATTCACAATAATAATAAAACATAAAAATGTTGGTTTGTGAATTGGCTAAGTTGAAAAATAAAGCTGCCTAGAAATTGCACTCGAATTTCGAGCGCTGGAATCTGCTAGTAATTATTAAATAGTTCAAATGACTTTGTACTAAAGCCTAATAAAGCATTAATTTTGTCTTGGCATTAAATTTGTTTTAATCTTATATAGTAAACCAATAACAGGTGAGATTTTTGATTTTAGTGCCATGATATGCAAATTCCATGAGAAATTACATTGAAATTGATCAAATACTTTGCTGAATGGCTTTTAACTACCTCATAACCATTTACGAAAATACTAAAGCTTACAGCATCATTATTGATATAAGGTCAGAACCTGACAAGTTTGGTTTTCCTACAATTTATAACCAATTTGTAACGGCAAAATAAAACTCTCTTTTTAAGAGTTTCATCCCATGTTTTGTTTTTTCGTTGAAAAATAACTCTTAACTGTGGAGTTGAGATCATTTTTCTAAGATCAATATAGATTCTGAAAGAGCACTTCAATACGAATCTACTGACCATGTTTGTTAAAGTCTCTTTTATTTTGCAAAAATATATACAAACAAAATTTGAGAAGAATCAGTGCAATATTTTTGTTTTTTAAAAGATTTAAGTGAAGATCGTCTATATGGGGCCTATGACTAAGAGTTGTCCAATAGGGATCATTTTTGGACTACTGATTAATGGATGTAATATATACAGACAAACCCAATTTGACTAAGATTTGTATGATAACTTGGATCTTATGGCAATATATGTTGATTTCATAGGGGTCATTTGCATGGGGGCTAGGTCTGAACATGGACCGATTCTCACCAATTTCAATAGCGTTGATTCCATGACCGATGAAATATTAAATGCCAAATTTCATCAAAATATATTCATATTTGCGACCTGCAGTTTGATTACAAGCTTTACATGGACACACAGACGGACGGACGGACGGACGGACGGACGGACATCGTTAAATCGAATCAGATAGTGATTCTGATTCGATTGGTATAATTAAAGATGGGTATAGGTCAAATATTTTTGGTTGTTACAAACAGCAGCACAAAGTCATTATACAAACTACATAGTGTTATAGGGTATAACAACAAGAAAAGAAACATGTGTATTAGGGCGGGTCGATTTAAAAATCGCCCAAGTGACAAGGTAAATCGTATTCTAGGGATCAAAATAAGAAACTTTGATGAGGAACCATACGTCTAAAACGAATTCTGATGTCCCGACTTTTGACCTGTCTGTCTGTCTGTCTGTCTCACTTTGACCCATTTAGAGTGCCCCAACCGAGTCCGAATGTATGATCGACTCCCACTAATTTTGGAGGGCCGACCCACCCATGCCAGTGGCACACCCCCTGGGGGGTTGCCCATACAAGCATTTCAAAAAATCACCATTTTTTGTTTAGAATTGGGCTAACTATGTTTGATTTAATATTAAAATTAACACTCATACGTATTCGTATCTTCTACTCTGCTAATAAATAATAATCATACGCCTTGACTATGTTATGCATTCAAAAAGATCAATCGGATGAGGTTAAATAACTTTTAGATCACTCCGGGACTATGCGTGACTCTGCTTGACTACCCCAAAATTAATCTGTAGTCACAACAAGACTATGGGCCAAGTTTCAGATCAATTGCATGAGAAAGAATGGGGTTGCCCCATGACTGACAGACAGACAGACAGACAGTTCAAAAGTCGGGACATCAGAATTCGTTTTAGAGGTATGGTTCCTTGGGCGAAGTTTCTTACTTTGATCCCTAGAATATGATTTTCCTTGTCACTTGAGCGATTTTTTTGCCTCCCTACAAATCGACCCGCCCTAATGTGTATGCATCTCTGATATAACATATCTGCACATGTTCTGTTATGCATCAACATTTATCAGTTTTTTATAAAAAATTTTCTAGAAGTATCTTTGCATTTTCGTACGTCATTTCTCGGCATTGAGTATGAAAAAATGACAAACAAAATTATCGTCATTTTAACTAGGTTAATGATTTATTTTGTGAGTGAGCGTGATATAAACAGACAGACAGACGGACATTGCTAGCTGTTAAGCAAGGTAGAATTGACATCACAGTTTTAAAACAAATTTTGAAACAAAGCGCACAACAACTGGGTGTTGGAAATGATTTTTGGTTCGAGTAGGATAATGATCCAAAACGTTAATTGAAATTATCAGCCCAATCACCCGATCTTAATCTTAGAGATCTTTTGTGGGATTTACTGGAGCGTAGAATCGGTCGGTATAAAATGACCTCAAAGGAAATGTTAGAAAGCGTTATTTTGGGGGAGTCGGGTAAAATAAGTAAAAAGGATGCTTAATCGGTTCACAGAGGTCCTAAAGCATAAATGATATCCTACAAGTTGTTAACTTAAGGGGGTAAGGTTTTAAAGCCGAAAAAATGCGTACTTTCATAATTTTTTTGGAAGATATGAATAACGTTGGATTAATTATTTCATATACACGTTTTCCAATTGAAAATTTTAATAAATAAGTCCGTGGCAGCGAATCTCCGCAGGTGCCTCGAAAAAAGTTGTTTTGCAGTGAACATAATAACTCGTTACCTGATCATGTGAGATAAAAAAAAAAACGAAATGCCTTTAATATGTGATATGTTTCCCGAAGTAATCAGAAAGCGTTTTTTAATTTTTTATTTTAGGCAGCATTTTGAGGTGAAAAAGACGATTTTTGCTATAATATTTCGGTGAATTTGTTGTTAAAAAATGGGGAAAAAGAAAAGAAAAAAACTTTTAGTGATTACCTTGTGATTTATGTGTAGAAATTGTGTATAAAATTTCAGAAGAATCGGTGAAGTAGATTTTGAGTTATGATGTTCACGGACTTCAAAAATTTTGTTTGTGAGAAAATCGATTTAAATTATTTAACATGTACGATATACAGTATGAGGGCCAGTCGCTTGAAATGCGTTAAGTAACACCTAATGTAAATTTACCCTTCACACCTTTCCGTTTGTAACGGTTCGAAAATATATTTGCGATTGTTCCTTTTAACAAATCGAATCTATGTAGCAATTTCCGACTGTCCGTCTGTCTGTTGAAATCACTTTCATTCTTAAAATTAACTCTTTACCTGGGTAAAATTAGCACAATTTTGTTTTTTTTTTTTATTTCTAGCAAGTTGTAATTGGATTTGGAGCCTCTAGGCTAAACAGCGGAGGAATGTTTATAAAATTACATATAAAAAACTAAAAATAGTGAAAAATGATAATATGTTACAGAATATGTACATATGGAAATGTATTAGCGATGCATACACACATTTGTTGGCTTGTTGTTATTTTTTGTTGTACATGTGAACGATTTTTTTTTATCGATAATGCCTGGTTTTCACTATGTCATATAAGCTGACAACAAACAATTACCTCAACTGACATCTCGTAATTTTCTATTCATTACGTATTCATAACATCTTATAAACGAACAAAAAATCCGGCTGTCAAACACAAAAAATTGCCAACATGCTGGCAATTTCATTTCAGATGTCAAATATTGCCAGGGGTTGTAAATGACAAGACATTAAAACTCGTTTTCATACAGCTGACAATAATTGACAACAATTGCCATTGAAAATGACATAATGAAAACCAGGCATAAGGGTAAAAGAATATCAAGATTGTTATGCTTTTACTCTCTTTACAAGAACAAAATTGAAATTGTATGTATTTACGTTAATGCCGATTGCATTTAATATTTGTTTTAAAAGTAACAACAAAATACATAAAATTTTTGTGATTATCTTATTAATTTCAAACATCATTGCAAAAAATTATCTAGCCCTTTTTGTCTCTTAGTTATAATATAGTGTATAGAAAACGGGATGAGGGTATCAAAGATTAGGCCGAATTTAACACTCTTACCGGTACTTGTTTCACAATATATCTGAAAATAGACGGAATAAATGGAATTAATTTTGCTGGAATATCTAAAAATTTAAACAGTAACATACAATTTATTTATATATAATATGTAACTATTTCAATAAGTTAATTTAACCGAATATTTAATTTATTCTAATAATTGAAAAAATATTTAAATTATTCGATTAATTTTACAGCAGTTTTGATCGCATAATTGAGCACGTAAACTTATTAACTTAACTTATTTCATTAATATTTTAATTTTGATCGGTTAATTTAATTATTTTAAATATCTTATTTGAATTTTTTCATTTTTATAAAACAAAAGTAAAACGAATAATTGCAACGTGTTCTTCATATAATATTCCAATCTGATTTGAATTTTAACAAATCTCCATGAGCATGATATGCAATATCAGTCAGATTAGTAAAGTAGTGGTTGAGATATGACAATTTTAGCACTAAAGGCGATTTTCTGAAGGACATACTTAGTACAGAAGTGTAGATCGGCAATAATTTTATTTCTTGTATAGTTTGAGATAATTCCGTTATGAATTGGTGCTTTTGTTCCAAATATGATCACATGATCATATCTATATTTTATTCTATAATGTGTCAGATAGTAAGTCGCTGTTTTGCTTTTCACTACTCGCATTCTCTTTAAGTAGATACAGATACCAAAAAATTGTAAAACCATTCTAGATTATAATTATAATTGAAGTGGTTGCAGTTGGCAGCCACAATTGTAACATATCGGAAAGTAATCAATAAAAGATTAACAGGTCTTAATGAACTAATCTCTACTCAACATAATTTCATTGCCAGGACATGATGCCACAGAGGCCAAGTTAAATCGTCATTCTGTTATCTTTACTCTAATGTGATTCGCTATGAAAGCACCTTCCCCTTTTTATTGATTGTTAATACTTCTCGTATATACATGAAATTTTATGCTTCACACACCCTGAACCTTTTGACACTGAAGCGTAAGCGCAACGTAAAGTATTCAAGTGATGAGTTTTAATTTTTGTTCAAGTGGAATTTGGAGTTTTTTGTGTCCTTTGTTCCCTGATAATTGGTAAGTGGCAAATGGATGGAATAAAACTCGCACAACAATAACGTTTTTTTTTTTGTAGTTTGGTTTGATTTTTTGAAAGGAATTTACGAATCGTTCTGCTTTAACGGATCTATAGAAAACACAAATGTTGCAATATTTTTTTTTTTTTTTGCAATTTTTGTATGTTCTACAGATGAGAGATATAATTAAATTTAGGAAAACACGAGTACAAAATGATGGCTGTGTGTATGTATGTAAATGTGTAAAAGTACTTAGGAAATGTTTGATTTGATTTTAATTTTTGTTGTTGTTGTTGTCAGTTATTATTATGTATTGATGTGGAATGTACAATTTTGTTTACAGATGTCAGGCTGGTACTGGACGTTGTATTGTTGACAAGGCTCATCGTAATCAATGTCAGGCGTGTCGTCTAAAAAAGTGCCTTCAGATGGGAATGAACAAAGATGGTAAGTTGTGGTCTAAAAATAATTTTTTAAGAAAAAATTTTGAAATATTTATTTAAAGAAAACACTTTTCGAAAATTAATGAAGTGTAAAATTATGATGAACCTGATTTTGATTTGAATGTGGTTGGCTGATGTGATGACGACAGTGATTGTAATGATGATGTTACTGAGCAGCAGTAACATTTTTTTTTTAATTGTTGTTATTACCAGTTAAAGACAACAAGGACACGTGTCCTTTGTAGGCCTTATTGTTAACTAAACAAAAAAATTGTATTTGTGTGAATAATTATTCATTATTGCGTGTAGAAAATTGAAAAACAAAAACCACACTGAACTGTAAGAGCAATCACCCCTTTCCTTCCCATCTATTTGAATATTCATACGGTAAATGTATCTTGAATATTTTTTTTGTTGCTTTCCTTTTTGTAAGGATTTGTTATCCTTTGATTTTATTTACCGTGTTTATTTTTAAGCATATTGTTTATTCATTTGTAAATTTTTATAACTGTTTACTTACATACTTAAAAGTATGTATGCCAGCATATACACAGAGGTTTTCATATTTTTTTAAGTTGCATAAGTTAGCACAGCATGTAAAATATTGAACAGAAGTATAATATCCTTGTCTATCTATTTTTGATGGATCCCTTTTGGTAGAGACATTTATGTTCAATTAACCTGCAAATATGACATGGCCGTTTTCGTTGTGTTTGATGGGTTTAAATACATTGTCAGAGTTCGAAAAAAAAAATAAATCAATGAGATGAATATTTTCGACAGAGAATGAAATTTATATAATTTTTATAAAAAAAAGTTCGCTTATCAAAGAAAATATGACGACAAACTGTTGCTCAATTATATAACTGAGTTCACGAGTTTGATACACAATATTGCGGAAAGACCCATTAAATTTAAAAGATTTTAAATTTAAACTTTTAATGTTCGAGATATATAACTTTTTATTTATTTTTATATTAAATTTTTTAATGTTTGAGAAATATGAAAGAAATTGAAGGAAACGCTAGCTGCAGTAGCTACTTTTGAACTGTATGCCAAAAAGCGCTAAAAGATGTTAAATCAGAATGAAAGTATAAGCGCTAATTATATGTTTGTAAAAAAACCAAAATTATTTTTTATTAATTAAAAAAAAACGTATATATTATTTGTACATTTGAGATCATTTAGTATTTAATGATACGTATATAGTGTACTAGCTGAAACCTGACGCGCTTCGATACACCCATCGTAAGGAAATAAGAAACTAGAAAAACTATTTTATTTATTTTTGGCGATTTTTGATTTTTTTGACTTTTGTTTTTGCGATTTTAGATTTTGACGATTTTTGATTTTGGAACTTTTTGACTTTGGCGATTATGTTATTTCGCGATTTTCGGTTTTGGCGATTTTTGATTTTGGTGTGTTTTTTTTAAAGCAAAAAGGCGTATTTTCATAATTTTATTTAAGATTTCAATAATTTTGGATTATTTATTTCATATAAAATTTAACACTAGTATATCCCAGCACTCGAAATTCGAGTGAAAATTCTAGGAAATATTATTTTTTCATTCAATTTTTGTCTTTCAATGATTCTTTATTCTATATATGCAGGGTGTTCCAAAAACTTTCCGAAAAATTTAAATGCGCGATAGCTTGGATCAATATGAATGTTCTAGCACTGTTCTAACGGCTACCGTTTTCGAGCTATAGCGTCTCAAAAAATAATGCATTTCTAAATACATTTAATCCATTTTAAAACAACTTACTTTTTTTTAAACATTTCTATCAGAGTTATGTGTCAAAAAAAAAAATTGTGAATTTTTTTTTTCCATTTTTCTTTGTTTTCGTGTAAAAAAAAATAAAGAAAAAATTTTTTTTAACAATTAATTCAAAGAAAATTTATTTAAAAATTGAAAGTTGTTTTTAAAATTTAAGAAATGCATTCACAAATGCATTTATCCTTGAGATTCAATAACTCGAAGACGGTAGGTGTTAGAACAGTAGTGCCAGAACAAAAAATATTCATATTGATCCAAGCTATTGCGCATTTAATTTTTTCGGAAAGTTTTTGGAACATCCTGTATATAAAATTCATGAATAATTAAATGGGCCTAAAGGTATGTTAATCAATTTTAGCAATTCACAATTCAACACAGAGCGTCTGATATCTATAATAATAGGCATAATGATTTCTTGTGGCCGATGTAAGTTTCACAGTTGTACCCCGATTTTGACAAAAAATTTATCATTTGAAAGGTATTTCTTTTTAGCTGTTACCCAGATTTACAGATTTTCATCGTCTGGAATATTTTTTTGGAGTTATGATCGTTTAAAGTTGTTACTAACAAATACATAAAATTATACAATGCTATGTGTGTGTTTATTATATATGTTAATGTGTTTGTGTTCATTTAAAATGAGTTGAATTGTGAAGCATACCTTTAGGGTATTTATTAAATGAAAAAATAAAATTTCCTAGACTTTGCACTCATTCGCATTAACAGGGTGTAACGAATTATTAGAAATATTTTATTTTATTTAATTTAATACATTTTTAAGACAGATTATATATAAATTTTATCATTCTCAACTTCTCCTCCATATGAACTATAACTCCGCCAATTTTCACACTCCTTTTATTTTATTTAATTTAATATATTTTTAAGACAGATTAAACCTAAATTTTATCATTCTCAACTTCTCCTTATGAACTATAACTACGCCAATTTTAACACTTCTCCGTGCCCGCATATTGCTTAACAAGGGAACTAAAAATTTACCTTCACGTATTAATATATAGATTTGAAGTATCTTTGAAAATATTTTCAATTAAAAAAGTTGTTTTGCGGTGAACACCATAACTCGTTACCGTGTCATGTGAAATAAAGAAAAAAAATCGAAACGCGTTTAAAAGGTGATATGTTTCCTGAGGTAATCACGAAGAGTTTTTTTTTATTTTTTTGTTTTATTTTTGGCAGCATTTTGAAGTGAAAAACACGATTTTTGCTCTAAAATTTTGGTGAATTTGTTGTTAAAAATGGGGAAAATGGTTTAAAAAAAAATCTTCGTGATTACCTGGAGATTTATGTGTAGAAATAGGTCAAGTAGATTTTGAGTTATGATATTCACGGATATTCAAACAAGTTATTTGCGAGAAAATCGGTTTAAAGTTTTTTAAAAACTGATTTATATACGATATACCGTATGAGGCCAGTTGTTTGAAACGCTGTATCTTCATTAGTTTTGCTCCAATTTAATTGAAATTTTGACACAACACTTTACCCCCCCACCCCTTAACTTATTTGTAAAACGTATTTAACTTTCGTGGATTATATTTATTTACAAAAATTCTGTTCATTTAACATTCTCTGTTATGTATTTAACATTTTTGAAAAACGTATTTAACTTTCGTCGGATATTTAATATTTAATAATTTTTTTTTTCATTCAAAGAACAATGTTTAGTTTAGTTTATTTTTATTTGTTCTTCCCATACAACAAGATTTACATCTTTTATATTATAGTATGGGAATTTTTAAAGAAAAACAAGTTGCAGTACACAAAAGTATTTAAATAAATTGTATAATTATATAAAGTAAATAAAAAAAATAAATAAAATAAAGAACTAAATAAATGAATGAGTTTGACATAATTTAATATAAAAGAATCAAATGGTAAAATTTTGATTAAAAAAATGGTTGAAATAACATTGGTGTATTAAAAACAATAAGTGACAAATAATTTAAATTTGCATTGAAAAACTAGCAGTTATTTTGTTTTTGAACTGTATTGCGTAGTTGATTTTCTGTGTTTGATTTGGTAGTAAGTTCCAGAGATAAACGGCATTAAAATAGAACTGCCATTCAGAAATTTTACTACGATATCTTATCGGTACAAGCTTTCTCTCTCTATTGGATCTTGCAAAAGTTAAGCGGTTGAAAAGGTATGATGATTCCTTCTGATATATAATTTTGTGTAATAGGACTAGCACCTTTAATTTTAAAATATTATCAAACGACAAACCATATAGTCTTGTTGAAAACGAGGTAATACGATCAAGTCTGTTTAATCCATAAACATACCTTATAATACTATTGAACACCACATTTAGTTTTCTCTTATTAGTTGAGCCGCAGAAAGCAAAAATTTCACACCCGTATAATAAAACCGGCATTAGGTAAGATTTTGCAAGTATTATTCTTATATTTAATGGAGTGCAAGATTGAGTCGCCCAAAGCGTCCGAAGCATACCATACGTTCTCCCTACCACAACGTTTACATGATTAAAAACAATACCCAGATTTTTTGATGAGGATACAATTTCAATTCTCTGATTGTTGAGAACAATATCAAAATCTAGATTATGACGTAGAGTTTTCTTGTGCATGATGAGACATTTGGACTTGAGGGGATTCAGACAAAGTCCATTAGCAGTTTCCCAGTTATAAATATTATTTAAGTCATTATTAAGTTTTGCTACGTTTTCTCTGGAAGATATTAGTGGACTGCAAAGATATACTTGGACGTCATCGGCGTACATGTGTACTTTACAATACTTTACATGATCTGGCAAGTCATTGGCGTACATTGAAAATAAAAGAGGGCCTAAAATTGAGCCTTGTGGAATACCTTTAGGTACATGTAGTGGTCTCGAAAATTGGTTATTAAGGAAGACTGACTGAACACGGTTTACCAGGTAGGATTCAATAAGTTTCTTTGAACACTCGGAGAAATTAAAAAGCCGGCTAAGTTTTGTTGAAAGTATTGAGTGACCAACTATGTCGAAGGCTTTAGAATGATCAAGATGGACTAAAAAGCAAATATTTCCACCATCAATGGCATGACGAATATCATCTGCAACATCTATTAAAGTAGTTGAACAACTATGTTTTTGCCTAAAGCCTGATTGCTTTTGCGATAATAGCCCAAATCGTTTTAGGTATTCGTTTATCTGTTTATGCATTATCTTCTCAAGAGCCTTAGAAAAGAATGGTAGTATTGGTATATAGGCCTAAACTCAGAATTTGTCTTAGACACAGAAATAACCTTTGCATGCTTCCATTGTGTTGGAAACACGCTGGTGGTAAGGATCGTATTATATATGTAAGTAATGTATGGTAAGAGGATAGGAAGGATAATTTTGATAAATTTAGGGTGCATGTTGTCATATGGCTAAAGGACAGGTAAGTGCCTCATCATTGCTTCCACATTGAAAATCAAATGGACTATCATTATCAGAAATCACTAGGTTATTGATTGTATTGTGTGCAGGAGGTTGAAATTGAACAGTGGGTAAATTAGTAAAAGCTGAATTAAGTTCATCATTAGTGAGTTCACAAGTTTTCCTATTACTAGTTTGGCCAATTCCAATTTCCCGAATAGTTTTCCATTTCCGTTTGGTGTTAATTGCATTTCAAAACGGTGGCCATAATATTCAGACTTTGATCTACGAATTTCACGAGTAACTTCTCTTCTAAGATTTGGATATTCTTCTTGAAGTTGGGGTAACTTAAATTTTTTCCAACGTGAAAACGCATTATCTCTTTGACCAATCAGTTTTTTAATATGTGCTGTAAACCACGATCTTGTATAGGTTCTAATGTTCTTCGTTATCTTAGGTACAGTAAGATCAAATAAGTATGAGATATTATTCTCCAAGAAGGACAACTGATGGTCAACAGAAGTCAAATGATAAATGGACGTCCAATTTACTAAAGAAATATGTTCTGCCAAAACATTGTAATTGACATTATTAAAGTCACGATATGTAACTGATAGTGTTTCATTATTTAAAATAAAGTCGTGAAAATTAAGTCGTGTTTCGAGAAACATGAGGCCGATAGTTGGTCGTACAACAATACTTTGGTTAAATCGTAACAAAAAAAAAGGTCAAGTACTTGCTGTTGATGTATAGTGTGTAGGCATCGTGTAGTTTAATGATGTGAGATCAATGATTTCCATGTTTTCTGAGACATAAGTGTCACACAGAAGATTACAATTAAAATCACCTGCAATTAACAAATCCATGTAGGTGACCGTCAACCTCTCTAATACATCCATAAAAGAAGTGATCACAGTATCACGGTGTGGCCTGTATTAACATCCTATAAGCATTTTGTTATTTTCAGAAATAACCTCTACAAACAAATATTCGATTTCATCAATTACCTCACCTTCATTAGATCTGCATTTAAAATTACATTTAATACCTTCCCTAATATATATTGCAACACCACCAGCATCTGTTTTACGATCAGCTCTGAATACAACATAACCATTTAAATTACACAGACTGTCAGGCGTATCTTTTACGAACCAAGTCTCTGACACACAAATAACAAATGTCAATCTGAATTCATAAATTTTGTTATTTAGGCTTTTGAGCATTTATATGACACACATTAAAACCTTTCCTCTGCTTAGCCAGTATCCGTACCGTGTTTAAAGTGCTGTCTCTGGAACTACCAACTAAATTTATAGTGAGCAAAAGAAATTTAAAAATTTTAGCTTTTTCAGAACATCCATCAATCACATTGAAATAGTTTTAGTTAAATTTGACCAACAAACTTTTATTTTGAATTTCAATGCAGTGAAACTACTTATATTTTGTATGCATGTAGGCGTATGTTTTTGCATATGTGTGTGTATGTTTTTTCATTTATATGTTGATTGCAGTTCACTGTTTGAGATTGATTACGTGACATGAACGAAATGCCATCAAACTACAAAAACACAGATCTCATCATCATCATCATCATCATCGTCGTCAGCATCAAACACTGTAATAGGGAGTTACCTAATATGCATATACATGTGGTGTATGTATGTGTGTGTGAGGGTGTGAGTGTGTGTGTGTATGTATGTGAGTGTGTGTTTGTATGTGTGTACGTTCAACATTCAGTCATTTCTGTTTCCAATTACAGCAGTGCAAAATGAACGACAGCCACGTAACACGGCCACTATTAGACCGGAGACACTGCGGGAGATGGAGCATGGGCGAGCTTTACGTGAAGCTGCCGTAGCTGTGGGGGTTTTTGGGTAAGTTGCAAATGAACTTCGCACTCATCTACATATTCTCACAAATTACATAATGAGTAGAACTTCGCATTTTTATTCACACAGACCACCCGTTTTACTGTCACCGCCATGTTATGGACCTGCTCTGCTGCCGCCACCATGTAAGTACTTAATTGTCTTTAGTTTTGGTATTTTTTTTTTCTTTCACTTACGAGTTTGTATGTATGTATTTGTGAACGTGTAGTTACGTCATGTTCTGTTTTTGTTTTCACCGTTGTGACTGTGAGTGTTGAACGTGTGACTGTGATTGAGATTGAATTTGTATGTTTAAATAACTGTTACAACCATCAATTTTTTTGTTTGTTTCATGATGGCTGGAGGACAATTTAATTACCACCCATTTTTATTTATTTTTTTTGGGTTTTAGCACTTTCAGGTTTGCCGACGGGGCGTCTATTACATCATAATCATTTGGCCGCCGCCACTTCAATGCAATTATCGGCAAATATGAATAACAGCAATAACAACAACAATAACGGACCATTTCCCATATTTAATAATAACAATATTTACACCACAAGTACAACCGCAAAAGGTAAAAGATATGCGGATCTATCAAGTGGTGGCACAATTTCCTCATCGTCTACCTCAACAAGTAGTAATTCAATAGATCCTTGTTCTCCACCTCCCGAAAATGGTAAGTACCACACAGAGTTACTTTTAAAAAAGCTTTTCTTATTTTTATTTTATGGCTTAAACTTAAATAGCTGCAGTTAAAAATCCTGCTAGTGGTAGTGTGTCTTCAATTAGTTCAGCTAGTCCGTTGCCAGATAATGACAATGATGGTATGTTGAATTAATTGAATGCTGTAATGCTAGATTTTCATTTCATTCTTAATATTTCAGATGATTCCATTGATGTCACCAACGAAGACGAAGAACCTTTAAATGGTGAAAAATCTGTGATGCATTTCGATATTGCTCAAATTATGTCACCCACTTTATATGTTCACACACATGAAACGGTGTATGAAACTAGTGCTCGTCTATTATTTATGGCTGTGAAATGGGCCAAAAACCTACCCAGCTTTGCGAGTCTTTCCTTTCGAGATCAAGTAGGTTTTTTTTTTTCAAAATTTATTTGGGATTTTGGTTAAATTTTATTTTGTTTGGTTACAGGTTATACTCCTAGAGGAATCATGGTCGGATCTTTTTTTATTAAATGCCATACAATGGTGTATACCTTTGGATCCTTCAAGTTGTCCTTTGTTTTCCGTGGCCGAACATTGTAATAGTTATGAATCCATCAACAATAATGGCAACAATTGTATGACCAAACAAGAGGTAAGTTTAGAAATTAATCGTTTAGGGGCTGCTTAAGAGAATTATTTTTTTATATAACTTTACGTAATAGAGCTTTAAGTAAAAAGAAAAAATCGAAAAATTTTTTAAAAGCCTTTAGATTAACGGCAAAAAATAATGATCAAGTCATGCAGAAAAAACATTAAATAATCCGTTGACATCTAATATATCTGGCTAGTGGGTAAATTTGTGCAAATTCAGTTACAAAAATCATCCTAACGAACAAAACAAAAAAAAAAAAAAAACAAATATATTAAATACGAATGTGTCGAATATTGGATACCTTCCACGTGGGTTGAAAAATTACCTGGGTGGTACGAATATTTGAAAAAGTAAAAAATATTGATAACCTTAATATTAAAAAAAAAATTATTAAAACAAAAATATTTTATATCTTAGTTCATATCTTGGCAGAATATTGCCCGATTTACTCCATTTTAAATTACAAACTGCTCGAAATAATGACAAATAATATTATTATAAGCTTGCCCAGTAGTGCGATTCTGTAAATTTCAACGATCCGACAATCGCAAAATATATCGACAACTACTGTTGTTGGCACTAACGATTAAGTGATTCACTAACTACACCTTACGATATTCGACAACTCTATTTTTCTATTTATTTAAATTGTAAACGAGTGGCATCTCTGTCAAAATAAGCGAAAAACACAAAGAAGAATAGAAAAAAAAATTAAATCACTTCGTGTTTGACAGAATGATTTTATGTTTATGTTTATTTTTTTTATTTTTATTAATATTTTTGTTTATTTATTTGAATATAGAATAATGAATTGAATAAGCTATTTAATTTTTTTTATTTATATAAAAAGTTTTTATAATAAAAGCAAAATATGTTAATTATTTTATGATTTTTATTTTAAAATTTTACTGAATATCAAAATCGATAATTTTGTTGTTTTCTTTCTTTAACGATTCGATTATCGTTAAAAGCGTTATTTTGAACAGACAGACGGACAGGCCGACATCGCTACATCGACTCGAGTTGTTGTAAGGACCAGGGGTCAAAAATTAATTTTTTGATGTATTGCAAATGGAATGAAAAACTGATATATGCCGTTCGTACTGTGCTGTGGAAGGCATAAAAATAAACAGAAAAATAGTTGCTCTCTTTGCATATAAAAAAAGAATCTCGTAAATCTCGTAATCTCTTCATAAATTTGCATACTGAACCATTCCGCTGTACTTTTCCATACATTAAAGGCATATTTCTGTACCATTACAAATAACTACATTTCTTCTAATCTAATATTTGCTACTCTACATTAGCACAACCCGAACCCGACCAGATTCCTGTTCTGTAAATAGACAGTAGTTTAGTTACTTTAAATATAGTAGTTAATTATACTCGTGCGTTACTTAGACTTACTTGGACTTTCATAATACTTAAAGGAATGTCCTGCCTATTTCACTATGATAGCGTTATTAAAGTAAGCAGACCTTTTAGAAACTTAGACAAGCTTTGTTTAATCGTGGCAGAAATATAATACTGCATCAAAATTGGCGCCCGAGTAAAATTTCAAATGAAGACCCAATTCGAACAAAAGCCATTAGCTATCGCTTTAATGATCCCTTTGTAGGTTTTTCATTTCGAATCTACTAATACACTTGTTGGCTTTTTTAAAGCAGTTAAATATAGCCTTTTATTTTTACAGTTTCATTTCATAAACCGAGTCCTGTGAGAATGTATAACATTTTATTATTTTTAATTTTTATTTTTTATAATTTTTCAAATAAAATCGCTAAAAAGAAATTTAAAAAATTGACCTTCCATAACTGTTAAAAAATGTGGCTACATTAAAGCTGCACAGCTTTATTGTCTGTCTTTCCTGTAAAAGACACTAGGTGTTTGTACGGTTTTTGTAAATCTCATGTTTGAGAATTTTTTCCCTTAAATCGATTTCATACAAACAATGAGGTTATGAAACATATTTGTTTATTTATATTTGGCGCTTTTTCACAAAACTAATATAACACTAGGTACAAATTATTAGTTTGAGCGATACTTTGATAACATTAAAAGTAAACTTGCATTTGAGAGTAAATTTTTATCTTCAGAGAAAATATATCTGCAAAATCTGCAATTCTCTATTGTCAGTATATATATTTTCAATATATCTGCCCTCCTCTAAATATGGTAAATTATGGAAATACCGCTATTGTTCTGAATATATCCTTTTCTGCCGAGGTGTAGGAAACACCCTCTTATTAGGACTGCAGTTATATACTTTTCGCTCGTGTAATATGAGGCTCATATTGAATTATTTGTGTCGCATTTCGTACATTTAAAAATATGAGTTCTTATCAAATTAATTATTAGATTATAAATTCTCTTTCTGTCTGCAACATTATAATGATGGTTTTTTCATTGACTTCAGAATTAACTTCAATCTGAAAAGATTGCATTATTTTTCTGGTTTCTTGCTGGGTCGTGCGCAAACGAGAAAGGAAATCGGCTAAACACTACTACAATTAAAAGAGAGTTACCTGAGCCGTTAAAATCTTCAAAAAATCGCAAGGTTCTATTTATTTATTTTTATTAGCAGCATTTTTAATTTAAGTATTTTAATTTAAATACATTTTCTCTTGGCACTAGTCCGCACGACTAGGACTTCTTGACACGTTAAATATAACCAAACATATCTATTGAAACAAATGCTACTAACACAATGACCACAATAACAAGAACAATTATACCTATCACACACAAGAAACGAAGTTTAAGGGTTTTTTTTTTATATTTTCATTAAAATCTTGCGACTAATTGAACCGATTTGGATAATTTTAAACAGCAACCTGTTCGGTATGTTAGTGAATATTTTGCAGTAAAAATTAAGAACTCAGTTGGTCTATTGAGCTCGTGATAGAAATTTCCACAGACGGACATCGCTATATCAACTCCATTGTTATAAACGGAATGACAAACATATGTATACCCTCTGTGCACTGGGTTGGATGGTATAAAAAATTAAGTATATCCCAAGTTCATTTAATATAGAAATTGGCAATATTTTGGCACAAAATTAAATCCCTTCCATTTGAAGGCCATCATGAAGTTTTCACATTTAGATACAAATATCATCTTTAGCGGGAATGCAATGATTTAGTTTTAATATTTCTCCTAAATTGACAAGGCACGCTTTTAAATGAGAGATATTTTGAAGAATTCAACTTTTGCACAAACATATATATTCAAACTGGGTCACCAAAGTTCCCTTTAAACTAATAATTGTTTCCGCGGATAACTTTCTTTAAGAGGCTAGTATTCGTATCTGGTTTTGTGCAAATAGAGTACGAAAGGAGAAAATTAAAAAAATAATTTACAAAACCTCACTTCTTGGATCAAATCGATTTCAACGCTCGCTCAGCGACCTAGAAAAAATCTGAAAATATTTAAAAAAAATCTGTTGGACTATAAAAATTTATATTCAGCTTAAGTGAAACATTCTACTGTCCACGTTGCTGTTGGAAAATTCCCAGTCAGCTTTCATAAAAAGATAAATAGTAAAACTAAACCTAACAATTAATATGGTTTTCTAAAAAATGCTAATTCTGAATTAGGAAAGTGTTGAACTTGTTCTAACTAAGTAATATTAATTTATGATTGAAGAATGTAACTGTGATAAGATTTTTTATACCATCCACACTGATGTGGATGTATATGTATAGGTTTGTTATTCCGCAAACACCAAAACCATATATTTTCTAGATCCTAATAAAAAGGGAAGTTGATTTAGCGATGAACGTCTGTCTGTGGAAATCACGATCACACCCTCAATAACTAAGCAAGACTCTTCGTTTTGCATAAAATCCTTTATTAACATCCCAAAGGATTTAAATTTATCCAAATTGGTCCAAAGGGCCATTTCAATGTGTTTGTTGTTTGTCTTAAGATATGTATATATTGTAATTCTTCTTATTGTTGTAGTCATTGTAGTTATGGCATTTGCTTCATTAGGGTGAGTGTATGGGTATACTGCACGTGTCACATATTTTTGTTACCGTTATCACGATATAATAAAGAATGAATCCGTAAATAGTACATTTTTCAAAAATGTACTTTTTCTTAAAAATTACATTTTCTTAAAAAATTACCTTTTTTTAAAGAAATGCTTTCTTTAAAACAAAAAATTGTTTTTAAAAAGTACCCTCTATTTTAAAAGAAGGTCGCTTTTTTTAAAAAAGTAAATTTTTAAAAAAAAAGTACCTTTTATTTTAAAAAGTAACTTTTTTTGAAAAAACTATAAGATAACTTTTTTTTTAAGGTAAGCTTTTTTTACAAAAATCTTCCTTTTTTTAAAAAGTATCTCTTTTTAGAAAGTGCTCTTTTTTTAAAGAAGTACCCTTCTTTTTTAAAAAGTACCCTTACTTTAAAGCACCCTCTTTTTTGTAAAAATTACACCTTTCTGAAAAAGCTATAAGACAATCTCTTTTTTTTTTAAATACCCTTACTTTTAAAAATTATCCTTTTTTAAAAATTACCCTTTATTTAATAAAGTAGATTTTTTTTAAACTATAGGATACCCTCTCCTTTAAAAAAGTACCCTTTATTTTAATATTTTATAATTATTTTATAATTAAAAAGAATTTCCTTGAAAAAGTCAACAAAGAATTGACGAAACGTCAGAAAGAATTATAATTTAAATGCAGTTTTATTTACATTAAAAATCTTAGGCCGTATTAGCTTATTTTGAAGTAAAAGAAATAAAAGCAATTTTTTTTAAACTATTGGATACCCTCTTTTTTAAGAAAGTACAATTTTTTTAAAAATTACCCTTTTTTAAGAAAGTGTTTTTTTGAGTACCTTTTTTTTGGGAGTACCGGTTTTTGGGAGTACGTTTCTAGGGAGTACCTTTTTTTCAAAGAGTATATTTTTTTTTAAAAGTATCCCTTTTTAAAAAGTAAATTCTTTTTTAAAAAGTAACCGTTGTTAAAAGAAGTATCTTTTTTTAAAGTAGGGGAAGAGGTGGGTTGTGGCGATGGTTCGGTTGTGGCCACCCCAGCGAATCTTTTGACCTAAAGCATATATGTTTTTCTTGCAAAAGTCATTTGTGTGTCATGGCAACATGTTCATTTTGTACCGATTAACGAAACGGGCAGACGCGTCTGCTTTGTGCTGGGAACAAATTTATTTTCCTGTGTTTGAAAAAGACCAGTAATACAAATTTACCCCTTTTCAATAGAGTTAGAAATCGAAGTGAATCAATCAAAAATGTGAGTGCAATGCATTTTTATTCAGTAAATTTATTATACTTTGTGGGTAAATAACGATTGCAACCAATATGTTGACACCAAAAAAAATTTTCACCACATCTCAAGATGGCTGCAAAATTGGGTTGTGGCCACTAAAATTGGTTGGGTTGGGGCCGCCCTTTTTTTTTTTTTTTTTTAATGGTGAAATATCGTCGTAGATGTCAAAATAACTACCCAGTAAGCAATATAACACATATAAGCAATAACTCGGTGTGTAGGGCAGATGTGAGTGCGATAGTCGACTAAAGTTTATCAAACTTGCTTACTGTGTATTTTAATGGTGTTTTTATGTGAGTCGGAAGACGAATAATGCCATTTATTTATCATTATTATTTTTTATTTAGTTTTAAGTTTTTCTCAATAATAATGTCAATGAAGGCTTTGAAAATAAATAAACTTTAAGTTTTTCTATATTCGAAGTGGTTTTTCTTTATATATTCCTATTTTTACCAGATTTTCCAAGGGTGGAAACAAACCCAACCAAAATAAAAATTTGCCCCAAAAATGGCCACTTCACAAAATTTAGAAAAAAAATTTCCATTTGACGAAATTGATTTAGTTCCTTCACCAGCAGTTAGCCAAGGTCTCTAGCTTTCCATAGATACCCAGTTGTCCGAATAATTTGCACTTGGTGAAAAGTTGTAAGCCGAAAACCTAACTATGGCCACAACTCAACCTCTTCCCCTACCATTTTTTTTAAAGTACCCCTTGCTAAAAAAGTATCTCTTTTTAAATTACTTTTTTTTTTCAACAGTAGCCCTTTTTTTAAAGGGTGCTACTTTTTTGAAAATAGCCTTTTTTTAAAGTACTTACCTTTTCTTAAAAAGTACTTACTTCGAAAAGTATCTTTTCTGAAAAAAGTACATTTTCTTTAAAAATTATCTTTCTTAAAGAGTAAATTTTTTTTAAAAAGTCGCGTTTCTTAAAAATTATATTTTTTCAAACTACCCTTTTTCTTAAGTAACATCCTTCTTCTAAAAATACATTTATTTTAAAATTACATTTTTTTAATAAAGTTCCCTCTTAAAAAGTTCCTTCTCTTAAAAAGTAACTTTCTTAAAAAAGAAAATTTCTTAAAAAGTTTTATTTCTTAAAAAAAGTACTTTTTCTTAATAAAGTACTTTTTCTAAAAAAAATTGACTTTCGCTAAAAAAGTACTTTTTCTTAGAAATAACATTTTCTTAGAAAAATAAGTTTTTTTAAAAAAGTACCCTCTTTCAAAAAACTGTTTTTTTTTTAAAGTAAAGTTTTACTACCTTTTATTAAAAATTTCCTTTTCTTTTGTAATTTTTTATTTTGAATATAATGGAACACCCGGTTTATTTAAATTTTATATATGTGACCTTCTCCGAGAAAAGGGACCTAGTGTGTCAAAAAATGGGTTGTGTCAAAAACGGTGGGTTCTGGTACCTAAAAGGGTGTAGAAACTTTAAATGCGTTTTTTTCTCAAAACCTAATTTTCACACACTAGGTCCCTATTCTCGGAGAAGGTCACATATATCACTATTTTCTTATAATTGTTTTGATATTTACTTGTTACAAATTTATGTTTTTTCTTTGATAAAATAGTTGAGTTCAACAAATTGTTTAAATAAATATTCATTTTAGCATGTTAAGAAGAACATTTTTGATTAAAAAAAACTTTAATACGTTTGTGTTGATGTTTATAACTATCAATAATTCTTTGCACAGGCACAACTCTTATACCGATCGACTCTAACTCACTTTCTTATAGCATGTTCAGACGGCAAAATGAACCACTTGGTTCGTTCTCTGAATCACGATTGCGAACCTTGGTGTTCAGGCGATTTTCTTTTGATTTTGACGTTTATATTTTTTGTGCAAATATTTGAAGACATCCTTCTACACTTTACGTTTCACTATTTAATTTTTTCCATTTTTATTTAAATATATATATGTATGTAAATATACAGTTTTTTTAAATGGTGCGTGGTAAAGAAGAAGAAAGCATATATTTCAAAAATTCATAACTACACTGTATTCTTAATCGGACCGGTTTCTGGCATTTCAGCCTTCATCAGCGATTTATTGAACATTGTGATAATTGTTATGTTGAATTGAATAGATTGTTTCTATATGAAAATTTTTTCTACTTAGGGCGGCCGTGAGGTTTGAACCATGAACCTTCACATACACTCGTACTTGCACTTTTTTGTCAGCGCTTTAACACACTCACCTAAAATTAGGCCTACTTTTTATTTATTAAATGTTTCTATTTATTTTATTGCACACATTAATTGTTTGTTTTTTCTTTGTTTATATATTTTTTACAGCTAGTTCAAATAAACTAGCGATAATTTTGGATAAAAATTGGAGATGACAGTAAATTCTTCGTGGTTCGCAACTAGAATCAAAATGAACCAAGTTGGTTCGCTCTCAAAATTTTGTATGTCGAATCATGTAGATTCAATCATGATTAGGGCGCGAACCGTGAATGAGAGAATGAACCTCGAATTTTGCTGTCCGTCTGAACATAACATTAGTCGATTTAACGACGTAAACCTGGTATGCAAACAAATGTATTTCGATGAAATTTGGTATATAAGCTTTTATCGGGAATATTTTTAAGCCTGTATAGGGTGACTTTAATTTGTGACATATTTTTTGTATTTTTTTTAATTACATGAATCTCTCTATCTATCTGATTAGATAAAAATATTTTTAAAACTTCCTATTTTTCAATACAAATATCTGGAAATTTTGAGCGAAGAATTATTTGAGTTTTTTTTGAATTATCGCAAGATTTCTAAGGTACTTAAACGTTATTATAGGGATCAAACTTTGGGTATTATAATGCCGGTTGCGAAAAATAACTAATGAATTTCATTGGTGGTTTATGAAGTACTTAAAAAACTTATAGTTTTTCTACTCTAGTAAGAGAAAAATAGTGACATTTTTCATATAGTAATTAATTCTTTCTATCGAAGACATGACCACTACAAAAAGGAATTATATAAAAACTGGCCAAAAAGAAAATCAATTAACTTAAAATTTTTTTGGTATTCATATTTGAAGTTTCAGTATCGGCAACAGTTTTAAAGGGTTAGCCGTCCCCAACATGTTGTTAATTAAGATACATTTTTAAATATTTTTCTCAATATTTCAATAATGTAAGAGAAAATAAATAAATACAGCCGTATTCAGGTTTTAAATATAAATTAGTTAAAAAAACATTTTAAGCCTAAAAAGGTTTGTTAAAAATTCGTATTCATAATAAAACTCTATAATGTCAACACTATATTTCTTATTTGCCACTTGAGTCGTTTTGATGCAAAACCACGGTTATTAATTCATACGTTACTCGTATATATATTTTTTTTTGCCGTGTTTGAGAAAAATATGGTTTTTATAGAAAAAAAGATAAACTTGTCTATAAACTAAATAAAGAAAAACAGTCAAAACAAAACGATAGGTAGAAATGTAATTTACGCCCGTCCTACACAGGCCACTGCCATTGCCACTACAGCTGTATACGTATTACCAACGAAAAATTGTTCGAATCTCTCGCCATTAGCATTTGTGCTTAAACATGCCACTTCAATTTCCTTTTGAAAATGTTGTCGAAGCGTAAACTTCCAATTTCACAATACAATTACAAAACAGCGTAAGGGAAAATTGGTGTGTGGTATATGTAAGTGTATTGGTGTATTTAGTAAGCAGAACCTCCGAGTTCGCTGTCTGTTTAGCAAAATCACAAATCTTTTTCGTTAATGTTAAATATTCAAGTTATTGACCGCTAGGTGTGTTGTGAGTTTAACATGTTCACAAACTTACAGAGTTGTTTTTTTTTAACTTTTTTAGTAAGAAGAACCGCCGAGTTCGCTGTCTGTTTAGCAAAGTCACAAATCTTTTTCATTAATTTTAAATATTCAATTCCATATATAATAAGAAAACTTTGAAGAAGTCAAAAATAATTACTACACCTTTTCCAATTGTATTTCAGAAAACATCAACAGAATTTCAGGAAGTATCAATTATGTTTCAGAAAATATCAATTGTGTTTCAAAAAGTATCAATTGTATTTCATCAATCAAAACAATCAAACATCAATTGACTTTCAGAAAGTATCAAATGAATTTCAGGAAACATCAATTGATTTTCAGTATTAATCAATTGTATTTCAGAAAGCATCAATTGATTTTCAGAAAGTATCATTTGTATTTCAGAAAATATCAATTGAATTTCAGAAAATATCAATTGAGTTTCAGCAATTATAAAATGTATTTCAGAAAATATCAAATGTATTTCAGAAAACATCAAATGTATTTCAGAAATTATTAAATTTACTGCAGAAAATATGAATTGAATTTCAGAGAATATCAATTGAGTCTCAGAGAAATAGTACGCTATATAAAAACATATTTTTTTAAGTATTACACTGGGTTTGTAATATTTCTTGAAAACTACATATTGTCACCTAAAATGCAAAAGGCCGTAACTAATATTTTTATTTTTTTTTACAGGAGAAGCAAAAAACTACTTTAAACTTAATAGCCAAATTTTAGAATCAAGTTGAAAAATAAATATGGTTTTTTATTTATGAAAACAAATTTATGGTAAAATAGTAGTTTTTAAGTAAAAGGCCGTAACTACAATACAAAAAGTCAATTTTGAACTTTTTGTTGGTAACGGTCTTTTGTATTTTAGGTGACGATATAAAAGTGTTTTTTTCAAAATGATGACTTCACAATCGGTCAAAATTCTATCCCGGAGTTTATATTGTAGCTGATTAACAAATGAAGTCCTCATCTTCTTTCGATAAAAAGGCCGCCCTTGATAGTTTATTTTCCAGTGCATAACGAATAAACATTTTCTGCGACTCCAAATCACTAATAAACTACTTTTTAATTCTGAATTTCAATAGATATTTTCTGAAATTCAATTGATATTTTCTGAAATACATTTGATAATTTCTGAAATACATTTGATGTTTTCTGAAATACATTTGATTTTTTCTGAAATACAATTGGAAAAGGTGTAGATATTTACACATCTCCCCTTTGATCGGACTCACATTGATTTTTTTTTTTGTTCTATTAACTATGATTACAAATTAAAAAAGTTCCTTTTAATATAGTTGCCTTAGTTAAGTTATTTTAATAATTTGTATAAATATGTTATGTTATAATTAAATAGATTCTTTCTATATGAAATTTTTCTATTTAGGGCGGCCGTAAGGTTTGAACCTACGTCTATCACACATACACTCGTACTTGCACTTTTTGGTCGACGCTTTAACACTCTCACCTAAAGTCAGGCCTACGAGCAGTGTGGTTAGTCGGGGGTCACACAAGGCAATTTTTATTGCGCAACTTTTTGGCAATTCTCTTTTGAACTTGCTTTTATGTCCGCACACGACAATTTCTTCGGCAATTTTACTGTTTTGTCTTGCTTTTATTATCTTATAATTTGACATTTGTGCTCTAGTCCCGATCCAAATATTGTTTGCATTTAACATAATAAATGCAATGGTTTTCCTCAACCAAAGTTATTAATTTTTCAATTAAGTCCCGATTCCATTTAAACGCCATTTTAATAAAGTAAACAATAATTACGAATTATTTACACCAAGAAGCGAAGCACCGAATGAAAAGAAATGTCAAATATTCAACAAAAAAAAAAAAAAAAAAGCGAATGAGAGAATTGCTTGAAATAGCCGAGAACCGGCAATTATTTTTCCCTTTTTATTCCCCTCACGGCAAACATCTATAAACTCAAGAATTGCGCAACTAAAATCGTCGTGTGTGAACTGCGACTTAAGAATCAGTTTTCATACCATACAGCTTTTTACTTAGTATTAATTTCAGAAGATACAACTCTGTCCAAACCTTTTTTTGTAAATTTTCTTTTGACGATCATTTGAAATTTGGGCAATAGTTTCTATTGTAAACAAAATACAATTAAAACATAAAATTGTGTCAATAACAATTGTTCTTACCAATTCTATTAATCAAATATAGCGAGTCCATTATTTATTAAAAATCAACTACCTTCTTTCGATTGTTCAAAATGAAAACAAACACAAAGCAAAAAGCACAAATGTCATTTTAAAATACTTTTAAAATAGGGTCCAACCAATTTTAATATGTATTCTGTTATGTACACAAGATTAAAAAAAGGTATTTTAAGATAAAATTCGTTTATGAATACAATGTTATCGTTTTTGCTTAAAATGAATTTGAGATGCTGTTTAAAATTTTTATGAATACGGCAAATAGTGTTTATGACTTTGATTTATCATATTTCATGTCTGTATTTCGTATAAATGTTAACCGTTTCAGTATTAAAGCCATAAGCCTTATAGTGTAACAACGACATAACAAATAACTTTAGTGACTTATAACAGTACATGATTATTTTCATAAAGTAATACACCACCAACAAATATGGCATTACCTTAGCCCATACACAAACCAAATTAATAACTGTTATACATTTCTACTTATTTTTTAGATAGCCTCCGATGTTCGTACTTTATATGAAATTTTCTGCAAATACAAAGCGGTTGTAGTAGATCCCGCCGAATTTGCCTGCCTAAAGGCTATTGTATTATTTCGTCCTGAAACTCGAGGTCTTAAAGAACCAGCACAAATTGAAAATTTACAAGATCAAGCACATGTAAGTTAATTTGTTGTTGTAATAACATTATTAAACAAAACAAACTATTAATATATGTATTTACTTAAATTTTAGGTAATGTTATGCCAACATACCAAGGCCCAATTCTCGGCCCAGGTGGCTCGGTTTGGACGTTTATTATTAATGTTACCTTTGCTGCGAATGATTAATTCGCATAAAATAGAATTAGTGTACTTTCAAAGAACCATAGGTAATACTCCCATGGAAAAAGTGTTATGCGATATGTATAAAAACTAGAGAAATTCCTTTTTAGTTTTATTTATATTAAATTATAAGTTTTATTTTCAATTTGTTAGAATTAATGTAATTAGTTTAAAAACAAATTACTTCAAATTCAATTATTATACATAATAAAAAAAAAAGTGTGCTATTTTAAAAATTATAACACTGAGTGAGAGGTGATTTTCTTTGATAACATTTATAATTAGAGTTGTATTTTTCAAAATGCGTAGTATATGCTATGCTATGGTTGACTTTATTCGCGGTTTTTTTTAACTTAGCTGCGATACAGTTCGATGCTATGTTAACTTCATTTAAAGCTGCGATATATTCATATTTACATATATATATATTTTCTAATATCTATATTTATATATATGCAGAATGCGAAGATATAAACACAAAGGAACAACGAAAAAAAAAGACAACTGATTTAAAATTATGAAAAACTATTACAAATGATTCAAAATATATACGCAGTGCTTTTTCTTTGATACAGTTATAATTAGAGTTGTATTTTTAGGTACATGTGTTTTGAGAGATGCCAATTTTTTGTGTGCTCTATTGTGTTATTCCTTTTTTTGTTAACTTTACTACTAAAATAAAAAGGGACCACAGGCTTAAAGTATCACTCTAGACGTCAACGAAAATGGTTTGTTTTTGTACAACTTTAGTATACTCTCGGCATAACTTAACATAGAAAAATTATAACAAAATCAAAACAGTGAAGATAAAAGTAAATAAATAATTAAAAAAAAAAATATCAAGTGCAATAAGTGTATTTATGAGATATGTGAAAGAAAACGAAAAAAAAAATATTCAAGTGTTTTAAAAATACACCGGAATGCAAATGAAAATTACTACATCATGTATTCATAAGATACCACTTCGTCGTCTTGTTCTTCTTCCTGAAATTTTCATCTGATTTTAAATGTATAACACACACGACACGGAAAGCATCAACAACAACAACAACAATAACGACAACAATAACAGCAAAAACAACTAACCAACCATCGCATCATCATCATCATCATCTTTCCTATAGTTTATTTCTGTTGTAATTTTTAAAGACTTTTTTTAGTTTTATTAAACGACCTTTTTGTTTATTGGATTATGAACTTTTTTTCTTTATGATATTCATTAAAAATATTTGTTTTATGGCTTTGGCATAAATAAAATTTATAGTCACATCTCGAAATATAAAATCGTAAAATTGCGTGTAATAGTATTTACAAAATACAGTGTGAAACAACCAAAAAAAAAAAATTTTTTTTTAAGTATCTCGACGGAAAAATGTTTATCTGCAACAAACACGAAAACAAAACAAAATATTTATAAATAATTCATATTTTATCGTCGTTGTTTGGAATCTGTATATTTAACATCTGAGTAGTTCTGCTAGAATTATTGTATATTGAATATGTTAAAGAGAGTGACATACCAAGAGAGCAGAGCCTACATACAAAAAAGCAACAACACCAGTAGTGGAGGAATAATTGTAACAAGGTGGTAACATATGGTGAGAGTTAAATTTATTTACTGTTATTATTATAATTATTAATTGATAATCTGAGGATGTGAAATGATTGCTACGTCTATTCGTCTGCAATTGTGTACAATTATCTCTGGATGAATTATAGATGTTCTGATATGATGAGCCTGTGTGTATGTACATACAATGTAGTTATGTGGGAATATGTAATTGGGTTTGTTTGATTATTGATTAAAAATTAAGGACATTTGGGATAAATCCTACGTCAAGGCAACTACTCAAAACAAAGTAGACAGTCTCATGTTATAGTGGAGCTAAAATAGGTTTTTTTTTTATAAAATGTTCTAAAACACTTTGTAGGATTTGCTTATGATGAGTTTTGAGAATTATTAGATTCAAGTTTTGTGTTTTTACCCTATAAATAAAACAATTGTAATTTTGTATTTTCAAATAAATCCATGTGTCCATTGTTATAAAAAATACCAAAGGTAAATGATTTTACTGTAATTCAAGACCAAAAATAATGATTTAGACCAAAATGAAACAATTCCAATATATATCCTAATGGTTTTAATTAAATTTATTCGTTTTCCGAAAAATTGTTCTGGTGAAATTATTGCGTTTTGTTATGGACCTCCTCAATATGTTTTATTTATTAAACTTTGCTGAGTTTGAGTGTTTTAAGCAAAGTGTGTTTTTTTTTCAATATAATCAAACTTAATTTATATTCTAATTAAGGTTACAAAGCGATTTGGTATAAAGTGGGAGAGCAGTGGACAGAACATCTTTGACTAGGTTTACATATACAACACAACGATCATTGCACAAAACCAAAAGGGTTGACTGTTTTAGTAGGTACTCGTACCATATCAGCTTAATTGCGCACATCTAACTTATGTTTATTGAAACTACAACTTTCGTAGTACTATGAAAGCAATGTTGATCGTATTGATCGTTTCATTATTTTGTGTGTAATATTATCTTTTTATACTTTAATACCGAAAATTTTGTATGCTACAACCAAAATGCAGTATTATTTAAACTATTTATTCCTGTTTATTCGTACGGATTTGGTGACATCATGACATAGTTGTTCACATTATCGGGTTACGTATTAATATATTAAGATAGTGATCTCTTATTCAAATCTATAAAAAAAGAAATCTTTAATGCTGTCCAAAATCATATGCTATCAGCTACGTGTATACATAAAATAATAAAAAATGCTGCCCTGATTTTAAAAGATAAACCAAATTTTCAAAAGTTTATAAAATCACATTGTGGCAGTCCAAAACATCGGTTTTAAATCTAATGTAATGTAATGTTTTTTTTTCAAAGATCTGATCACACCATCCGAGACTCTTAACTGCCAAGAATCGTACCTTTAGTGAGGATCCACATCTCCTGGTTTGGTCCTATGATTCCAGTCCTAGCAGATTCCAGCCTTCGAAATTCGAGTGCAAATTCTATGATTTTTTTTTTCATTTAATAAATTCTTGGCCCTAAAAGTATGATATGTCTAAAATATTTTTTCAATTCAACGCAATTATTATTGTGAATGAAGAAAACGCACTCATTTTTTGCTGCAACCACATTAACAAATTTAATAAACACACACATAGCATTGTATAATTTTATGTATGTGTTAGTAGCAACTTTAAATGCAATTTACTCAAAATAAAGCAAAAAATTTAAAAATCTGTAAATCTGCAAAATGGCTAAAAAGTAATACCTTTCAAATAGTATACGTTTGGCAAAAATCGGGATAAAACGTTAGAACAAAACATAGGTCACAAGAAATCGCCTAGCCTATTAATATTATAGATATATATAGTCCTTAAATTCATAGGTGGTACATAGAGCCATAACAAATGCTTTCCATTCTTTTAATTTTTCTCTACGATCCATAAATTTTCTGAAGCTCGTTCTCAGTCTGTCGTCTCCAGGGCTACCGGGTCTTCTGACACCTTGGGGGTTGTAATCTATGGACTGTCTGGTGAATCGTTAGCCAGTTTCCTCATCATCTGTCGCAGTCACGTATAACGTGCTCTAATGGAGTTTCACACGTTCGGGTTTATATATTGATAACGGAGATTGTTGCAGCTCAGAATATTCATTGTATTCCTCTAAGACAGCGGCTTAGAAATGCTGTGGGGATTTGAATTTCGCGTTTTAACATATTTCAGAAACTCAGATTTGAAATTGGTGTTAATTGGTGATTTCAAAGTTGAAATATTGTGCTTTAAACCCATATACACATTTGTAGCTCTTTTAAAAAGTTGATATTTCCAGATTTTCCCATTGCCAATAAATTTTTTTAAACAAAAGACTTTAAGTTATCAAAATATTATTCTCTTTTTAAACTCTTTCTTTTAACTCATACTCTCTGTCTGTCTGTCTGTCGTGGAACAACCCCATTCCCCCTTATCCAATTGATCTGAAACTTGGCCCATAGTCTTGTTGTGACCACAGATTAATTTTGGGGTAGTCATGCACATTCACGGAGTGATCTAAATGTCATTTCCCTCATCCGATCGATCTAAAACTAGGTGAATACACTTGCTGTGAAAAAAAGATTATTTTTTACATAGTCACGCACAGTCACGATCGATCTGAAACTGGGTCGATAGACTTGCTGTGAAAAAAGATTAACTTTGACATAGTCATGCACAATCACGCAGAGTCACGCACAGTCACGGAGAAATTAAAACCTCACTTTCCCTCATCCCATCGATCTGATACTTTATCCATAGACTTATTATCGCCAAAGATTAATTTTAAGATTGTCAGGCAAAGTAACGCACTGTCATGGAGAGATTCAAAACTGATATGCATAAGGAAAGAAAGAGTTTTAATAAAAACTTTGTTTTTATGGGTTAGATTATTCCAATTTTATTTAAAATGTATTTTTTTTAAATCTTGTTTTCAACTCCTTGGCTCATAATGAAATTATTATTTGTAAAAGGTTTTGTGTGAATATCTACAATGTACAATGGAACACCCGTATTAAGATCTCCTGATACAATTTTTCAATCAATGCTCAGCTAATGGTGCCTTGCTTAATCTTATTTAATCTTACTGGTAAATATTTTAAAATTGCAATTAATCAAATTATATACAAATGACCAGAACAATAAAATTATTTTTGGATAGAAAATTCTTCATTTTTTAATTTAATGATCTCTGGCATTTGACGAAGTATTGTTGATTCTGGAGTTTTTGTATGCAAAATCATGATCATGCTATCAGTGTAATTGTTGAGCCAGTTCCAGTCGTTGGAAAGATTAAGTAAATAGGATTAAGAATAAGGGTTTTTTCGACTGTGGCTTTAATAGGAAAATCGAAGCTGAATTGCAAATGCGATCGAGCACTCGTATATACACTGTCCCAAAAATTATGCTGTCTTGTTCGGTTGCAGTAACTAACCACTCAGATACTGTGTTGCTGTTGCTGAAATCAAAATTTTCCGGTTGTAAGTACTTAAATAGAGTCAGTCAAGTTTATTCTCTTCGTTGAAAAGTCTAAGAAAAGAGTTTACAAACCCGTAGTTAAATGGTTTTCAGGAAGAATTTGTGGTAAAATATCACTAAGCTAGACTCAATATATATAAAAATACTAGCTGAGTCCGGTCCGCGTTGCTGGCCCGAAGAAAACATCTGGATTATATATTGCATCTAAATTTTAATACCGAGTGTCGGGCAAAAGTAAAGCACGAACTCCCTCGAAAATCCTTAGATACATTGCATTTAATAATATTATGAATATGACTGAAAAAAAATATACGTTTTCTTGAATATTTTAGTACCAGCGCCACCTACAGGTGAAAAGCTTTGTCAGCAACTTTAGTTTTATGTACATAATATATTTTGCGAATTTGAGCTAAATTGGACCGTAAATAAATTTTTAGGGAAAATCTCGACCCCAGCACCACCTATCAGGTACAAAAAAAAGTTATGCAAATCGGAGAACCAAAGGAACATATGGTATGAATACGAAGTCGCTAGCATTAGTGAATCAACAGTTATTAGAGTACCAACATACGCACCAACGTTTTTATATATTAAGATACATTTCAAATTTCTACGATAGACAAGTATCACTTCAGGCAATATCATCTTGGACCATTACTTCCAAGATAATATTAGAGTGTTTTAAAAACATGCAACAACTAGGTTAGACTATTGGACATGGGGAATTAATTCCCGCTCAGAGGACTAACGATCATTCTTTCGAGTAACATCTAGCTTTGAATAATCAGCCAGGGGAGCTATAGTCAAATTTGTTAAATCACCCTATCCAATATCATTGTTTTGCAAAAAGAACACCGTGCATAATTTTATTTCGGTAAAGATCTAACGAGTTGACCGCTTTTTTTTTGATCCCTCAGGCCTAAAATAAACCATTCATTTTTAGATGAACCCGAATCCAAGCTGTGAGTTAAAGCGCTTATCATAATATTACTATCGTATGTTATTACCAATCGAAAGGTGAGGCTATTAGGAAATAAACTTATTATTCAATAATTTTTTTTATCACTCAGGTCAGGAATCAAAACAGAGACCTTCAGGCAACGGAGTTAGCACCTATCAACAACTTAACCAACAGCACATAATTTGACTTTGTATATTTGTATGACTTCTAGTCAGCTAAATACTATCTGTACTTTACAAGACAACATATTTCTTTCTTCCATAGAAAATTTTGTATTTGTGGCAACTTTACAAAACATATGTTTTAAGTTACAATTCGCCACGTTGTTTAGAATTTTTTTGGAGCCATCAAAAGTAAATTGGTAAAATGGTCTCAGTCCAACCAATATTAAAACTGAGTTATATTCTTCTCTCGAGTAGTATTCTCCTTCGTTTACGACTATAAAATATTGGGTAGCAGAGTTTAAACGATGCCGTACGAGCTGCCAAGATGAACTCCGTAGTGGTCGACCAATTGAGGTGATGACGCTAGAAACGGTTAAGAAAATGATGTTGGCTGATCGTCTGCTAAGGGTGTGTGAGCTACCTGAATTGATAGGCATTTCAAAAAGTACTATAAATCGCATATTGACCGAAAATGTTGAGATGAGAAAATTGTCCGCATGACTGAAGAAGTTTCAATAGAGTGTTTGGCGATGTTTCATCGCAATAAAGCTGAGTTTTTGCGTCGATGCGTAACCACGGATGAGACATCGACCCACCACTTCACACTTGTGGAAAAAAAGATTCAAAACCGTGGACTGAAATGGGAGATGTGCATGGGATAATTTTTATTGATTATCTTCAAAAAGGAAAACCTCAACAGCGAGTACTCTGCTAACCAATTGAAACGTTAGTGATGAACTCAAGGGAAAAAGGCCGCATTTGGATTTTTTACTATTTCCAATCTTGAAAAAGTGGATCAGTGGTAAGACATTTGCCAACAATGAAGAAGTGAGCTTTGCGGCTGATGGCTATTTTATGGAGCTAGACAGTTCTTACTATAAAAAGGGTATCGAAGCCATTGAATGTCGCTGGTAAAAGTGTATCGAGCTGAAAGGAGATTACAATGAGAAATAAAGAAAATTTTTCCCAAAATTGTTATGTTTTCTATGTCAGGCCGGTTTGTTCTGGGACCGCCCTTGTTTAAGTCAATTTAAAATTTTAGCTACAATTTTCAGGTGTGCTTGACTGTCTTAGATCGAATTCTATTCTTTTTTCCCATTCTATAATTCACAAAAAATCTTTTCCTCGGATTCTGCTGGAATGAAATAAATCCCTGGTAGTAGGTAAAAATTCAATGTTGCTTCGTTTTTATTTTTGGGTCATTTACCAATTCCATAATATATGTACATATATCTCAATTAAATATCGTCTTTCTTAACAAAATAAAAATAAAGGGCCAACAGAATACCCAAAGTTGTTCCTTGGAATTTGCATAGAGAATTATTTCCGTTGCACCAGCCGTAAATAAAATAATATCATACGATGCATTACTTCTTAGCATTAAAATGTCCTTTAAAAAAGTTTCTTTGACATTCTTCAAATATCAAATTTAAAAATAAATTTAATTCTCCTATAATAAGCAACCGAAACACACAATCATCCCAAAAGACAACATACGCTCGTGTAGAGAGTAAGAGCAACAACACAGCTGACATAACCTTCCAACTCCAGCTAACAGAATGAAAAAATACACAACCTACAACAACACAAGCATCGAGAAGTAACAACAACAACGCACACATAGAATTTAACACTAAACTAAACGAACAAAAACAATAACAAAAACAATAATAACAATAACATAAAGAGGCGCCAGGAGAGTCATTGCCATACATAAGTACTCGTTGCTATTAAAAACAGAGTGGTATAGAAGTGGTTTCTACTTCTTGAACTACTCTAAACACTGCACACACAAACATCACAGTCAAAGTTGTATTTTGCTCGAAGGGATGATAAATACAAAACTCAATTTGGTACTATTTTGATTAAAATGTACTTTTTGAATTAAACAGTAATAAATATGATGGCCAAAGCAATCAACGGTGATTTTTTTCAAAATCTTCTTTCAATTAAACAGAATCTCTGAAGAGATCGACTTAGGAAAAATTTATTTGGCCTTTGCGGAATCTAAAAGTTTTATTTTGCTACTGAACTCTGAACAATCCTCTACATGGAAAAAACAATAGCCAACCGAATTGTTCTAAAGTTTTACAACTGAATTTTCGATTGTATCAACAGAAATTTTATAGCAATTACCCATTTTCTATTGGAATAAAACATTAACTGTTAAGACGACAAAGAATTGTGATCAAAATAAATTGGGTGGGCTCAATGAATCTGTTTTTTGTGCGTCTTTGGATTCCAAATCTTCTCTTGAGAAAGATACTTTCAATGCTAAAACATCCCCTTCGGTTTCTGAGAAATCTTTTAAAACTTTAAATGGGTTTTCCGAATATATCGAGTAAGCGACATGCTGATGGAATTTCTATAAATCATTATCTTCGCGAAGCAAAATATCAATTTAACGCAGAAAATTTTCCTGTTTTTAACAAAAACAATTCGTCCAACAATCAATTCGAAGAAAATCAGTTTTCATATGCTCAAACATTGAGAAACAATAATGTACATCAAGATCAAAATATGTTTAAAACCCTTGAAACACTCATTCAAAAACAAAATGAATTAACGAACAAACTTTTGAGTATGATGCAATTAATAATGACAAAACTATGCCCTTAAATTTACGTTTAGCAGTATGGAATGCTAATGGCATTACCAATCACATCAGAGAAATTGAAATTTTTCTAAAAACAAACTATATTGACTTACTTTTGGTGTCTGAGACACATTTTACCAGTAGAAGTTTCTTCAAAATTGATGGTTATGACTTTATAAATACCAACCATCCTGATAATAGAGCCCACGCTGGCTCAGGAATTTTGATCAAATCAAAAATAAAATATGACATTCTAAATGGTTTGCAGGAAAAATATCTTCAGGCAACATGCATTAAAATTAAAAGTCATGTTGGAGATTTAGTTGTGTCTTCAATTTATTTTCCTCCTCGACATACAGTTAAATGCCAACATTACGATGATTTTTTTAGAACACTTGGTGTACGATTTCTTGTTGGTGGAGACTTCAATGCCAAACACCCATGGTGGGGTTCCAGATTAATAAATCCGAAAGGCAGCGAGCTTTATAAATGCTTGACAAAGAATAATTTCTCAGCTTTATCGACAGGTACACCGACGTATTGGCCTACTGATCCACAAAAAATTCCAGACTTATTAGATTTTATTATCTACAATGGTATACCTAGTTATAAATTGGAAATTAAAAGTAGTTCCGATCTGAGTTCAGATCACACACCAGTTTTAGTTAATCTTAACGTTCCAGTTAAAATGAAAACTCCTGCATACCATATTTTGTCATCAAAAACAAACATACCCCTGTTTCAACAATATTTGGACGAAAATGTAAATCTTAATATAAGCCTTAAAACCAAATTAGAACTAGATGATGCAGTAGAATATTTCACCAACGAGATACATAAAGCTGCGCATTTCTCAACACCCATATTAGATGAATCATCGCAACAACATTTCTGCAATTTTAACACTTCTCTCGAAATTCGTCAACTCCTTAGAGAAAAAAGAAGGTTACGGAAAAGATGGCAAATAAGTAGGAACATATTTGATAAACGTTTATTCAATAAAGCTTGCAAGGACCTCAAAGCCTTGCTGGTTGAACATAAAAATGAAAAAACCTCACAATTTCTTGAGAATATAAATAATTCAAAATACGAAGAACACCTCCTATGGAAAGCTACAAAATTTCTTAAAAGACCAACTAAAAGGAATATCATCTTAAAAAATGCAGATAATTCATGGAGTAGAACTGACAAAGCCACCTCGGACGCCTTTGCTATTCATTTAAAAAACACATTTGTGCCGTTTTCTTTTAACACAGCGACACAACAAGACGAAGTTTTAGATTTTTTGGACTGTCCTTTGCAAATGGACCTTCCAATTAAATGTTTTACACCTAGCGATGTTAAAGCGGAAATAAAAATTTTAAATAAAAAAAAGGCTCCTGGATATGACCTAATTGATGCGAAAGTTGTTAGTAAGTTAACGAATAAATGCGTCGCGTTTTTAACTATGATTTACAACACAATATTAAGGCTTGATCATTTACCATCACAGTGGAAATGTGCGGAGATCATAATGATTCCAAAACCGAACAAACCACAAAATTTGGCAACATCATTCAGACCAATTAGTTTACTAGTCATTTTCTCAAAAATTTTTGAAAAAATTTTCCTTCGGCGATTGTCACCGATTCTAGAATCCAGAAATATTATTCCGCAACATCAGTTTGGTTTCAGACACAATCATGGTACTCCAGAGCAGATTCATCGAATTGTCAATGTTATAACTGACGCACTAGAGAAAAAAAGATATTGTTCTGCAGTCTTCCTCGACATTCAGCAAGCTTTCGACAGAGTCTGGCATCTGGGTTTACTCTACAAAATTAAAAAGTTTTTGCCTGCACCTTTTTATCTGTTTTTTAAAAGTTATTTATCTGATAGACATTTTTATGTTAAAAACAATGATGAAAGATCAGAACTATACGAAATAAAAGCTGGAATACCCCAAGGTAGTGTACTGGGTCCAATTTTATACACTATTTATACAGCTGATATGCCGATCCTCGATAATGTTATGGTGGCTACATACGCAGATGATACTGCAATTATTGCTACAAGCGACTGTCCTGTAGAAGCATCTTCGTTTGTCCAAAATGAGATCAATGAACTTGAATATTGGTTACGAAAATGGAATGTAAAAGTGAATTCTCAAAAATCTCACCATACAACGTTTACATTGAGACGAGATAACTGCCCATCTATCACTATAAATAGTAATTCCATTCCAACGAGTGAAAAAGTTAAATATTTAGGAATGGTTCTTGATAGGCGGCTCACCTGGAAGGCTCACATTAAAAATAAACAAGAACAACTTAAAATTAAAACCAAAAAACTTTACTGGCTTATAGGCCCAAAATCTCAGCTAAGCTTAAATAATAAATTAAGGATATATAAAATTATATTAAAACCTGTGTGGTCATACGGTATACAATTATGGGGTACCGCCAGTAATTCGAATATTGACATACTTGAAAGATTTCAATCAAAAACATTAAGACTTATCACTAACGCTCCATGGTATATTACAAATAAGGCAATCAAAAGAGATCTTTCTATATCAACTGTTAAAGACGAAATCAGAACCATAAGTGAAAGATACCTGCAGAGACTAAGCAACCATGTTAATCCAGTGGCAATAGCTTTATTAGATAGCACAGGCGAGATCAAAAGGCTTAAACGCAATCATATACTAGATCTACCATTCCGTAAATAATCATTATTCAATATGTAGAAACAAATGAAAATAACACTGTAAATATTATTAAATTGTAATAATTAATATTCTTGTGTATCTCACTGGAGATACACAATATCTGTGATATATCAATAACTAATCAAATTTGCTTATTATCCTTGGATAGATTGTAAATAAAGAAATATTAATAAAAAAAAAAAAAAAAAAAAAAAAAAAAATTATCTTCCACAAAGATAAAAAGCAAAATCGCCAATCGAATTGTTCTAAAGTTTATCAACTGTATCTTCGATTGTATCAACAGAAATTTTATAGCACTTAACCACTTTCTATTGCGATAATTTATTTACTGTTAAGACAATACGATTGTAATTGCAATCAACTGAAGATTCTGTTTTAGCTTAATCTCAATCTGTTTTCCCTGTGTCTTTGGATACCAAATGTTCCCTTGAAAAAAGGTACTTTCAACACTAAAACATCTTCCTTGGCTTCTGAGAAATCTTTAAAAACTTTATGGGGATTTTCGAATATATTGAGTAAGCGACAAGTTGCTGGGATTTCTGTTAATCATCTTCTGGCTTTTGATAAAATTCTCTCAAAGAGATTCAATCAAGCCGCGGACAAGGACAATCTTTTTGGAAATCCTCACTCTAACACACAAGCTCTGTAAGACAATTCTCATTCCTAAACGATAAGAATTTTTAAAATACAAAATGTACTAAAGTCAGTACCTTTGCTACCAATTCTATCATCCATATTAAAGTAGTATGTGATAAAGTACTTATTGGTGGTAATGTTAAAAAGAGAGTGAGGCAGAGAGAGAGAGAGTATAAGTATTTACAACTCGACTCTCATTCATTTGTAAAATTGATTCCCTTATTGAAGTTTTTGACATTGTCAGTCGTCGTCGTCTATCATCGTACTCTCACTGTACAAACTCGCAGTCAGTTTGTTTAGATATGTCATTGAGCTTGGACGTGCGTTTATCATTGAAGTTTATTTGTTTATGTTAAAAAACAACAGACACACATAAAATTTGTTTTCGGTTCAATACGATTCGGTTCGATTTGTTTTGGTTTTTAAATTTTTGTTACGGTAATTTGAAAACAACAAAAAAATAAGTGCACAAAAAATATTCAAATTGTTATTGAAAGCATAAAGTCGAAAATTTAAACACATAAATTCTAAATTGAATCCTTGTTGAAATTGTGGTACGTGTTGTGTCTGTAATAAATCTCGGAAAAAGATTCATAAAATCAAAATAAAAAAATAAATGAAAAACAGAAATGAAGGAATACTAAACATGAAAATCACAACCATAATCAACAGGATAGCAACGATTAACTTTATTTCGTGTGTCTACGTGTGGACGTGTGTAGATGTGTGTATATGTTAACTTACACATACCAAGACAGCTTTTTTGATTTGGTATTTTGTGTGAATTGAGAAGAAAAAATTACAAAATGTATAAGAAAAAAAAGAAGCGGAAAATTGAATTTTTCTTTTAATTTCGTTGTTGTTGTTCTTGTTGTTGCACAAACGTACGAATATATTTTGTATTTGTAACTATTGTGTTGTTGTTATATGAACCCCTAAATTGTTGCCTTCTTTTCATTTTTTGAGAAATAGTCGGTGAATAATAAGAAATGTATGGCAAAAAAAAATACGAAAAAACAAAACAACAAAAGCAGCCAAAAGTAGAAAATGTTTAATACCAAATGTATTGTTAACGTATTGTTATAAAAATTTCTTGCCATGGGTTGCAGATGTTTCCATTACTCCTTAAAGACACTAAATTTTTAACTATGTGCGAGTGTGAGTGCCAATGTATATGTTGGGATTATATACGAGTTACTTACAATATGAATTTTCATCGTCCTTGTTGCTTTAAAAATTTAAAAGATTGCATTCTTTTTGTTATCGAAATCAAAGCTAATGAATAGATGAAGTAACTTCATTCCTAACGAAACTTATGAATAGCTGAAGCAACTTCATTACTAACGCAACTTATTTAGAGAAAAAATTTTGTTTTGAATTGAGGTAAATGAAAAAACTTCGTTCCGTTTCGTTTAGAAATTAAAAATCATCTATCCGCTTAATTAACCGTCTAATTGCAATTTTCTGCACGATCATATAATTAATAAAAAGTTGAAGGTGCGCCTTTGAAAAGCATTTATTTCAAAAATTTCAGCTTGTTGGAAGTATATCCCACATAAGTTAGACTGTTTAAATATTCATCATAAGTTCTTCTGGTTTAAATAGAGACTTCCGACACAGTGATTGACAATACAATGGAAACTTTTAACAAAATATATTTTTGACGACTTGAACGGTTAATAACAAAATAAATTGGATCATAAAATTAAAAACTCTTTTATTAATTTAAAAATTTTTATGATTTATTTATTAAATAATCTAACCCATAAAAACAAAGTTTTTATTAAAACTCTTTGTTTCCTTATAGTGCGTTTACATCTGAGGAAAATCTAGCAGATATTAGTTGAAATCTATTTCAAAATCTATACCGTTTACATCTAACTTTTTTTGACATTTTGTGAGATTTTGTTTCCACAACAATAAACAGCTGATTAAAATAAAACAAATAAACTGAAATACAAAAAATAAACAAAACAATAGGAAAATAGAAATATGGAAAATTCTAAAAAGGAACAGATTCATAATTATATTATGCATCAAAAATGAAAAAAGCACAATCTGAAATAGAAATTTTGCGAAAAAAAAATCAGCATTTGTTAAATGTATTGTTTGAACAGCAAAAACAAATTCAATTTCCACAATTATTATTTAGCAGATTGGAATGGGCACATGTCAGTATAAAAAGTTATAACTTTTCAATTACTAAATATTGTTTATTATAGATTGGTAATTTTTTTTTGTTAATAATTACATAATATTTTATATCCTTTTTATTCAACTTGTTTGCTTTTGTTTTTAAATGTCAATTGTTCAATAACTGCGTTGTAATTTTCTACTAAAATATTAAAAAAACACAGTAGTATCATTTGGTAGTGCCCAAGTTTGACAAGATTTTGTGATATTTTGCACAAATCTAGTAACGAGCTAGATTTTGTTTTGTATGGGAATTCTAGTAAAAATGAGCTAGATTTCGCTCGAAATCTCGTATATACTAGATTTTGCTTAGATGCAAACGCACTATTATGCATATGAGTTTTGAAGCTATCTGTGACGGTATGTGACTTTGCGTGACTAGCTTAAAATTAATCTTTGGTCACAACATGTCTATGGATCAGGTTTCAGATAAATTGGATGAGGGGAAATGAGGTTTAAATCACTCCGTGACAATGCGTGATTATGAATGATTGTGCGTAACTTTTGGGATAGTCTCAACAAGATCATGGGCCAAGTTTCAGATCAATTGGATGAGGGGGAATGGAGTTGCCCCATGGCAGACAGACAGTCAGAGAGTATGAGTAGTTATTAACTCTGGTACAGAGCTTTAAAAGTATCCATTGTTTTGGAATCACTAAAAAAATACTTTTTTTGTTTATCTATATATTTTTTGAATGCATTTTTTGTAACAAAATTTTTATCTTTCGATAGAGAACACAGCAAAGAGTGATTTCACAAAAAAAAAAAACATAATTTTAGAACTTAACGCGAAATTATTAAAAACAAAATTTGCAAATTCCGAATTTTGTAAAACTTTCCAATGTTTTGTCACCCACTGTATGCGCTTTAATGATGTGAACTCATTCATGGATCAGAGCAGAGAAGATTTGAAGTTCGTAAAGACTCATTTTCTATAACTATAAAAGTGGGTTTCCTTAAAGGGGTGTTCATTTTCAAAACACTCTGAGTCTGAAATCATGCCTATAGCTCTTCCCGATTTATTTCGAGACTTTTACAGATATTAGTGTTTTTAGAGATAGGATATAATTTATGATCGGCCATATTTTTCTTTTACACATAATTACCATTTCTTGAAATACTCCGAAGTATGTATGTACAAAACTTCAGATGCCTTACTCGCCAAATTGGTTAACTCCACTTTCTGGTTTAAGAAAATTTTAATATGTTCAAAACAATTTTATGTAATAATAAAAAGGTGCTGATGGTATTAATCTTTAACGTTAGAGAAATTTGTTTTTAATATAAACAGTTGGCTGTCAATCAAGTGCTTTGACATTAAAATTCACATAAATGAGCAAGTGGAGTTAATCGTTTGGCAAGTGAGGCATCCAAATGTAGCATCCAATGAAAAGATGACCTTTGTTATAAAATTAAAAATCAATATATATTGTTACAAATCAATTTCAATCTACGATACAATACACTTTAAACCGTTTTTCCAATTTTACGTAGGACTTTATCTACACAATGGATTTAAAACGGTGTCCCCGGAGCGGTCTTTTGAGTTTATTGAAAAACCAGATATGAACCGTTGCTAAATCAGCGAATGTAGCGGAGTCTGGAAATGGTATCTACCAATGGAGTGTGAGATGGTGCATTATCGTGGGGTAACAATTCTGGCTTCTTTTTGCGTATAGTTTCATGCAAACGAAAATTCCTAGTTGACAGTTTCGCCCGACGGAATGAATTCTTAATGCACCACACCACGATAATCGCAGTAAACTGTTAACATGACCTTGGGTTTTCATCGATTTTGGGGTGATATTTTCGATTTTGATACTCCTTTTGCTTGATTGGTCGGCTATTTCAGGGTCGTAGGTATAGATTCCCGTTTCTTCACCCCTAATGATACATTTAATATCATTCTGATAGTCTGAAAGCTTAGTTTCAGAGATATTAATGCGACGGTCTTTTCCAAAAAACACGAATTTTAGTGTTTTTGGAACCAATCGAGAGTTAAGGACTGTCATGGCAAAATATTCTCATAAATGATGCTAACAGATTCTTTTGGAATGTGATAAGTATGACCAAGAATTCTTATTCTCAATTGAAGTGTTGTACATCAGTTGTTTTCAACCGGGGCGCTCTTTGTCTTTAACGAATTCTCAGCCATCTTGAAACTGTTTGTGTCACTTGTACCTGGTCCCCAAAGGCTTTCTGCAATATCCTTAATGTTTCTGTAGCAGAAATATTATTTCGTAAACACAATTTGACGGAACTTCTTTATTCAACAAAATTAGACATTTTTAAAATCGTCAAATAGAAGTTTAGTTGTTTACAAAACTGAGCGTCACTATTGCACCAATGGAGATATTTACATGAAATTTGGCACATATCGGAAAAAATTATTTGCCTAACCAATAAAACCGCGAAGTTTAAATTGAAAATTGTGATTTGTACAAAGTATTATAAAATTATCGGAGTTTGGAACACTCATTGAGGTCTTCGAAGCCTTTGAAATCAAATCTAAAGAAGTTCTTGATATAAGTATTTCTGAACTTCTAACATATCTCCATATAAATATATAATAAATGGAATTTCATTAATGGTCGGTCATTTGAAGTTTTAAAATCATCCCAAAATACATCTCTGTATATGATTTTCCTCGAAGATCTCCTCTACCTCTAACAGTTCCTATATAATTTAGAAAATGTTCGGATTATGTACTTTTCTCAATAATTTCTGAATAAAAATTTCTTAGTTTAAGAACGTCTATAAAAAAGAAAACAGAAGATAATTTGATTGATTTTACAAAGATCAAACTTAAGAGTCTGAGAAATTTGTGGGGTTAAAAAGAGAATTATACAATATTTTTGTTGTTAACCCACATGGAATGCAAAGTGAAAATGTTCTCCATATTGATTAGAACGTATGGAAATTATTGCATTGCCTGTTAGATAAAAACATACATCCTCGGCTATGAGTCGCAACGAATTCTTTTGTTATATCAATCGCTTGCATTTTAATGTAAATTTTCTTGAATAATATAAACAAATTAAATGAATTGTATTTTGTTTGCTTACGAAATAATATTTGAATAATTTTTTTGAAGAGAAATTTTTTTGTTCCCACTAAAAAGTAGCTTCGCAGGCCTGGCTTATTATTAAAGGGTAAAAAAAGGTTTAGTTCGAAGTTTGTTTTGAAGAAGATTTAGAATTATTCCACTTTGTTCGATTTCTAATCTTTTTTCATGAAACACCCATAGAGATATATTATATATAATCAATAGTATATTCTTATAACTGCCAATCGAGTAGAGGGGCAAGCAGTCTATTGTTTGGTGAATTATACGATTTACGATATAATAGTGTTTAGTGTTTCGGTTCGGGTCAGCCAATTATTTTAATCCTCAGAAGCCTCAAAAGCTCGGCATTTAGCTAATATACCGTCCAAAAGTATTAGCCACTCCTCCTCCTTAAATTTCAAATGTCTATATCTCCTTTTATGACAAATATTCCTTATTATTTACTTTTACTATTTAAACTTTAGATTCATCAATATGATCAACACCATTTCATTTAATTTCACGACATAATCTTGGCATCCTTTGAATCTAATTTTTGTTGTATGTTTTGGGTCACTATCTTGCTGACCATGGCACGATCTTTCAGGTCACCTGCGGAAAATTTCCCGAAAACAATTTCCCAAATACAATTACCCGAAAACAATTGCCCGAAAAAACAATTCCCCGAAAACAATTTCCCGAAATTACAATTTCCCGAAAACAATTTCCCGAAATTACAATTTCCCGAAAACAATTTCCCGAAATTACACTTTCCCGAAATTACAATTTCCCGAAATTACAATTTACCGAAATTACGATTTCCCGAATTTACAATTTCTTTATTTTTAGTTTACAACTTCCCATATATTCTTGATTTCCCCCATAAAAAAGACTTGCTGCATACGATTTCTTGAAAAAACAATTTCCCGAGTATACGACTTCTCGAAAAAACAATTCCCCCGCACCCCGCCCTTCCTCTTCCACCCTCCCTCGTCATCCGGACCTATTTATTGGAGTGTCATACGCTTATTTTTTCATTGCGACTTTGAACACTTCGGTATTCAGACTTCCCGACGGATAATGCTCACTCCATCATATCCTGCCCATGCAGTAGCTGCTACGGAATCGTTACCATCTTGCATAGCGAAGGTATTCGGTATTCAGACTTCCCGACGGATAACGCTCACTCCATCACATCCTGCCCATGCAGTAGCTGCTACGGAATCGTTACCAACTTGCATAGCGAAGTTTTTTAGTTATTTGGGTTGTAATACTCAGTTACTATGCCACTCGAATTCCTGGATAGCGAAAAAGGTAAACCGAGGTTGCTTTCGAATGGTTTCTTGTATCATGACGACGTCAGTCCGTTGATAGCGTTTATTGGCGTTGTATTCTTTATCGAGGAAAACATTGACCGGTAGGGTCATAACAACGATACTATAAAAAAAGAGGCTTTTCACAATCACAGTGCCGAAGTGGCTTTCATTGCTAAAGAAAAAATCGTTAATGAGCTGAAAGATCTTGCCCGGACCACTACATCAAGTGGTCATGAGCTGATTGCTCGCTCTTCGGCCGGAATTTCTGATGGTATTGTTTCGGAAATGCCACCAACAAGGAAATTGTAGTTTCGGGAAATTGTAATTTCGGGAAATTGTAATTTCGGGAAATTGTAATTTCGGGAAATTGTGTTCGGGAAATTGTAATTTCGGGAAATTGTGTTCGTGAAATTGTAATTTCGGTAAATTGTTTTCGGGAAATTGTTTTCGGGAAATTTTCCGCAAATGGTTTCAGTTTTGTTCTGTAGTGGATTTTTATCGAGTACTTCTTCGATTTTGCATAGATCGCAAACATTTTCGCCAGCAAAGCAATCCCAAACCGTTACGGAACCTACCCGTCTTTGACTGTTGGTACTATGCATGCATCCAACGCACGTTTTCCAGCTGAATGCCCCTTAGACTGAATCTATTGTTGTGCATCTCTGTTCCTTTTTGTGTTATGGGATACGAGTTTTCTTGAGTACTTGAACGGTTCTTGGTTATTTCAATACTGTTCTTTGTTCTTTCTTCTTTTGTCCAGTTATTATTCTTTTCGATGATATTCTTTTTGGTAAAGCTAAATTGAGGGTTTGGGTCAATAAATGGCCTCTCCGCTCCAAGTCTTGTTTGTTAATCTGACCTGTTAGATTGTTGTGCACGGCAGCATAGCTTTCAAACACAGATTTATAGTTGATAAGCGTTTAATAAGACTTGTCTACCGGACATTAAGTTTATCTTCGATCTCTTTACATAACTTTGTACTGTATCAGTGGCTATGTTGTGTGTATAAAGTTCAGCCGTGAATCTAGCGGAGTTTTTTATAGGAGGAATTGGAGTTTGTACTGTGGCCCATAAACTCCAGCTGAAGTTTAAGAATCATCAGTACCATTTTCCCCAAACGGTTCTTTTTGGGATCATGAAATGCAATACATTGAAATACGGAACTTTGGCAGAGACCAGCAATGAATCGCTTTTTCACTATTCATAGTCATTTTAGAGCACTTTAAGTACAAGTGAGTAGAAATTCAACTACCTCAATGTACTCATACTCACAATTACGTTGATTTATGAGTACAAGTAACAATAAATATGAAACAGACGTCGACATCATAATCCTAACATCCCAAATGTTTGACTTATAAATAACATCAGTTTGATTTATAAGTTTTGGAAAATACTTTTAATACTTACAATTGATTCAATTCATTTAAGTCATCCATGTGCAAATACATGTATATTTACCATAGTAACGCAACAGAGCAACCGCATAACCTCATAATGGGTATTTTAATATTCGTATTCGAATCATACTTATTTTGCTTTGTCTTTACATATTGTGTGAAGGATGGTCTAAATCAGCAACATCATAAATTTTGTTAAGTGCGAGAGTCATGAGTACTTCTAACTTTAGGGGGTTCGACAACATTTCAATAAGCATGAATGCTTATAAGTACAAGCAATTATGAATCATGATTCAACTCTACTCACTTTTTCAGTACTCATTGCAGATTTCTGTTCCTTACTCATAAGGAGTGAGATCGAAAAAACCTTAACATACATAAAATGTTACAATATGGAACGATTGGTACTGAATTTTTACATTTTTTAATTAAATTGAAAATATAATAAAGCTTACAGAAAAATATAACTATTATAGTTCTAGTCACTACTTATAAACTTATGGACCTTTTCTGAAACTCTTCCATTAGGGATTTTATGGTGGTTTCTGTGAGTTTTTTGAACAGGTACTCCATCCCCGTTAAAACCCACATTTTGGAGCACCTTTTTTATGCTCCTCAACTCACTTTTTTTATAAGAGCTCACCGGACAGGTGATAAAAAATCCTAGTTATTGTTCTTATACCACTCAAGAGCTTTCTTATCGTAGTGACAGGATGCTATATTCCTTAATATAAATTTCGGTATTAGTAGAGTACGTGGTAACAAATCACTGGCTTCTTTTGCCGCAATTGGATATTGCTTGGCATACCAGGAAATTTCGTCCTAATTTATCTTCGAAATGCAATACATTGAAATACAGAACTTTTGTTCCTTAGCTATATTATTTTTCAAAATAGAAGAATTTGTTTTTTAATAGTGGATGGGAGAGGAGAAGAAAAAATATATTATATCTAAAAATCGTAGCGAACTCTGTATTCTTAATCAGAATGGTGTCTACAATGGAGTCTTCATTGGTGATTATATTAAACATTGTAATAATTGTTATGTTATAGTCGATTAGATTATTTTTCTACTTAGGAAGGCCGTGAGGTTTAAACCTACATCTGTCTCTCATAAACACGTCCTTGCACTTTTTGATAACGCACTTCAATGCATTCACCAAAAGTCAGATGTGGTTTGCTTTTTAAATAGTTATAAGCTCTTTGCTTAAGTGTTTTTTTAACCAGCATTCTTTAAATTTGAATTGAATTCAAGTTGTCCAATCAAATCCTTTAAAACTCTGCGAATTTATAACCGTTATGTTTTTTCTTCTTTTTGTTGATATCCTTGATGTCACTATAGTTCTGTCTTCGCTCTGTCGTTTTAATCGTAGTTCCCCGTTGTTGTCATATACATAATGCTAGTTCTACACTAGCGAGAGTGCAGTTCTGAGGATTGTAACATGATATAAATAAGTTGACAAATAAAAATAAAAATATACATACTTAAAAAAAAAGAAAAATAAAAAAAAATCCGAAGAAACATATCCAACAAACCATTCAAATACTATATGTATACATAAAGTATCAGATATACAAACAAACCGAGGGAAAAAAGAAACTTCTTCGTCGTCACACACTTACTTACAAAACACTTTTGTGCACTATTGTATTCTCACACCTAAATAGAAACCAACAGAATAAAAGGATACGAAGCGTCGTTTGAAATGCACCAGGACTTATAAATGCATGCAGTGTTTACTATCAAAGTATCGTACACAATATACGAATAAAAAGGAAACTACAAGGAATTGTTCTGTACTCTGTAGTCTTCAAGACAAACAACAACAACAGTATAAAAAAGTAAGTTAATATGTTGCAACTAGTATTATAGAATTGTCTTAAGCAGCTAGGGGAAACCTAAAGTCCTTTTACTAATAAAAATTCAAGGGTATTTCATAGAAGGGTTATTTATTGTTATAAAATTTTTGATCCTATTTTATTTTCTTAAAATCATTTATGAAGATTTTAAAGATTGTTGCATCCGGTTTAATTTTTTAGACACAATTTTGTTTCATATCAATTAATCTTAGAGCATCATTATTTGCAAAGAATTCAATTAATCAATTTCTCTTTCCATGAAATTTTATACTTAAAACATAACGATACATTTGAACATTCAATAGCGTGAGATTTTAAATTGTTTTACACTGTAGAAGCAGAATTCAATTTTTCGTTTTATTCCTTTTCAACCATAAAATTTCTGAACGCTCAGAAATTAATACATAAACAACAGTCGTAAATAATACTTAATTGATAAATTTTTATAAGCTTTTAAAAAAAATCGGTAAATACTTTTTGAATTTCTATATAGATGCTCTCAAATTAGTTAAACGTAGTTCAGGAATGATTTAGGAAGTAAATTGTGGAATATTTTACGAGTCGTAAATATAAAACATACATAATTAAGGAAGGTTGGAAGATGCATAACTAATTCATTTATAACTCCAAATTTGTACTGGGTTATAAAATATTATTCTCTATTCATTGCCCGTTCATTTATAACCCATAAAAAATTAATTATTCAAATCATTAATTTTGAAAATATAATCCATTGATTATCATTTATGACTAAATTTTTTCGGATATCTTTAAGTAATCCAATGAGTGAGTTAGGACATAAATAATGATTTATTTGTAAGTATTTGATTATTTGGGAGGCTGAATTAAACTGACGTTCTTAAGAATAACCGGTATTTAGTCCATGCATGCTAAAAACAGGGCCATATATCTGGGATAAATAAAGATAGGCGCTCTTACTCGTATAACAAGTCGAGTTGATATAGCGATGACAGTCTGTTTGTCATCCGTCCATGGAAACGATAATCACGCCAAGAAGAGGCTAGTTAGCTCATTTTGTTAAAAAATAAAAATTTTTTATGTAGTTATAATTCAATATATTTTGTAATTCCAAATATTTGTTTTGTATATGGTGATGTAATTGTTGTTGTTGTGGTCGTTGTAACATTTTTAAACTCTTTCTTTAACTCATATTCTCTGCCTGTCTGTACGCCATGGGGCAACCCCATTCCCCCTCATTCAATTGATCTCAAACTTGGCTCATAGTCTTGTTGTGACTATGGATTGATTTTGGTGCAGTCACGCACAGTCACGCATAGTCACGCACAGTCACGGAGTGCTTTAAAACCCATTTCCCCTTATCCGATAAATCTGAAACTTTCTCCATAGACTTGTTGTGGCCAACGATTAATTTTAAAATAGACACACACAGTCACGCATAGTCACGGAGTGATTTAAACCCCATTTGCCCTCATCCAATCAATCTGAACCTTGGTCCACAGACTTGTTGTCACCAAAGATTAATTTTGAAATAGTCACGCACAGTAACGGAGAGATTCAAAACTCATATTCATAAGGAAAGAAAGAGTTTTAATAAAAACGTTCTCTTTATGGGTTAGATTATTACTAATATAGTTACGCTCATACCTGACCTAAAAAATCAAATTTTCCTAAAAAATACCTTTTCTTAGAAAATCGCAATTTCATAAAAAAACATTCGTTTTAATAAAAAAGAACCTTTATATAAAAAGTACCTTTTATTAAAATATTAAATTTTGTTTACAAAATTTCATGTTCCATGGAAAACACAGCGATAATAAAGTTGGTGGTTTTGGTGTCGCAAAAGTAAAGTTTATAGATTTTTCCATCTTTAACTTTACAGTTTACAAATTTTCGATGATTATCAGCCCTGTTCTTGAAACGTTGTTATTTGAATAAGAGTGAATTTAAAATCAAATGAAATTGAAATTATGGGTTTCTTGAAACCACTTTTTTTTTTATTTATTTAATGGAAACATATGTTTGAGTTAAGAACCATATGTTTGAGTTAAGAACATATGTTATCTAGAAACCGAGATGCCATATGGTTCTTTATTCAGTTTCACAAAAAATTTTTAAGTATTTAAAGTATAAAGAAAAATATTTTATTTTAAAATAACAACTTATTTGTTCATTTAATTGTTTTTGTTCTTCAATTTCATTCAATTAAAAATTACTTTTCTATTTTTAAAAAAAGTTACGAGTTTTTTTTTTTAAATCAGCGCAAAATGTAGACATTTTTTAAAATCGTTTTTTTTTCATAAAATTAATGTCTAATTTTTTAAAATAATGACAAGGTTCAATAAAAAACATGTTATAGTTTAAATATCAATTAGTTTTTTTATCTTTTAAGACCTGCTTAGTAGAAAAAAGGGCATTTGTTTTGATTTCACAAAGCCTTTTCCATGTCAATTAAAACGAGAAAAAATATTCTTATTGAAATTAGAGAACAGCAAAAAACTCGTAGATTTAAGAATTTTTTCATTTACGAGTTTTTTTTTGTAATAGTGGTTTCAAGAACAGGGGTGTATGTATTAATACTGAACCATAATTTGGCTGATTTTAACACTCCGTCTTGTTTTCAATTCATTTATTTAAGCGATTTTTATAACAGTGTAATAGAAAAAAATAGATAAAATATTCAATTTAAATTTCGGACAAATTTTATCCTTGGTCCTTTGACGATTATTTATTTATTTATTTATGCAGCCTACTGATTTACATCTTAGAGACTATAAGATTATAATAATATATTATACAAATAATATTATTAATTAACATTTTTAGTAATTAAAAACTTTATATATTTATTTGTTGAAAACCTTAAATAAGTTAAATTTAAAATTACTAGCAGATCCCTGCCCACGAAATTCGAGTTCAAATTTGTGGAAATTTTATTTTTCACTTAATAAAGACCCTAAAGGTATGCTAATCAATTTTAGCCAATTCACAATTCTACACTTTAATATCCATTATTTTCGTTATTGGTTTATGTCCAATTATTGCCCTGCAGGAAATGTCAACAGTGAAACAGTACTGATTCACTATTGACTTCGTCACCAGTACTACTGACCAACTATACCCCAGACAATGTAATTTCTACAGACATATAACATGTACGTGTCATTGCAAATCACTAGTGGCATTGGTACTATTGATTAGGTAGTGACTAGGTAGTTCTCATGGGTCCATATGCGGGCATTGAAACCAGAGATTCTTGTACAAATTTGATTGTTCTTTCACTTTTCATTTATAACTTCGTTTACTTATTATGTTTTTCTTTGATTTATTATAAAATATATTTTTATTTACCTTTTATATTCCATTTTTCTATATATTGTTTTAAAACTTTAGTTTTTCGTCCAACCACGTGTTTTTCAAAGAAAACTATAGAAATCAAGAAAAAGCAGAACTCCGAACTTCATTATGAAAAATTTTTTTTTGACAGATAAAGCAAAGTGAATAGTGTAGACGCTTAGAAGACAATGTCAACAAAATAGTAGACAAAAGTGACGACTTGGGAACACTTGACCCTAGGCTTCCTGCAGGGTGGTTATAATTGTGAATAAAGAAAACAAACTCACCAACACATTAAAAAATTTAATAAACACACACATAGTATATGCATAATTTTATGAACATATGTGTTAGTAGCAACTTTAAATGCAATTTACTCCAAAAAAAAATTTTTAAATCTGTAAATCTGGTGAACATCTAAAAAGAAATACCTTTCAAATAAGATGAGTTTGGTCAAAATCGGGAGAAAACGGTTTAGCAAATCATAGGTCACAAGAAATAGCCTTACCTTTTAATATTATAGATTTTTATCTAAATTGACATTTAGAAATATTGGAAAACTATTATAAAGACTTAAACATCTTATAATTGGTTCATTGACCCCAAAATTATTATGATGAAAATCATCATAAAATAAGCGCTCATGACGGTAAATTCTGGGGTGGTAAATTCCAAGTCAGTATTGTAAAACTTTGGGATGTTTGGAAATGTCAGACCAAATTTTTTTTTAAATGATTTTCTATATTTTTTCCGTATTTTGATGTTTGCTTGCTTAGTTTTTCAGCTATAACTTAAGAACTAAACCCTTTTAAGGTTTTACTATAGAGGCCAAGTACTTTCACCCTGACTTGGAATTTCTCACCCCCAGATATCACTCCGAAAATATTCCACAGTGTTATTGAGCTATTTATTTGTTTCTTTTAAATTTATTTGAGATAAAACAGAATGTTAATACAAAACTTTTAGGATATCCTTTGCGATTTAGGAACTCTGTCAGCCAATTTGTCATCAAATTAACCAACTTGTATCCTCTTTAGTTATTTGACCTCACTTATCCAAAATGACACTTTTTATGCTAACGTATTCTGCGCTCCAGTGAATTTCACAAATACTCTAGAGAATTGAGTTCGGGTGATTGGAGTGGTGATTTTTAGTATTGAAGATCAACCACAGCTTGACATTGTGTGCCGCATGTTTTGCTCATTATCCTGTTGGATCCAAAAATCTTCTCCAAGGCCTAGTTATTGTGCTTTTTTTTTGTTTAAAATGTTATTAAAAATATTTATGTGTCCGATTTGATCCGTTGAAGACTCAATAAATACGAGTTTACCAACCCCATTGTCTGCCATTCAACTCCAAAAAATAATGCCACTCCAGCGTATTTAACCGTTGGTAAAAGATTTTCTTTATTTAATGTAGTTGCACTTTTTCGTTAAACTAACTTTTTTCCTTTAATGCCGAAAATTCAAAACTTGCTTTCATTTGAAGGCAGAACACGTTCCCAAAGCTCTGGAGCCTTATTTACATACTCATTTACAAAGTCCATACATCGGAAATGATAGGCTTTCTACGTGCTACACGACCATGATAGCCAGATATATTTTATATTTTTCGGTATCGGTTTCTTCATGAATGTCTTTTCTGAAGAATTCTGGGATTCTGTTTTACTGCCGTTAAAATAGTTCGCTTTTTTCGCTCAGAAAGTTTGGCGAGGCGACCAGAGCGAGATGTTAACCAAATTGAATTGGTGAATTTATATGCACTTAGAAGTGGAGATGTCTATGAGCCGAGCTATTTCACGTTAATATTTACCCTAATTCATAAGCTTAAAAATAATATTTCTGTGGTTTTCTGGAATAACCGCGTATGTCCATTTTTTTCAGTTTTGAGTTAATGATGCCAAATATATTAATTTTTAACGCTCTTTACATGTGTTCAATTTTTTTTTTAAATTTTGACCATTTCTGAGTTTTTTCTTTAAATAACGACGTAACTTAAATGTTTATTAAATTAATTTGCAGCACTAACGACGTATGTCAATCTACGTTTGATCGCTGACAAATTATTTTCTCAAAAAACGACACATAGCGACATACGTTGTTATTAATGAAAAAAAAAAAAAATGCAAAATAATTTCGGATTAGTTTTCAGTGTATAACTAATTATAAAAACTTGTGTGTTTATTTCTGTTATTTTTTGTCACTATTCTTCTTGATACGTTGTTATATTTATTATCATTTATTATCGAGCAAAAAAATTATTTTTCAAGCAACAACAACTTATGTCTACATGGGTGGTTGCATTGGTAGTTTTCTTTTTCAAAGAAAACGACGTTTGTCGACATAAGTTGTTTTATCTGCACACACTTTAAGTGTAATTTACATATTGTTTTTTCGTCCTTCTCTAGGATCTATTCCTCTGAAGATTTTTGACTCAAAATTTTATATAAAGTATTTATTGCCCATATCTGCAGGACTGTTAAATAAAACTAGCAGATTCCAGCCCTCGAAATTCGAGCGCAAATTCTAGGAAATTTTATTTTTTCATTAAATGAAGAGCCCAAAAGTATGCTAATCAATTACAGCCAATTCACAAATCAACACAAAAAAGAAACTCATTTTTATTACAAACACATTCACAAATTTAATAAACGCCATACCATTATATAATTTTATGTATGTGTTAGTAGCAACTTTAAATTCAATTTACTCAAAATAAAGGTAAAAATTTAAAAATCTGAAATCGGCTTTCAAATAATATACGTTTGGTCAAAATTGGGATTAAACGGTAGAACAAAACATCAGTCACAAGAAATCGCCTAGCCTATTAATATTATAGATGTTCTAAAAACTTTATATCGAGCCCATAATTTCAAATATAAAATTTTTTGGCTCCACTGAACATTTTGATTTTATGACATACGCGGTTATTCTAGAAAACCGCAGATTTCCCTCTTCAGTAACGATTTCTTTGATTTTGGGACCCATCTCGAAATATGGTTTCCAAAATGAATGTATTTAAGTCAAATCAAGTTTATACAAACAAATGAAGTTGATGTAACAGACCTGTACGTCGCACTGTGGCTCAAATTTTGATTTCATTGGCCAAAAGTCAAATTTTTTTTTGTCATCGATTTTTAAAATTTATACTCCTTTTTGTAGCTTATATATCCAGATTAAGGTAGCCAAAAAATTAGGTTAAACTATTGATAATTGTAGGCGTGGCATGCTGTCAAACTCAACTGTTTTTTTTAATTCAGCAAAAGGTGTTTTTTTTTTGTTTTTTATCAAAAATAAATGGTTACTACTCGCAAGCTATCATCGATATTGGCCTGCGGTCTTTTTTATAATGTTAGTAGGATTATAGTCTTTAGTTTTTGTAAGTAGTCACAGTTCTAACGTTTGATATTAGGGGCGTTATGAAATATTTATGAAACCACTATATTTTTCTCAAATTTAAACTTTAGTGGAATAGAACTTCTAAAGGAAGTAAGGGAACAAGAAACGTATACCACCCGGAGAAAGGCGAATGTATCCTGTTTAACCCTATATATACTTTTGCACCCCCCACGAGCCCCCGGTAGAACACTTTTTTCATTTTAATGAAATTACTCTAAAAAAATTACTCTAAAAAAAATTTTGTTTTTTTACTTTAGACTACGTAAAAGTAAAATAATTAAATAAAATACCTGCGAAAGGGTTTATTGGCTTTGTTTTGATCAGCAAAAAAATAAGTCATAAAATGATCACAATAGGTTCTACAGTAAACAAATGATCTCTTTCTTAATTTACCTGTTGTCAAATTTAAGGGTCAACCAAAGTCATAAACAATTTTATAAGTTTGTCAATAATCGCGGCACTAAACCACTAAAGATAAAAAACCACCCCATATTGGCGAGAAACTAATTAGTTTTACCTGATATTGAAGTCTGGATAACAAGTGCAGTTTTGTTCAATTTAAGTACTACCTGCTATGAAATTAAAGATCAATGTGTGCATAACATGTACCTAAAAATGTATAAAATGACGGATTCTATAAGGGATTACTCAATAATAAGTTAATACTTCAAGTGTACGGACGTATATTCGCAAGTGATAAAAAGTGATAAAAAAGTGATAACAGACGCAAATAAAAATATGGAGAACTTTAGTTATAAAGAACTGGCCGAAGAGTATTTTCGAAACAAAAACCAGGAAGATGTTCTTAGTTACGTTAAAATAAAATTAAACTTAAATTCGTCTAGTACCGAAATACAAGAGCAATTATCTAATTTCGTCAAAGTACTAAAAAAACGATTGAAAGAAGTTAACTACTGTAAACAAAAGTTTTATAATAAAAGTGCAAACTGGTTAGAAGGCCAACTTAATGTTGGTGGAGAAACAGCAAAGCTAGATAAGGCTGGAAGACCACGCAAATCATTGGACAACTGCAGCGATAGATCTAAGAGGCGGAAACTTAAAAATTTTAACGAGGAAATTGGTTCTACAAATATAAAAGAATCTTTTCTACATCAATTACGAGCACAAAACCAATTAACAAAAGTGGATATCATTGAAAAAACTTGTAATGCTAGTCCAGTGAGAACAAAGCGAATTCTTAAAAGTATACCAACTCCGAGCGATGCAAAACAGTTCACAAATGAGGAGGCATTAGCATTATTTCTGGATTTGAAATTAACAAAACACCAATATATTCAGCTCAGATTGCGTGCGATTGAAAAAGGCTCAAATATGTATCCAGCATATCATCACATAACAGCTGCTAAAATAGACTGTTTGCCATCAAAGGACACTATTACAATCACACCAATTTCGGCAGAAGTACAACTACAATCTTTACTTGATCACACAGCCAAACGCTTGCTACAATCAATAACAGGAACTGAGTTAAAGAAATATGGAAACACAAAGTTAATTCTATTTTGTAAATGGGGATGTGATGGTTCTTCGGGACAAAAACAATACAAACAAGTTGTATGTGAAAATATTTCGGACTCAGATATGTTCATGGTATCATTTGTACCATTGCGATTGAAAAAGATTTTGGAAGATTCGGAGCCTTCGAGTAGTACAACGCAAACAATGGATATTTGGAAAAATGAGACACCATCTTCTACGAAATACTGCAGGCCAATCAAATTTGAATTCAAAAAAGAAAGTCATGATGCCATTAACAAAGAAGTTAGTGATATCAATGCCCAAATAGCAACACTACAGCCATTACAATTACAGTTAGATGGGCAGCAAATTGAAGTAAGCTACCAATTAGTGCTGACAATGATAGATGGAAAAGTAGGTCAGGCTTTGACTAACACGAAGGCTGCATCCAGCTGCATTATATGCCAAGCAACATCAAGCCAATTAAACCAAGTCCCGACAAAATCATTCGATAATACCGATGCCTTCGAATTTGGATTATCACCACTACATGCAAGAATACGACTTATGGAACACATACTAAAAATCAGTTATGATTTGGATTTCGGGCCTTCAGGATCAATAAGAAACAACGAAACCAACAAAGAGTTAAGAAGTTCAAAAAAGAAACATGTTCAAGATGAATATCGCAAATTTGGATTGATTATAGATCAGCCAAAACAAGGGTCAGGCAATACAAATGATGGCAATACCGCAAGAAGATTCTTTTCAGATCCAGAAACAGCATCTGAAATAACAGGAGTGGATTTAAACCTTATTTTCAGATTTAAAATAATCCTAGAAGTACTTGCGTGCAATGAAGAAATTGACTCTAGAAAATTTGGAGATTATGCTAAGGAAACTGCAAAAATATATACAACCAACTACCCATGGAGAAATATGTCTGCAACAGTCCACAAAATCCTTTATCATGGAGAAGATGTCATTAAATATCATTTGGTGCCACTTGGAGATCTATCAGAGGAGGCTCAGGAAAAAAGGAACAAGGATTACAGATTTTATAGACAGCACAATACTAGAAAAATGTCACGAAATTCCACAAATGAAGATCTATTTAATATATTATTGGCAACGTCAGATCCGTTCATCTCCAGTATTCGAAATCAATGGAAAGTGGAACATCGGGATTTAGATGAAGAAGCCAAAAAACTACTAAAGAACAGAAATAGCACAGAACAAAATATGGAATATTTGCAATCAATATTTGAGTCTAATGAATAATAATTATAATTGCCTTTCATTGTTATTTAAGTACGAAAAACATAGTATTAGTAAAAAATAATAATAAACAGAACCTACCATTGTTACAAATGCTATTTAAATCTATTGCAGTTTTTATTCTTAAAAGGTTTCCCACATATGAATGCAATGTTTTAATAGATAAGAAAGATTCAAAAAATAAGAACCCATATTTTCATATCAAAATTAAAAAAAAAATTAGAATCATTGCGCTAATGTTTAGCAGATTTATTTAGCTAGTGTAACAAATTAGGCAGCAAACACTAATAAATTTTTCTGTAGTAATAATAATATTCCTTGAGTGTAAGCAAATTGCAAATTTGATAGCAAACATTTTTAATTTTTTAGTAATACTAGTTAAATTTCTAGTGAATTTTACTATTTTGTTGCGTGTAAAAATTTTTTTGAGTGTAAAAATTTTTTTGAGTGTAAGCATTAAAAAAATTTCATTATTACAAAAAATGTTTATAATAATTATTTAACTCCAAATATGACACTTTCTAATAAATAAAAATAAATAAAAAAAAACATATATCACGCTAAAAGTTAAAAAAAATCAAAAGTTAAACTTTGACCTAGAATTCCTTAAAAAGTACTCAATCAATTTAAATGAAATTCACACTGAGTCAAGATCAACTATCTATCTATCTATTAAAAAAAACAGTACTAAAATATTTTGATCGGTTCAAAAGTTACAGAATTTTGGCCAATGAAAAATGATTTTCAGCCACTGTGCGTCGTTGCACAATTCATAAGATTCCCATAATTGTAAAATTGTAATCGTACGAATACTTTCTCTGGCATTTATAGTTGCCATACTGCGTTTTTTGCGTTGTAAACAAAAAAAAAAAAAACTATTTGAAGCAAAAAAGTTCTGTATTAACATTTTTATTAATATTGAAAATTTTCGTCCTCATGTTAGTTACTAGATACTTTTTCAAGCAAGTAAATTTTAAATTTTTTATTTATAGTTGTCTTAAAATTCTTCATAACTCTAAGAACAAAACGGTGTTGACCATCGTCGCTTTTAAAGGTTGGTTTGAACAGATCCTTGTTGAAACCAATGTTTATCTTTAGTTCCCCAAAGTAAAATGGTAACAAGGAGTTTGACTGCTTTAAGTGTTCTTTATTTTTTTTTTATTATTTGTTTAAAATGGATTTCTATTCCAACTAAACCGAAAACATTAGCGTTTAAAATAAAGTATAATAACAACATATTACGAGTATTGTCTTATTGTCTTTTGATTGTCTAGAAGTTGTATTCCTTAAGGTGCTATTACACGATGTGTTTTTACATATGTACTGTCACTTTTTTTATCCATATGAAATTCCGCATGTCTGTCAAAATTTTCTTTTACATACGATTCATAATTTTCGCTATCACACGTGCATATGTATTTTCGTATGACATAACCTCTAAATGTAAACAACAGCTGATTTAATTTGTGAATTTATAAAAATTTGTTGTTAAAAATAAAGTTATATATTTTATATCTTTTTTAATTGTTAATTAATATTAAACAATTTATTTTTCATTCAATATTAATCTTTATAATTTACTGTTTTTCTTTCGCCACAAGCAGTGTTGTATTTTTATACGTTTGTCATGCCAAAATAGAACTTGTTCTAATTGAAATATGTACATGTGATTTTCCTCATGTATTGTACATAAACAATGTTTCATATGTGTCACATGATGTGTACAACTTTTGTTGTGGGAAAATTTGACAGTACATATGTAAAAAACACATCGTGTAATAGCACCTTTAGCTAATGCCACTCGTAACGTATACGTATGTATGTATATATGTTACTTAGTCACAACATATAGTGTAACCACTTTCGTACATATTCGTATGTATGTACATGTACATATGTATGTATGTATATTTCTAACATGTAAGTGAAGTTTAGACAAAACCATAGAACAACTCATATTTATTCCTTGTATCGCTGGTGCTGTTGTGTCATATGGTCTTGTTTTGTCTTGTCTTAAATTCTCGTTCACATATGCGAGTATACATATTACATGAGTAGTTACACATGTACATATGTATGTATGTATGTCATACCTAAAAGTTAATTTTCCGACCAACAAAAAACTTAAGAACAACCCACGCATTTCCTTATAATATGATAGTTTAACTTTTCTATAATAAGTATTCCAAGTTGTTTGTTTTTAATTTCGATATGACAGTTTTTTTCGTTGTTGTGCTTTTTATTTTTTGCCGTATAATTTTATTTACTCTAAGTTTATAACATTGTTTTAGTTGTTGGCCCTTTTTGTTTCGTTTTTTTTTTATATTAAGTGCATTGTAGCGGGTAGTTTTTTCTTGTTGTTGTTCGTTCTCGTTGCAATGAGTTTTGCTTAATTTATTATGAGATAATAAAACAAAAAAATAAAATAATATAAAACACAACAACACGACGAAACATGATGTGATCTTGTATGTTTGTTGTTGTTCTTCAGCATTGTAGAACACAGTCATGCTGCTGATATGAAATATAAGATTTTTTCTTAAAAATTTTTCTTTTTTTTCATTATTATTATTTTTATACACTCAGTGTCAAAGAAGAAAATTTTATGTCATAATAGATTTTCAAAGTAATTTATCAATAAATGTGGAGGGTGGATTATTTTCGGATTAGTTGATAAATTTATTGTTTGCCATATAAAAGTGATCAATTCAAAATGGTAATCTTTTGAAATATATATCTTTTTTTTATTTTTTTTTGATATTTCTTTAGATTTTTCTATTATATATTTAATTCTGAAAGGCTAGATGGAAAAACTAATGCATGATCATGATGAAATGAATTTTAAAATGTCTTATATGCAACAATGTATGTATGTACACAAAGATAACAAATATATTATGGCTACCGAATTTATAGGCAATAAAGTTAATAACCGAATTTTTGGTTGATTGGGATTACAAATCTGTTGTCTTAAGTTTTGAATATTTGATCATAATAGAAAATAAATAGCTGCTATTAAGTTTCTGTTGATACAATAGAAACACAGTGTTATATACAGTGGGTTACAAAATTCTATATCTGTCAATTTTGTGTTTTAATAATTTCGCGTTAATCCTAAAATTATGATTTTTTTTTTTGCGAAATCACTCCTTGGTGTGTTCTCTATCGAAAGTTAACAAATTTGTTACAAAAAATGCGATTAAAAAAATAGACAACGGATTTTTTTGTTGTTTTTAGTGATGCTAAAACTGTTCTTAGTGATGGAAACTTTTAAACTTCTGTGCCAGAATAGATTAAAACAATAAAAATAGAATATTGTATGAACGAAAATGTATAAAATCTTGAACGTTATTTAAATATTTATAATTTCTGACGTTTTCTTTCTTCTTTTTTTTAAACAAATTTTAAATTTTAATATTATATTTAATTATTATAAAATAATGGGCAAGAATAAAGTTTTGTAAAGAGTTAAAAACTAGAATAATTGGCGATTTTACTGCTGGTCTTAAGCAAAAAAAAAAATTGTGAGAAATATTCTATGAATAAATCCATAATATCAAAAATTCACAAGAAATATCGTGAAAGAGATACGGGGACGACTCAATATTTCGACGACATGTCCCGTAAAACGGGTCGAAGTCAAGGAAATTTAATAGCAAATTAAATAACAATCTGTGCTCGAACTGTTTTCCGCCGAGCAATTCAGGCTGATTTTAGTTGTTATTATCCTGTGAAGAAACCACTGATGTTAGAAAAAACAAGTAAACAATTATAGTCGGTCTAGATCGACTATACGATACCCTATACCATGTGCTTAGAGATCCTATCTCTTAGGTCCAACTAATTAGATATAGAAAATAATCATGAACCAAATTTGAGCGGACTTTTTGCCATTGAATATGAAAAAGTTCATATCGGATGCTATATCTACATGGGGACTAGGTCGAAAAATGGACCGATCCTGATCATATTTGGTAAAGTCACTTATATTTTGACAAAATATAAACCAACAAACTTTGAGAAAAATCTGTGCAATATATTTGTTATTTGATAGATTTATGTAAAGATCGGGAAGCAGCTTTATATGGGGGCTATGACTAAGAATTGTCGTATAGTGTTTATTTTTTGACTACTGATTAATGGTTGTAATAAACATATACAAACCCAATTTGACCGAGATCTATATGATAATTTGGATCTTATGGCAGTTTATGTCGATTTCATAGGGGTCATTTATATGGGGACTAGGTCTGAACATGGGCCGAATTTCACCAATTTCCATCTGTGAAAATCAAGATCACACCCTCAGTAGGTCAGCTGGATTGCTTAGTTTTAGTGGAAATGATTCACTGACATCCTGAGCAGGTTGTCATATAAAATCATCAAAAATCGGTTCAATAGTTCCCAAGATTTCAAGTAAATGTTAAAAACTCTTGAAAAAATTGATTTTTCTATGTTGTTCTTGTTATTGTTGTTATTATAAATTTTGTTTCTTATGTGTGATAGCTATAATTGTTGCTGTCGTTGTGATAGTTATGTTTATAGAATTTGTTTCATTAGTTTCAAGTCATGCGTCTTAAAGTCGGCTCGACGACGCCTCTTTCTTATATTAGTATAAAAAATGGTTAGAAAACAAGAGAAAATGTATTTCAATCAAAGAATTGCTATTAAAAATATTACTAATAAAAAATAAATAAAATCTTGCGTTTTTTCTAATACTCTTTATGGCTCTACCAATTTAAAAGCAGGGCTTAGCCGATTTCTTTTCTCTTAAATTTTTCAGAAAAAAACATAATTTTCTTTATAAAAAAACAATAAATAAGAAATTATAATTACAATGGCGAAAAAAGAAAAATCCTTAACTCTAATTTAAAATTGTATTAGAACTTAAAGGTTAATTATTGACAACTGTATTAAAATGGTAACCGTACCCAACAGTGTTTATAATAAGATTAAACACATCCGAATTTAACACTCTCACTTGTTTAATTTAAATTGATAATGGATATTTTCTATTGTCGTATAAATAGTAAGCGAAGGAAAAAATTTATTAAACGTCTATAATTTTCTGGAATAACAGCGTTAAGCAACAAACCTTAAAAAGCTGTAGATCTATGCTAAACGTTTAATTTCTTTTGAACGTTATTAGTGACGATGTTTGTTCTGGTTTCCTGATCAACAATATTTCATTAAACATCTCTCAATGGCCAAGCCGTTTCTTCTCACTCTTATCCGTCCAGTTTTATAGATCAAATTATGCGAACGGTGATCCGCTGACGAATGTTTATTAAATTTAATAAGCTTTATTAGATTTTTTGATTTTTTCTCAAATACAAATGTCAGCAAAAATAAAATAATGAGATTTTTTGAACACAATTATGCACAATTATGCATTAAATTTTGATGTGTAAACATCTATACGCGCAGGGGGTAAAAATCTATTTCACAACACAATCACAAAAACACCGTAACCGTGAGCCGTAATACAAAATCGGTGTGACTTATGATTGTATTGGTGAAAAAATTATGATATGTAATAACCTATTTGAAAATGAAAATTGGAAAATGAAAAATAAAACTGAAAAATGAAAGATGAAAAATGAAAAATAAAAAATGAAAAATGGAAAAAAAAAAATGAAAAATAAAAAATTAAAACTTAAAAATGAAAAATAAAAAAATAAAAAATGAAAAATTAAAAACGATAAATGAAAAATAAAAAATGAAAAATGGAAAAAAAAATGAAAAATTAAAACTTAAAAATAAAAAATAAAAACTGAAAAATTAAAAACGAAAAATGAAAAAAAATTAAAAATGAAAGTTAAAAAATAAAAAAAATTAAACACGAAAAATGAGAAATGAAAAATAAAAAGTGAAAAACGAAAAATGAAAAATAAGAAATGAAAAACGAAAAATGAAAAACAAAAAATTTAAAACGAAAAATAAAAAATTAAAAATTAATCAGCTGAAATAATAATTAATAATAATAAATATTTTTATATTAGAAGAGCCCCTGCAGTTGATTATTAAAAGCAAAGACAGGAACTTCATGCACTAAAAAATTGTGTTTTAGGCGCCTAAAATATGCGCTAAAAATCTTTAAATATGCACTAAAAATTAAAAAAATATGCACTTAAAATTTTTTTAAACTTTTATTTAAATCATATTTAAATTCAGACTCTTTGTTCACTTAAAGATAAATACACTGGCGGTCATGAAAACCGCACCACTTCACTTATGGTACGAAATAAAACGCAAAGCTACTGATCAAAAACCCGAAAACAAAAAATTGATTTCAGCTTTACAGTGCGTATGGTACAGCGTTATTAACGAAGAAACCATGAAGGTCCTTATTGACTCCTTGCAATCAAGGATAATGGCTGTTATAAAGGCTGTAAGAGGAGTAAAATCGTACTAATATACTTTTTTTTTCGTAATTTGATGTTACTTTTAGTAAAAAAATTTATTATTAAGAGATATTAAGCAGTTCTATACTAAAAAACAAGCTTATAAAAATTTTGATTTTTCCGATTTTTTTTTTGGAAAAACTAACGTATATGCAACTTCCAGAAATATATTTCTTATTTTTTACCTTGTACTTGAATTGAATTTTCTTCATGTTGAAAATTAAATTGTAAGAGACGATAACATAGTTTTAAGCGTTCTAAAAAAAATATGCAACTATGTAAAAACGTAAAAAATACATTTAAATGAAATAATAGAAAAAGACATGGCAAAACTTGAATTTTACACAAAATAATGCGAAATATGACACAAAAATATGCATTTATAGGAAAATATGCAAAAATATTAATTTTCAGCAAAATATGCAAAAATATGCATTACCGAATCGATGCCATTTTAACGCAAATTCTTTTATTCGCAAAGATATTTTGTTTATATTGTGCTTAGACTAACGACAAAAAACTTGCATTTGCATGAAGTTCCGCTCTCTGATTATAAGTGATACATATATGACGCTTTCTGTTTAATTTTAAAAAAGTGTCATAAAAATTTTTAATTAATAGATGTTTACACATCTCCCCTGTGATCGGATTCACATGATTTTTTTCATCTTCATCTACTTTTCAAATGGTTTTGTTAATGGTCTGTAACTCCATAGATTAATAAAAAATCTATAATAATAGGCAAGGCGATTTCGATAAAAAATATACCATACGAAAGGTATTTTTTTTGCAGATGTCCACCATATTTACAGATGTGCACTAACTGATAAATTTTTTTGAATAAAATTCATTTAAAGCTTCAAATATTTAAGCTTCAAATGCAAAACTATACAATGCTGTGTGCGGGTTTATTAAATTTGTTTTGAATTGTGAATAGGCTAAAATTGATTAACATAACTTTTGGCTCTTACAAAATTATTTATTAACAAACCCAGTTAAATATAAGTAATGAAACTTAACGAATTTTATTTAAAAATTCAATATTTAATATTTAATATTTAATATTTTTATTAATATAGATTGAAAAACTATAGATAAAAAAATTGAATGAAAAAATAAAATTTCCTAGAATTTGCACTCGAATTTCGAGGGCTGGGCTCTGCTAGTAAATAAATTAATAGCTTAAAATCGCGAAAAATGGAAATATGTACGAGCCAGCAGATTTTGCTACCATTAACTATAATTAAGAGTATAATTAACCTATTAGATCAAATCTTCGAATGCATTAACATCACAATGACCATCATTTCTAATAAAAATTGGTCGGCTCATTTACTTTGTGTGAAAATGTAATCAATTCATCGTATATGTTGTGTCTTTCTAAAACGAAGGTTAAATTGAATGATCAATTTAAAATTTTAATAAAAATAAACATTTAAAACCTCCCACGGGGATAATAGATGGATGATATGTCAAAAAATTAGGCTCCTTGATATCCAGTAGGCATTATTTTTAGATGTTTTGTACTTAAAACTAAAAAGCAACATTGCCTAAACCCTCAATTTTTTTTTATTTTTAAATTTTGAAACATACATACATATATCCTTTATTGATTAATGATGTATTGCATATTATTTGACACAGCGTGTATAAATTCAATTGTATTGTTGTACTTATTACATTGTTCTTGTTGTTGTTGTTTGTATATATTTATTTATATGTAGTACCTCCATATAATTGTACACAATTTTATTAGAGACATGCTCATATTCTTACGCTGGGTCATACGCACAAACGGCGGGACAGACAGACGGACAGACAGACAAACAAACATCATCTTAATTGGTCATGAGCAATTTATTAATAATTACTTTTTACATTTTATTTTACTTGAATGCTTCATGTTTTTGATAAAAATTATTTAATTTTTTATTGTTTGAATGGCTGAACAAGTAAATTTTTATAGTGGATGATGGATGCATGCTGGATGTATAGACAGACAGACAGACAGACAGACAGACAGACAGACTGAAAGTAACATTCAAATTCATATGAACTTGTATACTTTATAAGTTATTTTCGAATCCATAGAATATCGAAATGTATAGAAATGAAAAGTCAGTTGGTTGTTATTTAACTCTTAACATTCGTATAGACATATTTCGAACTATGAGAATTTTTTTTTTAAATATATGAATGAATGAACGAATTAATCACACGCATTCACATTACTCTACCCACAAACTAACAAACAAATAAACAAACAAACAAACATAAAACTACTCGTACCACCGAGAAAAGATGAACAAAATTTTGAAACAGAAGCTGTGTGGCAGCCGTATTAAGAGTACGAGTATGTATGGATGTTGACGATGTTCATGTTAAACAATGTCATATTTTTTGAGGGTTGATTCGGGATTTTGGAGTAAAATCTAAACTACTACTTTTACTGTTTTTTTGTCATTTGTTTTTTGAAGTATATTTTTCGTATTGTTTGTACGTTTGTGTGAAGCAGCACTCATAAGTATTACAAATTTATTTCAAAAATGAAAATAAAAAAAAAGTTTCATCCATGTCGCCTTACATCAAATTTTTATGAGTTTTCATGCGACCATTTCAATCACATCACTTCACATCCTTATGCAAAGTACTCGACGTTAAGCCCTCCACACTCTACGCTACTACACACACTCCAATCTACACTCCACACAACAACAATACACAAATTTTACATTTCTTTTGTTCCATAAATAAAACATTCATTCCTTATTTTTTTCGAAACGTAAAGAATTTTTTTTGTATTTTGCTTTTTTTTTTTAACATTGGTATTTCAAAAAGTATTGTCAAAGTGCTAAATGAAGAGGAGGTTGGAAGGGAGTTGGGGGTGAGGATGCTGTTAGAGTAGATGGCAACTGGGTGGAGGGGTGTGGGTTGGGGGGTTTTTTACAGGGCGAGGGTGTATGAATGTGATTCCAAATGTATAGGGAATTATGTGTGTTTTTTATTGAATTTATATGTAGAGCAAGCCGAACATATGAAGATAATGATACGAAATAGACGAGGGTGGTTAGATAAGTTAGAACAAATTCAATAAGGATAATTTTAAATTTCCGTATCCCCGGATATTTAGGTTTAACAACTTTTAACTTAAGTTAATAAATTTTAATAAAATATAAAATCCATAAAAACTAGACTGATGATTACAGAATCAAGTGCCGATTATTGAGTACCCGGGTACTCTGAATTATTTTTTACTTATTTCGGGTTATCGATTTCAATATAGAATATCAATTTTGAAGCACATACACTTGATGTATTCAAAATAAAAACCGGAAAAAGTCGTAGATGAAGTAATTCAAATATTTTTAAAGTGAAATTTATTATTTTCAAATCATAAATCGTGAACACAAAGCTATGGTGTTCTGTATGCTTTGGGTGGAAATATGGAAAAATTCTTCAAAGATTTTCTTCGAATGGCTTATCGAGTACCCGAGTAATCGGACATTTTATACTTCTTTATAGTAATCGATCCCGATATAGAGTATCAATTTTGAAAAACATACACAATGTATTCAAAATATAAATTGGAAAACGCCGTAGGCGATGTAATAATAATGTTTATGGTGTAAATTCAATTATTTCTAAATCACAAATTGTGAAGTTATGCATGCTTTGGGTGAAAGTGTGGAAAAATTGTTTAAGGTGTTACTTAAAAATTTGTTTCATGATTACAGCATCAATTGCCGATTATAGAATACCCGAGTAAGCAGAGCATTTTATCTTGTTTCGATTAAGGTGTTCTGCATACCTTAATTGATTAGGGAATGAATGGGCGATTATCGAGTACCCGAATACCCTGAACTTTATAACGTATTTTGAATTCTCGTTGCCGATATTCAGTATCATTTAAAAAAAAAAAACATACACTTGATGTTTTGAAAATATGAAGTGGCAAATGCAGTAGGTGAAGTAATAAAAATGTTTGTATGGCGAATTCAGTAAATAATGTCAATCAAAATAAGTTCCCAAATAAAAATGGAAACTTTAAATGGACAAGGATTTCGGAAATAATATTTATACCCTCTACCACTATGTGGTTTAGGTATAATGACTTTGTGCTGCTGTTTGTAACTACCAAAAATATTTGACCTAGACCCATCTTTTATTATACCGATCGACTCAGAATCACTTTCAGAATCACTTTCTGAGTCGATTTAGCGATGTCCGACCGTGCGTCCGTCCGTCTGTGTGTCCAGCTAAACTTTGTAATCAACCTACAGGTCGCAAATATGAATATATTTCGATGAAATTTTGTATATAAGCTTTTATCGGCCATAGGATGAATGCTATTGAAATTGGTGAAATTCGGTCCATGTTCAGACCTAGTCCCCATTCAAATGACCCTTATGAAATCGACAAGAATTGCCATAAGATCCAAATTATCATATAGATCTCAGTGAAATTGGGTTTGTATATGTTTATTAAATCCATTAATTAGTAGTCCAAAAATAATCCCTATAGGACTATTCTTAGTCATAGGCCCCATATAGAGCTGCTTCCCGACCTTCACTTAAATCTATTAAAAAACAAAAATATTGCACAGATTTTTCTCAAATTTGGTTTGTATATATTTTTTAACAATATAAGTGACTTTACCAAATATGGTTAGGATGGGTCCATTTTACGACCTAGGCCCCATATAATTAATTAATAAAAATGCCACTCAAATTTGGTTTATGCTTATTTTTTATATCGAATTAGTTGGACGGAAAGATAGGGTTTCTAAACCATGGTATAGGGTATCGTATGGTCGGTCTAGACCGACTATAATTTTCTTACTTGTTTTGAAATAATTTATGAATTAAGTAAATTCATTGAGAAAAAATTTTTAACTTTTTAAATAAATTTTAAAAAATAATTTAGTGACATTTCGGTTATTCGCTTACTTAAACTACTATCCAGATATTCTAAAACCAATATTTTAAAACCGATATGAACAATAAATAAAAGAATGAATAATTATTTCGTACCAAAAAATTTTGCGATACCCCACGATTGACCCTCGTACACAAAAACAGAAGTGATTTTGATTTTTATTTTCAAATTTCTGTAATTGTTGTTGTAGGTTTTTTCAAGAAGGGAGAACAATTTGATTTTGGGACACGATACAAAAGAAAAAATTAATTTTCTTATTTCAACAACTGTATTGGATCCTTAACAATGTATTTATTTCTTCATATAAAATTCTATATAAAAATGTTCGTTTACACCAAACTATTTTAATATAAATTGGTATACCATTTCATTGTACTGCGAACAATAACTAGGGATGGCATCCCACCCTCAGAAATCCAAAAAAAAAAAAACGTCCTCATAGAAAAAGCTTTTTAATTTTCAATAAAATATCTTTACACACGTATTAGTGCTAGTTATGCTTTCCTAATTTACGGCTCCGAACACAAAGGTTCGTCATAAAATAAAACTAGACTAGAGATATACGAGTATAATGGCTTAAGGTTAAAAACTTTGATATATAAAATTCATACAAGAAAATAAAAAAACAAATCTGTTTGTTTTGAAAAACTTTAATGTCCAAAGCAGATAAATCATAAAATATTATAGCACTACATCCAGCCCATATCCCCCCACTCTCACTCATTTAATGCTCTAAAAATAACACCTTTTTGTTATTGTATTTCTTTTTTTTTTTGATTATATTGAGACTTTAAGTTCACTTTGTGACAAATATACTTAAATAAGTATATACAACTTACATAATTCATTTAAATACATATGTACCTTTCTAGACACACACACACACACCCACTCATACATATACAAAGCATCAATGTTTTATAAGTATTTAAACAGGTGGAGTTTTTCAGAAGTGAAATTATTTTAAGTTCTGGATTTAATGGAATTTTCAGTTTTACCGTTGTTGTTGAGGGGCAGGAAATGTATTTTATATGTTGTCACTTTGGTCGGAGTACATAATATATCAAACAACTTTAACAGATTCCAAGGAATGAGCTAAAAGATTGATTCGTTTTTAAGATTTTTATGAATGTTTTTTACAATAGAAGGTGAATTTCTTGCAAAGGTTATATAATTTTTTATTATTTTTTTTTTTTAATTTTCTGTACTAAATTTTCTTTATAAATTTGAATTCGTTTTCTGAGAATGAGAAGAATTTAAAAAAAATTGGGAACATTTTTTAAAAATGTGTGAAATTTGTTTAAAATCGATTTTCTTATTAGAAAAGTTTTTTTTTATTAACAAAAAATTTCCTTAACAAAACTTTGTTCATTTTTTTAAAATTTTTTAAATGTGTGAAATTTTTGAAAAAGTTTATTTTCTTATAACAGAAAATTTTCATTGTTACTAATCTATAATATTAACAGGTAATGCACTTCTTGTTACCCATGTTAGTTTGTCAGTTTTAATCCTATTTTGGCCAAATATCACTCATTTGAAAGTTATTTCTTTTTAGCTATGCACCAGATTTACAGATTTTTAACACATCCATAAATTTATACAATGCTGTGTGTGTGTTTATTCAATTTGCTTATGTGTTTGCAAAAAGCCCTGTGGTGAATTGAAAAATGACAAAGTGTTGAATTGTGAATTGGCCAAAATTGATTAAATGAAAAAATAAGATTTCCTGGAAGCTGCACTCGAATTTCGAGGGCTGGAATCTGCTAGTCTATAATATTAATAGGTAAGGTAATTTCTTTTGACCGATTTTTTGTTAAACAGTTTTCTCCCAATTTTGACCAAACGTATCTTATTTGAAAGGTATTTCTTTTTAGCAGTCCACCTGACTTACAGATTTTAAAATTTTTTTTGGAGTAAAATGCATTAAAGTTGCTACTAACACATATTTAAATAAAATTATGCAAAGCTATATGTGCGGTTATTAAATTTATTAATGTGTTCGCAAAAAAAAAATGAGTTTGTGTTCTTCATTGACAATAATAATTGTGTTAAATTGAAAAATTATTTTGGACATGAACCAAAAAATTGTTGAATTGTGAATTGTCTAAAATTGATTAGCATACCTTTAGGATCAATAATTTATTAAATGAAAAATACAATTTCCTAGAACTTCCACTTGAATTTCGAGGGCTGGAATCTGCTAGTATATTTGATTTTCCTATAAGAGAATAAATTTGCTTAAAAAAATTTGTAAAATTTATTTAAAATTTGTTTTAAAGTTTACTAAAAATTTGTTTTAAGATATGTTAAATTTTGGTATGAAATCTAATATTCCTTTAAGAAAAATTAGTACCAAAAATTTTAATCAAACGTTTGTAAAAATTATTAAATATTTTTGTTGTTTTTAAATGATAAAAGCTTAAATATTTTATTGATTGTAAAAATTTTTAAAAAGTTGAAAATTAACCAATTTTTTTATAACTATCTTTATTTACAATCAATTGAGAAAAATAACATTAATTATTGATTTCCATTGGAAACAACAAAAATATACATACAACCCAATAGATTATTTAGTTTTAGATAAAATTTATAAATATAGAGAATTTAGCTACAAAATGGCAAATCCAAGATATGGAGTCTTTTAAGCCGTCTTCCTTTGTCTGTGTCATTAAGAAGATTTGAAAACAATTTCATCAATTAAATGCTGTAATAAGTAAGCATTATGCCTGTCGTAGTTTGGTTTTCCTTTTTGAAGGTAATCAAGAAAAATTATACCACACTCATCACCAAAAAAACAGAAACAATAACCTTGCATATGGATGGCACAGTCTTTGCCTTCTTTAGACACGATTCTCCCATTTCAGTCCGTTGTTTCAAAGACAATGGTGTCTTTGGTGACCCCCACTGAAATTTTTCGGCAAACATTTTCGTAGAATATTTTAATTCTTAAATGTCCTCTTTTAAAGGATATTTTTTGATTTTCTCGAAAAAAGGGTCAAATTGACCCATAAAGAGACCAGTTAGAGGGTTAAGATCTTCCACAAAATAATCCTCATACAATTCCATAATACAACTCTGACCATAAGAATTCTCTCAGACATTAACTTACAGCATTTTTTTCATAAAGTATAATGCTCCCTTCGACCAAAAAATGAAAACTTTGACCCACTGTAAAAAAATACTCAGACGTGCTGGACCATAAGTTTGTTCTACAAAAATGATCTACTCAACATACCCTTTCAGAATTATAGGGTCGCTATTCTGTTCCAAAAATGCTGTTGGACAGTGTAATTAAATAAGTTAAATGGCATACGACAGATAATTGTCCAACCTATGAAATAAGAATTTCAGCAAGGCACTACGCCTTACTTATGGGTTATCAAAATTGAAATTTGTTACCGGCATGAAAAAAATCATGTTTATTTCAACTAGAAAACATGATTTTCAACAATTTTATATTTTTTATGTTTCTTTTTCAAGGTTTTAAAATTATTATCCATAAAAAAAAATTTTTTTTCCATCAATATTGAAACATAGTGAAAAAATAGACAGTTGGTAAATAGCGATTCAGCTGAAGAAACGCAAAGCAAACAGTAATATTTGTTTTCTATAATATACTGAATAAATACATAAATCAGTAGAAATAAAAAAAAAAAACGATTTGTTAATTAATTTTTTTTTCATATTCTAGCTGAAACTGGACCAAGTTGCCTAAAAAATGTGATTTTTTTTTGAAAACTGAAAATCGGTCAACTTTGAAGGGTAATATCTCCTTTACTAAAAATTTCATTTTATTGAAGTTAGCACATTTGTAATGTTTGAACAATTTCCTATACGATGATATTCAAAATATCGTTAGCGAACATGCGCGACGTTCCTTTTTTTATTGTGAACAAACGCGGCACCCATCTTGAGTTCAGCTAGCTTATGCATCTTCAATGGACGATTGTTGATTTTCTTAACCGCTTTATGGAGTGACCACTTCAATTTGTCGACTACTACGGTGTTCATCTTGGCAGCTCGTATGGCCCCGATTAAGCTCTGCCACCCAATATTTTAGAGTCGTAAACGAAGGAGAAACTCCCCCAGAGCAGAATCTAGCTCCACTTGGTTGCACTGTTTCCAAATTCAGTGTGATCGTTTACTTCAATTTATAAGGTTGCCACTTTCCTCCAAAATATTTTTTTTTCAAACCACTGCCGCCATCTATACGTCAAGTTGGGTTGTTCTTGGACCGCCCTCTTACTTTGTCAAAAATATTTTCTTCAAGAATAATAAAAGGTCATGATTGTTGGTCTGTGCCAACTTGTTGTTACAAAAATATAAATACAACAACAAAAAAGTAAGAAAATTATAGTCGGCCTATACCGACTAAACGATATCCTATACCATGCGTTTAGAGACCCTATCTCATATATCCAACTAATTAGATATAGAAAATAAGTGTAAACCAAGTTTGGGTGGCTTTGTTATTAATTTTGTTTGCCTTTGGATATGAAAAAGTTCATATAGGATGCAATATTTATAAGGGGACTCGGTCGAAAAATGGACCAATCCTGATGATATGTGGTAAGGTCACTTCTTTTTTTGCAAAAGCATATAATCAAATTAAATTTAAGAAAAATATGTGCAATATTTTTGTTTTTTTGATAGATTTCAGTGAAGATCGTTAATCAGCTTCATGTGAGGGCTATGACTAAGAATTGTCATATCTGTGGTCACAAGCATTAAGCGCCTAAGTCGAAAATCATGCTTTCAAAAAAAATAAATTTTTACATAAATGTAATTATTAATATCATTCTTTAAAAAAGTGTTAGAGATATGGTGATTTCACGTAAATATAAAGCGTTGTTAGTAGAATATGATAGCATACATAACTCAAACTGTTCTTAAGTCGACTTAGGCGGTTATCGCTTGTGACCACAAATATATGGTTTATTTTTGGACTATTGATAAATGGATGCAATAAACACACACAAACTTAATTTTTACTGAGATCTATGCGACAATTTGGATATTATGGCATTTTAATTCGATCTCATAGGGGTCATTTGTATGGGGACTAGGTACGAATATTAACCGATTTTCATCGATTTCAGCAGCATTTATTCTATGAGCGATAGAAGCTTATGTACTAAATTTCATCAAAATGTATTCATATTTGCGACCTGTAGTTTGATTACAGACGGACGGACATACAGACATCTCTAAATAGGTATAACAAAGATGGGTCTAGGTATTTTTGATAGGTACAAATATCAGCACAAAGTCATTTTACTCTGACCACATAGTGATATAGGGCATAAATAATGGCAGATTCGATTAATCTCTTTTAATGTTCTATAATACACACATACTTATGTACATTAGACTGGTCGCAAAAAAATTGTTTTCTTTAATTGATATCTGTGCGTTATCTAAAATATGAGGTTTGCTGTCATAAATGCGGTCTTCACTTTTTAGCTCGATCCGACGGTGCCTAGTGGGCCGTGTGATTATATGGGGAAAATATGGTTTTTTTAGATTTTACGAAAATTTCGTTATACAGTTTAATTTATTCGACAAGTTCAAAATCGAATAAAAACTAGATTTGATGGAAATTTTTTTCAATTTTAAGAAATTGATGAAAGCAATAATTTTTTGGTCTCTATACCTATATGTATTCAGACATGAAGTATTCTTTTATTACCACGTTGTTAACCTATTGCGCAATGAGACCAAAGATGAAATTTTTTTTTATATTATTTCGAAAACTCCTTTTTTAAGTTTTAAAATATTTTCTTAAACAAAATTTCAAAAAATGGATCTGGCACTTTAAGGTTTTGTTCAATATATGTTAGAGATTAACTGTATGAATTTTTAAGTAAATTCCTCTGCCAGAATATTTTTTGCAGATTTCAAGAAATATTAGATTTTGATGTGCAAACGCGCAGGGGGGTAAATTTCTATTTCACAATACAACAACAAAAACAGCGTAACATGTAATGCGTAAGACAAAATCGGTGTGACTTATGATTATATACTGTTTGAAAATTAAAAATGAAGAATAAAAAATTAAAAATAAAAATGAAAACTGAAAAATGAAAAATAAAAAATAAAAAATGAAAAATATAAAATGAAAAATGAAAAATCATAAATGAAAAATGCAAAATGAAAAATTAAAAATAAAAACTGAAAAATGAAAATTAAAAAACCAAAATTGAGATTTATAGCATGAAATAAAGACATCCCCTGATGAAGAAGCCATACAAGCTTAGAAACGTTGGGAAAAAATTGCAAAAAAATTTTGTTTGCATTTAAATTGTGACTAACCAAAAACCAAAAAGAAAAGTAAAAAATTAAAAATGAAAAATAAATAATGAAAAATGAAAAATTAAAGACGAAAACCGAAAAATTAAAAATGAAAAAAAAAAATTAAAAATAAAAAATGAAAAACGAAAAATGAAAAATGAAAAATAAAATAAAAATGAAAAACGAAAAAATGAAAAAATGTAAAATAAAAAACGAAAAATTAAAAATAAAAACTAAAAAAGAAAAATTAAAAATTAATGGGTTTAAATAATAAATAATAATAAATATTTTTATATTAGCAGATCCTCGGCAGTTGATTGCTTTACATAGATGACGCTTTCTGTTTGATTTTAAAAAGTGCCATAAAATATCTTTTATTACTAAGTGTCATCTCCCCTGTGATCGGACTCAGATGATGTTTTTTTCAGTAAATGTACTCTTTCTATATACTTTGTATCAAAAATTAATCACTGTTCTACTTTTAAATGTCATATTTTATCTTAATAGCCTACGGTTTCGGAAAAAAATAATATGAACCCATTAACCCTTTTGGAGTTGGGGTCACATATGACCCCAAGCTAATAAAAGACAATTTATACAAAAAATTCAAATATTTTTTAAGTGCTGTTGAATTTTTAAAAGCGCTACTTAAAATATAACCGTTTCCAAAATTTTAGATAAATCCGAGAATGTTAACCCATTATTTGCCAAGGCCAGCTTTGGATTTTATGACATTTTTCAATAAAGATTACCATTGTACATACATATATACATAAAATAATTTTATTTTGGTTTATTTAATTTTTTTTAATTTCTTTTTCGGTTGGGTTTAACATTATTTTCAAAATTTTTTTGATTTTAACAACAGAATTTGATTTCATTTCGGTTATTAATACCAGAAATATTTAAAATATAGTTTTTCTTTTAATGTAAAAGATAAATCTATAATATTAATAGGCTAGGCGATTTCTTGTGACTGATGTTTTGTTCTACTGTTTTATTCCGATTTTGACCAAACGTATATTATTGGAAAGGTATTTCTTTTTAGCCGTTTTGCAGATTAACAGATTTTTAATTTTTTTCCTTTATTTTGAGTAAATTGCATTTAAAGTTGCTACTAACACATACATAAAATTATACAATGCTATGTGTATGTTTATTAAATTTGTTAATGTGTTTGTAATACAAATGAGTTTGTTTTTTGGGTTGATTTGTGAATTGGCTATAATTGATTAGCATACTTTTAGGTCTTTATTTAATGAAAAAATCTGCTAGTAATTCTAAATACGCATTTGTTTCTATCATATTAACAAACAATTTTTAACAACGACTGTAAATAGAAATTGTTGTAATAGAAATTGTTATTGTTACCACAGATATTTGGGATATACTGGCCTTAATTCAGTTGCAACAATTGAATTAGTTTAATAATTTGTATTGAGGATTTTATTGATAATGATGTATTATGAAAAAAATTTATTTTATTTTAAAATATATTAGAATTGCAATAATATATCTGAATAAATAAATCTTATTTTTAATGCCAAACTTTTTTCAAAAAATTATTTCTCTGTGTGTAGTTCGGTCTAAACAAAAGTATGTAAATTCAAAATATTAATTCGTTCTAAAATATATTCAAATTATTTAATGTGATTTTTGTTGAAATCTTCTTGATATTACAGTTTAGTCGCCCAATTAACATGAGAGAAATTTTTATTTGGATTGGTCTCAATTGACTTGAAATAAGATAACAATAGCCGTTTACAAAACACAGCCACACTAAATTTTTAATAATTAATGAATTCGTGGAAATATCCTTTGATGGTGATGTTTTTAAAATTTTTCTTTGTAAAGGCCGTAATTTACAAAAAAACATATGTCGGTATAACAAAAAAAGAATATAAAAATATAAAAAAAAAACAACAAAAGCAATACAAATAATCGTATAAAGTGAAGATAAGATAATTTATTACCTTAGACTGTGGGAGATCCTATTGCGCCATCAACATACACCATATGTAATCGTATGAACCAACATTTGCTTCATACTTTCTAACCCCTGGCCTTATCCTTAAGGATTCTCACGCTATTGTTTCAAAACATTTACTCACAAGTAGGTGTAAACTTAACAAAGTTTTATTTTTTTTTTAAATTTTAAATAAAATAAAAAAAAAAAAAATGAAAAATACAAGAAATAAAAAACATATTCTAATAAATATTCTTGACATAAACTCCCCCATAAAACTTAAGACATGTCATATTTTTTATTTAATGATACGAGTTTGTATTTTCGACTGTACGTACGACTCATTTAATTGTACTTTTTAATGAATTAATTATTAGAAGAACAAAATCATACTTGCGTTCATTTAGAAGTCGTATGAGTTCTCATGTTGTATTCAAAGAAAGTTGTTTTAATTTAATTATATGTATTCAATCATAATTGAATGTATGATTTTTTTTTATTGTATCTCCAGTTGATGGTTGGGTTGAAAATATGAAAAAATTATGAGTACCACCGACCTAGTTTTATAAACCGTTTTGATAAGTAGACGAATCGAAGAACGACTTAATTTTTTTTTTTTTTTTGTTATTTTTTCTTTTGTAAATTTTTAAATAACTAACTGTGTCTTGTACTTTGGCCTATATAGTTTCTGTATCTAACTTATGCCCTGTTCACGCTGGATATTTAAAGAAAATGTAAAAAATAACTATTATTTAGAAAAGATAAAAAATAAATGAGACAAAATCAAAAGAACTATTATAATTGAAGTCACGATCTGACTTCATAAGCAGTCACAGCGCCACTATGTCAGATTAACAATTAAACTGCTAGGAAATTTTTATTTTTTTTGCGTATTCCTTGTTAATAATGCAACATTTCTAAATAAAAGTGTCTCAAAAACATACATTTTTTCAGCACCAACAGCCGTGGTATATATGACCCATTGATCGTCAACGGTTATTATTTGTGAACAAGTGATTTACTTCGATCAAAGCGAGCGTAGGCATACCCCGTTTAAGGTTGTAGATTGATTCCAGAATAACGTAACGTCAACTGAAACAACGTTATATGGGACAATAAAATATCTTGGTAAAAAAAGTTATTTTACCAATTTATGAAATATTGCAAATCAATTTTCTTTAATACATTTAGATTCTTAGAATTTGAATTTAAATCTTTAAGAGAATACAATACCAGTCGCATTTTCTAATAAAAAAACTTTGTGAGTCCGTTCACAGGAGAGATGTGTAAACACATAGTAATTAAAGATTTTTTCAGTTGGAAGTACTTGTGCTTTTAGTAAATTTTTTTTCAATTTAGAGTTGTTTAGCCTAAATTAATTAGCTGTTATACTTTTATATTGTTATATTTGTGATTGTGTTATACTTTTTGGTTGTTGAATCAGTTTATATTGTGAAATTTTTAACGTTGTTATACTTGAGGGTTGTTGAATTAGCTGCAATAATCTTTACACCAATACACTCATACCTCACACCGTTTTTGTCTTACTCTGTTTTTGTAATTGTATTGTGAAAAGATTTTTACCCCCCTGAGCGTATAGATGTTTACACATCAAAAATTTAAGTATAACACAAATGAAGTATAAAATGTTAAAAAAACAATTACGAAAGTTATAGTGATTCTAGACCGAATATAGCCCATACATTCAAATTTGCTGAAGTAATAACTGAATATGTGACCTTCGCCGAGAAAAGGGACCTAGTGTGTGAAAATGAAGTTTTGAGAAAAAAACGCATTTAAAGTTTCTACACCCTTTTAAGTACCAGAATCCACCATTTTTGACACAACCCGTTTTTTGACACACTAGGTCCCTTTTCTCGGAGAAGGTCACATATAGAAAATAAATTTTAGCGCCATTTTTTTTATTATAAATTTTTGGCGGGCAGATATAAAAACGTTCATATCTGATGTCATGTTTTATGGATCATATTTAGCAGTCACTTAATTTTCTCAAAAACGTATATATATATAAACCAAATTGGAAAACAACCTATGAATAATTTTTTTTTTGTGATAGTTTTAAGTGAAGATCAGCAAACAGAGTTATATGGGATCTATGGCTAAAAATTGTCCTACAGGGTTTATTTTTGGTCCCCTAATTATAAGATATAATAGATACACATACATCAAATTTTATCGATATATCGAAATTGATAAGGTAATCTAGATCTTACGACCGTTTTTTTCGGAATGATTTTCATCTATTGGGGCTAGGTCTGAACATGCACTAAATTTCAATAATTAGTATAGTTTGATAACAAGGTTTACATGGTCAAAAAGATGGACGGATACTTAGACAAACAGGCAGCCAGACGGACATCGCTAAATCGAGTCAGAAAGTGAATCTAAATTGATTGGTATAATAGTAAGTAATTTCGTATTTATACCATATACCAGTACGGGGTTAGAGTCTAATGGGTTTGTGGTGATGTTTGTAACTACCAAAACAAATTAACCTTAATCCACCTTTCAATAAACCGATCGCAGCACTTTCTGAGCCGATATAGCGATGACCAATCATCTGTCAGCCTCGCAATCAAACTACATGTGGCAAGTGGTATATAAGCTTTTGTCGGCCTTAGGACAATCGCTATTGAAATTGTTGGAAATTGATGCATATTCAGACCTAGCCCCCATGCAAATGACCCCTATGAGCTCGACTAAAGATGCTGTTAATTCCAGATAAAACATCAGTCAAATGTGATTTGTATTTGTTTATTATACCCATTAATCAGTACTTTAAAAATGACCACTTTCAGTCACAGTTTATATTCGTTATCTATATATTAATGCGTTCAAGTAAATCTTTCGACCAGTTTTTAAGCAACATGCGCGCATCGATGAGTTTAAAACTTGGCATCGTTATAGTTCATATGGAGGAGAAGTGCAGAATGATAAAATTTATATATAATATGTGTTAAAAATATATAAAATAAAATAAAATGAAATATTTTTAATAAATAATTTTATTAGAGCCTAAAGGTACGCTAATCAATTTTAGCCAATTCACAATTCATCAGCTGTGCATTTATTATTGATAGTTTAAAAAAGACATATTATTCGCCCTGTATTGAATTGTGAATTGCATAAAATTTATTAGCATACCTTTAGGCTCTTATCAAATTATTTATTTCCAGTCCCATATATATTTCTTCTGTGTGTTCATCAAATATTTGTAATGAAATTCAATTTAATTTATTGAATTTTATTTAAATATTCCAAAATTTTTTATATGTATATATATATATATATATATATATATGTATATATACATAGATTGAAAGAAAAAATTTAATGAAAAAATAAAATTTCCTATAATTTGCACTATAATTTCTGCTAGTTCACTTAAATCTATCAAATCACAAAAGTATTGTATAGATTTTTCTCATATTTGGTTTATTTATGTATATAGAAAATAATTGGCTTTTCGAATTATGGTCGTTATCGGCCCATTTAACGCTAGCATGTGCACTTCTTCAGTAATTAAATTCATAATAATGCCACTCAAATTTGGTTTCTGTTCATTTTCTTAACACCCAAAAGGCCTATCAGAACAAAAAATATACATTTAAAAATCGGACTATTACATTTTCAGTTGAATCCAAAGTATGTTTCATTTGTTTTAAGCAACAATAAACAGTAATGCCTTTCTTTCGCTATGTCATTTTCAATGACAATTGTTGTCCAATATTGTCGGTTGTATGAAAACGGGTTGTAATGTCTTGTCATTTGCAACTCTTAGCAACTTCTTACATCTAAAATTAAAATTAACTTCGACATAGTCACGCACAGTCACGGAGTGATTTAAAATACATATCCACTTATCCGATCGATCTGAAACTTGGTCGATAGACTTGCTGTGAAAAAAGATCACTTCCCCTAATCCGATCGATCTAAAAACTTGGTCAATAGACTTGTTGTGGCCAAAGATTAATTTTAAGATAGTCACACACAGTCACGCACAGCCACGGAGAGATTCAAAACTCATATGCATAAGGAAAGAAAGAGTTTTAATTAAAACTTTGTTTTTATGGGATAGGTTATTTCAATACCAATCTGCTCGAAATAATGAGAAATAATATTGTCATAACTTTACTTAGAAAATGGTTTATTTTGTGAATGAGCGTGATTTCAATAGACAGATGGACATCGCTAAATCGACTCGAATTGTTATAAGAATCATATACGTTGTGGGGTCGCAAATGCATTTTTCGATGCGTTGCAAACGGAGTGACAAACTGATATATACCCTCTGCACAGTGGTGTGGAGCATATAAAAATACTACATAAATAAAAAACAATTAACATAAAAGTAAAAAAAATTAATGAGAAAAAAATGACCGTTACTCGAAAACCGCTCTAAAAAATTATAAAAAAAATAAAAAAATTAGAACCACAGACTTGACTAAAAGATCACATAGAAAAATAGTTTAAGTCCTGAAGATGCCAGCAAGTGTCTGGCGAAACGTTGGCGAAAAATACAAAAAATCTGTGTTTTCAACTACGACCAAACAACTTACAAAAAATACAAAAAAAAAAAAAAAAAAAAAAAAATAGTATCATAAAAAACAAAAAAAAAAAAAAAAAAAATTCGTCACGAAAAATTGTTCAAATCGTCATATCTTAAAAAGTCCCTTTTTTTGGAAGCGGTCAATTATGCTCAGGTGTGCATTCTTTTTGACATGTGTGCCGAATATCATGTCAATATTTTCACTGGTTTAATAGTGAAGCTCGTTCTTTAACCTAGTCCCCATATAAATAGAGTATTCGATATGAACTTTTTCAAAAAAAATTAATTAATGCCACTCAAATTTGGTTTATGCTTATTTTCCATATCCAATAAGTTGGTTCTAAGAGAATGGGTCTCTAAATGCATGGTGTAGGGTACCGTGCAGTCGGTCTAATAATTATATATATAATTATCTTCCTTGGTTCCTTACTTGTTTTATCGTAAATTGAAGATTAAATTATATCTCCGTCTTTATTGATTTATTCGTATACTCTACTATGCTTGTAAATAATTCAAAAGTAGTTGAAAATCGGTGGAAGGACCGAAATATATAACGTAAGCGACAAAGGCAGTCGCCCAAACCTTTTTGTTTCTTAAAACACCTTAGAATGACTTTCTCTTTTCTTTGTCTTTATATCGCTATTATAAAACGTTATAAACAATTCATACCACGGACTTCTTTTTGTGCTACCCTTAAAAACATTAATTTTCTGATATTCTAGACAAAGAACAAGGTTCAATTGGGGAATAAATCAAAAAGTTTTAGAATTTAGAATTATTTATAATAGTAATTGGAATTTAGTAACAAATTTTCTTCATAATTTTTTATTACGAACTAGCAGATACCAGCACTCGAAATTCGAGGGCAATTTCTAGGTCAACTTAGCCAATGCAGAAACCAACACTTTTATGGTTATTATTATTGTGAATGAAGATAACAAACTCATTAGCAAACACATTAACAAATTTAATAAAACACACATTTTATTTATGTGTTAGTAGCAACTTTAAATGCAATTTACTCAAAATAAAGGAAAAAATATAAAATCCGTAAATCTGCAAAATGGCTAAGAAGAAATACCTTTCAATAATATACGTTTGGTCAAAATCGGCATAAAACGGTAGAACAAAACATCGGTCACAAGAAATCGCCTAGCCTATTAATATTTAAGATTAAATAACAATTAAAAATAAAAATTATTTTAAACTAAAAAGAAAACAAAATACTTTTTCTTATACCGACTGCCTGTCTGTCCGTCTGTGTATTTTGTAAACAAACTACAGGTCGCAAATATGAAAATATTTTGATAAAATATATTATTTAAGCTTTTATACACTATAGGATAAATTTGGTGAAAATCGGTATCCCCACATATATAACCCCTATAAGTCCAACTCAAATGGTCGTAAGACCTAGATTATCATACATATATCGATAAAATTTGGTAGGTCAAAAATAAACCATATAACTCTGATTTGCCGATCTTCACTTAAATCTTTCAAAAATAAAAATATTGCATCAATTTTTTCAAATTTGGTTTAGATGTATTTTTGAGAAAATAGGGTCATGATCGGACAATTTTTTGTCTTAGTCCCCATGTAAAAATAACATCAGATATGAATTTTTTTTCCAATCTGGATGCCACAAATTAATAACAATAGCACTAAAATGTGCAGCGAGTATATAACAGTTTGTCATTAATTTATAACTCGGGCCCATATAGAGATGCCCGTCTGTCCGTCCGTCCGTCCGTTGAAATCATGCTCATTCATAAAATAATCCATTTACCTGGTTATACTTAGGACAATATTATTTATCATTATTTCGAGCAGGTTAGTGTTTAAAATGGGTTATATCGGGTAACAATGTGGCCAGATATGTCCTAAAATATGCAGACACATCTGAAAAGTGCTACAAATTCAGTGAATCTGTAATAATTCATTATTAAGTGTATCAAATTGTTTACCTTTTCAAATATAAATAATGCAATAAGACCATTTATTAATGTAAATGTAGAACTCTGGTGGAGAGTATCAAAAATTGATCATAGCCGAATTGAATGATTGTACTTGTTTTTTTTTAAATAAAGTTAAAATAATTCGAACTTTTTTCCCCGGTTTCTTCTATGTCAAATACAAATTTTCTTATTTGTATTGAAGCATAATAAATATCTGAAAAAAAATCTTCCAAGTATTGTTTACTCGAATAAAAGATATCGAAAACCCTCATAAAAAATGAAGGGTAACAACAGTTGATATGAGATGATTGAATAGAATTTTCAATAATCTATTCCGTATGAACAGGGTAAATAAATATGAGTACGTATGTATGTATGTTATAATTACAAATAAATGAGTTCTAATAAGAGGATTTAAATATCTGGTCTTATAAAAATCATCATCATCATCATCATCATCAACAAGAACAGCATTTAAACAGACACATTATACAAGAGTCATTCGTAGGCATCATCATATAAATATTGTAACTAATTGCGTGTTTGAATGTGGAAGAAAGGGGCAACAAACAACAACAAGCCAAGAAACAATCCTCAAATAATTTCGTTCATTATTGAAAAATCTAGCAGATGATAAACATGTGTATAAGTGTGTATTGTATGTTCGAACACAAGAATACACTTAAGCACATGCTCACAAAATAAAAACAAAAAAATAATTCATTCCTTTTCCAAATATACAGATGTACTGATATTGAAGAATGATGAAGTTATTTTCTTTTTTCATCAGCATCAGCATCAGCATCATCATCTTTAACTTTATCAACTTTTGGACTAAACAATATATGAGCGAGCAGAATTGGTTCTTAGGCTTCAAGACTTGACTTTTCTTATATTTAGCTTCATGTTTCGTGGTACAATCTTGATAGATGTATGGACGATAAATTTTTAAAATAATATTAAATTATACAACAACAACAACTACTACTACTACTGCTACTTTTACTGTTCGGCTCGACCCGGCTCGGTTCGGTTGTTGTTGTTTGAAAAGACATCTTGTGTTATGTACGAGCATGGCTGGTTGGTTGTGTTAGACTTTTGGATGAGTTCAATTGAGGAATGTGGAATGTTCTTTTAACACATTCATAATACTTTACATAACATTAGAGAAGACTTAATGGAACATAATGTTAAATGATATGATAGATAGAGATAGATTTTTTTTTCTCATTTCACATCTTTTATATTCCTTTACTGAAGACTACAAAAAAATAAAGAAAAAAAATTTAAGATTGATATCTTTAAGGGGTGAAATAAAGTAACAAGAAAATTCAAATATATTCAAAATAAGTAACCGAAAAACACATTCATTCCCATAGACATTTTTGAATGGCATTTGAATTTTTATATTCTAATAAAACCGCGTCTGATTATGTGCCTCTATTCGAAACCGCCTTTGTTGTTTGAATGGTTTTTTGTTTTTTTTTTTTATTTGAGGGTCTTTTAAAATGCTTTAATGTCTTTTTAAAATTATTTAAAAGATATTTCTTGTCAAAGTCTTTGTTTTTTATGTTATTACAAATTACTTAAATGAATTTTATGCATTTTAAAGTTTTTGTTTTTGTTTTTTTGTTTTAATTTTTATATTTCTTCTTCTTCTTCGCCACGTTTTACAACATCTTCCTTTCATTGTTCACGGTGAATTTATATTCTATCATTAAGTGGCGGCTTAGTTTTCGATAACAACAAAAATAAAGTGCTGACTTCAGGAATGGACACACACACACACTATGGCTGGTTTTCGTGGAACTTATAGGTTTTTGATACCTGTTTTGAATATATTATTTGGTCATATTTTGCATGTTGTTGTTGTTGTTTTTGTTTTAAAATTAACTATAAAAACACCACTAAGTTACTCTTAGTAAATGACTGCCTAACTGACAGGCTGGCTAGCAATGAGTGTCATTTTAAGTATTTTGCTATTGCTACTGCTTTTGTTGGTTCGGCAACAACTACTGAAATTATCATCAAATATCATCAATGCACAAAATAATCATGAAATACCCATAGCTTATAGCTCAGAAATACCTGGCTACTTTGAATATATGACTGTCATGACAGCCTGCCAATGCTAAATGGTTAATGCGAGGGTTAGCTGAATGAGAACCGAGAAAAAAAAAGTATGACATTTTTATATAAAGTCCATAATTAGAATTTTACTACATAGGAGCATGTTGATTAAAGGTGAAGGTTTGATGAAATTTATTATACATCGACCATAGGACAAACGCTATTTCAATAGGAGAAAATCGCTGTATATATAGTCCCATCCCCCATACAAATCTGTGCTTTCAAGACATAACAACATAAGGGGAGTATTTCTAAGGTCTTAAAAAGTTTGATACGTATTACTTTTCATTTGTAACATAGTGTCAGACAAAGATGTGGCATGATATTTGTCGAATACCTTAACGTCACTCAAAAATTATTTGTCATTGACATTGTAGACAATATATAATCGGAAACTGTTATTGAACATAACTCCAGTTATGCTTTTTTACCTTGAGACCACAGAAATAGCACCTATCAGACCATATGACATGATAGTAAGATCCAGATTTTCGAATGCAATTTGGTGTATGTATGTCGATTAAACCCACTAACAAGTAGTTAAAAAATAAACCATGTCACAGTCCCCATATAAAGTTGGTTCCTAATCTTCACTTAAATCTAATTGGTTTATGTATGATTTTGCTCAATATATGGTCCATTTTGTGACCTAGTCCCCATATATAAAAATTACGTGAGTCCGATCACAGGAGAGATGTATAAACAACTATTTACACATCAATTAAAATCAAACAGAAAGCGCCGTCTATGTATCACTTATATCAAACCACTGCAGGAGCTCGGCTAATATAAAAATGATATTAATAGGCTAGGCGATTTCTTGTGACCGATGTTTCGTTCAACCGTTTTATCCCAATTTTGACCAAACGTATATTATTTGAAAGGTATTTGTGTTTAGCCAATTTGCAGATTTACAGATTTTTAAATTTTTTCCTTTATTTTGAGTAAATTGCATTTAAAGTTGCTACTACATACATACATAAAATTATGCGTAAGCTATGTGTGTGTTTATTTAATTTGTTAATGTGTTTGTTAATGAGTTTGTTATCTTCATTCACAATAATAATAAGCCATAAAAGTTTGGTTTGTGAATTGCCTAAGTTGAAAAATAAAGCTGCCTAGAAATTGCACTCGAATTTCGAGCGCTGGAATCTCCTAGTTATTTGTTATTATTTATCAGGGACGTAAAAGTTATAAGAGAAATGACGAAAAAGTCTTATTTAACCATTAACATTGATGAATTCAAATAATGGTTGTAATTAACAGTTATCGTAAGATATATAGTATATGGTTAGTATATGGTTACCATAACCAATTGAAGTGAGAAATATTTTTTTTTAGTTTTAAATAACTATTATAACAAACAAAAAAACTTTTTGGTTACTATAGGTAATAGCCATTATCGAAAGTATTTTTTTTTTCGGTTATTCCTACCCGGATACATATCGAATATTTGATTTAATGGTTGCATTTCTAAGACGGTTGTAGTTTAGTTATTAAATTACTTTAATTAAACTACTTAAAGCTTAATTATTAATCCACTTTTCCAATAAATAATATTTTATATATAAAATTAATAAACAATTCTTACAAAATTGTCCGTTTTGTTTACTTTATCAAAGATATATTAATTCCTTGCCCTACAAATCCCTTAAAAATGCCTTCGTTACATCAAAAATACGATATGTATCTGGGTAAGAATAACAAAAAAAAAAAAAAAAATACTTTCGATAATGGTTATTGGTAACCAAAAAAATTTTTTTGTTTGCTATAATAGTTATTCATAACCAAAAAAAAAAAAAAAATTTCTCACTTCAATTGGTTACGGTAACCAAAACACTTTATATCTTATAATTGTAAAAATTTCCCTAAAATAAAAAAATCGAATTTAAGCATAACCTTTTCTTAAAAAAAAAAACAGCAATTATTTTCCGTCCCTGTTATTTATTATTTCAACTGGTTGCTATAGTTGGGGTTGTTGAATTAGCTGAAATAATTTTTATATTAGTAATAGCGCTATACTTGTGGGGTTGTTGAATTATAATTCAATTTACGTTTATATTGTCAAATTTTTAACGTTGTTATAGCAGAGGTTTTTGAATTAGCTAAAATAATTTTATATCATTATCTTTGCACCAATACACTCATAGTTCACACCGTTTTTGTCTTACATCTTACTTCTTACTCTGTTTTTGTGATTTTATTGTGAAATAGATTTTTACCCTCTGAGTGTAAAGATGTTTACACATCAACAACATCAGATTATAAGTTTTTCATATCTGCACCCCTCAAATTAATAATTAATAACAATAGCACCAAAATTTGGTTTATGCTTCTTCTATATACCGTTATTGCCTCAATAAAATTGGACTATAATTATCTTACTTGTTTAAGTTTTAATTTTTAAGATTATAATTTGTACAAATTTCTAAATAAATATTTGTGTTTTTGAACCAAAAGCTCTATAGCCTGAATTTTTTTGAATGGGATTATCAATTCATTAAAAATAGATAACTTATTCTACTAAAAAATATAAAAAAAAAAAAAAATTATACCGCTGGCTTTTATAGTTTCCGAAATAGTGTGGCGCCAATAGTGGAAAAATCGTTAAAAATTCTAAAGATTATTATTAAAATTAGTTTTCCTAGAAGTTCCGTTAAGGTGTCAACTTTAATATGGTCAAAGTCAAAGGCCATACTTAGTTTATAATATTTTTAAAATCAGAGTTTTTTTTTAATAACAGAATTTACGTTAATTCATTTATAAGAAATATTTGCTAAAACTCTTTTCGAATGTAATTTTTGATTATCTATCTAGGGGTCATTTGTATGGGGACTAGGTTAGAACATGCACCGGTGAAACTTTAATTACCAAATTCTATTGAAACGTATTTGTAATCTGTAGTTTGATTACGAAAATGATTACGAGTCGAACGGAATAATAAAAGTTGAGTCTAAGTAAAGTAATTTTTGTAGTTACAACTATCAGCACAAATTCATTATACCCTGACCACATAGTGGTATAGGGTATAAAAAAATGCAATCTTATTCTACTGTTTTATATCTCAGAAACCAATAAAAACTCATTACATTTATCACAAGTACAGAGAAGACAATCAGCAAAAACAAATGTTCCTTGAAGAATTTCAGAAATATCAATTTTTAGGATATTCCATCTCAAAATGATGTGATAATGAAATTAAAACTTGCGCAAATGAAACTTATAAAGGATATCTTAAATGCTTTTAATTAACACTGGGTTTAGAGTTATTTTATAATTTTTTTAAATTCGGAATGGGACAAATTTTCATTAAATTCAGAAAATGAATTTAATGAATTAATTTTAAAATTCTTTAATTGAGTTTTCTCAATAAATTCCTTAAGGTTTAAAAGCTTTTTTCCTATTTTTTTTAAATATTTTTTTTAATGGTCAACATATCGAGAGTGTTGTATCAAAATTCCAGTTAAATTGGAGCAAAACTAACATAGATACAGCGTTTCAAGCGACCAGCCCTCATAGGACTTATTTGTTAAAGTTTTTAGTTGAAAATTTTTTCGAAGATACTTCAAATCTTATACTATTTATAACGTGTATATAAAATAAATATTCCGACATTATTAATATCTTCAGAAAAAATTATGAAAATGCGCTTTTGCCTTTGGGAATGCATTTAGGTTTGTAGCTTAGTCCTCAAAGAACTCAAAACAAATTTTTACATAATGACCCGATAAAGCTTATTTTTCGCTTTAATCCCTAAATGACTTCAATTTCCTACTTAGCTCCGAAAAAAGTGTCTTAAAAACTTAGCCTTTTGACTTAAGGCCCTCAAAGACTTATCTTTTGGATTAAGTCTCTGAAAGACTTAGCTTTTCATTATGTCTCTAAAAGAATTTTTAATTAAGTTTCACTTATAGTCTTATCTCTTCAAATAAGTTCATAAATCTTCTAATTTATCTTAACTTTGCGATTTAGCTTAAAAAAATCCCTCAAACAAAAGTCAACAGCCCTCGTTACAATTAATAAGTGGTTGTTGACAAGGTAGATACGTAACACAATAAGTATAAAAGAAACACATCGCACTTTTTATTCTAATATGGACATTAAAAAAACGCATAAATACTTCAAACAATAAACGATTATTTTATTAATAAAATAAAAAAAAATAAAATTTTGCACGATAAATATGTAAATCATCAACATTAAAGCCGCCTGAATAGCCAACGGACGAATGATCATCATACGAGTACTCATAATGCAGCGAATGCAATCAGTTAGCAATTCTTGAGAAGTGAAAATAAAAACACCAAAAAAAGAGGAAAAAAAGAAAAGAAAATCACGTTAAAGTCATAAAAATTGTTCTTCATTTCCTGAATTTGTCAAAATAATAAATAAAAATTAAATTTCATAAAATTTCTAAACCTTGTCATACAATTGTAATTTTACATGTTACTTCTGTGATATGGTGATACTACTCGTGCACAATAAATACTAACACATACATACATACAAACATATGTATGTATGTAATATTCATTACCAATACGACAAAGTTGTTAGTTTTTACTATTAGGTTATTATGCACGTCTTTTACTTACTCGTACTAAGTAACTTTAGTTGGCTTTTATGTGAGTACGAGTATGTAAAACATTACTACGATGTACGAGTAACACAGACATAGTTGCAATGGTATGCAACTTCTTGCCAGTAGCAATTACAATTTAAACCACTTATGTGTATTTAGAGATGGCATTTGAGGTTACACTTTTTTGTTAACTTTTTTTTTCACTTTAGGCAAAAAATTACCAAACGTATCTTTGTCATTTTGATATTCAGATGTAAATAAGTGCAAAAATAATATTAACTTTAGGATATATCACAAAATCAAGAACAATAATTAAACTTAAACTAAAAAATTATTCAGTTTGAATTATTTTGGCATATATGTTTAAAAAAAAGTGAATATAATAATCTAACCCATAAAAACAAAGTTTTTATTAAAACTCTTTCTTTCCTTATGTATGAGTTTTGAATCTCTCCGTGACTGTGCGAGACTTTCCGTGACTATTTTAAAATTAATCTTTGCCCACAACAAGTCTGTGGACAAAGTTACAGATCAAGCGGATGAGAGGAAATGAGATTTAAATCACTCCGTGACTGTGCGTGACTGTGTGTGACTATTTTAAAATGAATCTTTGCCCACTACAAGTCTATGGACAAAGTTTTAGATCGATCGTATGAGGGGAAGTGCATGACTATGTCCAAGTTAATCTTTTTTCACGGTCTTTTTTCAAGTCTATCGACCTAGTTTCAGATCAATTGGATGAGGCGGAAAGGACTTGCGCCATGGCAGACAGACAGACAGGGAGTATGAGTTAAAAGAAAGAGTTTAAAAATATATTTTATCCAAAAATATTTTGAAGAAAATTTTGTTAATTAAAAAAAATAAGTAAGAAAATTGCAGTCGGTCTAGACCGACTATATGATACCCTATACCATGCGTTTAGGTCCAATTAATTAGATATAGTAAATAAGCGCAAGCCAAATTTGAGTGGTATTATTATTAATTTTTTTGGCTACAGATATGAAAAAGTTCATATCGGGTGCCATATATATGGGGACTAGGTCGAAAAATGGGCCGATCCTGACCATATATGGCAAAGTCAGTTACATTTTGAAAAAATATATACAAACCAAATTTGAGAAAAAGCTGTGCAATATTTTTGGTTTTTGATAGATTTTAGTGAAGATCGGGAAGAAGCTCTATATGGGGCCTATGAACAAGAATTATCCTATAGGGATTATTTCTGGATTACTTATAATGGATAAAATAAGCACATGAAAACCCATTTTGACTGAGTTCTACATGATAATTTGGATCTTATGGCAATTTATGTCGATTTCGTAGGGGTCATTTGTATGGGGACTTGGTCTGAACATGGACCGAATTTCACCAATATCAATGGCGTTTATCCTATGGCCGATAAAAGCTTATATACCAATTCTTATCAAAATATATTCATATTTGCGACCTGTAGTTTGATTACAAGGTTTACACGGACAAATAGACCGACGGACGGACGGACGGACATCGATAAATCGACTCAGAATGTGACTCAGAAAGTGATTCTGAGTCGATCGGTATAATAAAAGATGGGTCTAGGTCAAATATTTTTGGTAGTTACAAACAGCAGCAAAGTCATTGTACCCAAACCACATAGTGGTATAGGGTATAACTACAATATATAAATCAAATATGAATTTAAATTTTTTTTATTTTAACAAAAATAATGAAATTATTTATTAAAATTGTATGTAAACTAATTATGAAAGTGTTAATTTTGAAAATGATCTAAGTCAAAAATATTAAAAAAAAAAATTATCGGTTAATACAAATCAGCTGAAGACGATAATGAAAACTTTGGTGACGCAAATTTACGGTTTTCTGGAATAACTGGTATTAGTGTATAATTAAAAACCAGAGCTGTCGCGGAAACTGAATTTTCACAGTAACCGAACCCAAATATCATTGAAAAAACAATGTGTAATTATTACAAAAAATAACCTTTTTAGTCATATAGTAGCAGATCCAAGCCCTCAAAATTCGAGTGCAAATTTTAGAAAATTTTATTTTTTCATTGAATAAAGTCTCTTAAGGTACGCTAATTCTCAATTCAACACTTTTTAAATATCGATTGCGTTTTTCAATTTTATTGGTTTAGTCCAAGATTATTTTTCAATTCAACACAATTATTATTGTGAATGAAGACAACGAACTCACACATAGCAACTTTAATGTCAGCAACTTTAATGCATTTTACTCTAAAAAAAATTTTAAATTTTAAAATCTGTAAACCTGGTGAACTGATAATCGGGAGAAAACTGTGAAACAAATCATCGGTCACAAGAAATCACCTTATCTATTAATATTACAGATTTGTGAAAAATTTACATTTAAAATAAATTTTAAAAAAGTTAGCAAAAAAGTTATTCATGTGACAAGAATGTAATTGTGAAGCATCTGATAATATAAATCGGACTGGTCGGTAATTATTACAAAATTAGCCTTTTTATACATATACTAGCCGTAGCCCTCGAAATTTGGGTGCAAATTTTAGGAAATTTTATTTTTTCATTGACTAACGACCCTAAAGGTATGATAATTCTCAATTCAACACTTTTAAAATATCGATTACGTTATTTTTCATTGTTATTGGTTTATGTCCAAGAATATTTTTCAATTCAACACAATTATTATTGTGAATGAAGAAAAGCTACTCATTTTTTGTTTGCAAATACATTAACAAATGTAATAAACCCACATATCTGTGGTTTTCTGGAATAACCGCGTATGTCCATTTTTGTCAGTTTTGCGTTAACGATGCCAAATATATACATTTTTAACGCTCTTTGCATGTGTTAAATTAAAAAAAAAAATATTGACCATTTCTGAGTTTTTTCTTTAAATAATGACGTAACTTAAAGTTTATTAAATTAATTTGCGGCACTATCGACGTATGTCAACCTACGTTTGATCGCTGACAAATCATTTTCTCACAAAACGACACATAGCGACATACGTTGTTATTAATGAAAAAAAAAATCAAAATAATTTTGGATTATATTTCAGTTTATAACCACTTATAAAGACTTGTGTGTTTATTTCTGTTATGTTTTGTCACTCTTATTCTTGATACTTTGTTATATTCTCATCCTAAATACCGTTAACTTTTTGTTGACGAACAAAAAAATCCATTTTTCAAGCAACAACAACATATGTCTACATGGGTGGTTGCATTGGTAGTTTTCTGTTTCAAAGAAAACGACGTTTGTCGACATAAGTTATTTTATCTGCACACACTTAAAGTGTTATTTACATATTGTTTTTTCGTCCTTCTCTAGGATCTATTCCTCTGAAGATTTTTGACTCTAAATTTTATATAAAGTATTTATTGCCCATATCTATAGGACTGTTAAATAAAATGCTCTAAAAACTTTATATAGAGCCCATAATTTCAATTATAACGTTTTTTGGCTCCCCTGAACATTTTGATTTTATTACATACGCGGTTATTCTAGAAAACCACAGATATAGCATTGTATAATTTTATGTATGTGTTAGTAGCAACTTTAGTGCATTTTAATCTAAAAAATGTCAAATTTTTAAAATCTGTAAATATGGTGGTCTGCTAAACGGCAGTCGCCTAACCTATTAATATTACAGATTTGTGAAAAATTAACATTTTAAATATTTTTAAAAACCTTGCCAATAAGTTAATCGCTCTTTAAAAACTTTCCTTCTGGGTACGGGTGTCTCCCTGCATGTGACAAGAACGTAATTTGGAAGCATCTGATAGTATAAATCGGACTCGTCGCTAAATTTGATCAAGGGTCAACTCACGTTTATCGACGTAATATTTAAGCTCTTGCACAAATGGATCAAAGATTCATGTTGAGGTTTAACTTTATTAAACCGTCCATCACTAGCATTGAAACTTGAATTGGTTTGATAAATTTTGGAATGCAACTGAATGGCTTTTGATCGCAAAATCTCTGCTGATATTGGGACATTGTTCTCTCTTTATTTTAAAAACCACTTAAGGTACTATCACACGATGTGTTTTTTACATATGTCTTGTCAAATTTTTCCACAACAAAAGTTGTACACATCGTGTGAAACATATGAAACATTATTTATGTACAATACATGAGGAAAATCACATGTACATTGTTCAATTAGAACAGGTTCTATTTTGGCATGACAAACATATCAAAATACAACACTGCTTGTGGCGAAGAAAAACAGAGTAAATTATAAAGATTAATATTGAAAGAAAAATAAATTGTTTAATATTAATTAACAACTAAAAAATATATAACTTTATTTTTAACAATAAACTTTTGTAAATTCACAAGTTAAATCAGCTGTTGTTTACATTTAGAGGTTATGTCATACGGAAATACATATGCACTTGTGATAGCAAAAATTATGAATCGTATGTAAAATGATAATTTTGACAGACATACGGAATTACATATGGATAAAAAAAGTGACAGTACATATATAAAAAACACATCGTGTGATATGACCTGAACGTTTGCCAAGGCCACTTTCAGTTCAGTGTATGAAAATCTTCACTTCTCCACCTTTGAGTTTTTTTTATCCCTAATTTTTGAGTAATCGTGGGCTTAAAAATATTTTCAACTTTACCCATATTTAAATAATACACTGCAAACATCACAAAATTCTTCAAAGGGACTTAAGTACTAAAAATTAGGGGACTTCCATAATTTATCTATCTTTTTTCACAATTTTATAATACTAGCAGATTCCAGCCCTCGAAATTCGTGCGCAAATTCTAGGAAATTTTATTTTTCATTAAATAAAGACCCTAAAAGTATGTTAATCAATTATAGCCAATTCACAAATCAACACAAAAAACAAACTCATTTTTATTACAAACACATTGACAAATTTAATAAACACACACATAGCATTGTATAATTTTATGTATGTGTTAGTAGCAACTTCAAATGCAATTTACTCAAAATAAAGGAAAAAAATTTAAGAATCTGTAAATCTGAAAAACGGCTAAAAAGAAATACCTTTCAAATAATATACTTTTGGTCAAAATCGGGATAAAACGGTAGAACAAAACATCGGTCACAAGAAATCGCCTAGCCTATTAATATAATAGATATAGTGAAAAAGGTAGAAAAATTTAATTTTTTTTAAATTTTAGCAATTTAGAGATACTAGATGCAGTTTTTTCGGGTTAGTTTGTTTTACAGATTTTTTCTCCTAGTCTATAGCTACAATTGTGCCGAAGATAGCAAACCGAAATCGCAATTGCTTACCGAGATATAGCCATGAGAAGAATTGCTTGTTCTTCGTAAAAATCAAGTTTTAGCAAAAATATGCATGTGGCCATCAAATCCGAACAGCAGCTAAACTAGCAAAACCCAAACGGTGTTTTATGAGTTTCGATAAGTACTTCGAAAACCGCATCCGTGGAGGAGTTTGAATTTATGTGTTGCACAGTGTAATTAAGTCAAATCTATATATATAGAACAAGTATGAAATTATAGTCGGTTTAGATCGACTATACGATACCCTATACCATGGTCTAGAGACCATATCTCTTCAGTCCAACGATATAGAAAATAAGCATGAACTTAATTTGAGTGGCATTATTATTAATTTCTTTAGCTGCAGATATGAAATAGTTCATATCGGATGCTATATTTATATGGGGACTAGATCGAAAAATGGACCGGTCCTAACCATATTTGGTAAGGTCACTTATATTTTGAAAAATATATGCAAACCAAATTTGAGAAAAATCTGTGCAACATTTTTGTTTTTTGATTGATTTAAGTGAAGATCGGGAAGCAGCTCTATATGGGGCCTATGACAAAGGATTGTCCTATAGGGATTATTTTTGGACTACTGATTAATGAATATAATAAACACGTACAAACCCAATTTGACTGAGACCTATATGATGGCAATTTATGTCGATTCCATAGGGGTCATTTGTATGGGGACTAGGTCTGAACATGGACCGAATTTCACCAATTTCAACAGCCGATAGAAGCTTATATACCAAATTTCATCAAAATATATTCATATTTGCGAGCTGTAGTTTGATTACAAGGTTTACATGGACACGCAGACGGACAGACGGACGTAAATCGCTAAATCGACTCAGAAAGTGATTCTGAGTCGATCGGTATAATAAAAGATGGGTCTAGATCAAACCACATAGTGGTGTAGAGTATAAAAATGAATATTTGTTTGTGGAATTGTGGGTTTGTTTGAGGGTTTGACATTAATAGGTAGCTAAACCATGGAACCGATCTTCTTGAAATTTTCACAGTGTGTAAGTTTGTATCGGGAGAGTAACATAGGCTATATTTAGATATATGAAGTGGGCGTAGCACCTCCCATATATACAACATTTTTAACATCATATATCTGGCGCTCTTTGATAGCAAGAGTCCTGAAACTTATAAGAGTACATAAGTTACTAATGTGAGAACTCGGTCTAAAAATGGGCGTGGCACCTACCATGCATGGTAAACACATATGTATCATCATATATCTATATCAGTACTATGATGGCCAGAGTCTTGAAACTTTCTGCACATCAATTGGTTGTTAATGTAAGTAGTCGTACCAAAAATGGGCAGGATTGGGTTAGTGGACATGGCACCTCCCATACAAAAAAAAAAATTATCTGGATAAACCCGACAGTCTTGAAACTAGGTGGGAGTTCATGAATTATGAGTGTGAGAAGTTATGTGAAAAATGGGCGGGATCCAACTAGTAGGCGTGGCACATCCCATACAAGGTAAATATCATCATATATATTGAGTACTATGGTGACGAGAATCTTGAAACTTTCTGCATATCAATCGGTTGTTAATGTAAGTAGTCGTTCCAAAAATGGGAAGGATTGGGTTAGTGGGCATGGCATCTCCCATACAAAAAAATTATAGAATTATGCTTCGCTAGGATTTACAGTGTGTATCAATTTTTTTCCAATAAATGTTTCCTATGTTCATTCCACGGAATAATAGAAAATAAAACTTTTTTAAAATTTTTATTTTTTAATTTTTTATTTCAATGTTCTATACGTTAAAGAAATTCATTCTATTGAGAAAAAAAATGGCTGATGTTTTTTGTTTTCATCGGCAATCATGGTCTACATCACTCCATTCCTCGCATCCCCATACACTTACAATACATTCGTTATTTTTCAATAAACAACAAAAATATTCACTAGAAATGAGTTATATTGCAAAACAACGTTTGGCGGGTCAGCAATAAACTTTATAAAAACAAGTTTGTGTGTCTTCTACTAAAATAAAATCGATGTAACAAAATTTGTTGAAATTCCCTAATTTTAAATGTACGAATACTCTTTCTATCACTTAAAGTTGTCATACTAAAGTAGAAACGTTTCTTAAGTTTTTAAATTTAAAATTCCCAATGTGTTTGTTAGTGGTAAATAGTTCCTAATTCAAAATATTTTATTAAAATTTCTATTAATAATTAAAATTCTCATCTTCAAATATACGGCTACTTTTTCTAGGAATTGTATATATGAGCGACCCTATTCCACATAAATATGTAATTACATGTCTGTAATCGCATAGAAGCAATTTCGAAAATTTAGTTGTCTTAAATTGGACACTCCATTCAATGGTGTTTATTATAATCTTATTTACATAATACATAATCTATCTATACATAGTTACTACACCCCACACATACTAACGCACTTGTTATCATACCACATTAACATACATGAAAATTTACAATATCCATGCGAGTCCATACAGACATGAATGTACGTGTAATATCTTCTGAACGTACTTAAGTGGTTGTGTGTGGTGCATGCATGTTGCAACATGCATTTCTTTTCTATTGTAAGAATTCATAAGATTAGTTATTTCTTACTTAGTTACTGATTATTGATTGGTAAGGTCAGTTTGTTCAATGCTACCAAGACGATAAAGACATTGACCATGTTTTACTTAACAAATTGTCAACAACAAAAGAAATATGAAAAGTTAATGCAGCAACTGAAAAGCAGAGTTTCTTAAAAGTGAAGAAATATAATTTCGAGTTAAAGAATTTGGAAAGGGTTAAGGTTCTAGAACACAATCATTAACATTAACAGAACGTTTTGCAATGAATTATTATTGTAGCTTCCGCATGGCGAGAATTGAAGTACTTTTGCTCAAGGCAAGGACAATAATAGACGTAACTCCGAATTGCAATGCTGGTCGTAGAATTTTGTTTAACGTAATTTATTCAGTATGTATATAAAAATATAAGTTGCAGGCCAGTACTTCCGTTGTGTAGTAATAGATTTAGCTTAAATAGTTCTTTTCGTTTTATTTTTATGGATTTTCACGAAAGTTTTTTCTAAAACATATTGGTGTTCCCTGGTTTTAAGAATGTTCTTTACTTAAACATTTTCAATAGATATAATTACAGATGGATAAGTATCTGTGTTTGCTTAGCAGGTTGCAATTACTCGTTTGTGTACATATCAAAGAAAGACATTTCCGTTATTATGGATGTCAGTCATATCTTATTCGTATTCTAGTCTAATGATATGCCGATTAAAAATATAATGACACTCAGTTAAGAAAACTGTTTTGGTTTTAAACAGTTGGCATGTTTTTATATTCAATAAGAAGCTCTACTATATTTAAGCTTAGCAAATTATATTATTATCTAAGTTTATCAAGAATCTCAACTTAAAAGAATGATTTCAATTTATAAGTTCTTTTATGATCGAGAAACAGGGAATAGATTTCTTAGTAAAAATTTTTTATAAATGAAAATGCTTTTTTGATTGATAAACAAAAAGAAATTATTTCTCCTTACTGTTTACAACGTTCTTCAAATTTTTTTAACTCGTCTTAAAATAGGATTTCTCAAGGTCCTAAGAATATGCTTTCGTTTCATTAATTATTTTATTGTTGGAGCTAAATCTCTTCCCACTTCTTTATGTTTGAAAATAAAAAGAAAATAATCACTGCAATTATATCCGAGGAATATGGCGGATTAAGTAACAAGTCGTAGCTCAATTCATGGCATTTTTCATTGACGACCACATACTTGTGGATTTGTGCATTGTCTTGATGAAAAAGGTCATTTTGAACTGTTCCAATAAGTTGGTATAATATTCACCGGTTATGGTTCTCCCCTTTTGAAAGCAATCAATGTGTATTATGCCTCGAAGAGTGAGAATATCAATATTTAAATAAATAACATGTTAAGATTTTAACAGAAAAAGTTAATTTTCTGTGAAGTACGAGTGTTTAATATGAGCAAACAAATATATTTTGTTTTTTTTTTTTTTAAATAAAAAACGAAATAATACAAACTAGCAAATAATAAAATTGCTGTTATTATTTTTTTTTAATTTCATGTGAAAAATAATGTCTATTCACATATAAAAGCATGTAATAATGTTCAAGTGGTCCAACCGACCTGAATGGGGTTATGATATGTCGGGTGAAAGCTCCAAGGGAGTAGATTCTAATGGCATACCGGATATATTCAATTGTTTTTGGATATACCAGCTTTCAGGTCGGCTCAAAATAACCGCTTTGGCCACTTGGACATTACATACTTTTATATGTGTACTTTAGACTGGTAGCAACACAAATTTTTTCTTTAATTGATATATATCCACTGTCTTAAATATGAGCTTTGCTGTCATAAATGCGGTTTTTATTTTTTTAGCTCTTTCCGACGGTGCTTTGTGGTGCCTAGTGTCCCGAAGTGTGTTTATATGAGGGAAAAATATGAGATTTTTCGGATTTTACGAAAATTTCGTTCCACAGTTGAATTTTTTTCGACAGGTTGTTATATAAATCGATTTCAGTATTAAATTGTCGTTTCAAAAAGCTATATAGCTACAAAATCGAATACAATCTCGCCAAGAAATAGCAAATGCCCCAGACCACTTTTGTCTCAAAAAAACTAGGTCATGAAATTTGATGGCATTTTTTTCAACTTTGAGAAATTGATTAAAGCCAAAATTTTTTTTTTATCTCTATATTTATAAGCACTCAGATGTGAAGTATTGTTTTATTACCACGTTGTTAACCTATTGCGCAATGAGACCGAAAATGGGTAATTTTTTTGATAAAGTTTTGAAAACTCATTTTTCAAATTTTAAAAAATTTTCTTAAACAAAATTAAAAAAAAAAAAATGGATCTGGCACTTTAAGGTTTTTTAAATACATGGTAAAATTTAACTATGTGAATTTTTGATTTGCGGAAAATTTTCCGAAAACAATTTCCCCAAAACAATTTTCCGAAAACAATTTCCCGAAATTACAATTTCCCGAACACAATTTCCCGAAATGACAATTTCCCGAAATGACAATTTCCTGAAGACAATTTCCCGAAATTTCAATTTCCCGTAATTACAATTTCCCGAAATTACAATTTCCCGAAGATAATTTCCCGAAATTACAATTTCCCGAAATTGCAATTTCACGAACACAATTTCCTGAAACTGAAATTTCCCGAAATTACTATTTCTGCAAAGAGCTTGTTGATGGCATTTCCGAAACAATTCCATCAGAAATTCCGGCCAAAGCGCGAGCATGGCCACTTGATGTAGTGGTCCGGGCAAGATCTTTCAGCTCATTATCGGTTTTTTTTCTTTAGCAACGAAAGCCGCTTCGGCACTGTGATTGTGAAGTCTCTTTTTTTATAGTAACGTTATGACCCTACCGGTACAATGTTTTCCTCGATAATGGATACAATGCCAATAATCGCTATCAACTGTCGTCATGATACAAGAAACCATTCAAAAGCAACCTCGGTTTACCTTTTTCGCTATCCACGAATTCGAGTGGCATAGTAACTGTGTATTACAACCCGAATAACTAAAAAAATTCGCTATGCAAGGATGTGATGGAGATGGATTAGCGTTATCCGTCGGGATGTCTGAATACCGAAGTGTTCAAAGTCACAATGAAAAAATAAGCGTATGACACTCCAATAAATAGGTCCGGATGACGAGGGAGGATGGAAGAGGAAGGGCACGGTGCGGGGTGGGGCATTGTTTTTTTGAGAAGTCGTATACTCGGGAAATTGTTTTTTCGAGAAATAATATGCAGCAAGTTGTATTTTCGAGAAAAATTAGATTTTTGTGAAATGTTCAGTAGATGCAATCTTTCTAAATATTTTGTATCAAAAATTATTCAACATTACCAGTAAAACAAAAAATTCCGTTTTGATCTCAATCTCTGCACAAACTGGACGTAATAGGACCCTTTTAAGGGCAGAATCATTTTAGAGGTCCTGTCATTTTGCACTAAATTCAACAACTTAATAAAAAACTAAAATTTTTTGAAATCAGAGATAACTTAACCATGGAAAAGTGCAGTAAAAACTTAAAGTGAATTCACGACTTAACAAAAATAATTTCTTACTGCATGAATGACATGAGTGACGCAATGACTTAATTCAAGACGAAAATGGTACATTAGCGGCGAAACGGATATTCATTGATTTTTTTCATACTGACTGAATAATATTACCAAAATTAATTTGTTAACTACAAAGTAAAGTTGTGGGTCGGTGTTTATTGATTTTTTTTCAATTCAAGAATTATTTACATAAGTAATTTCATACTAATTGAATAACATTTTATAAAATTTTTGATTAATTTCCATTCACAAATTATTTCCAAAAATACGGTAAAGTAACGTTTTCGACATTTAGAATGCAATAAAGGCGCCCGAGCACCGACAGCGATGTTCATTGAATTTTTGTCAATTTGCGAATTATTTGCAAAAATAATTTTATATTTAGTTCATGCAATTCCAAAATTAATTTGTTACTAACTAAAGACACAATAACTTAATTAAAAAAACGCATATAGGTCCCTGAGCCGCGAAACTATGATGTTCATTAGATTTTTTTAATTCAAGCATTATTTCCGAAAGTAATTTTATACTAATTGGAAGATATTTAAGAAATTATTCCCACAAAGTACAATGAATATATTCACAATGCAATAAAGATGCCCGAGCAGCAAAAGTGATGTTCATTGAATTTTTATTTTATCAATTTACGAAATATTTAACCTTGCATCATCATCCTTTGTCAAAATGACAACGCGAGATGTCTTTTTCGTGCAATTCATATTTTATTGTTTGTTTTGATCTCAATTTAAAGTTGAACCAATAATAAAATGATTTGAATTTCTTTTAATGTAAATTTAAAACTACCTTAACATAAAAATTAAATCAATTTTGGTCAATACTTTTGCTCACGATATTTTTTATAGCAACTCGAAATAGGTCGTAGTCAAAATGATGAAGGATGACGTTAGTGTAGAAAATATGAAGATGACATTCTAGTGTTAAAAGGCATTTTCTAATTGACTTCATTCAATTGTGTACAGTTTTCAATTTGAATAAAATTCTAAATTAATTTTTTAGTACCTAAAGTAACAACGAATATATTCACAACGCAAGCTAGGCACCCGAGCAGCAAAATCGATGTTTATTGAGTTTTTGTCAATTCAGAAACTATTTACAAATGTAATTTCATAGTTATTGAATGAATGATATTTTATTTAACATTTGATTAAAATAAATTCAATTTCTTACTAACAAAGTAACATTGACTTTATTCAGTATGGAATAAAGGTGTCCAAGCCGCAAAGCGATGATAATCGAATTTATGTCAATTCAAGAAATATTTATAAAAGTAATTTTATACTGAATTTTTTCACTATTCTCAATTTAAAAAATATTTTCAAAATTAATTTGTTACTAACTAAAGACACAGTAATTTAACAAAGAACGCCATAGGGGCGCCCGAGACGAGAGAATAGGATTTTCATTAGGTTTTTTCTCTTCAAGAATTATGTACAAAAGTAATTTTATACTTATTGAGAGATATTTCATTCAATGGTTTATTATTTTCAATTCACAAATAATTCCCACAAAATAACAATAAATATATACAGAATGCAATAAAGGCGCCCGAGCACCAAAAGCATTGCTCAGTGAGTTTTTGTGAATTTACGAATTATTTACAAAGGTAATTTCATACTGACTTCATTCAGTTGCGTACTTATTTCAATTTAAAAATTATTTCCAAAATTTATTTGTTACAAACTAAAGACACAATAACTTAATAAAGAACGCCAGAAATTAGCCCGAGTTGCGAAAATAAGGCGTTCATTAAATTTTTGTCAATTCACGAATTATTTATTTAATGGCTGAAGTCGCAAATTTTATTATTGCTCCTCTTTGAAAATAAAACTAAAATTACTTTTTTTCAGTTAAAATATTTTGTCGCTTAATTATTTTTAAGAAACAGTTTATTTAAAATTCCTTACCGCAAAAAGAAATAAAATATTGACTAACAATAAAAATATTTCCTTTCGTTTCAGATATTTAATGACATTAATAATAAAAGTATCCTAAACACACATGATTCCCACATTAGTAACCACTAAACGAATTCTAAAACAGAGAACGTTTTTCAACAACCTCATCAAACGAAAATACTAAAGAAGTAGCAAAAGGAGAAATACAGAAAAACAACCACAACAACAAGAAAAAAAAACGTACTTCCTGCCTCGTATTTAAAATGCCTAAAACGACAAATCCCAGAAGATATTCGATCATCAACATTATCCTAACATATTTAATTATATGCCGAACATGTACAACATGTCTACCCTCCGCCAAAGATTCTTTGCTTTTAAACGAATCCGAAGAAGATGTATTTAGTAAATTTGAAGACATTAGTGACGAATTGGAAGAACTTATGACACCCAAGTCGGATAATAATAATAAATACTCAAGTTGGAATAAGTTAACAGATGTTGACACATCCTACCAAGATAATACCGATGTTTTTACACAGGCTAAAATGCCAGTAGTGCCACCATTTCACGATGATTCATTAAATATGGGTCACTCTGGTGAAATAGCACAATCAAATGTAAATACGTCCAAAACATCGATAATAGGAGCAGCCGGTACACTGGATGAGTTTGTCACCGGTAAACTGGGTGCCTCGGAGAACGGAGTTACGCTGCCGTATTTCCTAACTGAACCAGAAAGTGTTTATGTAGTTAAAAATCGACCAGCCATATTAAAGTGTAAAGCTGCTCATGCGTTGCAGGTAAATACTCGTATCAATTTATGTTGCTGTTTGTTTGTCGAACTTTTTTTGTGTTTAACCGGAAATTCTTGTTATTTGTTTTTTATTACGCAGCTGCATTTTAAATGTAGTGGCAGTTCACAGCCCCCACCCTCAACACACGACAAACACGTGGATCCTCATACAGGGGTGCATTTAGAGGAAGTAACGGCCACCATACATCGAGATCTTGTGGATGAATATTTTGGTAAGGGACCCTTCAAGTGTGAATGTCATGCCTGGTCTTCAAGGGGTGTTGTTAAGAGTCAAGCGGCCACAGTTAATATTGCATGTAAGTTAAATTGAATCCAATACAATACAAATAAAACTAATGACAATAATGTGATAATGTGTATGTGTATGAGTACGTGTGTGTGTGTGTTAGATATTCAATGAGCGTATGCCGAATGAATGTGTCGATTTGTATAAAATTTCAAATTAAATATTCATATTTAATTTCATCAGATATGCGTAAACAATTTGCTACTTCGCCCACCTCGCTGCGTGTTGAACTTGGTACGCGTGCTGAGCTGTATTGTGAGCCTCCGAGTGGTTTTCCCGAACCCACTGTTAGCTGGTATAAAAACAATATGCCGACAACGGAAATCAATGATCATGGACCCAGCATATCTTCCGCCGGTACCTTAACTTTTCGTCAAGTTACTTTACAGGTAAGATTTCAAAATTAAAATGTTAAAGTGCTAATTTTTTATGGCTGGTGTTTGTTCAGGATATGGCCAATTATACATGTGTGGCTGAAAATATTGCCGGTAAACGTAATTCAGATTCAGCCGTTCTTATTGTTTATGGTAAGTTTTAAGATAAAAAGCTAATAATTTACAGCAATATGATGAGATACGAATTGAATTTTTGCTATAATTGAATTATTTCAGTTAATGGTGGTTGGAGTTCCTGGTCGTCTTGGCGTGATTGCAAATGTCCTGGCAAAATGATTCAAGGTCGTAAACGTACTCGCATGTGCAACAATCCTATACCTATGAATGGTGGCTCTGAATGTTCGGGTCCCCAAATACAAAAATCGGCTGATTGTATGCCGTGTCCAGATGAAACACAAATTGTTAACTCAGATGGTTTCGATGTGCCCGCCATAAAGAGATGTAAGTTAAAAAAATATTTATGAAATTTTCGTTCATCTTATTGGAAAAAGTGATATTTATGCTCAATGCGGACTAACAGATAATGTAACGCTGTTTGACTAAAATTTCGAATTTTCAATGTAGGTTACCGATGCACTAAGAAGTGATTTTTTGAAATTTGGATGTTTAGGTGAGAAAACCGACCAAAAAGTAGAAAAATGGTACCATCTAATCAAATTGATATTAAGACTCAACCCAAGAAAGAAACATTCACCTGGTCATGCAAAAACACGACCAAAAGAGGGGGGAATCCCAAAAAGTACCTTTTTTTTTTTAAAAAAAAAAAGTAAATTTTTTAAGAAAATACATTTTTTAATAAAGTGCCTTTTTTTCAGAAATACCTTTCTATAAAAAATTAAATTTTTTAAAAAGTATTGGTTTTAAAAAGTACCTTTACTTAAAAAGCTGTTTTCTTATGAAAATACCTTTTCTAAGAAGGTACCTTTTTAAAAAAAGTATTTTTTTTTAAAAAGTACCTATGAAAAAGTACTTTTTTTTTTAAAGTAACTTTTCTTAAAAAAATTCCAATTCATTAAAAAGTATCTTTTCTAAAAAAAGTAACTTTTCTTAAAAAAGTAAAAAGGTGCCTTTTTTCAAAAAGTACCAATTATGAAATAAGTACCTATTTTAAAAAAGTTAAATTTTCTTAAAAAAGTACTTGTTCTTTAAAAGTTACTTTTCTTAAAGAATACAGTTTCTTTGAAAAATACATTTTCTTAAAAATGCACTCTTTGTTAAAAAATTATTTTTCTTAAACAAGTACGATTAAAAAAAAGGAAATTTTCTGAAAAAGTACCTTTTTTAAAAAGTACCTTTACTTAAACTAGTAATTTTTTTAAAAAAGTATCTTTTATTAAAAAGTACCTTTTTTAAAAATCTCCTTTTATTAAAAAAAGTACCTTTTAATCACAAAGTACCTTTTATGAAAAACGTTCGTTTTATTAGAAAGTACGTTTTATTAAAAAAGTACCTCTTTTAAAAAATTATCTTTCGATAAAAAAGTACCTTTTATCAAAAAAAGCCTTTTTTAAAAGAGTACCTTTTATAAAAAGTACAATTTCTTAAAGATGTACCTCTTCTTAAAAAAGTATCTTTATAAAATTTTTTTATTAAATTTTGCTTAAAAAGCATCACTTCCTAAAAAAGTACTTTTTCTAAGAGAATATCTATTTTCAGAAAGTACTTCTTTTTTAAAAAGTACCTACTTAAAAAAATAATGTTTTTTTAAAATGACTTTTTTATAGTTTAAAATTAAAAAAGTACCAATTTAAAAAATCACCTTTTTTAAAAAAATTTTCTTAGAAAAATACATTTCCTTTAAAAACTGCCTTTCTTAAAAAGTGTATTTTCTTTAGGAAATACCTTATATTTATAAAGTACAATTTATTATTAATTTTAGTTATTAAAAAAAGTACCTTTCTATTAAAAAAGTACTGTTTTTTAAAAAGTAAATTTTCTTTAAAAAGTACCAATTCTAAAAATACATGTTCTTAAAAAAATACGTTTCTTAAAAAGTAAAATTTTCTTAGAAAATGCCAATTCTTAAAAAGTAATTTTTTTACAAAACTACCTTTTTCAATAAAGTGCCTTTCTAACCCCTTTTTTTGAAAATATAAAAATATTAAAAATATACATTTTATTAAAAAAGTACTTATTCATTAAAAATAACCTTTTCTAAAAATGTAGCTTTTCTTAAAAAAGGTAAAATGGTGTAATTTTTTAAAAAAGGGCCAATTCCAAAATAAGTACCTATTTTAAAAAAGTTTCTTAATAAAAGAACCCGTTCTCTAAAAACTAGCTTACGTAAAAAAGTAATTTTTTAGATAAAAAGCACCTTCTATTTAAAAAAGCACTTTTTCTTAAAAATCTACCTTTTGGTATAAAAGTAAGATTACTTAAAGAATTTTGTTTGAAAAGTACATTTTCTTAAAAAAAATACGCTATATAAAAAAAGTATTTTTTCTGAAACAAGTACAATTAAAAAAAAAAAGAAATTTTCTTAGGTACGTTTAAAAAAAAAATCTTTTTAAGAAAGCCTTTTTTAAAATGTACCTTTAAAAAAAAAAAAATACTTTCTTAAAAATTTACATTTTCTTAAAAAGTTCCTATTCTCAAAAAAGTATCTTTTTAAAAAAAGTACATTTTCTTGAAAGGTACCTTTTTCTAAAAACGCAAAAAGTACCAGTTTAAAAAAGCACCTTTTTTAAAAAGCACATTTTCTAAAAAAAATTTAATTTTCTTTGAAAAATACCTTGTAATAATAAAGTACCATTTATTAAAAAAGTACCGTTTTTTAAAAACGTACTTTTTATTAAAAAAGTACATTTTATTAAAAAAGTACCTTTTATTAAAAAAGTACCTTTTATTAAACAGTACCTTTTATTAAAAAAGTACCTTTTATTAAAAAAGTACCTTTGATTAATAAAGTACCTTTTATTAAAAAAGTACCTCTTATTAAAAATGTACCTTTTATTAAAAAAGTACCTTTTATTAAAAAATTACCTTTTATTAAAAAGTACCTTTTATAAAGTACCTTTTATAAAGTACCTTTTATAAAGTACCTTTTTTAACAAGTGCCTTCTATAAAAAAGTACTTTTTATTAAAAAGTACCTTTTATTAAAAAAGTAACTTTTATTATAAATACGAATTTTGTTTAAATGTACCCTTTTTTAAAAAAGTAGTTTTTATTAAAAATTTACCTTTTATTAAAAGAAAAAAACTTTTCTTAAAAGTACCTTTTCTTACAAAGTATCTATTTTAAAAAGTAAATTTTCTTTAACAACTAACTTTTCACAAAGAATTACCATTTCTTAAAAAAAGTATATTTCCTTAAAAAAGTATACTTTCCTATACTTTATTAGACCGATAAAGTTATCGAGGGTAGAAGTCGAATCTTTCAAAAAATTTTTTGGGATTTTTTTTAAACAAACTTGACTTATAATTTTGAGTACATAAAATATAAGTTTTTGTCTTAAAACTTTTAAGGGTGAAAAGGTTTGAGTATTGATTAAAAATGTTTTGTTCAACAACAAAAAAATCGAGTGAAAATAAACATAAGAAATCTTGCATCTAAAAAAAATTTTGAATGAAAAAAAAATGACTAATAAAACCAAAATTTTTTTTGAGTGGCAAAAAAATTTAAGTGAATAACAAAATATTTTTGAAGGAAAACCTTTGAGTGATAACAAATGTCTAAAGTCAACAATTATTAAGGTTAAGCATATTTGGTTTCACATGACACTAATGAAGGCAAAAATCAAGTAACAGGCCTTTTTGTAGGTGTGAATTAGATTTGTATGGGTATAGAATTGTTAAGTATATTTGTTTAGGGATTAACTTTAAAATTCAGAATTCATGTTGCTACTTTTTGTATCATATCCTGAGATATGTGAAACTCCGAAATACTAATCTTCATAGCATAAACGCTTCTTTTGATAAAAATCATTAGAATCCAGCAAATTAGAATTCACCTGATTTTAATATTCAAAAAATTTATAGAGGTTAAATAAAACAAATAAGTATAACAAATTTTTTAGAGTTTATGATAACTCTCGTAAAATCTATGAACAACTTAAAAACAAAAATATATAATAAATGAGAAAAATATTCATAAAAATTTAAAGTTGTTAATAAAATCCTTGCTTTCTTAAACTTCTTGCGGTATACTTAAAATTTATATTGACGTTAAATTCTTTAAAGAAATATCTTTTCTTTTCAAACATTAAATTTCTCAAGTATTTTGTTGGAAAAGCTATAATTTTCAACCCTCATTTTTGCACTGGATTGCATCATTTCTTAAGCACAAACACACACAAAAAAAAAAAGATGAAACCAAATAAAATAAAAAATCTATTAAATTATTTTACTCCCTTAGTCATCATCTTTAATGCTCTACAAACATACTAAATTCGAAAATCAATGGCATTGTGCAAACAGTTAAGCTTAAAATTGATAGGCAAATAATTACAAAGCATTTCGGTCGAAAGTCTTATGGACAATGCCCATTGTCATTCAATTCATTTACACACAGTCAGTCAACCAAACCAACATTCACTTAAGCCAAAAACTATCTATTCCTTGTTGTCATGTTTTATATCACAATACATCCTCTCAGTCACTTATTCTTAATCTAACTCCCCCCCCATCCGAATGCGCACAAAGGAAAACAAATCGAGTAATTTTTTCTTATTCGCAGTAAACTAATTTATGGAAAGAATATAGAATATATAACTATTTGTTAAGTTGTATAGTGTATTTCCGTTCAGTCCCTTCCTACTGACTTCCCCAAGTCTCCCCCTCCAATAAAAGTCATCTACAAACTTTGTTGTTCCCCCATCCACTAAACCGTCATCAAAAATCACAAAAGTACAACACAAAATGAATAAAAAGAAAGAAAAAAAAATCACAGAAATTGCTCATTTTGAAGACATAAAACAGTGTTAGCGACAATATAGAAAAGCAATAACAACAACAACAACAACAACGAGAATATTAAACATTGTCATTCACTCCTCACACTTTAACAGATTCTCACTCACTCCATCGCTAATTTCAAATGAACATACTTACTCTAGTTTGAATCGTTACCACTTTATTTTGCTGAGTCCATCATTCAAAAACAGTCCAACATTATTTTCTTGTGAATTCTGTAAATGACGTCATTTAATTCACCAAACTAAAAATCATCGACAGACGAACAGAGACTTAAAGGAATTGTCTTGTCGAATTAAACTTAAGTGATTACTTTTAATAAATAACATGCAAAATTTATGTCGTTCATGGACTTAAGCGTATAATTAAGTCATTAAGGGTCTTAAAGTAAATCTTTAAAGAAATTAACTAAAAAGTTTTATGTTTTGACAAGATCTTTTTCAGCGAACTAATTCTAAAGAATTCATATATTCAGGGCTTCAGTAGCAAAATGCTAATTAACTGAAAAATCCTAAAATTGTTTTTATTGTTTTAATTGGCAGTGTTTTAGTCATTTAACTTGTAAATTGAATTTATTCTTGAAGGTGTTCATGCTCAGAATTCAGTTATACAATCCAAATATTTTCTTGTTGAAATTAACTGAAGTTGCATATTAAGATCATTGAATATACATTTGAAAAGCGGACTATTACAGTTTCAGTGAAATTAAAAGAATTTTTCGTTTATTTTTAAGCAACAAAAAACAACTGACGAATCGTTTTTATTTCATGATAAAATTAAACTACAAAATTATTTAACCCTTAAAAACATATGAATCTCTCCGTGACTGTGCGTGACTTTGCGTGACTATTTTAAAATTAATCTTTGGTCACAACAAGTCTATGGACCAAATTTAAGATTGATTGGATGAGGGAAAATGGGGTTTAAATCACTACGTGACTGGGCGTAACTATTTTTAAGTTAATATTTGGTGACAACAAGAATATGGAGAAAGTTTCAGATTGATTGGATAAGGGGAAATGGGGCTTAGATCACTCCGTGACTGGGCGTGACTATTTTTAAGTTAATATTTGGTGACAACAATATTACGGATCAAGTTTCAGATTGATTGGATGAGAGGAAATGGTGTTTAAATCACTCCGTGACTTTGCGTGGCTATGCGTGACTATGTCACTGTTAATCTTTTTTCACGGCAAGTCTATCGACCAAGTTTCAGATCGATCGGATAAGGGCAAATGGGTTTTAAAGCACTCAGTTACCGTGCGTGACTATGCGTGACTGCGCGTGACTACCTCAAAATTAATCGATAGTCACAACAAGACTATGAGCAAAGTTTCAGTTCAATTGGATGAGGGGAAATGGGGTTGCACCATGGCAGACAGACAGACAGAGAAGAAAGAGTTTAAAAACCGTTTTATAACAACAATGTTTATAAACATCTGTTGTAGCAACATGTTCTTTAAGTCGTCAAATACATAATTTGAATTGAAATAAAATTGTGTTTATACTAAATTTTTTTGAAAAAAGATTTAATGAATTTTTAAAAATATTTTTATACCCAATACCACTATGTGGTTACTAAAAATATTTGACCTATTTGATGTCTTTTACTCTACCGTCCGTCCGTCTGTCCGTCTGTGTGTCCATGTAAACCTTACAATCAAACTATACGAGTATTTTGCAAATATTAATAAAATTTGATGAAGTTTATTATGCAAGATTTTATCGACCATAGAACGAAAGCTATTGAAATTGTTGAAAATCGGGGTATGTTCAGTCTTTGTCGCCATAAAAATGACCCCTATGAGATAGACTTAAATTGCTATAAGATCCATATTATCGTATAGATTTCGATCCAATTAGGTTTGTGTGTGTTTATTACACCCAATAATCAGTAGACCAAAAACAAACCCTATACGACAATTCGTAGTCATAGCCCCCATATAAAACTGCTTCCCGATCTTCACTGAAATCTATTTAAAGACAAAAATATTTAACTGATTTTCCTTAAATTAGGTTTACATGGTCAAAATCGGTCCATTTTTCGAACTAGTCCCACGTAAATATAGCATTCGATATGACCTTTTTCATATCCGAAAATAATAACAATGCCACTCAAATCTGGTTTATGTTTATTTTCTATATACAATTAGTTGGACCTAAGATCTTTTCTCTAACCGCGTGTTATAGGGTATCGTATAGTCGGTCTATATTTTTCTTACTTGTTTAAAACTGAAAAATAGAAGCTACAGAACGGAATATATATACAATTAAAAAATTTCGCTCAGTTTAATTTTAAGTAACTAAAATACAAACGACACCAAAGAAAAACAAAAAAAAATGCTTTAAGTACGAAATTCGTTTCGAATAACTGTTGAAAAATTAAAAATTATTATTTCTGCGGTAAATAACTTAATTGAACTGCATGAGCGTATGAATTTTTTTTAAATTATTTTATTTAGAATATATAAAGTAAGCTTTAGAATAGAAAAGACGAATTCATTCTTTTAACCACTGGCTTCGAAAAATAGCGAACAAACAAAAATAAAATAACATCATAGTCATCCGCAAAACATTACAAGCAGTCAAAACACAGGCACGCAGCCTTCAGCTCTAGAGTACAACGAACATTTGGCTGGGCATACTCGTTGTTATAGTTAATAGCAACTGTTATGTTACGTGTAGCATCATCAGATACCCGCATGTAACAAAAGCTGCATGAGAATGTCTAAAAGTGTAAATAACCATCCATGGATTTAGTAGTTAAATATGTAACTAACACAGACACACACACACAACCAAACACATTCTCATCAAAATATCATGTAGGGGTGGTTTTAATGTCAATACAATATTGCGTTGCTATCAAAAACGCACAATACATCACTAACAACAACAACAACAACTTAAACGTACACCAAAAAAAAAAAAAAACAAGACCAACAGTATGTTCAAGATAAAAACATACCAAAGATAAAGGATGCTGTACATAATTAATATCAAATTAATTAAGAAAAGAAATAGATTCTGGGAACTTTTAAGGTTTACTAGCTTAATTAACGAATAAACATTCGTAAATGAATTTAAGAAAAATTTGTATTATCAATTTTTTGTATGTCATCATTTATTGTAAACCGATGAAGTTCACTTCTAAACAATAGCTCAAGTTTTATTTAAATCATCTCAAAAATATCAGATATAAATATATTCTCGAATTTGTTTTTAATGTGCATATTCTGCATTGACTTTTCGTTAATGTCTTTTAAGACATTATATAATTGTGGGAACTATAAAAATTAAATATATTTTTGGGCCGTCTTTGAAAACGCCTCTAAGAGTAAGAACTCTTCGAACTTTAAGAGGATTAACCAAAAAAAAAAAATACAAAGAACACAATAATTTACTAACGATGAGAAGTTGTTATGAACTTTCAAAGTTAAATGAAAAAAAAAGAATTATAATTAAAATCTACTCCAAATGATTCTTTAAATACAACTTGTTTCTAAGCCGAACCCATGTTGAACTAATTTGTGATGATCGTGAATCTCAGGCTGGGTTAATTTTCAAACATTTTGAAAGCATTAACGAATATCTAACTTAAATTTTACCCTATAGGAAGCATAGGGCTTAAATATATTTTTCAAATCTGGTTTAAATAATGCTTGAAGCGTAATTTTCCGTTGATGGACAATTGATGCTCCTTTTACCCACATTTTCACTAGAAGTAAAATGTTTTAAGAAACCAAAAAGGATTTGTTTTTTTTTTAATAATAAAATTATTATATATTAACAAAATTTTTTTAAGGAACTTAGCGTAATTTTTTTAGGAAATGCAAATTTTAAGAAAGTATTTTTTACAAAATTTACTTTTTTAAGAAAGGTATTTTTTTTAAAGAAAATTTCGTTTCTAAGAAAAGGTAAATTTTCAAGAAAAGATTAAAATATGTACTTTTTTACCAAAAGTAGTTCTTTAAGAAAATTTACTTATTTTTAAAAATATACTTTTTAAAGAAAAGGTACTTTTTTAAGAAAAGGTACTTTTTTAAGAAAAGGTCCTTTTTAAGGGCACTTAAAAAAAAAATTACTTTTTTAAGAAAGGGTACTTTTTAAAAAGGGAACTTTTATAAGAAAAGGTACGTTTTTAAGACAAAGTACTTTTTCAAGAAAAGTCACTTTTCCAAGAAAATGTACTTTTTAAGAAAAATATACTTTCTTAAGAACAGGTATTTTTTTTTGAGGAAAGGAACTTTTTTAAGAGAAGGTACTTTAAAAAAAAAGTACTTTTTGCTTGAAGCGTAGATTTCCATCTATGGACAATTGATGCACATTTTATGCACATTTCACAGGAGGTACTTTTGAGGTACTTTGCGTACTTTTTAGAAACCATAAGAAATATAGTTTTTTTTTAAGAAAATGTAGTTTTTAAGAAAAGGTAAATTTTTAGGAAAAGATTAAAATATGTACTTTTTTTTACCAAAAGTAGTTCTTTAAGAAAATTTACTTATTTCTAAAAATATACTTTTTAAAGAAAAGGTACTTTTTAAGAAAAGGTCGTTTTTAAGGGCACTTTTTAAAAATTTACTTTTTTAAGAAAGGGTATTTTTTAAAAAGGGAACTTTTATAAGAAAAGGTACGTTTTTAAGACAAAGTTTTTTTTTTCAAGAAAAGGCACTTTCCAAGAAAATGTACTTTTTAAGAAAAATATACTTTCTTAAGAACAGGAATTTTTTTTGAATAAAGGAACATTTTTAAGAGAAAATACTTTAAAAAAAAAATACTTTTCTAATAAAATTTACTTTTTTTTAATAAAAGGTACTTTTTTAATAAAATGTACTTTTTGAATAAGAGGTACTTTTTAATAAAAGTTACTTTTTAATAAGAGGTAATTTTTTCAGAATTGATATTTTTGTGAACAGGTATTTTTTTGGGCTTCAATAAATTATTCCAATCGGGTTTAAATAATGCTTGAAGCGTAATTTTCCATCGATGGACAATTGATGCACGTTTTATGCACATTTCAGAGGAAGCAAAATTTTTTTAAGAAACCAAGAAGGATATTAACAAAAATTTTTGAGTTACTTTGCGTAATTTTATTTAGAAGAGGCAAATTTTAAGAAAGTACTTTTTAGAAAAATACCCTTTTAAGAAAGGTATTTTTTTTAAAGAAAATGTAGTTTTTAAGAAAAGATAAATTTTGAAGAAAAGATTAAAATATGTACTTTTTTTTTACCAAAAGTAGTTCTTTAAGAAAATTTCCTTTTTTTTACATATACTTTTCAAAGAAAATTAAGAAAGGGTACTTTTTTAAGAAGGGTACTTTTATAAGAAAAGGTACCTTTTTTAAAAAGGTACTTTTTCAAGAAAAGGTACTTTTCCAAGAAAATGTACTTTTTAAGAAAAATATACTTTTTTAAGAAAAGGTATTTTTTTAAAGGAAAATAACTATTTTAACTTTTTTTACAAAAAAGGCACTTTTTAACAAATTTAATTTTTTTTTAATAAAAGGTACTTTTTTAATAAAATTTACTTTTTTAATAAGAGGTGTTTTTAATAAAAGCTACTTTTTAATAAAATTCAATTTTTTTAGAAATGGTATTTTTTTATGAACATGTATTTTTTAGGGCTTCAATAAATTATTCCAATCTTGTTTAAGTAATATTTGAAGCTTAATTTTCCATCGGTGGACAATTGATGCACATTTTTAACACATTTCATTAGAAGTATTTTTTTTTTTAAACCAGGAAGGATATATCTTTTTTTAATAATAAAATTATTATATATTAAAAAAACATTTTTACGCACTTAGTGTAATTATTCTATGGAATGCAAATTTTAAGAAAGGTCTTTTTATTTGAGGAAATGATTTTTTTAAGAAAAGGTACTTTTGAAAAAAAGTGAATTTTATTACATCACTTTTTTTTAATAATAGGTACTTCCTTAAGGAAAGGTACTTTTTAATAAAAGGTACTTTTTTAATAAGAGGCACTATTTAATAAAAGTTACTTTTTAATAAAATGTACCTTTTAATAAGAGATAATTTTTCCAGAAAACGTATTTTTTTATGAAAAGGTATTTTTTAAGAATATGCACGTTTTTAAGAAAAGGTACTTTTTTAAGAAGATGTACTTTTTTAAGAAAAAGTACTTTTTAAAGAAAATGTCCTTTTTTAAGGAAAAGTTAATTTTTTTAAGAAAATGTACTTTTTTAAGAAAATATACTTTTTAAAGAAAATATACTTTTTTAAGAAAAGGTAATTTTTCTTACCAGAATGTACTTTTTTAAGAAAATTTACTTTTTTACCAGAAAAGTTTTTTTTTTGAAAGTTGGATTTTTATGAAATTAAACTTTTTTAAGAATAGCTACTGTTTTTAACAGAGTACTTTTTCTAGAAAATGTTATTTTTAGAAAAAAGTACTTTTTACGAGAAGTACGGTACGTTTTTATGGTACGTTTTTAAGAAAAATTACATGTTTAAAATGGTAATTCTTAAGTATAGGTACTTTTTTAGTCTTTTCCCCCTTTTAGGCAGTTTTATGTCATGAGCGGCACATTTTGAATTTCAGGCGATTGTGGAACAATGAGTAGTAACAAGTAAAAACAAGTGACAAAATTATAGTAGGTCTAGATCGACTATACAATATCCTGTACCATGTGTTTCAAAAGAGGTTCATAGATCCAACTTTGCTGAGGCAATAACGGGATATAGAAGCATAGACCCAATTTTAGTGGTATTGTTATTAATTTTTGGCGTGCAGATATGGAAAAGTACATATCGGATGTTGTTTCTATCAGAAAATCGACAGAAAATAGCCAAATTTAGTAAAGTCACTAACTTTTCTCAAAAATATATATAAACCAAATGTGAAGAAAAATCTATGCAATATTTTATTTTTTTGATAGTTTTAAGTGAAGATCGGTTATCACCTTTATATATAAAGACAATGACTAAAAATGGTTCTACAGAGTTTACTTTTATACTACTCATTGGTGGGTATAACTTTGCTCAGGCAGATACACCAAATTTATCGATACATATTTAATAATCTGGATCTTACGACCATGTTAGTCGGTCTGTTAGAGGTTATTTGTATAGGGGCTAGGTCGGTCTGAAACCCAGCGATTTTCACCCATTTCAATAGAGTTCGTCCTATGGTCGATAAAAGCTTATGCATTAAATTTTACCAAAATATGTATATTTGCGAGCCGTAGTTTTATTATAAGGTTTACATGGACACATAGACGGACGGAGAGACAGAGAGATGGACGCAATTCGGTGAAATGTTAAGTTACGGTCAAATGCTAAGTTCTGTGCAGGCAGTGAATGGAAAATACTTGGAGGTATTTGAGAATTCAGGTCCCCGTCAAATAGAAGCAATGACGTACGTGTGAGTTTCACAGTTTTAGTTTTATGCGCTTTGAAATTTGATTAAATAGGATGGTAAATAAGTTAATAAGGTTACCCTTTGCAGTTCAGCACTATTGAAATTTAGTTTTAGAGTGATTCTTCTTCTGAGTTCAATTCTTGTACTCCTCAATACACTGTCAATAACAATATGAATAAGGAGAGGAGAAGAGAAGAGATGAGATGGAGAGTAACGTAACGTATATACCTTCTCCACATTAACTCGATTACAGTCGATACTCTCATATTGTATATAGCAGCTGGCATTGTAGTACAAGGTTCGATAAAGGTTTATGGTCTTTAGGGCATCCCAAGTCTATACGCTCAGACTCCCATAAGTGAGGGCTTAATTTTTAAGTCTTTTGATTATGAAAAATTTCCAAAAATAATTTGCTTATGATAACTTTACGAGCACACATGAGAAAAACTCTAATATTACTATAATGCAGCTTATAATTAATAACGGGTCCTCTCCGTTTGTCTCTTCTATCAAATATTCAAACGTCATAAAGATCTAAGGGTTCGCCCAAGTACATCTTATTTGTACGAAAATATAACTGTTTAACATTTACATAATCCTTAGCAATTAACAAAATTTGTCATGGCTGGCTGTCTCATTAGCTATGCCAAAGACTGTATTCCAATAGAACGTTAGTTACATGTCATTCAAAAAAAAAAAAATAATAATATCAGAGCCATCAGGAAACCACTTGTAAATGAACTTTAGGATTTTTGCGAGCTGTTTAAAGGAATTATTGTTAAAAGATGTTAATATCTATTTTATCGTTGCTGCTGTTGCTGTCGTATTATTTTGGCGTACGAAATTGCTTTATGAACTATGAGAACAATAATAAAAAAAAAACAACAACAATGACAGTAACAAAAAGGGAAATATTTAATCCATGTATGTCTAAAAACTTAAAGTACTCGTTCGTACTCGTTGTACTCCTCAGCTCGTACTTTAATAAAGACCTTTGGAAGACAGACAACAGCAACAACAAAAACACATTGTGTCTTTTCCAGCTAATGCTGCTTATAATGCAAATGTTGCTGATGATGATTATGATGATGTTGATGATGATGATGTGATGATTATGATAATGATAATGATGCTAGAGTAAAAGAGTAAAGTAGAGTGATATAATGTGGTGATAGTAGTGATGATGGTGATGGTGATGGTGGTAGAATGGCTTTTGTCATCATCCTTGTTGAATCAACTAAAGTATTAATTTCTTGGTTTCTTTTCTTTGGCTTTGTCTTTTTATTCCTGTTCTATTGTTTGGCATCGTCTTGTTTGAAATACTCGTACATACTCGTACATACAGTTAGTTCTATTCAACGTTTAGTTTAAATTCACTTTATTTGTTTGTTTTCATCGTATTTGTTTTTATATTTTTGAAACTTATTCACAGCGGGACGTTGGTCGACCTGGAGTGAATGGAGTTCATGTTCGGCGGAATGCATACAAATCAGACGCCGGAAATGTATCACAACTACATCCTCATTGTTGTTGGATGATGAAGATGCAGGCATAAGCGTTGGCGGTCTCTCCGCTAACGGTGCTGTTGTTGGCAGCGGTGCTAGTGGCAGCAGCAATGGCGCAACCAGTCTCATCCCTGCCAGTACTAAGGCTCAGTGTAGTGGAAAAGACATACAGACAGCAGAATGTCGAGGGGAATATTGTCAAATAGGCAAAGACGGTATGTATACCAATAAATTTTTTTTTTCGTTTAATGTGCGTTTTTAGGTTTCTTTGGATGGGAGTGGGGGGGGGGGAGGGGAGGACAGAATTATGAATGTTTTGAAATTGAAAATGTATTGTGTTTTAAAAAGCAGGCATCTTCCTGTGCCTCATCATTACAAAATACATACAAATTTGTCGTCGTCGTATATGGTACGTTGATGAAGCCCATTGTTGTTGTTTTTGTTGCTGTAAGTCTTATTCGTTAATGTTGCCATTGTTGGTTGTGTTTGTGACATATAACTGTGTTTTTATGCAACATCCATCCTTTTGGCTTTGAACACATAATTTAAAATAACAAAAAAAAAAAAAACCAAATCGAAAAAGACGTCATGTGTGGCAGCCACTCTCTTCGTTTCTACTCTTGATGTCATCTGGTTTTTATGTTTAACATTTTTGTGGCGAAATTAATTACCGAGTAGCAATGACAGGGTATGTTTGAACAACGAAAAAAAAAGCTCCCCTCTGCTTTTGCATTTCTTTTGTCAGTGGCTCTTTGATAAAATCAAGATTTTTGTTAATGATTAACAAGCCATTTAATGGGTCACACCAGATATAGAAAATATTCCAGTGATTAAAATTAAATTAACCAATTGTCTTGTATTGATTTTGTTTTCAGATTTCGATTGGACTCTTTATTTGGGTTTAGCCTTTGTCACAGCCGTATTCTTTGCATTTGGTGCTGCTTTGATATGTTGTGCCCGCAAGGGCATACGAGTTAATCAACCCTATAACATGACTAGAACGGGTAAGCTAAAAGAGTTTTTTCTTTTTGTAGACTTGTAACTAAAACTATTTTTTGATTTCAGTTATGGATCCTAAATACTTGCCCGATATAAGTAAAAAGGATATGCGCATGCATATTGAAACTGCCAATGATAATTATGATTATGCTAGTCCGGGTCATCGATTTTTACCACCCAACCATCATAACGGCTGTTCTATATCCGAACATCATTACGATGTTCCCAACTTATCGGCCAAGTAAGTTTTGAGTTATGATTTTCATAAAGATTTGCTTTATTATCATTGTTTTATTACACTTTGATTTAGTTATGTGAATCCTATTGATGATTTAAGTGTGGACTATCTAACGGATACGCCAGATACTTCTACAGCAGACACCTGTAAGTCTTAAAGTTTTGCAAAATATTTCAGTTGTTAAGGAAAGCAAAGAAATTAATTTGTTATCAGGCCGGATTATGTCAGGCAAGAAGATTCATTATTGTGTTGAAATATTTTTTCCATTTGAACCATTATTGTTTAGATAATGTCAGTTTTTCGGGTTTGAGAAATTTAAGATCTTCGTAAATTTAAAAAAAGAATGATATTACGAAGGTTTCAGAAAATTAACTTAGTTTGTGGAAACATTGATCATGTTTTAGCGCCAAAGTTTCCTTTCTTCCGTAAATGTTTCAGTAATTTTATCAAAACAAATTAGTTCATATACTCGTATTATTAAAAAAACAATAACAACAGTTTACTCAGATTTGAGTTAATTAAAAAAAAAAAAAACAATATGTAACAACAATCTACTCAGATTTGAATGAATTAACTTAATTTAAAGAAAAATTTATCATGATTTAGCCGAAGCCCTTTTCTTCAAAGTTGAAAACTCTTTTAGAAAGTTTCCTTAAAGTATACAAAAAAAAAAATAAAACAATAATACTCGGTCAAGACCGACTATGCGATACCCTATACCAAGCGTTTAGAGAAATGGTCTCTGGAGCAACTAATTGGGAATGGAAAATAAGCATAACCCAAGTCGGAGTGAAATATTTATTAATTTCTTTGTCCGCAGATTTGAAAAAGTTCATATCGGATGCTTTATTTATATTGGGACTAGGGCGAAAAATGGACCGATCCTTTTCATATTTGGTAAAGTCACTTATTTTTTGCAAAAACATATGCAAACCCAATTTGAGAAAAATCTGTACAATTTTTTTTGATAGGTTTAAGTGAAGATCGGCAAGCATGCACCAATTTCCACCAATTCTAATGGCACTCATCCTATGGCTAATGGAAATTTCTTCAAAATTTCTTCAAAATATATTCATATTTGAATATGTAATTTTATTACAAGGTTTACATTGACTCACAGATACACAGACGGACAGACAGATGGATGTACGGAGGGGCGGACATGGCTAAATCGACTCATAAAGTGATTCTGAACCGATCGGTATAATAAAAGACGAGACTAGGTCAAATATTTTTGATAGTTACAAACATCAGCACAAAGTCATTAACCACATGGTGGTGTAATGGGAAAAAATAGTTTCACGTGTGTTGGCAGGATCGCCATGTAATTGAAAAAAAAAAATGATTGGTGTTTTGATTAAAACAAACATATTTTAGTTTTTAGTTTTTAATCATGAATCAGAATTTGTGCTTACACCGCATCCCATGTTTACGAGTACACTATAGTGGTATATGGTAAAAAAAAAAATTGTAGTAGTTCTAGACTGACTGAGAGGGTCTTGGATTCAACTTTTCTGATGATGATATATTTAAAAGGGGACTAGGTCTATAAATGCATCAATCATGAGCATATTTAGTAACGTCACTTACTCTTCTCAAAAATATACAGAAACGAAATTAAAAAAAATATGCCCTATTTTGTTTTTTGATAAATTTAAGAAAAAATCGGGAATCAGCTTAAGTCGAAACAATGACTAAAAATGGTTTTACAGAGTTTATCTTTAGGCTACATATTAATGGGAATAATAGACACACATACACCAAGTTTTAACGATATGTATAATCTATAATAATCTGTAAGATGTATAATCTATAATAATCTGGGTCTTACGACCATTTTAGTCGGTCTGATAGTGCCGTCTAGGTCTAATTGTTACCAATTTTAACAGCGTTCATCCTATGGTCGATGAAAGCTTATATACTAAATTTCATCCATATACATTTATGAGCTGTTTACAAGCTTTACATGGACATACAGACGCAGAGATGGACGGACATCGCTAAATCGACTCAGAATCACCATGGGTCTAGGTAAAATATTTTTGGTGTTTACAAACATTAGCAAAAAATGGAGTGCTTTTACAACCAATCGAAATTCGACTTGTTTGAGGCCCAAAATATCTTTTATAATAGTGTAGACTGATTCTTTTGAAATGTCAACACTATCGGTAAAATCTCAATTGTAAATCGACGATTTTTCAATAAAAAATCTTTGATTTCATTGACCTATTGTCCTTCAGTTTATGATATTTCTCTTCCCGACCGCTCTTTGTTATACCGTATACCATTATGTGGTCAGGATTAAATGAGTTTGTGCTGTTGTTCGTAACTACCATGAATATTTGATAAAGACCAATATTTTATTAAACCAATTTAGCGATGTTCGTCCGTCCGTCTGCGTGTGCATGTAAACTTTGTAATTAAACTACCAGTGAATATATATTTTAATTAAATTTGGTACACTTAACCTAACTTTATCGACCATAGGACGAACGATATTGAAATCGGTGAAAATAGGCGCATGTTCAAACCTAGTCCCCATGCGAAATCGACTTCAATTCCCATTAGATCCAAATTGTCAAATAGATCTCAATCAAATTTGGTTTGTGTATGTTTATTTCATCCATTAATCAGTAGTTCGAAAATAAACCCTGTAGGACAATTTGTAGTCATAGCCTCCATATGAAACTGATTATCGATCCTCACTTAAATCTATGAAAAACAAAAATAATGCACAGATTTTTCTTAAATTTGGTTTGTGTATGTTTTGGAAAAAATAAGTGACTTTACCAAATATGGTCAGGATCGGTGCATTGTTTGACCCAGTCCTTATATAAATATAGCATCCGATATAAAGTTTTTCATATCGGAAGGCTAAAAAATTAATTACAATGCCACTCAGATTTGGTTTATGCTTATTTTCTATATCCAATTAGTATGACCTTGGAGAAACGATCTATAAACGCATGGTATAGGGTATCATATATACGGTATAGACCAGTCATGCACAACCTTTTCAACGCTGTGGGCCGCATTAGAAAATTAATAATTGATTAGACAATCACAAAAACTAGAAACAGTTATTATTACATATATACTTTATTACAAAAACAAGGAAATTCACATTCAAAATAATTCAAAATATATTAGAAACTTAATCAAAAACATCTTAATTTTAATGTGATTTTTGTGGTTGCGTATTAGATGCTAACTTTTTTACATCCGGAGTAATATATGTAGTAGCTACCTTTACCACGGCGTTTAGATTTTCATTTGTAAGTCGGTTTCTTTGAATTGATTTATTCAACTTCATTATTGAAAAAGTTTGCTCACAAATGTATGTACTTCCGAATAAACTTCCACAAAGCGCAGCATTTTCTCGTAAATTTGGAAACTTTTCTGTAGGAAGACATCTGTAGAAGTTCATTAAGTCTCCTTCCTTAAATTTGGACTTCAATTCTTCGTTGGACTGAATGTCAATAAGCTCCTGTTGGAGTTTTGATTCAGAATTTTCATGTGATGCTTCGAAAGGATTAGCAAATATGCTGAACCGTATTTTGTACCGGTCAAAGTCTTCAAATCGTTTATTGAAAGATTGCTGCAGTTGTTCAATATAAATAACATATTGATTACTGTTCATCTTGTACTTTTTAAATATTTCATCGCAGTTCGAAAAGTGACAGGTATTATTATTGGCTATTTGGGAATGGAACAATGATAAGTTGATTCGAAAAGCTGACACGTCACCATGTAATTTCGTGATTAATTGACATTTTCCTTGAAGTTTTAGGTTCAGATCATTTAAATGGCCGCATATATCTGTTAAAAATGCGAGATCACATATCCATTTTGAATCTTCCAAATAATCCACTGGCTGACTTTTTTCATTTAAAAACATTTTAATTTCTTCAATAAAGTTAAGGAAACGTTGCAGAACTTTGCCTCTACTTAACCAACGAACTTCACTATAGTACAAAACATCACCATATTCGCATTCAATTTCATTAAGAAATTCCATTATTTTCTTTTGTATTTCATTCACAATGAATTCAAAAATAGCTGTGAATATGAGAATGAAAGGATTGTATTTGCATAATTTCATAATGTAATTATATTTATACTTATTCTTTTATGTTATTTGAAATACATATTTTTTTTTTCTTAGTATAGTAAAAATAATTTATTATAAAAAATATATAAAAAAAAAAAATTATGTTAAATCGGGCCGCGGGTTGTGCATGTCTGGTACAGACAGACTATAATATTCTTACTAGTTCTTCTCTGCCGTCTTGGATACATACAGGTCCAAGAAAATTGCTAAATTCAAGAAGATATTGATATGAAAGTTGACACAGATCACAAAAGCAGTAGTAACAACCTGAAATAAAAATTATTGGCCCGCGAAGTTTGAATTGCAGAGTTATATTATGTGAGGTAATATTGAGGTGAAGGAATAAGTGCTCAAACAAAATTTTTTTTATCCAATTAAAATTTTATTAGATCTCAAGCAGAACACATAACATCAAATTATTGAATTTAATTGGGAAAAATAAAATATTGAAAGATTATTATTTTTTAAATTTAAAATACATAAATCAGTTTGAAAAATAGAATATTTTAAACTTACAATTGAGTAAATATTTTTTTCAAATGGTGCGTGGTAAAGAAGAAGAAAGCATATATTTCAAAAATTCATAACTGCACTGTATTCTTAATCGGACCGGTTTCTGGCATTTCAGCCTTCATCAGCGATTTATTTGAACATTGTGATAATTGTTATGTTTTAATTGAATAGATTGTTTCTATATGAAAAATTTTTTCTACTTAGGGCGGCCGTGAGGTTTTGAACCATGAACCTTCACATACACTCGTACTTGCACTTTTTGGTCAGCGCTTTAACACACTCACCTAAAGTCAGGCCTATGAGCAGTGTGGTTAGATTCAGTTTTCGTACCATACAGCTTTACTTTGTATTAATTTCAGAAGATACAACTCTGTCCAAACAAACAATCGTTATTTTTGAATTTTGAATATTTTTTGCATTTATACTTCTAATTTCCACTATTCAAAGTTTTTTAAAATAAGTACTGCTGTTTAGTAAAAGTTATCCTCCCTGAGAATGAAAAAAGTAGTACAATTTAAAATACATTTTCCTTTATAATAGAAAAAATACCAAATTTTTTCGAAAATTGGAAATTTAAACCACTATTGAGTTCAATTATTTCTACCAAATTAGCTTTAAAAAAATTTCATTGACGAAATGAATTTTTACTTCTGGAACGTATTAAAAAAAATAATTACTGTTTGGGTAACTTATTCCTTTAACTTTGAACAGAAGTGTATGTGAGATAGACGTAGGTTCAAGCCTCATGACCGCCTTAAGTCTATTTCATATTGAAACAATTTCAGCAATTTTAACATAACAATATATAAAGTTTAATGTAATCACTGATGAGAGCTCAATACCAGAAACCAGACAGTTTGAGAATCATATATGTATATTAAAAAAATTTATGAAAACTAAAGCGAGTCCGTCTGGCCGTTCTATCCGGCCGATTTCCTTCATTTTTTTTTTATGAAAGGTATTTAGACACAGATATGTCATCAATCATTGAAATTTACTCAACTCCCACCTTACTTAAGTTATACTCAAACGCGATTCTTCCCTGTATATTTCTTATGGGGCACATTCACTCAAGCCATTCGAATTCTCATAGCTCCTCTTCTAATGAATGTATCTTGGATCAAGCTCTTTCTTTTGACCTATTAACTGCTTAAATTCGTTGAGTTTGAGGAAAGTTATGCGTGCACAATCAACTTTACATTAAAGTTAACGTACAGATTTCATTACAATAATTGCATAACACATACCCTGTGTTGAATTGTGAATTGCGAAAAATTTTAATACCTTTAGGTGGCATACATGGTGGCCTTTATTTCTGTGCGTTCCAAAAATATTTATAATGAAATAAACTTAATGAATTAAATATATTTAAAAAAAGGATATAAATTGAATGATAAAATAAAATTTCCTAGAATTTGCACTCGATTTTCGAGGGCTGGGCTCTGCTAGTTATTATTATTATTATCCAAGTTCCTATGAGGAACATGGGGCTACTAAGAAATAAATGTGGTTTCGTTAATCATGAGTTTTAAGGTGACCAGAAGATTAGCCTAATGCACGCGATTCCGGACTGGGGCTGCCAGCTATGCTACCAGCCTAGCGATGAAAGTACAGCCGCCCCTCAGGAATTAGACGCCGTTTGAGCCGTTCCTAACATGGAGATCAGACGCTCGGTTGGCCCGTTGTTCTGCGGGAGCTATTTCATTTCACTCCTACCACTCATATCTGAGAGGCGTTCCCCTATCCGCCACCTGGGGACGCGTCCTTTAGGGGTTACAGGTTCCCCATGGAGAATACAGAGTAGTTATTATTTTTTAATTTCTTCTTCTTTTGCTATTTTATTTTGTGGTCACAAGCACTAGCCGCCTAAGTCGAAAATCATGGTTTCGATAAAAATAACTTTTTATATAAATATATTACGTCTTAGGTCACTATGTTTTCATTAATAACTTTTTAAAAAACAGTGTTAGAGAAATGCGGATTTCACGTAAATATAAAGCGCTGTTAGCAGAATATGATAGCATACATAACTCGAATCGTTCTTAAGTCGACTTAGGCGGTTATCGCTTGTGATATATATAAAAAGTACAAAATGTAGAATGTACAAGTCATACCTCACATATGGCAACTCTTACGAAACTGAGAATAGCGGAAATTCGAAGTATAAATGCATAAATATTCTATACTCAAAAATAATTTTTATACTGTGTTGTATCTTCTGAGAATAATACGAAGTAAAAGCTGATTGGTATAAAACTGATTCTTAGCCACGACCTGTTTAGGATTTCATATTGAAACAATCACAATGTTCAATAAATCGCTGATGAAGGCTGAAATGCTAGAAACCGGTCTGATTAAAAATACAGAGTAGTTATGAATTTTAGAAACATAAGCTTTCTTCTTCTCAATCACGCACAATTAAAATTCATTGCTTTCAGTTATTTTTTTAAGAAATCAGTTTTTAAAGCTGTGATTTCAATCAATAACATATCTTGTAAGCCTTTATTAGACTTCAAAGCAATCAAGCAATCGGAAGGATTTAGAAAATATATTATATTCATATTTTCTTTATTTTAAGTAACTTTAATAAATGTCTTCATCTTCTTCTCTTATAGCTAATTCGACGTATGATGTAACAGCCAAAATTGGAGCTGTTTCGGCTTCAAAATGTTCTACATATGATCAACTAAACTGTAGCGGTGGTTCCCTCAACCTATATGCCGGTGAAATAATGCTTTACATACCCGAACATTCAATTGGCAAAAGTATGCGTAAACATGTCTCCCTGATGTTGGTCAGCGATGAGACCTCGCGGGTAACAATAGCCAATTCAGAGTCGCTGGTCGTCTCCAGCACTATTGTACACTGTTCGCCCCGCAATTATGCATTCCTGAAACCGGTGATATTGAAAATACCCCACTGTTTGTTAGACACAAATCTCTGGAATGTTTTTATCTACTATGCGGACAATGATCACGATGATTTGAATGTTAATTGGCGTAAGATTATAGCCATCGGTGAGGAGACTATTAATACGCCTGTGTTTGTGCAATTGGAACCACAACACGTCTTTATAATGACCGAGCAGTTAGGCCGTTTTGTCGTAGTGGCCGAACCAAAAATACCCTCAGCCTGTCTGCAAAATTCATTGAAAATGCGGCTAATAGCTTTTAGTCAATTTACGCCCTCAAGCACCAACTGCAGTCTGCGTATCTATATAGTCAAAGATTTTCCAAATAGTCGTGATATATGCACGAGTATTGAATCAAAATTGGGTGGTTCGTTTATGGGTGAAAGTGAAGCGTTTGCCTTCTATCTGAACAACAGCAACATGAATATACGTTTGCGTAACTCCGAAGAAGATATGTGGGATACTGAGAATGAAATTGAATTGCATGAACAAATCATACCCTACAATCATATACTATCGAATAATTCAGTGTTGCACTGTGAATTCATCATTAAACGCAATGAACAATTGTACTCCGCCAACGATTTAACTGTGGATTTTGCTCAATGCAGTGATAGCCATCATTTATACACTGAAGTGCATTCCTTTGGCATAAGTCGCCAATTGCAACAACAGCAACAACAACAATTAGCACATACCAGCAATCATTCGGCCCACTCGTCAATGGAGCGACAAAGCACCGTTACTATAGATCCACATGGTAATTATGTGAACGAGGCCACACTGCCGCTGAACACTATACACCTGCCAAGAGATACCAAACGTCGCATCTGCTCGGCCCTAGATCCACCACGTGAAGATGAACGTGATTGGCGTTTGTTGGCTAAGAAACTAAATACGGATCGTTATATTGCATATTTTGCTACGAAACCCTCACCCACGGAACAAATTCTCAATTTATGGGAATGTCGAGCCAGTCAACGATCACATGCCTCACAAACAATTGTAGAGTTATTGATGATTCTGAAGGATATGGAAAGGCAAGATGTGATGGATATTATAACCGAAACTATAGGCTCATTATGGATATAAGTAGGATGAGCAAAGAGAAACAGAAACGGAGGTGGAATCTTTTTAGAATTAAGTTGTTGAGAAAAAAAAAACTGTTTACTAAGATGCCTTTTCTTGAAGAGAACAAAATTTTTATAATTGTAATTATTAACAAAAACAAAAACAAAAAACCGATGTAAATTAGAACTCTAATAAGAATTAAGAATAAGTATTAGACTAAATATGTAAATGATATTTGCTAAAATTTTAAATGGAAATGAAAGTTACTCTCTGGATATGTCTCATATGCTCATTTTGTGCTCTGAATCCAAGTTCATGAAGAGAGTCAAACCTTTATAATATGGAGAGATTGGAAAGATTCTACTTAATTAAAAAAAATTTTGCTCTCTATATCTGTGGTCACAAGTGATAACCGCCTAAGTCGAATTAAGAACTATTTGAGTTATGTATGCTGTCATATTCTACTAAAAACGCTGAAATCCCCATTTCTCTAGCACTTTTTATTAAAAAGTTATTAATGAAACCATAGTGACCTAAGACGTAATATATTTATATAAAAAGTTATTTTTATCGAAAGCATGATACTCGACGATTTGGGTTATATATGCTATCATGTTCTAATAAAAACGCTTTATTTTTATGTGAAATCCCCATTTTTTCTCTAACACTGTTTGCTAGAAAGATATTAATAAAAATATACTGACCTAAATCGTAATGAAGCCCCATTACATTTATATAAAAAGTTATTTTTCTCGAAAACATTATTTTTGACTTAGGCGGTTAACGCTTGTGACCACAGATATAAGCTTTAACTAAAGCCAGATTCACTTCCAACTAAATTAGTGAATGATAAATATTTGTAAGTAATAGTGTTAAATTTATTTGCTCCGAATCTTTGATAAATCCACCTGTGTCTCAAACACATTATTACAATCAATGTTGGGTGTGGTTACCATAAATTTATTGTTAATTGTTTTTGAGCAGTATATATTACAATTTCTTATGTTAGAATTAACATCTATCTGACCAATGGCTGGGTCATGTGTAAGCGAGAAAAGAAATTGGCTAAACCCTGCCACAATTAAAAATCGGATATTCGTTTATAACAATTTAAAGATGGTTCAGCCATTAAAAGCTTCGGAAACAACGCAATATTTTATTTATTCTTATACTCTTCACACCACTGTGCAGAGAAAAATGAATTTGCGACCTCATAAAATATATATATTCTTGATCCTTATAACAACTCGAGTCAATATATGTCCATTTGTCCGTCTGTCGGTCTGTCCGTCTGTCTTTTGCAATCACGTTAATTCATAAAATAAACTATTTTACTAGGTTTAGCTTAGAATGATATTGTTTATTATTTTGAACAAGCTGGTATTTAAAATGGCGTGAATCAGCCATCACTGTGCCAAGATATGGCCTAAAATATGGAGACACCTATAAAAAATGCTCAGAATGTTTGTTGCAATTATTTAGTATTAAGTTTTTGAATTAAATTGTTTACTTTTTCAAATATTTTGCTGGGTTATAAATAGTGCAATAAATCTAGATATTATTGTTAACGTAAAACCCAGGTGGAGGGTATCAAAGATGCGGCATAGCCGAGTTTATCACTCTTTAATATAAATACACTTCCTCTTGATTTCTAACTATATTTTATAACAATATTTTTAAAAGAAAAATTTACGAAAATGGTCAATTCGGCAAATAACAATTGGACAAGCTAAGCTACACAACTTGGACCTCAGGTCCCGTGGAGTATAACCATACATACACGCTCATTAAGCAAATGCTACAAACAAAACGATCACAACAATAATAACAATTAAGAAACATAATTTAAAATAACAGGAATAACAAGAACATCTTAGAAAAATCAAATTTTTTTCAAGAGTTATTTTTTACATTTTCATTGAAATCTCGGGATTTATCGATTCAATTTTAATGATTTTAGACAGCAACGTGGTCAGGATGTCCTGGAATCACTTCCATTAAAAATTAGCAACCCAGTTGACCTACTGAGGGCGTTATTGTGATTTCCATAGACGGACAGACGGACATTGCTATATCAATTCCGCTTGTTATAATGATTTAATTATTACAAAATGGAATGACAAACTTACATCTTTCCTCTGCACATTGGTATGGAGGTTAGAATCTGTTCAGATTGATCATTAGAGCGCCTTAAAAATTTAATTTTGTCGTAGAAAGTTTAATATTTGCAGTACCAGGCTTAGTTCCAGTATGTGTGATTTTCATTCTCTTCTTTTATCGTTGTATTAAATTTCTCTCTGAATTTGTGATTTGACTTAAATACCTCAATAATATTGAATTTTCTAAAGAACTTGATTTTTTTTAATATAAAGGGCTATGAAATCTTTTTCTTTTAAATTTTATGACTTTTTTCCTTTAAATTTTAGTTAATATTTTTTTATAATAACTCCCCAAAAAACTACAGAAAATGCTACAAAAAAAAAAAAAAAACATTTGCTATAGTTTTAGAAAAAAATAATGAAAAACAAAATCGAATAAAATTGTGTTAAATGTTCATACAAAAAAATAAAGTGTTGTTAACAAATTTGAATGGTCAACGAATAGTAAAGTAATAATAATAGTAACGTCTCCAGTGCCATTTATGCAAAATGAATAATGTTCTCTCTTTATATACTCGTATGTATATAACTATATTTATGTATACATGTATATAACTAAGTATGTAGTATAAACACAACCTATATTAGTAAATAATACACATATACTAAAAATTACAGCAAAAAAAAAACAGAAGATGTTCAATAGTTTTAGTGATATGCATTACAAAAAAAGTAGTTTTACTTTAAAAAAAAAAAAAAAAAAAATACTCAAAAATGTGAAACATAGTCGAAAAACAAAAAAAATAAATAAATAAAAGCTCAGTGTTTTGTATTAAGTCAAAGATTAAGAAACAAACAAAAAATACTATAAATTTAAAATGTTACAATTAGATGAAATAAACAAATAATTGTTTAACGACATAATTAATTAATAATGCTACACAATAATCCTATTCCAAAAGCTCTACAGTCACTTTAATAACAGGTTTAAGTTATTTTTTTTTTTTAATTTTAAAAGCCTTTAACAAAAACTGAAAAGTGCTTAGTGTTGTCTCATTTATGAAAAGTTACAAAATAAGTCGTTACCATTTAAGAAAATTTCAGCTTGCTTCTTAAGCAAAATAAGAATATTTTCTGGTTTTTCTAACAAGGGGCATTTTTTTTAAATACCTGAAAATAAACTTAATAAATGAAAATTTGATTTATTGAAATTTAAAACAAATGGAGCAACAATAACTTTAACAAAAAAAAAAATTAAATAAGTAAGCGTGTTTAATTCAGCTGTGCCGGACTTTTAAAAATTTGTATTCATAAATTAAATAAATAGCAAATTTTAACTAAAAATCAGTAACCTAG